>CM039119.1:1955396-2555396 GCA_022036555.1 Microstegium vimineum
AGAAACCAGAAAAAAATCTGGATACAAAACAAGAGTCACCGGGAATCGAAAGGGGAAAAATTTCAAATTTCCCTTTGGATCATCATGGCCCCCATGATGAAACCTGGGCCCCCCGGGAGGCCTACCTAACCCGCAAACTCCCCCCCTTTTATAAAAAAATGGTACAAAAACCCCCAAAATCTGGGGACGAATTTTTTTAAAGGGGGGGAAGGGCTATGACACCCTGGGGTCAATTGCAGGGGGAAAATCTTCATTACCCACTAAGCAAAAACATTTCTTTGCTTTCATGTTTAAATATCTATCTTTTCATGTGTGTTTTATATGTTTTGGAAACTAAAATTTTGAATGGGTTTTTTTGTGTTTAAATCTTGTTTTAAACCCTGTTTAGCAAAACCTTGCTATGCTTAAGAAAAAAAAAGGTTTGCTTTATGTTTGTTTCCCCTGCTTATTTAAGGGGTTATTTTTATCTTTTAAAGGGAATTAAAGTAATTTTTTTTTTTAAAAAAGGGTTTTTAAGGGTTTTTTTAATCCTGACTCTTGAACAAAATGGTTTTGAAATTATGACTACATAAAAAAAGGTAAAGAATAATATTCTGAACAATTTTGGGTTTTTAATTGTCAAAATTAGTTTGGAGTTTTTGAAACTTTTTTAAAAGCAATTTCAGTTTTTTATCAAATAAAAAAAATGGGAAAGAGGAAATCAGGGGCCCGGGAAAAAAAGGGGATACCGCTTTCCCCGTCGGCCCGACCACCGCTCGATTTAAACGTGACGACCCAGGGGCGAGGGGGAACGACCCCCCACCGGGGGGCTCGATAACCAGTCGATCGGGCCCCCCCCCCCGACTTCGAACCCCCCCCCCGTGAAAAAACATAGGCCGATCAAAGACCCCGCGCAGGAGGCCGACCGAGTCGGAGGCTCGATCGCCCACGACCCCCCCCGATATCGCCCCCCCCCCCCCGCCCCGGGTCACCCGCACGTACGTGCTTCGCACGCCCGGGGCCCCACCCCACCCGACCCCGGGTGAACCCTACGTCGGGTCGTTTTTCCCCGTGGCCCACGAGCCTGGGCTTTGGGGGGTTGAATTTCGCCATCGCCGCCGTTTCGGCCCTGCAAAACATCGCTATCCCGCCGCCCCCGTCTCACTCGCTCGCGGTTTTTAAAGGGGTAGGACCGATCTCATCTTTTTCCCCCCGCTGAAAAACCCCCGCTTCGCCGCCGCAGACCCGCCACCGCACTGCCGCGCGCCCCCGCCGGGCAAATTTTACAGTAACGCCGCCGCAGTGCCGCGTCTTTTTCAACGCCACCCCCCTCGCATTCCAATCAAGCGCCAATCCGCGCTAATGACGCGTCGACCAAGTCCTGCTCTGGTTCCCCGCGCGCGCAAACACGCCAGCGCCGCTGCCACCGCCGCACCGTCGCATCACGGCCCCCACTGGCCGCGCCGGTTGGCCATGACCGTGCAAAGAGGAGCATCTATACCTCCTCCCCTTCCCACACCCGTCCGCACTCATCCTCACTCGCGCATTCGCTCGCATTTCTCTGCCTTCATCGCACCGAGAGCTCCGAGCATCGGAAGCGCCCCCTTCTCAAATCCATCACCATCCGAGCTTCTCTGCTCAATCCATCTCGCACTAGCTTTCGCCTTCGCCCCACACACACGCTGCTCGCCTCTGTTTAACCAGTCGTGGACTCTAGTCGCCGGAACGCCTCCGTCGTTCCTTGGTTACGAGTCGCCACCAGCACCGACCGACCAGTGTTCACCGTTCACCGTCTCGCCTCCATCTTCGTGGAAGCTTCACCAGAGTTAGCCAAGGTGAGAACGCCTCTCCCTAGCTTCAGTTCGACCTGTATCAACACAGCACCGTTGGTCGTGCGCCATTGCCGCCGTCGCGGAGCTTACACGTGGCCAGGGTTCCACAGAGCCCGTCCAGCTCAACTAACCCTCGAGCCGCACTCACCACATCGCCACGATGTTCACGCAACCTTGCACCGAGCCTCGCACCGCCGATGATCACCTCACCGCCGGCGAGAACACGCCTGTCAGCTTCGTCCTCTGTTCCCTGCTCGACGGTAGATGGACCTCGAGTTGATCGAGGGTCCCGCTTATCAGTCGCCCCGCACGCCTCTGTGTGGATCGAGCCAGTTTCCGAAATGAAATTCCTTTCCCTATTTTCAGTAATGTGTTAATGCTTGTTTAATTTATATGTAGAGTTTGGTAAATCCTAAAGTGGTGAAATCTGTTTTGTTAGATTCTATATATGATGATCTTTCTGTTAAAAATATAAAAATGATTTTTGGAGAATGTCTTCAGTGCTAATGTTTAATTTGTTGTTTTCTGCATAGATCGAAGTTAAATGTGTTTCTGCTGTTTTCTTAGATAAATTCCTGTGGTAAATCTGTGCATGTATAAATCATGGAACCTTCCTGATAAATATATGTTTTTTTAAGTATAGTTTCTGCTAATATAAGTTATAGCATGTTTTACCCTGTTAGCTAGTAGCCCTAGTTTTAGTAGCTTTGTGATAATTCTTTTGTTGAATGCTTAGAATCTCTTTGATGTGCTAAATCTTGTTCCAACATCATCCCTGCACCATCAAGTTACTTATTTATGCATTGCAATCATTTAGGATCCGTGGAGGAACATCAGGAGCCGACCCCCGAGACAGAAGTCCAGGAGGTGCAGGAGCTAAACGAGGAGTACCACGAGCTCGACACTAACCTTCCAGAGTGCCCTGACCACCAGCCCTCCACCTTCTCTCAAGGCAAGCCCCGGAGCATTCTTAAGCCTCCCAGTATTTACAATTAATCTACTTGAGTATTTTATACTGTGATGCATTAGGTGACAGGAGTTGTTTGAATCCCAAATTGATGCATTACCTTCCTTGATTATTGTTTTACCTACCTTGTTACCCTGTTAATAAAAGTAAAAGCAACCGCTTAGCCTGCTTAGAATAAATGGTTACCTTTTATATTTATGTTTCGTATTATCCCTTGGGGTAATACTATCACGGTTGGCTATATTTGCTATCGTGGACAGAACCTATGGTAGTAATGAAATGCGGTCAACTGAAAGGCAAGTGCACCAAGTGGTTTAGACGTGGGGGCAGTCCATCCGTTGGATCGTATAGGTTTGTACACGATGGTAGCCCACTTACATCTTTGAATGCGCCCTTTCACATAGGGGCCGTTGTGAGTATCGACCCCGAAGCCGAGTAAACACTGTCCGGGCCGATTCTCAGCCTACTGTGAGCACCCTCTAGTTTGTAGATATGACCTGCCCAGTGGTGACCAACTGATTTCTACAATTGGGTGGACTACTCTGAGATCGCGTCGGTTACCACCTGGACTTTGTTGAGCGGTAACCCAATGCATGGACCCTACGGGGAAAGTGTGGGCGTGTGTTAAAGGTAATCTTACCAGCTGGTGTATATTGATTCAAATTGCCGCCCCCACTGGATATGGGGGATTATGCTGAGCTTCACCACGGTACAACTCCATGTGACATCTTAATGGTTCTACTAAAATATTGATGAAGGAATTGGATATATGTCATTATATTGTTTGAGTAGTTCAAGTGAGTGCTCTAGTACAGGTGCAAACCTAGAGATAATAATAATAGGATGGAAAATGGTTGTTCTCTAATCTTTAGTTTCATCTTGTTCGCTTTTCCGCAAAAGCAAGTTTACCCAGATCCACATAAATAGCCTTGCATACCCTTGGAGTCTTTATTTTCAGTTAGACGGGTAAGTCTAGCTGAGTACATTCACGTACTCAGGGTTTATCCCGTTTGTTGCAGATGGCCAAGTATACTTCGGCTATTGTAAGCACTGTCTCTATCCTTTCGAAGGAGAAGAGGAGTAGGCCTTGGGCAAGGTCTTCTACAAGCTCATCTTTTGCTGTTGTCGGACATGATCTTGTGGGCACCCTATATTTTAATGATTTTGGTGTGGAGTAAAACTTCGGGTTCAAAGTTTCAAACAATGTTTTATTTGGCCACAGGTGTTGTGGCGTAAGTACTACTTTATTTGGAACAAAGTGTTGTAATAACTTTAATTTGTAATTCAAGTATTTTTGGTTTAATTGTGGCTCGTTCAAATGTGCATACCTGAGTTTGCGCGATCCTCGATTGTTAGAAATCCTTCGATATTTCCGGACTACCGGGATTATATGGGCTCAAGTGTTTTAAGTGGCAGTTAAATCAGCTACTTTGGTACTTGATCTCTTATAATCTGGATGGTTCCGTCACAGTTTATGGGCAAGAAGCATTCAGCTCCCATCGGTAACAAACTTAACCTTTTCGCAACATTTACCTTCATCGGTAACATTGACTGACGACCTCCTGATTCCGATGGAAAACAATTATCAATCAATACAAGTCTTAGTCCATTTGACACATGCCAAAAAATGGTGTCAACACATGCCCCCCAATTTCGGAGTGTAGAATATTTTACGCGCCGAATTCTCTCCACTTGTTCCCTCCAAAATGACCGCACGACCTCCTCGATTATCGCGCGCAAAACTGCAATTTATTAACAAAATTCCGCGACTGCAGCATGAACAGTTATAAATCCAATCATATCTCCTCGATTGCCGCACATACCTATTGCATACCCTTCCACATTCCTGCTCAGTGCGAAAAAAATTCCAAAATACCCCTGACCAGGCTTATAAAAATCACCGTCCCCCAACCTGTTCTTTACCCTGAGCCTGCTTTTCACCTTCACCTGCCCTCGTCTTCAACCTCGACAGCGACCCCAGCGGCGACTCCGAAGAACAATCCGTGTCCTCAAGCGGCGGCATCTTCCTTCCAGCAGAACTCGAACAGCATCAATGGCGATCAACTTCGACGTCCCCAAGGTAAATCTGCTCCGTCCTCACTTTATTTCCTGCAAATTCCTTTCCAGCATCAATCCTGTAATTCTCCCCTTTCCTCCTTTGATTTTTCTGAAACCTAGGAACTGTACAACAAGGTAGTAATCCCCATCAAAAATCCAATTTCCACTGCCTGGGCCCAATGGGAAATCCTGATCCTACCAGTCTGATCAATGCCAAAGCCAGGCGCATCCCTTTTAGATCAGAGTGCTTTAGCCTAGGGTTATGGAAAGACGCCTTCCGTTCATGGCCTAGGCCCACCAAAGAATGGAAGAACTGGTACCTTAGGATCATTAGAACACAACAAGTTTACTAGTCAGAACGTAACCTAGACCAGTGCATCAGGCTCTCCATTGCCGATATGGAGAAGAACGAGAATATAATGATGACAGCTTCTTATTTCTGGTCCGATGCGATGAACGCCTTCCTATTCAGACATGGACCTGCCACTCCCACTCTTGCCGATGTGCACATGCTTACCGGCCTGGACGTCTCTTCTGCCGATACACCTGCTTTATTCAATAGGAAAGCTGAGTATAAAGTGAACACATGTAATATCGGCGGTTGGACCGGTTATATCCAGGAGTATCAAAAGACTGGATCGGTAGGCCAGAGAGAGCATGCTATCTTTCTGAATATGTGGCTAGAAAAGTTCATCTTTTGTGGCAGAGCAGTCGGAACCACCACCATGCATCTCCCAGCAGTAGAACTCCTTGCCGATGGAACAAGACTCCCTCTCGGCCGATATCTTCTTGGATCGGTATACCACCTTCTGAACCAAGTGTCCAAGAAGCTGTTGTTAGGTGAGTCCATCGACAACCTTGGAGGTCCCTGGTGGTTCATAAACATGTGGTTGAATGCACACATGTACAAGGTTCTTCAGTTTGACTTATTCAACCAACAATTTCCAAGGGACATATTGGAGGATTATGAATATGGGGATGATGAATCGGCAACTCGCCCCCCACTGAATTTTGGGGAACCATCATAGTGCTACCAGGAACCGATGCCAACACAGATCAATTTGGTAGGTTCTTCCAAAAGTTTTACTATGGAATCCCTGTTGAAGAACGGCTCTGGTGGCCCTATGTTGACGAGAACAACCAATTTCCTCTGTTGTTCAACCTTACCGATTGGAACGTGCCTCAGAATGAAATAATCATGAAGGCCAGCATCGTTCCCCGAGCTATTCCAGTTAACATCTTTGGAACTAGGAAGAACGCTCCTCCAACCTTTGAGTTTTACTACCCATCGGTAGCAGCAAGACAACTGGCATTCGGCCAATTACCGATCAAGCTCTGCTACTCTAAGGTAGTAAAACCAAGACAAATCATTTCCAGCGCCATGGACTCAAACAAGGTCGTCAATCTTCCTCCCGATGCTGACATATCGGACATCGATCTATCTTCCTGGGCACCAACTTCATTCATGACAGAGTCATATAAATCTTGGTGGCAAGAATGGAGAGGCCAGATTTTCTTCAAGTCATCACATTATTATCGGCACTTGATCGACGCCGATCACGTCATCCCCGATGATGCAGTAAGTTTCTTTATCCCAATGTATCTTACTATTTACTCCCACCATCGGTATCTGACTCTCTTACTACAGGTCGACGACCCAATCCCCCGAGTGAGCAAGAGTGACAAGCCCTTCCGTGTCCGAGTGATGAGCCCGATATCAATAATCGGCCATAATGCTCCCACACTGGCTGCCTTCACTCCTCAGAGGGTCCCCAAGGTTACTCTGAAGCCAAGGTCGATGCCTGCAACGACCAGTGCCACTCCATCGGCTGCTGCTGCCATCTTGGCGCGGGATTTTGCGGTGAGTCTTACTTTTATTTTTACCGATCACAAACTATTCATCGGCAATGTTTATTTCCTATAACTTGCACAAAATATTTCAAGCAGCGAGGTCATCGGCAGCTGCTGCAAATGTACAAGCTTCCCCAACTCCTGCTGTCGATGCCCCCTAGGCTTCACCAAAACGGGCTAGTTCTCCCACTGCAGCACCAAAGAAGAAACGCCTAAGGCGAGCCACTCCAGCTACCGACGCACCAACAGCAGAGCCATCATCAACTCCTATCCCTGATCATCCACTGGACGACATCTCTAACCAGGAGATAATACCACCTGCTGCAGGAGCGGAGGCGACATCGGCATCGGCACCTTCACCAGCCGAAATCCCTGATCAGGGAACGGCATCACTGCCAGAGGAGCCAGCCACCGTAGCAGAAACAGTGCCAACATCAGCACCTCCAGCACCAACCGCTCCTCCTACGGAAGCGTGTTCATCGGCAACCGCTGCCGATCCCCAGGATGAAGCCGTATCAGCCGACGTCCCAAGCCCCAGGCAAGAAATCCGCTTTAAGATGGTAAGCCGATTATTTAAAGACTTGCAGTATAAACTTATGATCGGCAAACTCTAACTCTCTTCTTTTCAGGCCCAAGATTCTCCCGATAGCTTGTTCTCCTTCGGCGTCAACCTTCCTAGTGAAGATGAAGACAGAGAGGGTCTCGCTCCAGCAGACAGCCTGTTCTCCTTTGCTGTTAACCTTCGCGACGAAGACGAGGACGAAGAAAGCTCCGCTCCAGCTTTATCGGCCGAGGTTAAATTCAAGTTTGAAGCACTTCTTTCTCTGTTGCAACAAGATACATCCCAGCTCGTTCAAGACTCCACTGCAGCAAAGGCAGCTTTTAAAGATATCCAAGGCCATCTGTCTACCGATAGAGAAGAAATCCTCTTCCAGGCAGCATTCCTCGAGAGCCGCCAACTCCAATACCAACGGGTCTCAAGCCGCATTGCCGATAGGAACGCCCAGTCCAAGCTTATAGAGGAAATGCTCAAGTTCAAGCAAATTGTCGATGAGAAGCATAAGAGCATCGACCAGGTAGAAGCTTCCGGCGCTAACCTTGAGCAAGAAATAATTCACCTATCGGCAAGGAGGGAAGAGCTGCAGGCTGAACTAAGGAAGGTTGAAGAAGCTTTAAACACTGCTAACCAGAAGAAAGCTCAGCTGTCCGATACCGTCAAAGCTCTTCGACAAGAGAGGGACACGAACGCCCGTCAAGCTATCGCGCTAAAAAGGAAGATTAAGCCAATCGGAGGGTCTGCCGATGATGATGCCAGGGAGATGGAAGCAATAGAGCAAATTCGCCTGCGTGCGATATCAGCTATCCAATCCCTATTGTAATCTATTGTATCGGCAAGTGTAACACTAATACTTGACCTGCTCTGTAATATAATGTCAATACGCTTTTACCGATGTCTTATAACTTTCTCTTTCATCGGTATTCAAACGAATACTTTATGCATCTACCCAAATACTAGGGTAATATCTCTTCAAGTATTTACCGTTGATTGCTCTGGAGAACGCAACTCCTTCGAGAGTTTCCAAAATGTAAGCATTGCCAGGAACAGACTTTTTTATCAGATAAGGACCTTCCCAATTAGGAGACCATTTTTCAAACTTAGAACTCTTAGTCCCAATCGGTAAAACCAACTTCCACACCAGATCACCATCGTCAAATTCCTTTACCCTTACTTTCTTGTCATACCACCTAGCAACCCTTTTCTTATTTTCCTCAATGTTGATCAGAGCCTTCAACCGATGACCTGCTAAATCTTCTAACTCATCCTTCATAAGAGTATCATACTCATTGGTCGTCAATTGATCTTGAGAAAACAATCGCCTAGAACCAGTTTTAATTTCCCAGGGCAGGACAGCATCGTGTCCATAGACTAACTAATACGGCGAAACTTTGGTTGCACCATGACAAGCCATCCGATATGACCATAGGGTCTCATTTAATACTATATGCCACCTTCTAGGGTTTTCTTCAATCTTGCGCTTGATAAGCTTGATAACTCCTTTATTAGTTGCTTCAGCTTGACCGTTAGCTTGAGCATAATAAGGAGAGAATTCAATACCTTGAAACCCATAATAGCAGCAAACTTGTCAAACTCTCCCGATGTGAACATGGTTCCTTGATCGGTAGTAATAGTTTGAGGAATACCAAATCGGTAAACAATATGTTCTTTTACAAAATCTACCATGTTTGCCGATGTTACCTTTTTCAAAGGAATCGCCTCAACCCATTTCATGAAGTAATTGGTAGCAATGAGTATAAACTTATGCCCTTTGCTTGATGGTAGATAAATTTGACCGATGAGATCAATACCCCTTCCTCTAAATGGCCAAGGCTTGATTATAGGATTCATTGCCGACGCAGGTGCCCTCTGGACATTACCAAACTTCTGACAATCTTGGCACCCTTTAAAATAGTTGAAGCAATCTTCAAGAATTGTCGGCCAATAATATCCATTCCGCCTAATCATCCATTTCATTTTGAATGCCGATTGATGTGCTCCACACACACCCTCATGGATCTCGCCCATCAGCTCTTTTGATTCCTCCTTATCAAGGCATCTGAGTAACACTCCATCAATCGTCCGATCATACAACTCATTGTCGAGGAGCACATACTTGGTAGCTTGGAACCTTAGACGCCTTTCAACTTTCTTGGACGGATCTCTCAAGTAATCAGCAATTTCTTTTCTCCAGTCATCGGCAACCATTACCGATGTCATGACTTCTTGAATCAGCTGATATCCTGAAGCATTCTGTGCTAACCGATTGGCCTCTTCATTATGCAACCTAGGAATATGCTCTAGGTGGTATTCTTTGAATTCTCTCAATAACCGTAAACACTTCTCATAATGCGCAATTAACACTTCACTTCGGCATTCATATACCCCGGTCAATTGATTGATCACCAACATAGAATTGCCAAAGATTTCAACAGCATCGGCATGTACTTCCCGGAGTAATTCCAACCCTTTTATTAAAGCCTGGTACTCAGCCTGATTGTTTGTTGATGTAGCAACAATCGGCAACGAAATTTCATATTTCCGCCCTCGGGGTGAAATTAAGAGAACACCGATGCCTGCTCCTTCTTTGCACATATACCCATCAAAGAACAAAGTCCAATGAGCAATTTCCACAGAGCTTACCATATTGCAATGCTGAGTAACAAAATCGGTCATTTCCACAGATCAAACTCCGAAAGTGCTAAAATCCATTTGCCGATTCTTCCATTCAATATCGGCATCGATAGCATATACCTAACCACATCATCTTTGCAGATAATAGTGCATTCAGCCAACAACAAATAATGCCTCAATTTCGTGCAAGAGAAATATAAACATAAGAATAATCTTTCTATGGCCGAATACCTGGTTTCAGCATCTACCAGTTTTCTGCTCAAATAATATATTACACGTTTCTTTCCCTTCAAATTCTTGAATTAAGGCTGATCCGGTAACACCGTCATCGGCAGACAAATACAACCTGAAAGGCTTTCCGTGTTGAGGTGGAACCAAGACTAGAGGGTTTGCCAAATATTTTTTGATCTCCTCCAAGGCTAACTGTTGTTCTTCTTTCCATATAAATTCTTGATCGGCTTTCAGCTTTAACAATGGACTAAAAGATTTAATCTTACCAGATAAGTTAGATATAAACCTTCTAATGAAGTTAATCTTGCCGATCAAAGATTGCAGTTCAGTCTTGTTTGTGGGAGCAACCACTTTGTTAATTGCATCAATAGATTTTCTGCCGATCTCAATGCCTCTTTGATGCACCATAAAACCCAAAAACTGACCTGCCGATACACCAAATGCACACTTGTTAGGATTCATCTTCAACCCATGTTCCCTCGTGCATTCTAGGATTTTTCGCAAATCGGCAAGATGCTTCTCAAAATTTCCAGACTTAACCACCACATCATCAATATAGATTTCGACTATCGTGCCGATGTACTTATGAAAGATAAAATTCATTGCCCTCTGATAAGTAGCACCGGCATTCTTCAAGCCAAAAGTCATGACCACCCACTCAAATAAACCGACATGACCTGGACATCTAAAAGCAGTCTTGGATATGTCTTCTTCAGCCATAAATATCTTATTATATCCAGCATTTCCATCCATGAAACTAATAATTCGATGTCCAGCAGCAGTGTCAATCAGCAGATCGGCAACGGGCATTGGGTAGCCGTCCATCCGTGTGGCCTTGTTGAGATTCCTGAAATCAATACAAACACGAAGTTTTCCATTTTTCTTATACACAGGAACCACATTAGAAATCCAATCGGCATATCGACATTGCCGAATAAATCCAGCTTCAATTAACTTCGTAATCTCAGCTTTAATGTCAGGCAACACCACGGGATTGCATCGGCGGTAGGTTGCCAATGTGGTTGGAAACCAGACTTAATAGGTAACCGATGTTCAACTATCGATCGGTCTAAACCAGGCATCTCAGTATAATCCCAAGCAAAACAATCTTTATATTCCTTTAATAAATCAGTTAACTGTTGCTTACATTGGGAATCTAACTCAGCACTAATAAAAGTAGGCCTATGTTTACTACTATCGCCGATGTCTATCTCTATTAAATCATCGGCGGATGTGAACCTCTGTCCTAGTTTTCCATCATCAGCAAACCGATCCATTAAAACTCTTCTTTAGAACCGACTGCTTGGATCGGTGTAATGCGGTAATCGGCAAGTCTGAGGAACTTCGTGTTCCAAGCTTCACCTGATATGCACCTGGTTTGCTCATAAGTGTTCGATTCTGCCGACGCAATAGTCGACGGGGTCTCGCTCCGGACGACTTCAATCTTGTCTCCGACCCACTGAACAAGGCTTTGGTGCATTGTAGAAGGAATACAGCAATTAGCGTGGATCCAATCCCTGCCCAGGAGCAAGTTGAAAGTGCCTTTGCCACTGATTACAAAAAATGTCGTCGGCAAAGTTTTGCTGCCGATGGTTAATTCAACACATACGGCTCCCATGGTTGGCGACACATTTCCTTCAAAGTCTTTGAGCTTCATGTCCGTCTTGACTAAGTCTTGGTCACATTTTCCAAGCTTTCTGAATATGACGTACGGCATTATGTTTATCGACGCCCCACCATCTACCAGCATCCTTGTAACAGGTTGTCCATCCACCTTGCCTTTAACAAACAGAGCCCTTAGATGCTGCCTTTCATCATCGTAGGTTTCTCAAAGACGGCTGCCATCGGATCCAACATCAATTGTGCCATCTCAGCAGTTTCTTCATCATCGCTGATAGGTGCCATGAACTCCATTGGCAATATGACGACCATATTAATGTCTGCCGATGGATCCCTATCCTTGCGTTTTGGTCTCCACTGTTTTTCCCTTGAAGGATCTTCATTGTCATACAAGTCATTTCGGCGTTCGCGCTGAATCCTTCTTTTCTGAGTCTTTGTTAGACCCTGGGGCACCACTGAGGAAGCTTGGTTTTCCAAACAGGCTTATGCCGCCTTTCACTGTTTGCATCGGCACCACTCTTGATGTTTGGATCTCTGGAGAATACTTCTTCATCAGGTACTCTTGCATTGGCCATCTCCTCCAGCTCCTCCATCTCCTCCAAGCCTGTTGTGCGCGCTGAGCTTGCCCCCCAGTAAGTCATGTGCCGATTTTTTCTCTCTGAGTGGCCTGGCGCACCTGGATGCTCGATCATCAAAACAAAGTTTCTTACCTGATCGATCGGCAGTGTAATATCCATTACATTCGGGACAATTATCAGCAGTAGGTAGTTTGATGCCTTCTTCCCAGCAGTGAACGAAGAAGGGACACTTCCAGTGGTCCTTATGCCAAAGCCATTCTTGATGCTCTTCTTCTTCCTGCCGATACTGCTCCCTTTGCAATTGCCGATAATCTCACCTTGGCTGCTTATGCGTGATCACAATACCAGGAGCCCTTTTGGCACTACTACCTTCATCGGCAACTCTCTTACCTTTTCTGTCATCGGCAAACCTCCTTTCATCACGCTCAGCTACTCGATGGTTAGGATCTACCGATGTATTCTTCCTGGCAGCTTCCAATGTCAACACTTTAGTTTCCCCACTAGTTTCCACCATATTATTTGGAAACGGGTGCTGATCAATCTTCATCGGTTTCTGGACTTTAGAATTTTCAAATTTGATTCGTCCAGATTCAATCTCTGACTGCAACTGCTGCCTGAATACCTTGCAGTCATTGGTACTGTGCGAAGTTGCATTGTGCCACTTGCAGTACCTAATCTTCCTGAGCTCTTCGGCCGATGAAATTACTTGGTTAGGTGCCAACTTAATCCGCCCCTCTTGGAGTAATAAGTCAAACATCCTATCGGCCTTGGTGATATCAAAGGTGAATCTTTCAGTTTCCTTCTGGCCAAACGGACAAGACACAGATTTCTTGCCCTTCACCCATTCGGCTGCACTGATGTTCAGCTCTTCATCGGAATCTTCCTCTTGCTCGATGAAGGCAACCTTCTTATTCCAAGTCTTTCTTGGCTCAAAAGTCTTGACGTCTTGATCGGCAATCCTTTGCACCAGATGACTTAAGCTTTCAAATTCCTGAGATGCATACTTATCTTTGATATGCGGCAGCAGTCCTTGGAAAGCCAAATCTGCCAGTTGCCGATCATCAAGCACCAAGTTGTAGCACTTGTTCTTCATGTCCCGCAGCCTCTGGACAAAACACTCCACCGATTCGTCATTGCGTTGCCTCAACTTGACCAAATCGGTAAGCTTCTTCTCATGTATGCCAGCAAAGAAGTATTTATGAAACTGCCTCTCTAGAACGGCCCATGTGATGACAGAGTTTGGAGGCAATGATATAAACCATGTGAATGCCGATCCAGACAATGATGATGAGAACAACCTCACCCTGAGTTCCTCTCTGCTGGTAGCTTCTCCGCACTGGATAATGAAGCGATTGATATGCTCCATCGTCGACGTGTCGTCTTGGCCGGAGAATTTGGTGAAATCAGGTACTTTGTACCGATTTGGAAGAGGAATTAAATCATAAGCTGGAGGATATGGTGTCCGATAAGAGTATGTATTAACCTTAGGTTTAATGCCGAATTGTTCCTTCATCACTTCGGCGATCTTATCGGTCCAATATGCATCCTGCTCTTGCCGACTCATTGGCTGGTTGTTGACTGGTGGAGTCGACTGATGCGCCTCTTCAGGTCTTGGTAGAAAATGATGCGGAGTAGTCGTCACGGACACAGCACCAGTCATCTGGACGTTATGCATCGGCTGACTTGCCGATGGGTAATTTTGCACACTTAGTGGATTAGGTTGAGTCATCATATTCATCGGTTGCTCTACCGATGGTCCATTCTGAGTGTTCGCTGGACCTCCATACTGATACATTGGTACGCCAGGCTATTGAGCTGGCGACTGACTGGCCCATCCAGGATTATAGGTCATCGGCATATAATTTGCCGACGGTTGATAGCTAACTAGAGCGTGCGGTTCTTGTATTCTAGAGCAATCAATCATCAAGTTACCTTGGGATGCTTGTACTCCGGTTTGAGGAATCACAATCATAGGCTGGCTCCCAGTTGCTACACTGTGTTGCATCGGCACAGAGCTTGCCGATGGTGGCATCAGAGGTATTTTGGGAATCGCTTGAAAATCTTCTGATGGTACTTGTACAGTTGGAGAGGACGTAGACTGATGCATCATAGGGATCACCAGCTGTGGTTGTATTGCCGATGCCATGGAGCCCTTCCAAGCTGAACTATCTCCTTGCACTAGATTAGAACCAGCGGATGGATTTGAAGGCATACCGTAACCCCACCAGTTGGCAGGAGCTGGATGATTCTGGATAGCAGGCCCTGAAACTGTCGACGCCACTGGATCTGCACTAAGCTTGGTGACACCTTCAGGACTTGGTCTTGTAGCCACATCAGCAGACGGATCCACGGGAGTGGAAGACGCCATTGGGGCTGCCGATGGACTTATAGATGCCGATCCAGGTTGATGATACGCTGGACCAACATACCGAGGTGCATGTCCTTCTTTGAATGATTGCATAATAGCATTGTATACAGTATTGGACAACACATTGGAGTGGCTAATTAATGCTTGATTTAAGGCAGAATTAACCATCTCTTGTAACTTACCAGGATTGGCGTCATACGTGACCTGCCGCGGCAACGGCGGATCTTGCTTCTGGATTGCTTCGCCGCTCCTGCTTAGGCTGAAGGACTTCAGATACAATTGCTTGTATTCCTCCATAGCCCGCACCATAGCTAGCCTCTGATCATCTTTTAGATCGGCCTCAGAGACTTCAATGATGTTCCTTTGGTTAACGTCGGAGTTATCACCCATGATAGATGTATAATGGTCCCACCGAGCGTGCCAAAAGAGGTGTTGACACAAAAAGCGTTAGGATCTGCGAACACCTCGGGCTATTACCTGAAAATCGATATCCAAGGTGTGCCAGTCGATTTGACCACTTAATCGACAAGGACGATAATTAGAACAAGATCTGAACGAAACAACGGCGATGCGCCCGGATGCCAAGACTCAGATTTGATCAGGATAACTAGAGCAGAGCTGAACGAGACAACAGCGATACGCCCGGATGTCAAAGCTCAGATTACTCCCACGCGGAACTTGCAAGGGTTTGACGGAGATCAAGGTGATGCAGCCCGTCGAAGCTTGAAGAACTCGTAGATAAACTAATACTAATGCAAAAAGGATAAATTGCACTAAAAGTAGAATAAGAGTAATTTGATTTGATTGAAAGATTGATATATTTTTACACGCAGCCCTTGGGCACATATTTATACTCCCGCATGGAGAGTTGTACAAAGACACAATTCATACCTTTCCTAAACAAAACTCTATTCTAAGGAAATAACTGACCCGCGTAGGAGTCGGACCCAAATAACAATATTATTTTCATAAACAGATACTCCTATTTTAAAGGAAAACAAACGACTCACGCAAGAGTCGGACTCAAACTTCCATAACAATACTGGTATAAAATCACCAGTTTCCTTATGTCTTTCCTTCGATGAAAACTTTCCATCGGCAGACTCCGTTAATCCGTGATTTCCTTTTACCACTGGCAATCCCTTGCTGATATCAACCGCCAAGTCCCTCTGTGCCCATCGGCACTCCACACCGGCAATCGGCATCGGCAACATCTCTTCATCGGCAATCGGCATCGGCAACATCCTTATCAGCTTATCGACAAGAAGCATCCAGCTCCCATCGGTAACAAACTTAACCTTTTCGCAGCATTTACCTTCATTGGAAACATTGACTGACGACCTCCTGATTCCGATGGAAAACAATTATCGATCAATACAAGTCTTAGCCCATTTGACACATGCCGAAAAACGGTATCAACAGCATGTCCCTCTTCTGCCCTCTCGACTACCATGGCAGCACTAACTACTTGGGTAGTAGCTGCGACATAGAGCAAGAGGGGCTCAGCTGGGCTCGGAGGCACCAGGATAGGCGGCAAGGTGAGCAAGGCTTTGAGCTTGGAGAGCGACTCCTCAGCCTCGACGCTCCACGTGAAGTGTTCTGTTTTTCTAAGGAGGCGATAAAGGGGGAGGGATTTCTCCCCGAGCCGTGAGATGAACCGGCTGAGGGCTACGAGGCACCCTGTGACCCTTTGTACGTCTTTGAGGTTCTTGATCGGGCCCATCCTGGTGATCGCGGTCACCTTCTCAGGGTTGGCTTCGATCCCGCGTTGGGAAACTATATACCCCAAGAGCATGCCTCGAGGGAACCCGAAGACACACTTCTCCGGGTTTAGCTTTATGTGGTTTGCCCTGAGGCACCCACACGCGATTTCAAGGTCCCCGACTAGGTTTTCGACCTTCTTGGATTTGACCACGATGTCATCGACGTAGGCCTCGACGGTCGGCCCTATGTGCTTTCAACCGACATGGAGCATGCATCGCTGATACGTGGCCCCGGCGTTCCGTAAGCCGAAGGGCATAGTGACGTAGCAAAACATGCCAAAAGGGGTGATGAAGGAAGTCACGAGCTGATCGGACTCCTTCATCTTTATTTGGTGATAGCCGGAATAAGCATCAAGGAAGCAGAGAGTTTCGCATCCCGCAGTGGAATCTACTATTTGATCGATACGTGGTAATGGAAAAGGAACTTTAGGACATGCTTTATTTAAACTAGTGTAGTCTATGCACATCCTATCCTTTCCATTCTTTTTCTTGACAAGTACAGGATTTGCTAACCACTCGGGATGATGTACCTCCTTGATGAGTCCGGCCTTCAAAAGTTTGTCGACCTCCTCCCCGATGATCCTGCGCTTTTCCTCGTCGAAGCGGCGCAGCCGTTGCTTCACTGGTTTGGATCCGGCCCGGATGTCCAAGGAGTGCTCGGCGACATCCTTCGGAATGCCTGACATATCCGAGGGACTCCACGCAAACACGTCAGCATTCGCGCAGAGAAAGTCGACAAGCATGGATTCCTATTTGGGCTCGAGGGTGGCGCTGATCGTCAGCGTCTTTCCGTCCGCGTGGCCGGGGTCGAGCGGGATGGTCTTGGTGTCCTCCGCAGACTTGAAGCTGCCGGCATGCCGCTTGGGGTCGGGGATCTCCTTGGAGAAGTCGTCGAGGGCCGCGAGGATGGCTGACTCCTCGACCACCTCGGCGTTTACCACACACTCGACATCGCATTCGTAGGCATGCTCGTAGGAGGTGTCGACGGTAATGACTCCTTTGGGTCCCGGCATCTTTAGCTTGAGGTAGGCGTAGTTCGGGACCGCCATGAACTTGGCATATCCTGGTCGACCGATGATGGTGTGGTAGGTGCCGCGGAACGCGACCACCTCGAAGGTCAGATCTTCCTTCCGGAAGTTCGAGGGGTGCCGAAGCAAACGGGTAGCTTGACACGGCCGATCGGGGGTGCCTTCTTACCCGGGACGATCCCGTGGAATCCCCCCGCGCTGGGCAGGAGCATGGTCCTCGGGATCCCTAGGAGATTGAGGGTCTCGGTGTAGATGATGTTGAGGCTACTTCCCCCGTCCATGAGTACCTTGGAGAGACGAGTGTTGAGTAGCCTCAACATCATCTACACCGAGACCCTCAATCTCCTAGGGATCCCGAGGACCATGCTCCTGCCCAGCGCGGGGGGATTCCACGGGATCGTCCCGGGTAAGAAGGCACCCCCGATCGGCCGTGTCAAGCTACCCGTTTGCTTCGGCCCCCCCCTCGAACTTCCGGAAGGAAGATCTGACCTTCGAGGTGGTCGCGTTCCGCGGCACCTACCACACCATCATCGGTCGACCAGGATATGCCAAGTTCATGGCGGTCCCGAACTACGCCTACCTCAAGCTAAAGATGCCGGGACCCAAAGGAGTCATTACCGTCGACACCTCCTACGAGCATGCCTACGAATGCGATGTCGAGTGTGTGGTAAACGCCGAGGTGGTCGAGGAGTCAGCCATCCTCGCGGCCCTCGACGACTTCTCCAAGGAGATCCCCGACCCCAAGCGGCATGCCGGCAGCTTCAAGTCTGCGGAGGACACCAAGACCATCCCGCTCGACCCCGGCCACGCGGACGGAAAGACGCTGACGATCAGCGCCACCCTCGAGCCCAAATAGGAATCCATGCTTGTCGACTTTCTCTGCGCGAATGCTGACGTGTTTGCGTGGAGTCCCTCGGATATGTCAGGCATTCCGAAGGATGTCGCCGAGCACTCCTTGGACATCCGGGCCGGATCCAAACCAGTGAAGCAACGGCTGCGCCGCTTCGACGAGGAAAAGCGCAGGATCATCGGGGAGGAGGTCGACAAACTTTTGAAGGCCGGACTCATCAAGGAGGTACATCATCCCGAGTGGTTAGCAAATCCTGTACTTGTCAAGAAAAAGAATGGAAAGGATAGGATGTGCATAGACTACACTAGTTTAAATAAAGCATGTCCTAAAGTTCCTTTTCCATTACCACGTATCGATCAAATAGTAGATTCCACTGCGGGATGCGAAACTCTCTGCTTCCTTGATGCTTATTCCGGCTATCACCAAATAAAGATGAAGGAGTCCGATCAGCTCGTGACTTCCTTCATCACCCCTTTTGGCATGTTTTGCTACGTCACTATGCCCTTCGGCTTACGGAACGCCGGGGCCACGTATCAGCGATGCATGCTCCATGTCGGTTGAAAGCACATAGGGCCGACCGTCGAGGCCTACGTCGATGACATCGTGGTCAAATCCAAGAAGGTCGAAAACCTAGTCGGGGACCTTGAAATCGCGTGTGGGTGCCTCAGGGCAAACCACATAAAGCTAAACCCGGAGAAGTGTTTCTTCGGGTTCCCTCGAGGCATGCTCTTGGGGTATATAGTTTCCCAACGCGGGATCGAAGCCAACCCTGAGAAGGTGACCGCGATCACCAGGATGGGCCCGATCAAGAACCTCAAAGACGTACAAAGGGTCACAGGGTGCCTCGTAGCCCTCAGCCGGTTCATCTCACGGCTCGGGGAGAAAGCCCTCCCCCTTTATCGCCTCCTTAGAAAAACAGAACACTTCACGTGGAGCGTCGAGGCTGAGGAGTCGCTCTCCAAGCTCAAAGCCTTGCTCACCTCGCCGCCTATCCTGGTGCCTCCGAGCCCAGCTGAGCCCCTCTTGCTCTATGTCGCAGCTACTACCCAGGTAGTTAGTGCTGCCACGGTAGTCGAGAGGGCGGAAGAGGGACATGCCCTGCCGGTTCAGAGGCCCGTCTACTTCATGAGCGAGGTACTTTCCGAGACCAAAACAAGATACCCCCACATCCAGAAGCCATTGTATGCCATCGTCCTCACTCGGCGCAAGCTCCAGCACTATTTCCTAGGCCACTCGGTTACTGTGGTCTCATCTTTCCCCCTCGGGGAGATAATCTAGAACTGAGAGGCATCCAGGAGAATCGCCAAGTGGTCGGTCGAGCTCATGGGGGAAACTCTCTCCTACGCCCCTCGAAAGGCCATCAAGTCTCAGGTATTGGCAGACTTCGTTGCAGAATGGACCGACACCCAATTACACCCGGTGCAAGTTCAGACCGAGCTCTGGACCATGTACTTCGATGGGTCGTTGATGAAGACGGGGGCAGGCGTCGGGTTGCTGTTCATATCACCCTTAGGGGTTCACATGCTCTACGTCATCCGTCTCCACTTCCCCGCCTCCAACAACGTAGCCGAATACGAGGCTCTCGTCAACGGTTTGCGCATCGCCATCGAGCTCGGGGTTCGGCGCCTCGATATTCGAGGGACTCGCAGTTCGTGATCGACCAAGTGATGAAGGCCTCGAGCTGTCACGACCCCAAGATGGAAGCCTACTGCAAAGAGGTTCGAAAGCTGGAAGATAGATTCTATGGCCTTGAGCTCAACCACGTCGCCCGCCGGTACAACAAAGCCGCTGACGAGTTGGCAAAAATCACGTCCACTCGAGGTACCGTCCCTCTCGATGTTTTCTCGAGGGACCTTCACCAGCCGTCCGTCGACCTAGGCTCGGGGGCTCCTGCCCTCGAGCAAGGGGCCGACCCTTCCTCCTCAACTGACCCTCCCTCGAATGGAGGAGAGGTTATGGAGATCGACGAGACGACCGCAACACCGACCACCTCGACCGACTGGCGCGCGCCCTACCTCGAGTATTTGATGCAGGGCGAGCTCCCAGAGGACCGTACCGAAGCCCGACGCGTAGCCCGACGCGCTAAAACCTACATCTTGTTTGGGATGGCCGCGAGCTGTACCGACGCAGCCCAACCGGTATACTTAAACGGTGCCTCACCTTCGAGGAAGGGAGGGCACTCCTGAAGGACCTACACTCGGGGGCTTGCGGCCACCACGCGGCGCCAAGAACGCTGGTAGGAAACGCCTTTAGACAAGGTTTCTACTAGCCCACGGCTATCGCCGACGCTACCAAACTTGTCCGATCGTGCAAGGGATGCCAGTTCTACGCCAGGCAGACCCACCTGCCCGCACAAGCTCTTCAGATGATACCCATAACTTGGCCGTTCGCGGTATGGGGGCTTGACATGGTCGGCCCTCTGAAGAAAACAAAAGGTGGTCACACCCACCTCCTCGTGGTCGTAGACAAGTTCTCGAAATGGATCGAGGCTCGACCCATCGCCAACATCCAATCTCGACAAGTTGTGCTGTTCTTCACCGACATCATCCATCGCTTCGGGGTCTCCAATGTCATCATCACCGACAATGGCACGTAGTTCACCAGCCAAAAGTTCCTAGACTTCTGCGACCACCACCACATCAGGGTGAACTGGTCTGCGGTCGCCCACCCTCGAACTAACGGCCAGGTCGAGCGCGCCAATGGTATGGTTCTGCAGGGCCTCAAGCCGAGGATCTTCGACCGGCTAAATAGACACGGCAGGAGGTGGGTTGACAAGCTGCCCTCTGTCCTATGGAGTCTCCGAACGACACCAAGTCGAGCTACAGGGTTCTCCCCGTTCTTCTTGGTCTACGGATCCGAGGCCGTCCTCCCCACTGACCTCGAATACGGGTCCCCTCGACTGAAAGCCTACAGCGAGCAAACCAATGCAGCAGCCCGAGAGGACTCCCTCGACCAGCTCGAGGAAGCCCGGGACGTGGCGCTCTTCAAGTCAGCAAAGTACCAGCAAACGCTGCGGCGCTACCACGACAAACATGTACGCAAAAGGGACCTCGACATCGGCGACCTCGTACTGCACCGCCGACAAAGCAACAAGGGACGTCACAAGCTGACGCCACCCTAGGAGGGACCCTTCATCGTTGCGAAGGTGCTAAAGCCAGGGACCTACAAGCTGAAGAACAACAAGGGCGAGATCCTCACCAACGCCTAGAACATCGAACAACTACGTCGCTTCTACCCCTAAGGCCTCGAGGCCTTGTACACTTTCCGCATTATGTACATCTATCGCATCATGAATGAACAAAATGTTCTCAAAACACATTTCTACATTCGTTCATGACTCTGAGGTAGCCTCGACTCTGCCCCGGCAAAGTCAAGCCTCCCTCAGGGGCTAACAGGGGGGGACCCCCTCCTAAGTCCTCCAAAAAACCCGAACGTTTTTTCGAAATTGAGCCTTCTCTCTCGACCTTCGCCCCCGAGTACGCTTTACGACTAAGTAAAGAACGCCTCGAACTCCCTAAGGGTCGAGGGTCGTCGAGCCAGGCACTCTCCTACGCTTCAGGGCTACGGTACCCCTACTCGCTCCCCCCCTCGAGGATACGAGCGCGCGTTGAACACTTAGTCTAAAAGCGACAACTCAAGCAAAGAGAAACTAGGACGGCTTAAGAAACAAAAGCACCCAGATGCATCACGAATGGAATGCATTAAAAATAAGAAGCCCTCGGAGCTCGACATCGTATTGTCACAAAAGCTAACCTATTACATGGACCTTCTTGTCCAGGTCTGGCTCACAGGCCTCGACTACTCGACGCCATCTCCATCCGCCGAGGGGAGCACTTCGGGCTCGAAGAGCTTCGCCAGCTCGCCTCCGGGCACCTCCGCGGCCTCGATCAGTTCATGGCATCTTGCCACGTTCTGTTCTTCAGTCAGGCTCGGGTCGACGATGAAGCCGCTGGCGACGACGCTGAGGTCATAGATGTAGCCCGAGCGGACGACCGCGAGCGCCCGCTTCACGCCCACGTGCAGAGTAGCGCGGACTTGCTCCGTCACCTCTTGAGTCATGGAGTAGAAGTGGCGCAGGAGGGAGTCTCCTCGCACGTCGCCCTCGACCGCTGGCTCCGCCTCGACCCCCATGTCGTCGCAGAAGGAGGAGATGGCGCCCTCGAGCCTCTCGTTCAGGCTCGTCTCCGCCCCAAGGAGGCTCTGAAGGCTAGTCAGATCCTCATGAGCTCGGGCCTTGTCCCCCTCGAGCTCTGCCAGAACGAACACAGAACTCAATCAAAACCGGAAAGCAGGGGAAGGGTCGAGACCAAGCAAGTCTAACAACATTTCTAAAAATACTCACCCTTGGCACGTGTCTCCAGGGTGACATAGTCCTGGCCAGCCCTCTGAAGCTGACGGCGGACGTCGACAAGCTCCGCAGCTTGGTCGCCATTTTTGGCCCGGAGGTACTCGATGATCTTGCCAGTATCATCGAGGGCCCTCTTCTGGTTGGCCGCCATCTCCCCCAGAGTGGCGATCTGGGCCCGGGCCTTCTCCCCCGCCACACCCAGCGCGTTGTGTTCGCGGGCGACGGCTTCGACCTCCCCCTAGAGCTCTTGGATGCTCTCCACCGCCAGAGTCAGCTCCTCCTTTAGCTGGGCGGACTCCTCCTTAGCTTTGCGCCAGGCTTCCTGGGCAGCGTCCCGCTGCTGCCCGACCTCGGCGACCTCCTTGAGGGCGGCCTCAGCCCTCGATCGTGCCTGGGAGGCCTCCTCCTGGGCGGCCTTGGCCTCCTCCTGCGCGGCTGCCACCTCGGCCTTCGCCTGGGCGGCCTCGCTCTCCACCTTCTCCAGCGAAGCGCGGAGGGTCAGGACCTGCTCCTGCGCCGGAAGGATGAATTGCCACTTATCGTATGACCTCGCCCTCAATGCCTGACAGGGATGAAAAGGAAGGTCATTAGAAAAAAGCAGCCAGGTAAAACCCAAGCAAGGTCAAAGGGAGAACGAAGCTTACCTCCATCCCCCGGTGCAGATCCGCGGAAGCAACCTCCGCCGACAGATGCACCACGTGCTCGAGCCACGCCCAGAACTCCTCTAGGTGCTCCCACTCCCCGAGCTCGGCTTGATCGTCGAGCTTGAAGAGGGTGCGCCCTGGGTCCCGGGGGTCGGCCAGCTCGAGGGGCTCCTGCCCACAGAACCTGCTGCTACGGTCGATCCTCTCCAGGACCTCCCGCATGATGCCCTGGCGCATCTCGGGGCCACCCCCGTGGAGCACCACCCGCTCCACCAGAGTGGGGAAGGGAGTTGCCCCCTCGAGCTGGGCTCTCCTGGCCTTGGGGTCACCTTGCGGGGCAGCAGCCGGCCACTCCGAGCCATCGCCCCCAGGCGGAAGAAGTCCCCGCCGGGAGAACAACCCTGTGCAGTGAAGAAAGCAAATAATCAGCGCCCAATGCCGCAAGCTCACTGCGGGTCGATTAAGTTGGAGGACGAATTACTTGGAGACGATGATTGCCCAACCTCGAGACGAGGCCGAGCTGACGCCTCGGACATTAGTACGTCAGCCGCGCCGCTTCCCTACAGCGTCGCGACGGCCTCCTCCGGTTCCGACGAAGGGGCCATCGCTGCGGCCATCTCCGTCGGGTCCACCGTCATCTACGCCACCATCTCGGCCACCTCTTCATCGGTGGCCTCCGCCGTCATCCCCGCCATCTCCGCCGCGGGCATCGCCTCGAGCTCCTCAGCTCGCCCTCCTGCCAGGGCAGACTCGGGGGGCGGCTCCGAGGCCCCCTCGACGAGGGCCTCCGCCGACGAGGCCACCTCCGGCGCGGAAGCAACCGCACCACCGTCCTCGCACCGCAGGCACACCTCCCACGATGCGAGGTTCTCGGGCCACCGCCTCGGCGCCGGGCGCTCCGGCATCTCCACCTCGCCGGCGATGGTCAGGTCGACCACCTCCACCTCTACGGCGGCCGGGGGCTCGACCCCCTTGGCCACGACCGCCGTCGACGCCAGCCCCGCGCCTTCCGAGGCTGCGGGCGCGCCCCCCTCCGTCGAGCGGGTGGGCGCGGCCTCGACCGCCGCTCCGGCGGACCCCGCCCGAATTAGCTCCGCGGCGGCCTACGCCTACCCTCGCCCCATCGCCTCACGCGCTCTGGCCGCCCATGCCGCCTCGGGGGTGAGGGTCGAAGGGGACGGAGCGGCAGGACTGGCCTCGACGGTCATCTTAGGCGCGGCCTCCGCCTTCAACCTCTTGGCCGGGGTGAAGGTCGCGCCCTCCGACGAGCGCTTCGCCCTGAAAAAAGAGCTCACACGCGACGGTAAGCACAAGTCATAACCAACGAGAAATACTCGGGACCAGAAGGAAATCAACTTACCCCAGTGGAGTCATGGGGTTCCGACTGAAGGACCTCGAGCCGCTCGGGGGCTTCTGCGAGGCGCGTCGAGGGCCGCTTCTCCCGCCGGCGCTGGCCAGCGGCGTCCTCGCCGTCGCCACCCTGGTCTCCCCCTGGGTCGACGGGCTTGACGCCTGAGCGCCCGACCCAGTGGTCGCCGGGGGCGTGCTCGACCGACCCCTCGAACGGGACCGCGACGAACGCACACGCGTCCCCCGCGACACTTCAGCTTGAAGAGCCGCGGGGCGCACCCCCCGCGACTCGACTCCAGCAGTTGGGGCCGACCTCAACGTCGACCCCTCTCCTTCTTCGGTGTTTCCGGCCGCCCTTTGACGCTCGGGCGCCGCCCTCCCCTCCTCGAGCCCTCGCTGCGGCTTGACCTCCACCTCCTCCGACTCCTCTTCCTGCATAAGAAGTAATCCGCGTTAAAACCTAAACAATGGCCTCGACACTACACCGTTACTCGACGCTGTCACCAACCTTGCCGCCACTCGACCCCTCATCCTCATCCTCCTCCGAGGGGGACTCTTCCTCAGAGAGGTTGGCCTGCCTCTACCGGGACCGGCGTCGCTCGCGCTCCTCCTTCTCACGGGCCTTTTTGCCCTTCTCCTTCTTGGCCTTGTCCTTGGCCTTCTTCTCCTGCTCGGCCAGCAGGCGTCTCGCCTGGGAGTCGTTCCGCTCCTCCTTCACGGGTGGCAACGACTTCCGGAAGACGACGCTCCCCTAAGAAACGCAACGCAGTTAGGGAACGATATAAAGAAGACTAACAAGACAGACGGAAGGGCATTGACGCAGAAGAGGGGGTCGTACCAGCTAGACATGCCCGTGATCCGGGATCATGAAGACGTTGGCGACGCCCCCCACCTCGAACGCGCCGGCGAAGGAAGCGCGCACCCGGTGGACCACCCTCTCGAGGGGCAGCTCGTCTTCCGTGAGGCGGCACCCCGTGAGATCCGCCTCCGGGTGCATCTCGTCTAGGTGTAGTGGGTGGGCCATCAGCGGCACGACCCGCCGCTGGGGGAACGCCGACGCCATGATGGCCGCCGTAAGCCCTGCCTTCTTCAGGCGGGAGATCACGCTGAGCAGGTGGTCAAGGCGCTTCTGCTTCTTGTGCTCGACGCCGTACCTCCAGTGGTCGGGCCTCGAGTCGATCGTCCTCCCGGTGAAGGCGGGGAACAGACCGTCGTTGTTCCTCAGGTAGAACCACCCGGAGTGCCATCCGGAGTGGCTCGACGTGAGCTTCGCCGGGATCCACTGGTCCGCCCTCTTCAGGACGATGCTGCAGCACCCCGCCCTGACCATCCTCCGGCTGCCGCTTCCGGCCGAAGCATGGAACAGGGCCGCCTCGAACAGGTGGATCTAGAGCTCCCAGTGCAGCTCCACCCTGAGGTACCCTTCGCACACGGCAGTGAAGACGGCCGCGTGGCAGATGCCGTTGGGGAGAGGTGCTAGAGCTCCACGCCGTAGTGGTGGAGGATCCCGCGCAGAAGACGGTTGGGGGGAGAACCCAGCCCCGCCCGGTGGAAAGCTTCGAAGCTAACCACATAACCCTCCGGCGGGTTGGGCTCGATGTCCCCGTTTGACGGTACCATCCACTCCGGCCGGTCCAAGGAGGTGATGGGCCGGAGGAGACCGCTCTCCACAAGATCTCCTAGGCGCGCCACTGTCGTTGACGACGGAAGCCAGGCATCGGGGCCGCGCAGGCTGTAGGTGGCCATGGGAGCAGAGAAACGAATGGGCTCGGGTGTGGAGGTGGAAGGTACGTTGCCGATCTTTCCTCTCTTTACTCTCACGAGCGCAGAGTCCGGCTCGGTGGGCAGCGAAGGCAATGACAAGAAGAAGGAGGCAAGGGAAGCAATAGCAAGCGTGCGGGAACCGCACCCCCTCCCTCGGTATTTATAGACGGGAGCCCAACGGCCGGATCCGACGAAAAAGCAGGTAAGTCTCCGCATTTAATGCGCCCTCTTACCGCCTCCTCGTGTTCCGTAAGGATAAGCTGTACCTATCGCGTCATCGGGCTCCGCGCCGCATGCCTCTCTGCACTCTACGCCCGCTACAGTTGCGGCCAAACGGACATCTCCTGAAAAGGCGCACCTACGGCAGGTAACGTACGACAGATAGACGCTATCTTCGGAGGCAAGCAACGGACGTCGACCCGTCCGTTAAAACCTCGAGGGAGCAAAGGCTAGCCCTTTCACAGGGTTCAAAGGCCGCCCTCGAGTGCCTGAGGTCAGGGAGGACCCATGGTTATGGACTCCTGTAACACCCTAAAATTTGAATTAGCAAATTAGGTTTGAACTTAAATTAAATATGATTTATTTCAAGCAAATTTTGTGATCATAGAATTAATTAAATAAAACTAAAATAAATATGTCATGCTAGGGTTACAACTTGGTTGTGCATTTCATGCCTCTGCATATTTTCTTGTGTTGGTTGAATTGGCAAAACTTAAAAAGGATTTCAAAACCCTTTTGAAAATTAGTTTGAAAATCATTTGCAAAAAGAAAATAAAAATAAAAAGTAAAACCCTCTCTCTCTCCCTTCCCTCCTTTCGGCCTCGGCCCAGCCGGCCTGCTCTCTCTCCCTCCCTTTCTCCCGCTTGGGCCGGCTGCCTCGCTCTCGGCCCAGTCCGCCCGCAGGCCCGCGGCCTCTCCTCCCTCCTCCCTCTCGCTGACGCACCGGGCCCGCCTGTCAGTGCCTCCTCCCTTCTCCTTCCTTGAGTCCGAGCCGGACACGGCTGCGTGCCGCCGATCCCGCAACCGCCGCACGCGCTTCCCCGCTCCCGTAACCGCGTGGGACTCTCCCTCGGCTCCTTTAAATAGCAACCCCGCACTGCCTCTTCCCATCGCCTCGCCTCGCCTCAAGCAGCAGCAGCACCGCGCGCATCACCGGAGCAGAGCGCCGCCGTCGAAGCTCCGCGTCGTGTTCCTGCCGCCGTAAGCACCTCTCCGAGCCTCGCGTCGTCTTCGCGAAGTCTCTGAACGCCTTCCCTTCCCCTTTTTCCTCTCTTTTGCGCTCTGCCTGACCGCGCCGCCGTATGCAAGGAAGTCGCCGCCGCTGTTCACCGTCGCCGACCGTCCTCACTCATCTCCAAGCCCCGCAAGTCGCGTAGGTGAGTTCTCCTTCGTTTCCTCGTTCTCCCGGTGCCCTCGGTTTGGGAAACCGAGCACCGTAGCTCCGGTTCGACCCGCGCCGGCGAGCTCGGGCTCGGCCGTCCATGGCCGCCGCCGTGCGCCGCTCTGCTCCGGTGGAGCACCACCTCTCTCTCCCTCCTTCGTCTGGCGTTTTTGCTAAAGAGACCCTCGGGTTTCCAGCCCTCAACCCGCAGTCCTAAAGCGCCCCTCAGCTTTACGTTTTCCCCTGTGGAAAACGTATTCCTTTTTAGATATGTTTTAATTCGAATTTAAATAAAAATTCCTATTTAGAGTTTTGCTACTGATCTTTAAATGCTTATAATTTGCTCGTTTTAGATCCAAATCGATCCGTTCAAGTTGAGTTAGATTCGTAGTTTTATGCTCTATACAGTAGTATAGATTTCATCTATGTTAATTACTTTTGAAAATCAAAGTTATATTAATTCTTTTAATGCTTTAATCTTGCTCTTTAAAATCTTGTTTAATCTATAGTTTATTCGTTTTAGATCCGATTAGTGTGAAACAAGCGACTTTGTGATCGAAGTATCGTTTAGATCTGTTTTATAACCTTTTCAAAACCTCTTTATTGTTTATGGTGTAATGTTCTAATTAAATCTTTATTGCTTCATGTATGATTGTTCGGATGATTGCGTGGTGATGTTGATCGAGTACAGCCGGTGAGATCTTCGGTGAGCAAGAGTTCTTTGCAGCAGATCAGGATCACCAGGAGCTTTGTGATCAAGGCAAGTTTAACATGGGATCATCCTTGTTACCTATTCACTTTAATTCACCTAGTCATGATTGCATGTGTCTCAATTGATTCCTATTTAGATCTTTAACATAGCTTGTTACCTTGTACCTTGTCACCATGGGTTTCTGTGCATATGGGTAGCTCTGCTATGCTTTACATGATGAATATTGAATCGAATATTGATTAATGATATATGCAACAATGAGATAAAATTGGCTTTTATAGCAACATGGAATAGGACACCACTGTAGGGCAAAAGCTGGGATTTAAATGCAACCATGAGTGCTATAATGGCTCTGGTTTTAGTCAATTATGGAAGTTGGACTAGCATGATTGTAGTTCGTGAAAGGCACCTTTGCCGAGCTGGTTATGGGGTATAGCTTGTGTGGGGACCGCTGCGGGTGGTACCATCGGGGTGTCCCATATACCCCTTTGCATTGGGTCCGTAGGGTCTACTACTTGCTAGAAAGACTTTTTGAAAGACTTCATAGTGTACCCTGCCCGCTCACCTTGAAAGTGTTATGGGAGTTGCAAACCCGGGCATATGGGCAACACGGCTTATGGGTAAAGTGCGTAACCTCTGCAGAGTGTAAATCTATCATGATAGCCGTGCTCACGGTCACGAGCGGCCTGGAAAACTCACAGTGTAGATGATCATGTTGTTTAATTGTTAATGTTGATTATTAATCTTATCATGTGGTTATTA
Source organism: Microstegium vimineum (assembly GCA_022036555.1). Classification (NCBI taxonomy): domain Eukaryota; kingdom Viridiplantae; phylum Streptophyta; class Magnoliopsida; order Poales; family Poaceae; genus Microstegium; species Microstegium vimineum. Next base: position 1,984,673 of record CM039119.1, read on the forward strand.
ATTGGGTTTTGCATAACTAAAGCTAAGTGTCGGTAAAACTTGACCAAGTTAAAAGCAACCGCAGTACACACAGTGTCAGCCTTTTTGAGCTTCATAACCCTATGTTACTCTTGCTGAGTACTTTAAGTGCTCACCCTTGCTTTATCACCCTCATCAGATGGCTATGAAGACTACCGTGAGGAGTACTAGGCTAGTGGTCAACCAGTCGGCATTCCCTGTGAAGTGGAGCTTCGTCGCGAGAGTTATCTTTATTTTCCGCTGTTATGTTTAAGAATATTATTCGTTATGTAATAAGCACTCAGTGATGGTACTATTTAAAGATTTGTCAGCTTATGTGTGTGATTGATCTCTGGGCACACATGAGTTATTCACATTCAATTTTATTCTTAAAATTGGGTGTGACAACTCCGATCCACCCCCGAACCTCGAGGGATCGAAGGCTGGCCCCACGAACAGGGTTCACAGCGCCCTCGAGTAACGCGAGTCAGGGATGACCCAGGGGGGCCGGCGCGAGCCCCTAGCTCGAGAACGTACGCTCGAGGCCCCCCGAGACATATCTGAGGCATAACCACGGGATACCCAAGGATCCCTTCGACGGGAGGCATCAGGCCGCCGGCCCTCATCGAACAGGGCTGGCACCTAGGTAACCCATGCGGTATTGCTTAAATGAGAACCCTCAGGGCTTCTGTCGACCCCTGTCGATGGGGGCTTGAGTTCTCGCTTGGATTTCATTGGAATTTATACCCGTTATTAGCTCGCAGAGGACTTCAAGGTTCATCCTTACGAAGGCCCACAGAGGACTTCGAGGCTCGTCCTAACGAGGATAGCACGATGCTCTTTGCCCCACAATCCAAGCGCAAGGCCAATCTCGCCAACAGCAGCAACCAGCCATGAGTCGGCCCGTGACTGGACTCGCAGAAGGGCGGACGAGGGGTCGTTCAAACGACCCCCCGCCTCTGCCTCGATCTCAGCTGACGGACAGGGGTCGAACGAACGACCCCTCCATGTCCATCGCAACAGACGGGCGGGAGGTCGAACGAACGACCCCTCCGTCTCCGCCTCCGCACCTACCTCAACCGACGGACGGGGGTCGATCGAACGACCCCTCTTCGTCCGCCCCGACCTTTACCCCTCGACCTCGAATGACGGAAAGGGGTCGAACGAACGACCCGTGCGCAGGGGCTCGATCAGCTCACCTGCTCCCAGTATGGGTTAAAGGGAATCCAACGCCCACCTGCCCCGGCCTAACGCCATGGGCGCCCACTACTGCAGTCAAATCCATCAGTCCTCCGTCCCGCCTGGGATCTCCGTCAACTGCGTGGTCGCTGTAGCCACGTTACAGGTACGGAATCCAGGAGCACCCCCTCGAGCCATGAACAGGACGACCCTCGACTGTGTCCTCAGAGATACGACAGGGTCACTCCGGCCTCGACCCCTCCCCTTGACCAGGGGGCTCGACCACCATCACCAACCACTCCGGCATGGCTCCCATCCAATCCGTCACGCGTCAACTGTGGGATTCGTACCCGTCTACAGAGGGCCGATCGCGCCACGACGCTCGCAGCATCCCGATTGCCATCACCACGCCATGAAGCACCGAAAGGACGGAAAGGCCACGCCGCTACAGCGACCAACGTACCCTCGACGGCATGGTGCCACGGACACGCCTCCCATGCCTCTACAGTTCAGGACTCTGTACTCCCGTACCTCCCCTTGGTCTATAAAAGGGGACGCTGGGATAGAGAAAGGGAGAGAGGCTAATTCACATCGGCTTAGACATCCAGACACCCGTTCTGACTCACATACACCACACCCGACTGCTTGATCATCTAAGGCAATCAATCGACCACCTAGGATAGCCCTGCTAGCCCTAGGCCTCAGCTCATCCTGAGCGCCCCCATGTAAATCTGCTTGTACCCCTCCTGTAGGAGCACCTCGGTGCAAGATAATACAATCCATCCTCCCCCGCTGGACGTAGGGCCTTCTTTGCCCGAACCAGGATAAATCTTGTGTTCTTCTTGCATCACGTCTGGGAGAGGGAGCACGCAATATACAAATTTACTAGCCGGTGGTCTTGACCCCTGGGTCATAACACCGACAAGGGGTAAAGGTCGGGGCGGACGTGGAGGGGTCGTTCGTTTGACTCCTGTTCGTCGGTTGAGGTAGGCACGGAGGCAGAGACGGGGGGTCGTTCGTTCGACCTCCCGTCCGTCTGTTGTGATGGACGTGGAGGGGTCGTTCGTTCGACCCCTGTCCGTCAGCTGAGATCGAGGCAGAGGCGGGGGGTCGTTCGTTCGACCCCTCGTCCGTCCTTCTGCGCGTCCAGTCACTGGCCGGCCCATGGCTGGTTGCTGCTGTTGGCGAGATCGGCCTTTGCCTGATCGGCCTCCTTCCACTGGTTGGGCGGTTGGTCGGATCCTGCCTTAAAAATGGTTGCTATGTTTAAGCGTTAGTATTATCACAAGCTTAGGGTACCCCTTACCTTTGTACCCGACAACAAGTTTGTTAAGTACGATCATTTTTGTGTGTCACGTGCATGGTGCCAGTGGGGAGGCGTCTTATTACGAAAAGACCAATATGCCCCTGCACATAACACCACAAATAATCGATGTGCCTCTCTCTCTCCCCAACAATGGGTCCGTGCTTCGGTCGACCAAGGAGTAGCAACGGCCATGGATTGACATGGAGATGTGAATAGGCGGCCACGACATGTCCTTGCGGCACCAACGGAGGAGACGGGATGGGGTACGACCGCGCCGGGAGACATACCGTAGAAGCTTCTACGGAGGAGGACAAGGCCATGACGCGCGTCCTCCGGGCGATAGTCGCGGTGGTCCGGGCCGCCGCGGGGCTTGGGTCGGAAGGAGGACGCGGTGACGAAGCTGGTGGAGAAGAAGCCGTCGCCGTACTGGGGGGTCGCAGAAGAAGCCCAGCGTGGGGGCGCACGGTGGAGTTCGCGGTACCTGCGGCGGAATCCGGGGCCGGCGACGAGGCGGCACCACCGCTTCTGGGCGACCGCGGCGCGCGCGAGGGTCGCGAGGTCGGACGGCGGGATGCGGAGCAGGATCTCCTCGATGAGCTCGTCCGGCAGCGGTGCCGGCGGCGGCGGCCCCATTCTGGATGGTTCGCTTGGTGCGCGGCCCCAGGCGATTTGGGGGCGGGCGGCGGAGCTAGGGCTTGGTCGGTCGGGGCGACGGCGAGACTGGACCCTGGAGGTCTGGAGTGAGAGAGACTGACCCGAAATGGGGATTATTAACTTAAGGGGGGCTGAATGGAAAATGGGACGGAGGGAGCGTTGCGTTGCCGTTCGGCTCAAGCCTCAAGCAGAAGCAGGTAGCTTGTGGAGGACTGGAGGTGGAGCTGCTCTGCCAGGTGGGCTCATGTCCTTGTTTAGATGCAAAATTATTTAAAATTTTGAAATTGAGGCACTTTCGTTTATATTTGATAATTATTGTTCAACCTATTTCGTAGCTATATTTAATGCTCTATGCATTCGATGTCACGAAAAATTCTGTAAGATTTCGGAAGTTTGGAGGCATCTAATAAACAAGGTCATGATTCTCCGGTGAATCCAGCACGAGATTTGTCATACTCTCTCCATCCTAAATTATAAGACATCACAAGAATCTTGAAAAGTCAAAGTATCTCAAGTTAGAGGTTCGACTGCGTGCCCGTGGGAGCGTTGTAGGTGTGTGCCTCTCATCATCGCGGGCAAGACTGACAATGGCTCCGCACGGTGTGACGGCGGGCGACACTCACTTGCTGGTGCGCGACTTGCACTGTCGCGAGTGAGTCCGGGATGGCTCCTCACGGTATATCGGTGGGCGGCAATCCCCTCCTTCCTGCGCAATCGCTTGCCAGTGCATGCCTCTCCCACCACCGCGAGCGAATCTAGAAACGGCTCCACGTGGTGAGGTGCTGGTCGGCAAGCCCCCACCCTCCTTGGTCCAGGCGAGGACAATAGCCTGTGCGCGTCTTCCACTGTTGCGGGCGAGTCTAGGAATGGCTCCGCGTGGTGTGATCCTGGTATTGGAGGTAGCAATGTAGCATGGTGTGCCATGAAACGCGGGGCAAGCTTATGAAATGTGCTATGGTTTGGTATGGCTAATGGGCACTATAAAAATAGGCGCAAAATGGGCTAGCTGAGAACGTGCGAGCCAAATTCATATATAAAATATTGATCATTGCACCCTAAATATCAGGATTTACCGACCGACCGTCCAAACCTAATTAAAGTGAATGAAATAAAAATACAGACAGACGGGTGTCGTCGCTACAAGATCGAGTACAGACACACGTTTATTCAAAAAAATTGCATTAATTAATTAATATTAATCCTTCAATCCGCATGGAGCTTCTTCTTTCTTCTTCTTCTTCATTTTTGGGCTGGTGGAGGTGAGGCGGTGGAAGCTTTGTTGAAAAGGTCGGACGTGGCCTGCAGCCTGACCTCGTACGGCCCTAGCTTCTGGATGACAGGCTCATGGACATCTTTGCAGGCAAAAATGCCAGACGGGTAATACAGCATCTTGTTGAACACGTCCCTGGCCCTATTGAAATCCTTCTCTGGCTCTGCCGTCGCCACCTGTTCAACATAGGATTTCAGGTCAAACGCCGTCGACTTGAGGCAGGGGAGGTTATCAGGCTCTTTCGGCGCCGCCAACGCCTTGTCCATCTCCAAGCTCAGCGCTTCGCCCTCCTTTTTAACGTACTGGAAGGCCTGCAACGCCGCACGCCGCGGGTCCGTCGTCGTCGAGATATCGGGAAAGGACGCCGCCTCATCGGCGCCGGCAACGACGACGACGGCAGCGTGCGCGGCAGAGACGAGGAGGAGGAGGAGGAGGAGAGAACTGTGAGCCGGAGCCATGGCCATGGACACGCAATGCTGGATGCTTGCTTGTGGTAACAATAAATTAAATGGTAGTTGTTATTCTTACGTACTAGGAGTACATATATATAGGAGTACTATATATATATAAGTCTAACATTAGGTAATTGTAATTTTAGCCATTGCGGGCCTTGCTTCACGGGGAACCTCAAGCACCTTGTGCGTGCCAATTACCATGGCATGTAGTCGGTCACCATCTTTTAATCCTCCAATATCGCTCCGCATAACTTCATCACACTTTAATTTATACTAATAATATAAGATCTATATCGGACTGTTTGGATGCCGCCCTGCACTGCGTGTGCCTGCCAGGCAAGTCATCCCAGCCTCAGGCGATCGAAATCGAACACCTATGAGCGCTGCCTAGCAGGCAATGTAGATTTTTTTTTCAATCCAGGTTGGTTTTACCAACCGGCCGGGACTAAAAGTTTTTCAAAGCTTATAAAATTTGGAACCGGGGCTAATATATTGTATCGAAAATCCATTCTCTTCTAGTGAATGTAATTATACACAAGCTGCGCATGGAAACATGATTTCACAGGGCCATGTAGAACTGAAATATATGTTGATTCAGCATTTCAGCATAAACAAAACATTCACTTCTGCGAGTGAAATCCAGATTTGTTGGCCACGTGAGCTCACATGAAGACTTGCTATTTTTTTTTAGAATTACGAAGTACAATGACGACGCCCACAACACGCACGCGCACTCACTCCTATGAACACACGCACTCAAACCCTAACCTTATGAGCACCTCTAAAAGACTCAGCCTATAGATCTTTAATTTACGAAGTCACAATAGGCGGGGACCCTGAAATAAATCCATAAAAATGTGAACACCCGTGTCAAGTCGAGAACTTAAACCAGGTGGGTAGTTTCCACCATAAGGAATCTAACCAACTGATGTATGACTTGTACTTGGCAGAAGCAAATCCAGATTAGATAGAAGGGTCATGCAACCCCATAAAACTGTGCAAATCCTACAGTGAACTACTTTTTAATTATCAGTTTATATGGTTGCATGTTTTTAGCTAGATCCTTTGGTAAACTATTTTTCATTTAGACAGGACAGGAACCATAGAAACATGCAATGGTGGATGAATTCAGGAAAGAGAAACAAACCAAGAGGAATGAGTGTGATTTCCTTTTATGATAAGCATGAACCAACAAGTAGGTTGACATGAATTAATTAAACTTGCACAATTGATTCGTCACTGCAGAGAATAATATGACAAGTAGAAGCACAAGACGTTGAACCAAATTGACATTAGGTAGAGTAACACGTACGGCCACTATAACACAACATACCTATGCCGACACTTTTTAAAGTGGGCAAAGGCTACCTTTGCCGACAGATAACCTAACACTATAAGATTTGCCGACAATTTACGAACAGTCGCGCTAGAAGCAGTCGGCAAGCCGACAGGTAAAAGATTCGCCGACACTTGTGGTGTAGCCAAATGGTGTACCTACACCGACAGTTTCTTCCTTTCCTGACAGTTAAACGTTTGCCGACAATTAAGACCTACGCCGACACATAGAACCTTTGCCAACAGTTTATGTGTTGGCAAAACCATTTCCAAGGCATTTTTTGGAATACACCATCATTCTCAACTAAACTGTAGGGAAAACTATATAACAAATTTAAACATATATCCATACAATCCGAATAATTTCACAAATCCACTTTTTTATTAACAATCACATCCAATTTTATTCATACATGAGGCATTATATTGAGCAAATAAGCTTGATTTCATAGAAATGATATATTAGATCTCCCATTACATACATCAATTGGACATACAAGTCCAATGATGCTCATAGTACATAGAGCCATGCATATACAGGTCCAAGATATAATCAGTAGCACACATATATATACATATACTACAAGTGGCATTCAACACTTTGATGTGTTTATCCTAGATCCAGGATATTGTCACTAGCACATACATATATATGACAAGTGCCAATCTACACTAACATGTGTTTGGCCTACATGATATTAGGTGCTTAACAAAAGAACAGAACAACAATACATGTCTTCTTGCAGCAATTGTAAGTCTTCCAAACACAAACTTTGCATATCCAAACACAAGCTTGCTACAGAATGGTGGTTGCTGCCAAAATACTAGAACACCTGCTTGGTGCACACATGATGGTTGCTGCCACTCCAAATTACATGTAACAACTTTTGGTCGATCCACAAAATGGTGGCAATCCAAAATACTTGCAACCCCACATTGGTTAAGTACCTAACAGGAAAAAAGGTGAGTTATCAATGAAATATGCTCTATGCTTTAAATTTGTTCTACACAGTTATAACAGTTTGGATCACATACAAGTGCAATGGGCTCTATTTTCTAAAATTTTATGTACACAATTCAAACAGTTTGGACCACATAAAAGTCAATCTGTTAAGTCCAATACCTTCAAGTTGTGATGACCTTCCTGTGTCACCACCTTTTGAGTGTTGCAGTGACTTTTTGTCATCCCTCATCTAGTAATAAAGATAATACTTATCAGTAGAATATAATAATTATTTTTAACAAATATAGAGGTTAGACCATTACTCTGTCATGTGGCCAGGCAATGCATCTCCCACGAGCCTCTAAAATGGTGTTGACCCCTTCATATGGACGAGGCAGTACAGCGTTCCTCATAAACACATGGTTAACAACCACTTCACAGAACTGCACGCCAAGAGCAGTACCCCCAACAATAGCCCTTGGATTCTTTGTTTGAATGGTAGCCTTTGCCACAGCGACATCATAGGGCCTTACTACATTATATAGTATCACATCTCTGCCTCCCTGATTTCAAAACACCATACATATCTATTAGCACCTAGATAGGAAATGATGCTATTATATGTGTTGTGTCGATTATAAATTTATTTACTAGTATGTGTTTTCATCACTGTTCCTGTAGAAAAAGAGAACATGCCTAATACTATACATATTCAGTTGTACCTACAGAGCAGTGCATACAATTACTGATAAAGGAAATTACCTCATTATTATGTTGCTCCTCTCGAAGCACCACACGTCTACTCAGAATCAAGTCATCATCATCATCATGTAAGTGCACAGCAGCCATATCATGCCCTGAATATGATCTAGCATCATGCTCTTGTTCTCCATCATGTACTTCCTCATGATAGATTGGTGCATCCCTCAAGTTCTAAATGAGAGCAAAAATCATTGAACAATTCTTTCACTAACAAAGAAAAAATGTAAGAGAAAGGCTACCAATTACCACCTGTGGTGCATTATTAGATCCATGGGGAGTGCTACTGGCATTTTGTTGCTGCATCCATTTATCTATAGTCTCTTGAAGGTTGTCTAGACGATTTGTTAGATCTTCAACTCTCTTATCAGATTGCCGACGAGCTTCTATCTCCATTTGAAGCCTTGTTGATGTGCATTTTCTAGCTCCAGGCATTTCCAAATCTGCTGGACTTGGCTCCAAACCCACAACACGAACATATCCATTCTTCTCTTTCCCACAAACATAGGAAAAAGCATCACCTTCTTGGATACTCTTATCTCTCAATGAAGGATTATCTCTAATTGCATCTTGAAGTGCATTCTGTAGCAAACAAAAAAATTAGCAAAATATGATGGCATAGGAAAGTGTTGTGTTTATCACACTTACAATTGTTGTTGCAGCTCCTTTCTGAGGTAGCCCATTCTTGTGTGTGTGAGATTTGATAAACAATTCATCTCTGCGAGGGGGCGCCCTAGCTCCTCACCCTAAACCATATATGTTATTGTAGTTACAGGATACGAAGAAAGGAAAAACAAACTCAAAGAGATACAGTGCATACCATTTCAGTACCAACACGTGCATGACTCTTACTCCCAGTTGTATGGTTTTGGGTCAGCTTTGAACGATTTGCTTTCCCTCTCAAAGAACGAGCCTACCAAATTATTTCATATTTACAATTATGTGCCAGATACATTGTGAAAATGAGGAAGCAATGTTGTGCCACTTACAGCTGCCTCCGGAGACCTCCAATGATTAACTAGCCACTTCCAGTCATCCTCGTGAACTCTTTCATCGCACAAAGCAAGCAATTCATCATCATCCATGTCATCATCATACACCTTTTTCAATTCTGCTTTAAACTCCTTCCACTTTATAGCTGCGGTCTTCATAAACCAATTGAAGACACAATTGTCTACTTGCCAATATAGCTGTACAACACACAAATAATAAGTTAGGACTACATCACATGAATACAGTAGTTACAATTTGTAACTAGTCAGTACCTGTGCATCTGTCCAAAGCTTATACTTTGAGCGTGGACAGACCTTCCTCCAATCATCATGTGCAATTGGGAAACCCTTTGTTCTCACAAGTGTTCCAATGAAGTTGGCAAATTTAGTGCCTGATGGTCCACAAGGTTGACCATGTTCATTGACATCCAATTGTAGTTTAGGCTTATTTTGCCTTGCATAGACATCAGCCTTTGTAGTAGGTCCTCGTACATTTTTTTTGGGCTGTTCAGGAACATCTGGAAAACAAATACAACATAGTACACCCAACTTAAGTATGTTTGCTGCATCGCATTATTAATTGTCACAACATAGAGAAGAATACCTTCATTAAGTTGGTTCTCAGGATGTTCATTCATAGCTTGCAAATCAGCATGTGGGGCACTTATTCTAGAGCTGGACCGTAAGTTATGTCCAATTACAGTTGCCTTAACAGTAGTTTTGTTAGTCATCTACATTTGGGGACACAATTATTTCATATTGTTATAAACATTACATATAAAAAAGCACTACATAGAAAAACATTTTAGATTCCTGGGAATACATACCCTTTTCTTTCTCTTTACTCCCTGCAGTGCTTCAAGTTGCTGTGCGGTGGGCTGAATATTAAGTTCTTCCATTCTCTGCAGATTTTCCTCAATGTTTTCATTCCTTTGATTCAAATACTCATTGGGCTCCACGACTTTTCTTTTCCTTCCTGCATTTGACATTGTTTCTCCTAAAAAATAAAAATGAATTAGTATAGAACTCCCATTAAACAATATTGCAAGTATGTAAGCAAGCAACAATCAGCTCAACCAACAGCAAAGCAATTATGTCAATCAAAAATCTGCATTTGAGACTTACTTCCTCTTTGTTTCAGCAACAATGACTCCATCTATATCAGTCCTTACATGTACAACATTTCCAAAAAGAACATTGAGATCAGCATTTGTATCCAAATTAGGCATTGAGTTACATATTTCATTCCCATGCTTCATATCAAAAAGATCGTGTAGTTTTGACTGGGCAACAGCATGCCAATCTGAGTGACTACCTTCTCTAACATAATAAACCTGGACAACTTGTGATGCCAAGACAAAAGGTTCATCTAACATTTTTTCTCCAGTATTGAATAAATGCTTTAAATTAACACTTGTAACCCCAAATTGATCAATTTTTACCCATTTATCTTGTATGCGATTGTCCACCCAATCACATTTAAACAAAACTATATTTCCTTTGTTGCGATAGTTTAACTCAATAATTTCTTTGATGATGCCATAGTATATCTTGTTTCGCATAACTGGGTCCACATTGTTTCCATTTTCAAAGCAAGAGGTCTGGGCAACCAAAGCTACTCCACTGCCTTGAACTGGTCTACCCTCATCATAGGAGGATGTATGGAATTTAAATCCATTAATGGCATAGCTATTGTATGTTGTTGCAATCATGAAAGGCTCATTTGCCAAAATGTGTATCTCTTCTGGTACTTCTACACCACTTTCAACTAACCCTTCCACCTGTAAATATCACATTGTGCTAGTTAATTTAAGTGTACTCGATCTAAAAAAACATATTAATCACCCCTTTTCTTACATGCTTTCTAAACCAATCATGAAACATTTCATGATGGATACGAGTCATTTGTCGTTGATTGTGGTGACCAATCGAGGAAAGGTACTCCACATGTTTGCTGCAAAGGTGTGGTACACATTGAGAAATGTATAGATAACTCAAGAAATGCATTATGTGTAAAATTGTGTGGATTTCTTACATTAAGAATGGTTCTATCTTATCATAGTTGAACAACACATATCTATGTGCTTGAACCCAAGTCTTGTATTCTAAGGATACTGTGCACTTGCCACTCAAAACTTGCCCTGTTCTTTGGAAGAATGGTGTAGTAGAAATTTCACAGTCCATACTTTCACTATTTCCTGCTTGTTCAGTCTCACAGCCTTTCAAAAATTTGGAGCAGAAAGTAAGACTCTCATCAAATTTGTAGGCCTCACAAATTGATCCCTCTGGATGACTTCTAGTACGAACAGAGCCCTTCAACTTCATCAAATACCTATGAAGTAACATTTTTAGCGTGGAATCTAACTACAAATATGTTCAATAGCAGTTGAAAATAGTTTTGTACCTGTCTACTGCCCACATGCTGCGATAGTGTATAGGACCAGCAAGTCTTGCTTGAGTAGGTAGATGCACCATCAAATGTACCATGATATCAAAAAAAGATGGCAGAAATATAGTCTCAAGGACACTTAGTGTCTCAGCTATTTCAGCCTCTAGTTTTTGCATATCACTGATATAAATAGTGGGTGAGTAGATCTTCTTGAAGAAATTGCTCACACGAATTAGTGCTGCACTGACTCTTTCAGGCAATATGTTCCGAACAGCAATGGGAAGTAAGTGCTGCAACAATATGTGGTTGTCATGGCTCTTTAATCCAATTATCTTCTTCTCCTTAACTTGCACATTACGACGCATATCAGATGCGTAACCATCCGGGAATTTCACTTCCTTCAATACTTGGCAAAATGCTTCCCTATCAGCAGGACTCATTGTAAATTGTGCTGGAGGTAAATAGAAGTTATCTTCTACACTAACAGGATGAAGATCACTTCTAATGCCAAGTTCTTGGATGTCCAAGCGAGCATTTAAGTTATCCTTGGATTTTCCATCAGTGTCCAAAAGTGTGTCAATAATATTTTGACACACGTTCTTTTCTATGTGCATAACATCAAAATTATGTCGTAGAAGTAGGTCTTTCCAATATGGCAACTTAAACCAAATGGATTTTCTTTTCCAAACAATTGGTGGCTCATTAACTTTCTTGCGTTTTTGCTTGGATTGCTCCTCTGTAGTTGGATTGTGTAGACGCTTGGCTGGCTTCTTGGTTATTGGGTCTTTTCCAAAGGTTGTGCATATATTGGCTGTCAGCTCCAATATTTCCTCTCCACTAAGAGGTCTAGGTGCTGGCCTAAGTTCTGTGGTACCATCAAATGAATCTGCATCAAGCCTAAATTTGTGTTCGACATCTAAGAATCTACGATGGCCCATGTAGACACACTTGCCTCCCTTTTTCAATTGGAAAGAACATGTATCTAAGTGGCATTCAGGACAAGCAACTTTTCCAGAAGTGACACATGCCACCAAATAACCTAGACCTGGAAAATCAGATATGGTGCAAACTATGGCAGCACGTAGTTGGAAGGGTTCACACTTAGAAGCATCATACGTTCTAACACCATGAACAAACATTTCTACCAGATCATCCACTAGCGGCTCAAGGAAGACATCCATATCACCACAAGGTGCCTTAGGTCCAGGGATCAACAAGGATAGGATGAAATTTGATTGCTTCATACACTTCGAAGGTGGAAGGTTGTATGGGATCAGAATAACAGGCCAAATACTATAAGTAGACCTCATGGTCCTAAAAGGATTAAAGCCATCACTAGCTACAGCCAGTCTAAGATTTCGACTCTCTGAGGAAAATATTGGATGCTTAGAGTCAAAATCTTTCCAAAAAGGTGCATCAGCAGGATGCCTCAGCAAACCATCATTTATGCGTTCTTCATCATGCCACCTTGTGTCACTTGCTGTTTTTGAGCACATGAAATACCTTTGTAGCCTTTTCTTTATAGGAAAGTAACGTAGAACTTTCCTAGGAACCCTATGCACACGTTTTCCACTAGGACTACTCTTTTCTGATTTCCATCTTGAAGTATCACATGTTGGACAAACATTTTTCTTTGCATGGTCTTTCCAAAACAGCATGCAGTCATTCTCACATGCATCAATTTTCACATACCCAAGACCTACACCTTTTGCCATTTTTTTAGCTGCATTGAAGTTTTTAGGAAGTAATGACTCTTCAGGTAAGACATCCTTAAGCAAATCTAGTAGCATGTCGAAGTTTTTGTTACTCCATCGCCCGACAAATTTGATATGGAGTAATCTTACAATGAAACGTAGCTTCGAGTACTTGCAACCTGGATATAGTTCCTTGCCAGCATCTTCTACCATATTGTAAAAAGCTTCCATATCCTCATCATGTTGCTCCGTGTTCACTTCTAAGTCCCCCATGACATCTAAACCCCTGCTATGTCTTCAAGTAAACCAGAAATATCATCCTCTTCATTTGGGTTCCCTACTTCTACTCTTTCTTGTTGTCTGCTATTTGTGAAAAAACAAGAACTAGGCTCACCATGATTCACCCATGTTATATAGCCTTCCGTAAATCCCTCACATATTAAGTGCTCACGTACAACACTACAGACCCTCCAACTAGAGTTCTTGCATGCCTTGCAGGGACACAAAATCTGATTTCCTTTTGCTGAATTACTAAAGGCAAACTCTAAAAACATATCCACTCCTTCTCTATACACAAGGGTTTGCCTACATATGATTACCAAGATATCAGACCAAACGCCCTATGCGTGCAGATTTTAGTATATGAGTACAAGTTTATAATGTACCTAGGCTGATCCATCCATATTTTATCCATGATGCACCTTTTACAAAATGTTCTAAGTACTCCGAAAATAAGAGGAAAACATTCAGTTCAGATTGGGTTGTTCACCAAAAACTAAAGATCTTGCCAAACAATTGTCCAAATTAAATTAATTTCACCACACTTGCTGCTAAAAAAACTCCCACCACAAGCCATCAACATGGACCAGTTTTAAGAAACCAAAATCATCACATCACAGATCACACAACCTACAGTTCTAAGCAAAATGCAGAGATAGTTCATGAGTGAAGGCATACCAATCAAGCAATGATAGTAGAAGAACTGATGGACACTAGAAGGCCAACTTGCTTGTGCTCCCTGTAAATAATATTGCCAATGCTAATTAATCACATAAGGCAATACAAATAAGTCAAAAACTTTAGCACAAGCAAACTTACTTCCAAGCTACGATTTGTGACGACTTGTGTGGAAAGAAAAATAGAAGAGTTGAATCCTTTAGTGCTTCTTTATTTGATATTTTGCAACATGCACAAGAAAGAAAGAAAATCTCAGAACTGATCCTTTTACCACGAGACATGTATGCATTTCAATAGTTCTAAGACTAAATTATACTTGCACTGGTAGCTAAAAGTTTAATTAACAATCACTAGGCAATAAAACCACCAAATACAATTATGGTCAAAGAGTATGGTATGAAATGGCATTAGTGCAATGATGAGTAAATAATATAGATCCTAGGCATCCAGATAACTGATAACAACATTAAGTCAAAGTGCAATAGCAGTCACCCCTTCTCTCTCTGTAATTGTAAAGATGTATTGTAATAACCACATAAAAGCACGACCTTGGGTAACAAAGGTCAGTCACCCCTTCTCTCTCTCTGTATATATATATTGAACAAACAGAGCATGTATTTTCGCATAAAGGACTAAATAAAATGACTATGAATTTCCATCAGTACGTATGAACTTTGCCTTCATATACTAGAAATAACTTACAGATCCAGCATAAGAGAACTTACATGCAAGCTGACTAATTGTATTGTGTACAAGATCTTGAATCTAGCTAGTTCCTCTGCAAAATCAATGGCAGTAAACATCACATTCAGATCTAAATCAAGCTGAATATGTTCCTTCTCCAAAGAGTACAGGAATAGTGGATCTAGACTGAAAGATAGTTTTGCAAGAGAAGTAAACCTAACCTTGAATCTTTCAATTCTTCTCACATTTGTCTCGTACTTTCTATAACAAAGAAAAAAGTAAAAAAAAGTTAATTCTGCTCAAACCCTAGCACATAGGGGAATGGAATGCAGGGAAGGGATGCGCGAAGGTGAAGCACCTGGATGCCGAGGGGAACGAGGATGCAGCGGTGGAATCCCTCTTGCTCGACGACGGCGAGCTGGGGATGCCTCTTGCTCGTCGATGGCCTTGGACGGCGGGGGCTAGTGCCGCGCACTGGGGCGGCGAGCAGCTGGGGAGACGGTGGGCTGGGTTGGCCAGGAGCTGGGCGACGGCCAGCTAGGGCTGTGGGGACTGGTGAGCTGGGGCGACAGGCAGCTGGGGTTGCGGGCTGTGGTCTGGGGCAGGCGGGGGGGGGCGGGGCTGGGGGCCGTGGACTGGGGCCGGATGCGCGCGGGGGCTGGGGCAGCAGGCTGTGCTGGCAGGAAGCTGGGGCGGCGGCGGGGGGCTGGGGCAGCAGGCTGTGGCGGCGGGAGAGATGAGGTCGGAGGAGACTTGCGAGTGTTTTTTTTCCCGTGCCCACTTTATTCTATCTCCGGTGCCCTATATTATTTTGGCGCCTAGACAAGTTTTCTCATTCTATTTCCCGCGCAGACATCAGTTTTCCCATTCTATTTCCCGCGCAGACATCACTAGTACAAAAAAAGTTTTCACAGGCGGTGGTAGAGGCATTTAAAATCGAAAAAAAAGAATTAAATTCTGGGACAAGCCCAGTATTAATCCGCCCGCCCGTTGCAAGTCGCAAGTCGCGCATTTTTCGCGTAAAATTCGCGAACGCGCTCCGTCAGGAATTCGAACCTGAGACCTCACCCTCGCGCGGTACCTCCTCTACCACTCCACCCATGGCTCACTTGTGTCTAGATTCGTTAGTACTTCTCATATTCTATACTAAACCGAGTGTAAATTGATTGTTTGAGCCACTAAGCGAATTCAAATGAAAACTTTGTGAACTACAAAGTTTCATAACTTTTCGACACCTACAACTTTCATGTAGTAAGTTTTTTCATCCGAGGTCGTTTACAAAAATTTGAATTTCAAATTTTACACATTCAAACGTATTTTTCGATGACAAGATGATTTCAAATGAAAAAGTTGTGAACTACAAAGTTTCATAACTTTTCGAGATCTACAACTTTCATGTAGAAAGTTTTTCGATCAGAGGTCGTTTACAAAAATCAAAAAAATTAACTGTACAGGTATTTACACAGGCGGTTTATAATGTCAGCCGCCTGTATAAATTGTTTTACACAG
Source organism: Microstegium vimineum (assembly GCA_022036555.1). Lineage (NCBI taxonomy): Eukaryota > Viridiplantae > Streptophyta > Magnoliopsida > Poales > Poaceae > Microstegium > Microstegium vimineum. The sequence goes on from CM039119.1 coordinate 2,000,796, forward strand.
GCGGTTCTCTTGCTGGGCCCACCCTATTTTTTGTACTGGCGTCATGAAATTGTGAACCTCCTGTGAAAAAAAAACAACGTGCCAGCAAAAATGATTTTTGTAACATGCATTTGACGTCTATTCGTTCCGTACCTAGCCCTTCGACGACACTTCAACTGATAGACATATTAAGCTACAACGACACTTAAGCCGTCTATGAACTTTTGTCGACACTTTTTTGGTTGGAAGGGGAAACGCCGACATATAACGTGTAGCCTTAAGGTTCTTTTGGCGACAGTTTATATGACGCTAAAAGATAACACAATTGCCAACAGATAAGATGTTGTTAAAACCCATGATTTACCAACACATAAGTGTAGGGAAAAGAGGGTAATGGTGTAGTGGGCACATATATATGAAATTGCAATGCTCTAATTTCATTATATATAGGTTTCACTATATACATGAATACACATAGAGGGCATATCCACATAGAGTAGGACAGAGTTACAGTAACATATGGCACATATGAAATTGCAATGCTCTAATTTCATTGTAGGGTATTCATTGCACGCTAAATACTACTCCCTCCGTTTTAATTTATAAGTCGCTTTGATTTTTTTTTTGGTTCATCCATTTTGCTATGTATCTAGACATATTATTATATCTAGATGCATAACAAAATGGATGTACTAAAAAAAGTCAAATCGACTTTGAAGCACTCACATGAGCTCCTTAATTTTTTCATGCACTTGAAGCACCTCCACAGGGTCCCTCACCAGTAGAGACTGTTCCCAATACTTCTGAAAAACACACAAACTTTGAAAATTAAACCAGCTGGCCGGTTGAGAAATGATATACCCGCAATTAACTTTTTTTTTCTATCAAGCCACAAAGGAAAATGAGTTTATGGCTAACAGAACATGTAAACATCACTTATTTATTGTACACAACTACATTAGTTGATGGCTCAGATGATGAATGAGTGGAAGACTTCCCAGATAAAGAGAGACCGTAACTGAGTAGCAAATGCCTTAGCTTCGTTAGCTAGACGATGTAAACATTCAGTGGCCTGGCAAGGTCAAGCTCCTGCATGTGCTTGGAACCTTCTAGAGGTCAATTGTAATTCTCTTGTGTCTAGTTATATTAATAAAGCTCTCTCTTTGATCGCAAAAAAAAACTACAGTAGTCGACCAGTGACGAAAGTTGGAGACATTACTTGAGGGCGGAAAACTTCTCTTTGTTAGTTTAATTTGTATGTTGTTATTTAGTGGTGCTGACAGATAGATCATAGCTGAGATATATAAAGGGTTAAAGAAAGGATCAAATATGCATGAGCAATAATGACTTGTTTTATTATCTGTCATGCATGCTGCAAACCATGCATGCTCGCAAAGGCTAAGTTGTGAGGACCGTTGTATGCGAAGATCGGCAAGCTCGACCTCGGATCGGCAATGGTACGGTGGCGGTTCACGGCGATCGAGCGGGGCTAGCCGAACGACGAATAGCCGAACCATGAAGAAAAGTACGTCTCGCTGGCTCCCATCCCTGGCCCACCTGCCAGCGTGTTTGGGCCTTGTGCGTGCCCAAGCAGGTGCCAGGCTGGCAGCTGGAAAAGCAAACCAACCCCGTCCCGCTTCTTCTTCTCCATTTCATTTCATTCTTCTCTCGCACGCCGCTCCGCCCCCGCCCCCGCCAAACCAAACCCCTCGCGTGTCGCCGCCGCCGCTCCATCGCTGCCCCCCACCCCCACCCCCCGCCGCCGGCATCATGCCGCCAGTCCTGGAGGAGGAGCACGTCGAGGAGATCCTCCTCCGCGTCAAGCGCCGGACCAGGCCGCGGGTCTCTTCCGCCACGCCGCCCTCGTCTGCAAGCGCTGGTGGCGCCTCATCTCCAGCCCCGGCTTCCCTGCGCAGGTACCGCAAGTTCAACCGAAGTCCCCTCCTGCTGGCGTTCTTCACCAACGGCGTGGCCGACGTCCCCGACATCCGCTCAAGACAGTACGTGTGTGAATTCGCGACCCTCCCCGGAACTGGAACCGCAATCCGCTGGCCGCCTGTTGGTGCCTCCCGCGTTGTGCGCGCGCTCGACGCCCGCAACGGCCGCGTCCTCCTCCAACGCGTCGAGGAGGAGGACACCCGCCATGGCCGCAACGGCGGCGGCAACCCCTTCAAGCACGTTTCGTTGGATGACGCCATCCCCGACCGCGCCCTCTTGCTACGCATTGGAGCGTCGGCGCTCGTGCAGGGTGCCCTCGGATTCGTCGTCTGGGTTCTCACCAACTTGGACATGGTGAGACGGCAGGTGCCCATCCCGTCGCTGGGGTTGCGCACTTTGGCTGCCGCGGTTCTCTGCTCCGACATCACCGGCGCTTGCGACCACCTTGATTGCCACCGGCGTACTGGACACTTCCTCGTGGTTCTTGTGGGCTGTCTTAGTCTCGATAGGAGGGCCTTCGTCTACACCTACTCATCTGAAACTGCTACATGGAACGTCCCACTCTGCTCCCGATCGACGCAGCACCGTTGATGCCCAGCGCGTATATGGGGAATGCGCTCTACTTTGGGTTTCGGAGGCTAAACTCAATCCTCAAGTACGATCTGCAATTGGGACAAATCTCTTGGATTCAACTGCCAAGCATGTGTACATGTTATCAGCCAAATGTGTTCACAACAACCACGGAGGCTGCTGGTGTAGTACTGGGGTTGGCCACCATACGTGGTACCAAGCTCTACATTTGGTCCAGGAAGGATAATCCTCAAAAAGATGATGCTATTGCTGGGTGGACACAAACCAGAATCATTGAGCTCCAGACTGTGCTCACTGTGGACGACCTCCTGACCTTATGTGCTTGGCTTCGCGGATGGCATTGGTGACATTTTCTTCTGGGTGAATGGTACGATCCATGCAATAAATCTAAGGACCTTTGAGGCGAACAAGATTTGCAATAATAGCAGAACTATCTACGCTCTTATTCCTTATGTGATCTTTCGCACTCCGCCAGGTACATCTTATTAGCTTAGTTTATTTATTGTTCTACAATATTTAGAAATAAAGAGCAGTATTAATTTGAGATAGTAGCATGCAATTTGGATGGTATATGCTCAAGAACAACGAATTTGCAGAAGTAGTAGTGCAGTGTCACAATCTGCTATCAAACTTGTTTTTTATCCCTACCTAAAGCGTTTTACATTGAATCATCTATATATGGAACTTGTTGGATAGATGTGCCTAGGAGTTTGATCATCTATTAAGCTTGTTTTGTTCTGATGGTATATATGGCCCTGACAACGTAGCCTCAATTAGCTCCGTCTGTCAATGTGACTTAACAAAATCCAAATGGTTGCTGATATTGGTGCTAAATTAAGGGACATGTTTATCTTGAAACTTGAGTTTTGAGACCATTGTCTCCTATTGAGCCTCTAGTCTAGTTGGTTAGAGGAACCCAGCGGCACTCCTCAGGTCTTGGGTTCGACTCCTTGTTGGAGCGAATTTCAGGCTAGGGTTAAAAAAATCCCCTCATCTGTCCCATGACCAAAGCACAGGTCTAAGGTCCGGCCCCGGTCGTGGTCGTCTCACATGGGCTACGGTGCCGCTGTGTATGGGTGGGGCAGAGGTTCAGGGGTTTTCTCGACCTGCGTGAGAAGGTCTTTTTCTTAATGCAATACCCGGGGGCTGTCTTACCCCCGCAAGTCAAGTTTTTTTTTTTTGGTGCTAGTGTTGTTGTTATTAACTTCTGTTTGGTTTGTTAGAAGCATATATTTGTCAAGGGTAAAGTTGATTCCTTAAGCATGTAATGTTCTCAAAATTTATAAATCTCTGCAGCTTTGGGAGAATAGCTTGTACAAGAGAGGGACCAAGTGCTGGTGGCTCGGGTGCTTGAAAAACTGGAGGTTCTCATGTAGGAGCACGAACAAGGGAAAACTCGGTAGTAGTAATGGTAAGTAGCATAGATCTATGACACTTTTGCATCCATGAGATTGTTATTACTCGCCATGCATGATATTTGTGTGGTAGCTCTCTGTTTCATTATAGTTGGGAGATTTATCTGTGTTGTGCGGTCGTATTTGGTTTATTGTTATGACCATATGGTGTTTTCAAAGTCTTAATGTTAGTTTTATAAGAGGGTTAACTTACTCCATTTGCACTTCATAAGTTACTGCTCAGATTATTTCTTAACTGTCACTTGACAACTTACTTTTGTTGACTGCTTCAACTGCAAGTGAATAGATGCAACTGTTTGATGGGGGGGAGGAGGCTTTCAGTTTCAGTAGCTGCACCTAGAATCTTCAGAATTGAGCCTTCAGGGCGAATGAATGCTTCATGTTGGACTCGGCTGAGACTGGCTCAGCGTAGATAAATCACCTTTGTGTATAGTATCTGAAAATCATAATAGTGCTAGCGAATTTTCATGTCTGAGATTCTTTGGTCTAGCTAGATGGGATTCAGTAGTACGTTGCAAATGCAGTTATGCTGCATACATAAGGAGGACAACTATTATTGTACTATTCTGACGCACCCTTTTCCGGGTCACAGTAACCTTAGCTAGTGAACATCCACGTACCAGTATTCCGAATCCAAATTAGCTTTTGGATTTTGGTTTACTAGTTGTGAGTCCATTCTTGTCACCGAATTGGAACAAGGTTGCCAAGAAACATGTGGTTAATTGTTGTTGTAGAGTGTGGTCATGAATCATGAAATGTTCATCAGTTCCAGTGTATTCTTGTGATGAGGCATGTATTGAACTGAACCGAAGAGTGTTTTGGATCAATTCCTGCTCTGTTGTGGCTGCACGTGCACCAAAATCAATTTCTGCTCTGTATGTTTGTGTTTGTTCTCACTGAACGCAAGACGATTCGTATGCTCGCTCCAGTCCAAGAAAATGTTTGACTCTGTCACGCGTGGGGTCCACTGTCAGTCTCGCTGGCCCCGGGCCCCACTGCCAGCGTGTTGAGGCCTGGGACCTTTGGCCCAAGCAGATGGTGGCAACCAACCCTCTCTATTTTTATTTTATTTTTTTCAGTTCGTTCATTCCTCTGCTGTATCTTCTCTCCCTCGCTTGCGGTTGTTGCGGGCCGCCTAAATCACCAACTCCTAGCGCCGGCCGCAACCAGCCATGCCGCCGCCGCCGCCGCCGCGGGCCCTACCGGAGGATCTCATCGAGGAGATCCTGCTGCGCTTCCCGCCGCACGAGCCCGCGCGCCTCGTCCGCGCCGCGCTCGTCTGCAAGCACTGGTGCCGCCTCGTCTCGGGCCCAGGGTTCCGGCGCAGGTTCCGCGAGTTCCACCGCACGCCTGCCTCCTCAACATGCAGGCCAGCCACGACAGAGATGGCGCGTCCCGCTTCGTACCCACGTCCGCCTTCTGCCTGTCGCACGCCGAGACCCGCAGCTGGCGGGTGCTCGACGCCCGCCACGGCCGCGTCCTCCTCGAGCGGGAGCCCCCGGGGCGTAACAGCGTCGACCTCATGGTCTGGGATCCCGTCACCAAGGAGCAGCGGGAGGTTCCCAGCCCGTCGCCGAGGCCGTCGCGGGGGCTGCTTTGCTTTGCTGCGGCGGTTCTCTGCTCTGTCACCACCGGCGCTTGCGACCACCTAGATTGTCACCGTGGACCCTTCCTCGTGGTTCTTGTCGTCGTCGATGATCCTCAAGCTATGGACAGCTATGTGCAAACCTACTCATCCGAATCTGCTACATGGAGCCGCCGAATCTCAGTTGACTTCATCAGTTCCGCCGCACGGATGCCCAGCGTATGTGTGGGGAATGCGCTCTATTTTGGGTTTGCATACTCAAACACAATCCTCAAGTATGATCTGCAATCGGGACAAATCTCTAGGATGAAACTCCCGACTCGATGCAAGAATCATGAGCCAAAAGTGTTCACGACCACGGAGAGCGGTGAGCTGGGCATTTCCACCATACGTGATTACAAGCTCTACATTTGGTCCAGAGAGGATACTTGCTATTCTTCTAGGTGGATAAAAAACAGAGTCATTAAGCTCGAGAGGCTGCTCTCTGATGTTGATGCCTTCTTGGGGTCAGCTGAACCTTATGTGGCTGGCTTTGCGGATCGCATCGGTGTCCTTTTCTTGTGGGCAAACAATGTCCTCTACACAGTTCATGTCAAGACCCGCGAGGTGAAGAAGTTTTACGAGGGCCATACTATCTACAATGTTGTTCCCTACATGAGCTTTTATACTCCAGGTACACCTTGGCTTAGTTCTTGGTTTTACATAGAACGAGCAGTATACGAAATGCTAACATGCAATTTTGGATGCATGGATGATATGCTCGAGAATAACTATTTGGAAAATAAAGTGGAATATCACAATCTGTTATCAAACTGGTTTCATCCTACCTAACTTTTTTTTATGTTGAATCATCTATGGAACTTGTTCAATATGCCTAGAAGTCTGTTAGTTCCATTAAGCTTGTTTTGTTTTGACATTGTGTCTAGCTATCTTTGATTTTATACTACTCACCCGTTAGCTCCATCTGTCAATGTGATTTAACAAAATCCAATTTGTTGGTGATATCAGTGTTAAATCTATTATGCTTGTTTTGTTCTGATGGTACTGCCCTAACAACTTAAGCCTCAGCCAAGGAAGGTCTGCAGCAGGAGAGATAATAAAAAAGTCATTATGTACTTTGACATCGTGTCTATCTTTGATCTTGTTCATTCATTAGCTCCGATCTCAATGTGACTTAATAACAACCGAATGGTTGATGATAACAGTGCTATATATAGGGGCCTATTTATCTTCAACTTGAGTCCATTGTCTTATATTGAGTTGGTGCAAGTGTTGCTGTTAACTGCTCTTTTGTATGTGAGAAGTAATTCTTCATCGAGGGGGAAGTTGATTCCTAAATCATCTAATGTTCTTCAAAATTTTTAATTTCTGCAGCTTTGGGAGCAGCTTTTAAAGGCGAGGGAGCAAGTGCTGGTGGCTTGAGCGCATGAACACCTATGATCAGGGTTCGTCAATTTGGAAAGTTGAGGTGCTCATGTCATCTGAGAACTTGAGCAAGGGGAAACTGAGTGGTGGTAATGGTAAATAGCATGAGATCTATGATGAGACAACACCTTTTGCACCCATGAGATTGTTGCTGGCCTTAACATGTTGGCCTTTAGGGGTTTGTGTTTCCATTAAACCTTTTCACTTGGTCTGTGTCTTTAGAAGTCCAAAGTTATTATGCTCAATAAAAAACTCCAAAGTTATGTTGGCCTTGTGTGTAAGCTGTTTGCCCCTGCATTGTCCTACTTGGGACCGAGGGAGTGTGTCTACGCACTTGAGTTCCAGACTTAATGGAGGTGATGGTGCATGTCGAACAATGTTAATGATTCCCTTTCAACTTACCAAAGTTGTTGTTCTGTGTTTCTTAGCAGTGCCTCTGTCCTTTTGGGAATGAAGCGTGTGATGCTGAACTGAAGTTTGGCTCATGAGTTAGTTCTTAGTGATGGATCAGTAAAGGGCATCTACGTAGTGATTTGCTTCCTTTTTGAGCTCAATAGTTGGTTAATGACTTTGAATGCATGGATTAGAACATCAGGAACTTTGCTGAGGTCACTGTCTCTAGCAGAGGAGATTAGCTTTAGGAACATCAGTAAGTTATCAAGTGACGAAAAGAAAGAATGAAGTAGATGAGGTAAGCAATCTTTTTTTTTAGAAAAAAGGAGAGCGAAGTAAACAATAAATTATGAAGTGCAAATTGACTAACTGAACCCCGTACACCAAATATATACTGACACCACTGTAAACCAAGTACCGCTCAGATGAACATACTATTTACATCAGATCCCATAGCTAGAGGTACAAGTTGTTCAAAAAAAAAAAGAACTGGCAAATTTCCTGACGTTCTAACCTAGTTCACCTCAAAAAGGAACTCTCAGCTCATTTTAACAATCTGTCACGGCAACTAACCTGGGAAGCCTTCAGAACAGAATCCAGAGTCGAACACTGCTCTTCAAGAAGCACATTGTGGACTCTCCATCCTGCGAAATCTGCCACAACGCGGTGGAATCAGCCGAGCATATTATGTGGGGATGCAGTCTTGGTGCTCTTATCTGGGAGCGCCTCAGCATCACTATCCCGACCAACTCGAGTATCGACTACCTGTACACTGTCAGCCCCCCAACCGGAATCCCCATCCAGCAGTTCCCGGCTTTCCTAGCTCTCATATGCTGGCAAATCTGGAAGGCCAGAAACGCGGCAATCTTCAGAAACGAAACTGCCAATGCTTTGCACGTGCTGAACCTCTGCAAGACTGATGCAGAACACTGGAGACACAGGTTCCCTCGACGACAGAAACCGATTATCGACCAGTGGTGCTCATTCTTGGTGATAGCCAGACAAGGGCAAGGCTAGGCCAGGCTTGTTCTCTCCGTTCTTCTGTTTTCTGTTTCTGCTTTCCGCTCCAAGAGCATCTATATGGCCTTGTAAACTGCGGTGGAGCACAACCCTCTCTGTGCTCCACAAAACTTGTAACCTTGTACATCACTAATCAGCCTTTTGAGGCACAATAGAAATTCAGGTGGGGAACGCCCCCCCCCCCCCCTGACATTCAAAAAAAAACCTAGGAAGGAAGCAAAACGCTGAGTATATAATATTTACAGGCTACCAAAAAAAGTGTACACAGATAACTGATGACAACTAAATCATGAGCCAAATTCCAATCAGCATCACAATACATCCATTCCCAGGAGGATCCCTGCTAAGCAAACACACGACAACTTCTGTAAGTTGAAACTGAAGCTCGACATTGTTCATGCTTCAATGCCCGCATTCGACAAGGTGAAGCATGATTCACCATATTACCATCTTCTGCAGCCTTGTTACATTTAAACTGGAACTCAAGTGCAGAGCAATATACAGATGACTGATGAACCATTCAACAAAATGAAAAGAACATCAAATATGTATGAATAGAGTTTTAACAATGCTCTGTGGCAAAGTGTCAGAATCCAGCAGCAAAGAAAGAGAATCAGAAGTAAGAATGCATACTTTGTTTAGTTGATTCCTCATGGCTAGCAGATTAAGTAACACATCTCCTAATGTAATAAAGATGGAAATTGATATGCATGGGGTGAAAACCTATGTGCTTTGTTATTCTTTGATTGATGATGTCAATTCTTTTTCCACCCTTGAGTTTGACCTATGCACAAGTTAAATTATGTCAAATGGCCTCTGTTCTGACTGTGTTGTGGTTTCAAGGATCACACATATAAAGTGCCTGAATTCCGATGTTCACCAGATTGGCCACAAAAGTAAAAACACAACAATAAATTAACAATTTCCTGGTTATCCCATCAAAATTTTGAAACACACCGAAATTATGTAGGAACAACATTGAACATTTGAAATTGTAGTGTTTTGATTTCACAATGCTCATTTTCTAGGGCCTACACTTTTTTTTAGAAGAGAAAGGAACAATATGCAGATTCCAGGTCTTCATCAGAAGCAAGAATCCTGGAATCCTGGACAGCATATAGTCACAGACCAAGTAGGACAATTCAGGGGTAAACAGTTTACAGACAAGTCCGATATGACCTTGGAACGATCTCATGGATGCAAATTGTGCTGTCCCACCAAAGATCTCATGTTAGTTTTACCATTACTGCTACCCAGGTTTCCCTTGCTCCAGCTCTCACATGAGCACCTCAAGTCTTTCATGCAGTTGAGCCACCAGCACTTGGTCCGTCATTTGTACAAGTTGCTCACAAAGCTGCAGAAATTTACAAATTTTGAGAAAAAACATTAGATGCTTAAGGAATCAACTATCCCCTTGATGTCAAAGTAATGGCTGTTTCTATTAGCCCTCCTGCTGCAACCTGCAGACCTTCCTAGCTTAGGCTAAGTTGTCAGGGTCTTGCTTACTGTCAGAACAAAACAAGCTTAAAATAGATGAAGAGAATCCTAGGCATATTGAACAAGTTCCATAGATGATCCAACATAAAAACATTTAGGTAGGAAGTTGTAAAACTAGTTGTTCTTGAGCATACCATCCAAAATTGCCATGTTAGCATCCCTTTTAAATACTGCTCGTTCTAAACAACTATTGTAAAAAACAAAAAACTAGGCGATGGTGTACCTGGAGTGCAAAAGCTCATGTAAGGAACAACACTGTTGATACGCCGCATGCCCTTGCCCTTGAAAACCCTCACCACCTTATCGGTTATCAAATCAACTGCGTAGAGGCAATTGTTCACCGACAAGAAAACAGTATCAAAGGGAGGATCTGCAAAGCCGGCCACAAGAGGTTCAGCAGAGCCCAAGAGAGCGTCGTCAGGGAGGAGCCTCTGGATCTCGATGGCTCTGGTTTGCATCCACCCAACACCAACAGCATCGTACGTCCACATGTAGAGCGCGTGATGATGTATGGTGGCAATCCCCAGCCCACCACCCTCCGTGGCCATGAACACATTTGACTGGTTGAAGGAACATTCAGTTGGGAATTCCATCCTAGAGATCTGTCTCAACTGAATATCGTACTTGAGGATTTGATTGGACATTGGAAACCCAAAGTACAGGTGATTCCCCACACACTTGCTTGTCATCCATGGAGGGGAACCGATTGAGGTGTGAGTGGCGATTGGGCCATTCCATGTATCAGTTTCAGATGAGTAGGTGTAGATGAAGGCCTTCCTTTCCCTATCAAGACGAAGACAACCAACAAAAACCACGAGGAAGTGTCCAGTACGGTGGCAATCGAGGTGGTCGCAGGCGGCGCCGGCATAGGAGCTGGTAGAGCAGAGAACCGCCGCAGCCAAACAGAGCACCCGCGGCGACGGGATGGTGACGACCCGCCACTCCTTGGCGATGGGATCACAGACGACGAGGTCGACTCCGCCGCTGGCAGCGTCCGGTGCTGGCTCGTACCGGCCGACGAGGCGGAGGAGGACGCGGCCGTGGCGGGCGTCGAGCACGCGGCTGCTGCGGTCCACGATGGGCGGCAAGCAGAAGGCGGTTCTGGGACGGAAGCGGGATACGCTGGAGCCATCGGAATCGGCCAGTTCGCCGTTGATGAGGACTCCCAGCATCGGGGGCGTGCGGTGGAACTCGCGGTACCTGCGTCGGAATCCGGGGCTGGTGATGAGGCGGCGCCAGCGCTTGCTGACGAGCGCGGCGCGGAAGAGGGATGCGGGGTGTTGTGGCGACACGCGGAGGAGGATCTCCTCCACGTGCTCCTCCTCCAGGACCGGCGGCATGCTGCCGGCCTGGAGTCGGTTTGGTTTGGTCGGTCGGGGCGGGCGGCCTGGATGGCGAGCGAGAGAAGAATGGAATTGGAATGGAATGAAGAAGAAGCGGGACGGGACGGTTGGGTTTGCTTGCTTTTCAAGCTGCCAGCCTGGCACCTGCTTCGGCCCATGGCCCAAACACGCTGACTGGTGGGGCATCTAAGATCGTAGTAGACAACAGACGCGGCGTCTTGTGGCCTTACGGATCGACCCCGTACGGTACGTCGCCGGCTCCCGCCAGACGGATTGGCTCCCACGCGCCAAGGACAGCCCCAACGATTGATTTTGGGGACAGGGAGAGGGAGAGGTCGGTCAACAGAAGAACAAGAAGGCTGAAATGAAATCAAATGAAATGGAGAAGAACGGGACGTACGGGTCACGGTTTGCGTCCACCTGCCTGCTTTCTTTCCATGCTGACAGGTGGGGCCAGAAACTGAACACTCTTCAGTTCAAAATATATATATATACTGGGTTGTTACTGGAACTGAACATTATATTTCATGATTCATGACCACATTCTACAAGAATAGCCACATGCTTGCTTCTTGGCACAACTTGTTCCAATTAATCGGTGATAAGCATGGACTCACTAAGTAAAACCTAAATCCAAAAGCTAATCTGGAATTGGAATAATACTGGGTGTCCACTAGATTACTGACCCGAAAAGAGGGTGTCAGAATAGCAATAGTTGCCCTGACATAGAGATCGTTATATATATATACTTATGCAGCAGGCATAGCTGCATTTGCTACTACTAAATCCCCTCTAGACCGACCAAGGATCGATCTCTGACATGAAAACTCACTGACACGAATTTGATTTTCAGAAGGTGATTTATCTACGTTGCGCCAGTCTCAGCCGAGTCCAACAGGAAGCATTCATTCGCCCGCCCTCAAAGCTCTCAAGTCTGACGATTCTAGTTCTAGGTGCAGCAACTGAAACTCAAAGCCTCCTTCCTCCCCACATCCAACAGCTGCAGCTATTTACCTGCAGTTGAAGCAGTCAACAACAGAAAGTTATCAAGTGACAAAAAACAAATGATTTGAGCAGTAAGTTATGAAGAGCAAATAGAGTACGTGAGTGAAACCCTCTTATAAAAATACCACACAAATAGCATGCATGGCGAGTAACAAATTAAATACTTAAAAGACCATTTCATTCTGATTCCATTGACAAAGTATAGCCCCAGAACACCCTAATGAACATGTTTTTTTTTCCTCGAACACGTAAGAGAGGTGTGTTATTGCATCAAACAAAGAGGAAGAAAATAAACTTGGGTTTCCAAGAACACTGATGTTGGACATTATTATTTTTGTACTACTAACTAGTTGCTAGCACTTAGTGCTAATCACACGGGTAACTGTAATGCGGTTTTGATGAGTTTACGCAACATTTAAGAAAAAGAGAAAAACGAAGAGAGGTAATCAAAATTAGAACTGTAACCAATTTATATGGCAATTAGCATTTGTTTTTTTGTCAACATATATATTCATATGGCCCTTATAAACCAACAAATTTATTCAACCTTGTATAGCTAGAAGCAGACATTAGAAAGAACCATAACCTCAAAATAAATCCTGATGTTCTAATCTATGCATTCAAAGCCATTAGCCTATTGTACATCTCAAAAAGTCATAGACAAATCATGGTGCACACTGCACAGAAACAGAGAAAAATGCTGAGAACTAAATCATGAGCCAAATTTAAATCCAGCATAACAAATCACCCATTCCCAGGAGGGAGCCCCTGCTTAACAAACACATAACAACAGCTCAACAATATTCATGATTCAAGAACTGCAATCAACATGGCGAATCATGATTCACCATCACCTGCTGCAATTTTGCTCCATTCAGAATGGATTTCAAGTTCAGAGCCATAGTGATGGCTGATGATTAAGCAAAAAGATTAAGAGAGACGGAAGGCTAACAATCCCATGGATGCAAAAGTGCCATAGATCTTATGCTACTTAAAATTACTAACTACCCAGTTTTCCCTTCTCGAGCTCTTACATGAGAACCTCCAGTGTTTTATGCACTTGAGCCGCCAGCAATTGGTCCCTCTCTTGTACAAGCTAGTAATCCAAAGCTGTGGAAATTTATAAATTTTGAGAACATTACAATGGTTACAGAATCAAATTTACCCTCGATGAATATATATGCTTCTAACAAACCAAACAGAAATTAACAGCAACACTAGCACCAACTCAATAGGAGGCAATGGACTCAAAACTCAAGTTTCAAGATAAATATGTCCCTTAATTTAGCACCAATATCACCAACCATTTGGATTTTGTTAAGTCGCATTGACATATATGGAGCTAATGGATGAATAGGACCAAAGATAGACACGCTGTCGAAATAAATTTTTTTTTCTAGTATCCCTGCTGCAACCTGCAGACCTTGCTGGCTGAGGCTAACAAAACAAGCTTAATAGATGAACAAACTCCTAGGCACATAGAAGTATAGAACAAGTTCCATAGATGATTCAACGTAAATCCATTTAGGTGGGATAAAACCAGTTTGATAACAGATTGTGATAATATTCCACTTCTGTAAATTCGTTATTCTTGAGCATACCATCCAAATTGCATGTTACTATCTCAACTACTTCTCTTTCTAAATTCTAATTATTGTAAACCAATAAACTAAGCTAAGATGTACCTGGAGTGTAAAAGCTCATGTAAGGAACAAGAGTGTAGCTAGTTCTGTCATCGTAAAACTTGATCCCCTTACAGGTCTTCAGACAAAATTTGTGGATCACTCCGTCCACCCTGAAGAAAATGACACCAGTGCCATCCTCGAAGCCAACCACCTGAGGTTGCCCGCCGCACACCATGTCCATCAGAGTGAAACTTGTCAGGAGGTCAATGACTTTGGTTTGTGTCCACTGAGCATCATCTACTTGAGGAGCATCGTTCAGGGACCAAACGTACAGCTTGGTACGATGTATGGTGGCCAACCCCAGTACACCAGCCTCCATGGTTGTGAACACATTTGGATTAGTATAGTTACACATACTTGGTAGTTGAATCCAAGAGATTTGTCCCAATTGCAGATCATACTTGAGGATTGTCTTGTTCTTTCGAAACCCAAAGTAGAGTGCATTATTCCCCACATAGGCACTGGGCATCAACCGTGCTGTGTTGATTCCGCGCTGAGTGGAGATTGGGTCGTTCCATGTAGCAGTTGCAGATGAGTAGGTGTAGACGTGGGCGTCATAAACGCAGTAACAGGCCACAAGAACCACGAGGAAGGGTCCACGCTGGCAGTCAAGGTGGTCGCAAGCACCGGTGGTGTCGGAGCAGAGAACCGCCGCAGCGAAAGTGCGCAGCCCCTCCGACGGAATAGGCACATCCACCCGCTCCTTGGTTATGGGAAGGTAGACGACGAGTCCGCGGGCGCCGTCAACGGGCGACCCAACGCGACGGAAGAGGCGGTCTTCTTGCGGGGCAGCGTGCTGGTACGGGTTGCGGCGGCCGTCGATGCGGGGGGCCTCCTCCTCGACGGGTTGGAAGAGGACGCGGCCGTGGCGGGCGTCGAGCACGCGCACATCACGGGTGACACCACTGAGACGAGGAGGCGGACAGCGGGATCCGGTAATGGGGGCCACGATCACGGAGTGACCCACGTGCCTCCTCCAACCGTCGGGGTCGTCGGCCACGCCGTTGGAGAGGAACGATAGGATGGGGGGCCTGCGGTGGAACTGGCGGTACCTGCGCCGGAAGGCGGCGCTGGAGATTAGGCGGCACCAGGGCTTGCAGACGAGGGCGGCGCGGAAGAGGCCCGCGGGCTCGTGCGGCGAGAGGCGGAGGATGATCTCCTCGACGTGCTCCTCCTCCAGGAATGGCGGCCGCCGCGGCATGCTGCCGGCCTGGATTGCGGCGGCGGGGGGCGATGGCGCGGCGCGACGCGACACGCGAGGGGTTTGGTTTGGGCGGGTCGGGGCGGAGCGGCGAGCGAGAGAAGAATGAAATGGAATGGAGAAGAAGCGGGACGGGTTTGCTTGCTTTTCAAGCTGCCAGCCTGGCACCTGCTTCGGCCCAAGGCCCAAACACGCTGACAGGTGGGGCGGGGCGTCTGAGATGATATCGTAGACAACAGACCCTTTCCGGCCTGTTTGAAATTGAAATGCACGAATTTTATAGGATTTGTGTAGAAATCTTATAAGAATCAGTTCATTTTCACATTTTTTTAACTTATTAGTTCATTTTTACAATTAAAACATAGGAACAAGAATTTTTTTCCCACGTTCCAATCAAGGTCTTAATTTCTAGAGATAAACCAAACGACCGACTATTGAACTGATCAAACCAAAACGACAGCTTTGCTAAGGCCTTGTCAGGTTCCCATCCATCCTCATGTTGAGAAGATTCAAGTAGAACTTACACTAAATTTTAATCCAATTCACTCTAACACATGTGGTTTAAAGTGAATACGATCATCCAAGCAAGCCCTATGCAGTAAATAAAAACACCAAAATAGCAAAATGGCACAACCATCTCACAACTCTGAACAGCAAAAGGAGATTGTCAATGCTATATCGTGCAATACAAACAGTTTCAATAAACGTCACAAAAACAGGTAGGCAGCCCATCGGATACAACAAGCAACCCGAGGAAGCCAGCATTGGATGCACACCAATCAACGCGTCAGCAATGCCGCCTACTAGTACTAGACTATCATAATCCAGCAAGGTCCATTCATTTCATCCAGCACAGCAGTTCATTCATTTCCAGGTTTCATCAGTACTCGGATGGTGAGATGACGTCATCAATCTTTAGGATCATCTTCACCACCTGAGTAGCAAGCAAGATCTGCTGCTGCTTCCCAATCAGGGTCTCGAAGACGTTCTGTTCTTTCATGTCGTTGGTGCCAACATCATTGCAATCTATACCACAGTAGGGATTGCTCTCCTGCAAAGGTGTTAAGTAAACATATGTCACCAGAGTTTGCAAACAAGAATTTAGAAGTAATGAAACAGCAAGAAAAACACTTTGCAACACTACAAAAGAGTATGAGATGGCAGTAGATCAAGTGCTGCTGCAATCACAGTAAGTAATATTTAGCCAGATGTATACATGCATTTATCGCTTATTGGTAGTGACACGTCAACTTAATTTACCCAAGAGTTGGGCATGATCTGAGTGACAAGTAAAAGGATCTAGAGTCAACTTTAAAGCAAGGTGTATGCAAAGTCCAGTACCTTGACTTGTTGAGCTTTTACGGCGGTTAAGGTATCAATTGGTGACAAACCACTGTTTTCAGCCAAGGCTAGTGGAACAGCATCTAACGCATCAGCAAATGACCTGATAGCATACTGCAAAGAAAAACACAATTAGAAGGAACATATTGCATACTCTTTTTTTTTCAAACAGAAGCTCCAAAGTTAACAAATACCTGCTCAACTCCAGGGTGCCGATCTGCAGCAGTTTCAACAGCAATTGAGCAAGATATCTCTGCTGAACCACCACCATACACAATTGAGTTATTCCGGATCAGATTCCTTGCCACACAAAGAGCATCATGAAGACTGCGCTTGGTCTCCTCAATCATCATTTTGTTTCCTGCACGGCAGCAGTTAGATTTATAACACTCGCATAAGGACCTATCCATCAAAATGAACAATTCAAGATATGATCTAACAGTGAGCATAGTTATTATAAGTTTATTGTCCTACAAATGATGTCTACAAGTTTTGTATCTAGGTTTTTTATGCAGGATTGATACATTATTAAAGGTATAAGTACTCAATTGGACAGTGCAATCAGAATAGTAAAATCACCACATAGCAACAACTTTCACAAAAAGATAGAATCACTTTCGCTGTGAAGTATCTCCAGCTCAGATAAAAGTTGATGTGTTAATTGAAGTTAAACACAAATGACCTTGTATAAACACATGTATATGTTAATATGAAAGAACAGAAATGATAATGCATTAGAACATACCTCCACGAATGAAAATAGTTACAGCTCTGGAATTGGCACACTGCTCAATGTAAAGCATCCGGTCCTTTGTTGTTCCGAATGATTTCTCTCTGACTAATCCAGCCTAGCGAAAAAGAGCAAGCACAATTGTGTAACAGATAGCTACTTTCAATACAGCAAAACTGACTAAAGAGTATTTCCTATGAACGGGCATTTAAAATGGAATTTGCTAAGCTATCAATAATGGCATGTTAATTAAATTTGATGAAGGTTAAACATTTAGTTACTGGCCAGCTAAATATCAAATCACCCTCACAAACTCACACAGTTAAAAGTTAGTACATATCATAACAACTCAACAATAAATAAGTTTAGCTTTCTATCCAACTACAAGTTAGTCACAAACATTCAAACAGTTGCTTTTTAAATATGGTATAAATTAAAGGGTAAGCACAGTGTCTATGAATAACCCCTAATATTAACTAATTTCAGATTCATGCAAACTGGGAGACTAAATTGTGTAACTATACACTGCATCATCAACCTATGCATATTCCATATGACTGAAAATAAATTATGAGCGTATACATAAGAGTGGTACCTTCCCAAGCTTATCAGAACTCAACTCTTGGAATCTCGGAACAATACGTCCTCCTGCAGTCAGTTATGTAAGGGAATGTCACCACAAGCAATTCATATAGTCACATAAGAGTGGGATATAGCAGCATGTTGACCTGTAGCAATGGCGATCAATTCCAATTCAACACCACCGACCCATCTGACAGCTGGCAGATTTCTGTGCATCAACAAATGATTGGCTTCATCATCAAAACCCCACTGACAAATAACCAAGGTTGCACCAGCATCCTACAGAAAATAATGTGGATAATTATTTAGCAAAGCAAAAACATCACATTAAATGAATACTTCAAATACCCATAATAACCAATTCAAGATTTGAAGATGTCTTCCAAAATTCATTATGATACTTGTTACAAAACCATGGGAAACAATGTAACTAAGTAAAATAACAACATAAATTATTTCAGCTACGAATATCATGCCCAGTTATGCATGCAAGAAATATCATCACTCGGGTATCAACAACATTGATATTGTTTACCTTGCACTTCTGAACCATTTCATCAAAGTATTTCTGCTCTTGCTCACGCAGTATCTGGAATTTCTCGACAGTATCAATGTCAACCTTATGCTTTGTCTTAGGCTTCGGGGGCTCAAATGGGCATGTCAGGATGGCAATATTAGCATCCTCAATTCTCTTTGGCATTTGTGGATGGCTCATATCTTTGTCAACAATAATTCCATATACAAGCTCAGTGTCCTCCAGTTTCCCACCAACCTTGCCTTCTACTTTAATTAAATCCAAGTTAACATCCTTCCTCTCCAAATCTGCAACCGCAAGTACGGCTTTGACAGCAATCTCTGCCAATTGCCGCTTGCAACGGTTAACACTGTAGAATAAGAAAAATGGAGGCATCAGGCATGCTGTTTGCTGTTTTGGTACAGTGAACCTACTGAAATCATTCTAAAGCAGCTAAAATATAATTTCGGGGTGGGGGGCTCAACAGGTGGTGATATTGTAAAACGAAGGGAAAAATTGTGTATTCATCATATGGAAATGAGCTTCATAGGAAAACAGTTAAAATTGAGAGGCCAGGAGCAAAGCACATATAGGGTTAGATCAGCTTGAGATTGAAGTGAACAATTATTACAGGTCTATGAATCAATAATAGTAGCATGCGTACTGTGATTCACAAAAAAAGATTAGTAACATGTGTGAGCCAATGAAATCTTCAAAACTATTTCTGTTTGGTTAGCTCAGATAAAGGGGGGAAAACCTTGAAAAGTAACTACTTCCCTAAAAAGGATCTGCTCTACTTTACCAAAAAAACACATAGAAGTGGTGCAACAGCACTACACAGAGAAAAGAAAATT
This sequence comes from Microstegium vimineum, assembly GCA_022036555.1. Classification (NCBI taxonomy): domain Eukaryota; kingdom Viridiplantae; phylum Streptophyta; class Magnoliopsida; order Poales; family Poaceae; genus Microstegium; species Microstegium vimineum. The sequence continues at coordinate 2,019,894 of CM039119.1, forward strand.
CCTCATTGCTCTCTGAAAAGCTATTAAGTATTAACCATAGATGTAGGAATTACTAAAGGACATTAAAGAAATGAAATATCTGCATCACAGAGGCTGACTGATTGAACAGAATTTCTAAGATTTGTTACGACTTACATCTTTGAGGATAGAGTTGTCATGCAGGTCTGAACCAGGGGCTCAATGTTGTCTGCAGTGAACTCAAACTTTTGGGATATATGTTCTAGGTGATCAAAAGCTACCCTTGACGCCATCTCATAGCCTTCAGCAACCCTAATGGGGTGAATACCACGTTCCAGAAGCTTCTCAGCCTGCTCAAGGAGAGCCCCTGCCATGACTACCACACCAGTGGTACCATCACCGATTTCATAGTCTTGACTACGGGACAGCTCCACCATCAGCTTTGCAATCTGGTTGTCAACATCCATCTGCTCTAGGATGGTCGCCCCATCATTTGCTGGCAATTCAGAAGAAAGCACTTTCAGTAAGCTAAGTAACTGAGGAACTGTTTGTCAGTGAGAACAGCTCATCGAAGTGAACTTGTAAAGCATAAACTAGATCTTAAAATCAAAGCATCCTGTTAAAATTAACCCACTGAACTGAAGCAGTGAGCATTGAGATAGCTTATATCTATAAGCATGAACCACTGAACAGCGAGATGGGACTTTGAACAAGCAAAAGTAGGTAACTAAATCGACACCTCCTGTCCAACAGCCTGTTCGTTTGGCTTTTCAGCCGGCTTAAATCCAGTCAAAACAGTGTTTTTCTCTCACAAGAAATCAGCCAGCAGTGCATAACCCTGCCAGAACAGTGCATAATCCTGCCAAACGAACAGGTCGCAAATTGATTTACTGTACGGGTCTTAAACTGTACGTCTGCGTCACTTGTGGGATAACAACAGCTAAATGTGTGTGTGGGGGGGGGGGGGGGGGGGGGGCGCAAAACAGCTTGTAACCTATGCTGAACAAGCAAATCGACACCCTCTGTCCAAATTGATTAGTTGCACAGATCCTAGACTGGAGGAGCGCCAAACTTAAGCACTGAAGCAGCTAAATAGGGGGCAAAACAGCCTCTAAACTTATACTGAAAATAAAATGGAATCATGAGCCACAATGGAGAGGAAATAGCAAGTGTGCCAACAAATTAGACACCGCCTCGGCTAAACCGGCAGCGTCAATACGAACAAACGCCCTGCGGAACCTAGATCTCAAGGCGTGCACGCGCCACTCGAGAAACCCTAGCACTAAAACCCGCAAGCCAAGCTAAAGCAGGAGCTACGGTGCACACAAGGAAGAGAAACAGAAAAGGAGAAGGGAGGTGCCGAGCAGATGCATACTGATGATGACGTCGCCGTCGGGGGACTGGAGCATCTTGTCCATGCCCTTGGGGCCGAGGGAGGTGCGGAGGATCCGCGCGACGGCCTTGCCAGCGGCGATGTTGGCCTTCTGCGCGTCGAGCCCCCGCAGGCGCGTCTTCTTCTCCTGCTCCCGCAGGATGATGAAGGGGCGCCCGAACTCGTCGAAGGCGAGCGCCATGGCCGGCGCTCGGTCCGGATCCGGGGGAGGGCCAAGGCGAAGAGAAGGCGGCGGCGGCGCTGGTTGTGGAGTGCGGGCGGGGAGGAAGGGAAGGGAGGCGAGTGTGGTGGTGGTTTTAGGGGTTCCAGTCCAGTCCAAGGGGAGAGACACAGTTTTCTTTTGGGCTTGGGCTCCGCGGCTTGTATGGGCTGAGAACTTGTGCCTTTCTCGGTGACGGAATTGCCCAATAGGCCCAAACGCAACGTGCTGCTCTGCATCGCTTTGGCCCATGGTCTGTTTAGTAAGAGGGGCCCAGATGTCAGGCCCAATCTTCACATGGGGTTCTCCATGACTGCATCGCTTTGGGCTTTGGCCCATGTGCTGTTCAGTAAGTGGGACCCAGATGTCAGTGAGGACAGCTACTGAACCACAATCTGGCTGCTACGGAGCCAGGAGCAAAGTTGATCAGTCGATTTGCTCAAAAAAAAAGTTAATCAGTCGCTGCAGTCTTCACAGAAAACCTGATTTTAAAGTTGTTAAATAACATTTTAACATTAACCTAACTCACCTTTATTTTCTAAAACTAATTCAGTCCATTAGACCTCCCTATACCATCTCTGGTGCTCATCTTTCTCCTTTTCCATAACTTGTCGATTAGAACAGTCGTGGATGCAGCCGAATGACAAGTTGCCCCATATGTCAGTGTTTATTAAAATAATTTGAAGACTTCTACGGGAGTAAATAAAAAACGCTTCAAAAGTATGGGAGCTATCAAATCAAAAGTATTAAGGCCCCTCATTTGGGCACTCCTATTGGACATACTCTTACAAGGGGAATGTGCTGCCAGCCACTAAGCTCCTAATAGTTTATCAAAGCAACAAAATCAAGATATATGCAAAAGGTTAGTGTATCTTTGTATTAAGATCAAGAAATAGTGAAGATACAACGACGCACTATAAACATAAAACACCATGGGGTTTATATTATACAATCGGATTTGTCCTCTCTAGTAATAGGGGAGGATGGCCTATTACTCACCAAAAATACTAACTAGCCTTGTTGTCAGCCGCTCAACTCCTACGCGGACCACAACATAAAAATCAAAGATAGAATAGAATAGACAAGGAGCAACTAAAAAAACAAATATACAAATCATAGAACTGAGATCCATGAATATGCAAAATCACATAAGTACCTCATGGCTCCATTCAAAATTATAAGATGTTTTTAGTTTTTTTTATATATAGCTTTTTTTATGTATATCAAAATAAGGCATCTAGAAAAGCTAAATTGTCTTATGATTTTAAATGGACAACAACCTAGATATTTTCCACTCCTAGCTAATCGGAGATCAACAACTCGACGAGAGAAGGACAGCTTGGTAATAGTGTAGAGAGTTGCGATTGGCTACGGGCGGATTAGGATGAAATGGTGACAATCTGTTTTACTGTCGTGGAGTGGCCATTAGCTAGCTAGCCTAATGTTAATGGATGGAAAACAAAACGAAAAGGGACCGCGGAGTAGCTTGCTTTAAGCACGCGCGCCACGCGGGATACACACGCTTTGCTTGCATGATGATCGACAGTGGATACACATAAGTTATTCTATAGCTAGCCTCTCTATTTATATAACTTTATATACTAATTTACAATAAAATAAATATATATTTAAAATAAAATTAATATATATTTACAGTAGTTGTGTTACATATTTATCGTAATGTTATAAGTGATTATAGAATAAATTATTTTGTATCTAGCTGTGGAACTTAGCAGAGACGGAACCATGGGGCCAGCAGGGGCCCGCCCCCCTATGCCCCAAAAATTTTTAAATACCTTATTCAAAATGACACTCAAATAAAAAAAAGTAAATTTTGTTTATTCTTTTTTAAAAAAAAAAGTTACGTTTATGTGTTTTCATAACAAAAAAACTAAGAATATATTGATATTTATATTATATATATGTATTTCGCTGATATTTATATTTTGTTTGGTCACATTGGCCCTCCTTTCACATTTCACTGGTTCCGTCACTGGACCTTAGTATGGAGCATGCAGCATGTATGAGCATGACGATCTCACCCCACTCACTAACTAGCTAGCTAGCTCGTGCACGTCCGCACTATGTTTTTAAATACAGTATGTATCCATCATGCAAATCGATCAAATTAAGTTAGGTCTGATCTGGCAACCTACAGTGATTTGTGTGGTAAGCGCTAAAGTCGCACACAACCGATCCAAAAGCTGCTAAGATATTATGCATAGTGCCACTGCCATGGCAAAAATCACGCAAAGAGCCGGGAGATGGATGGAAGCGTTGGCTTTCCATGCCTATAAATCAACCATGCCGTCCATACCATCTGTGCAAGCTAGCGCTCACACACCTTGCACCAGAGATTGAGAAGAGAGAGAGATTGGAGTGAGATAGATCTAGTAGCGCACGTTTCGTGACTAGTGGCGATTGACTATGAGGTCCCCCCTTCTCCCACTATGTTTCCACTTAGTCCTAGCCATCACACTATCTGCAAGTATTGTTGGCCTTGCTCATAGTAGAGTGATCGACATAACGCCACCGCAACCTATACGAAGACCGCACCATAAACCAAAACCCATACCACAACCGGACCCAAGGCCAGATCCCAAGCCTACACCACAACCTCAACCGAAACCCACACCACAACCAGACCCAGAACCAGAGCCCAACCCAACGCCACAACCTGAACCCTTACCCACACCACAACCGGATCCAAATCCACAACCAGACCCAACACCACAGCCGGACCCAGAGCCAGGACCCAAGCCAATGCCACATCCTGAACCCTTACCCACACCACAACCAGATCCAAATCCACAACCAGACCCAACACCACAGCCGGACCCAGAGCCAGGACCCAAGCCAATGCCACACCCTGAACCCTTACCCACACCACAACCAAATCCAAATCCACAACCAGAACCAACACCACAACCGGATCCGGACCCAGACCCAGAAGCCAAGCCAATGCCACAACCTGAACCCATACCCACACCACAACCACTTCCAAATCCTGAACCACTACCAACACCATAGCTATACTCAGAGCCAGAAGCTAAGCTAATGCCACAACCTAAACCCATACCCACACCATAACTAGATCCAAATCCTGAACCAAAACCAACACCATGGCTTGATATAAACTTGCATCACAACCTAAACCAAAACCAAAGCCTAGTCTTAAATCAAGATGTAAGCCTACACTGGATCGTAAACCATTTGTGTAAGAGTGAATTGTATATATGTAGTACTACTGTGTATGAAGGGAACTAAGATGAAGATAATGGCACCGATCAATGTGCATACAACCTAAAGCTTCGCTATGAGCAAGTAATCATGCATGTGTGTGTACCCACTTGTTCTCGTGTATATTTCCATTAGCATGGTTTCATGTATATGCTTTACCAAGCTTGTGTATCATTAGCGAAATGAATAAAATGAACAAGTCTTACATGTCTTGTTTGGATACTTGCATTGACCATGGTTCTCTCTCTCTCTCTTTTTAAAAAAAATGGGCGAACACAAGAGATAAACTGACCCAAATCAAAGGAGATGCTAGGTGGCAATGGAAATATATTCCGATCCAAACACTACAGGCTTCAATGTTCAATCTGATACCGATATGAATTCGTATACTAAAACCCCTTGTATACTTGTGTGTGTGTATATATCTCCTGATCGGCAAGCATCCAGAAGCAGACGCTCCCGCAGCTAGACGCCGTGAGCGTGATGGGGATCGCAGCGAGCCACAGATTGCCCCTGAAAGACGCCGCGGCGGTGGCCAGCGGCACCGCTCCTTCCAGTTTTCCGAGTTGATCGATCCCGGCAGCGCCTTCCGTTGGAACGGGTACGCCTACTTCGTGTACAAGTGCGGCGGCGGCATCAAGAGCGCGCACACCGTCTTCCACGTCGCGCTCGACCGCTGCGCCGACTACGCCCCAATCTACAGCGCCTAGGCCCACCTGGAGATGAAAGCCGTCGACGGCGGCGGCCTGACGAGAGCCAGGGAGCTCTACGAGGAGTGGCGCGCCCGTAGCCAGGCCTCCCAGCAGGCGGACAACTGGCCACGGCCCTCTCCTCCTCCTCGTCGTCACCACCGCGGTCGCAGCCGCCGCGAGGGTGACGACCGGGCGGCGCAGGCGCTCCTGTGTACTCACTACACCATGGGCTTGTTTGGTTTAACCCACTAAAGTTTAGTGGTTCCTAAAGTTTAGTGTCCCCTAAAGTTTAGTGGTCTCTTGTTTGGTTCCACTCACAAAAGCACATGTCCTATGTACACTTTAGTCACTTTTAGCTACTCTTTTGTGACTAAAAGCCACTAAACTTTAGTGGCCTCTAAACTTTAGTCAAGGTGTTTGACATTTTAGGGACTTAGTGACCCCTAACCGGCCCCATGTTCGAGATCGACCACGGCGGGGCCGCTCGCGCGCGCAGTGGCTGACGCGGTCGTGGCGACGTGCCCTCAGAACGCCGAGGTGCGTGCCACGTGCGTCATGGTGGAGGTCAGGCTCGGTGACGACGCCCGCGCGCGCGCCGCGTTCAGCCAAGCACTCGCCGACTTAGCAGACGACGACGACGCCACGGGGCAGTTCATGCTGGAGGTGCGGCGAGAAGGTGCCTACCTGAGCGAGGAGTGGTTCGGCGGCTGCCTGCACTTCTGTCGTACCGCTGTTTGAAACCTTTAGCGACATAATCTATGACATACCTCTGTTTGAAGCCTTTAGCGACCAATCGTGCCTTGTACCGATCAATAGTACAACAACCTTTCGCTTTACTTTATATATACCCATTTGCAGCCTATGATGTTCTTTCCTTTTGGTGGAGGAACAAGATGCCTCATCTTGTTTCGCAGCAATGCTTGATACTCACTGTTCCAATAGCCTCGTTAAGTGAAGCTGGTTCTTCTGGATTAAGAGTAGTATGCATACAGCCAAAGGGCCTCTAGTCTAGTTGGTTAGAGGAACCCAGCGGCACTCCTCAGGTCCTGGAGCGAATTTCAGACATGGGCTGCGGTGCCGTTGTGTATGGATTTCTCGACCTGCGTGAGAAGGTCTTGTTCTTAATGCAATACTCGGGGGCTATCTTAGCCCCCGCAGGTCGAGTTTTTTGAGTAGTATGCATACACCAGCGCACGGTGCCGTCGGTGTATGTTTTTGGCTTGTGAATTCCGTGTTGCAGGCGTGTAGTCGGACGGTGCAGCACAGGAGACGCAGGGTCGACAAAAGCATGGGCTTTTGCAATGGATCCTGACGACAAAATCTCCGTGGATCCCACCACGCACCACTATTGTCTCCCCCTCGCTGGGATCCTGCTGTGGTGACGCAGACGGTGTGGCCGGCACCGCAGAGTCGATGGGCGATGTAGATGATCCCGCTGCTCTGACGCACTGAGAGTCCGAGGATGCCCCCGACGCTTGTAGTCCTTCTGACTCCGAGGTGGATGCAGCGGTCGCAGGTGCTGGTGCTGCAGGAGGATCTGTCTTTTTTTTTTTTTGAAACTCGGAGGATCTGTCTTGGATCTGTTGTTATCGTGTGGAGGCCGGCACATGAGAAATGGCCGCCTGGACGCCGTTTCTGCACCAACTTAACCTGCGTTCGTTCCTGTTGGAAGTAAAGCATCACCAGAACTCAACGAAGCATTAGTAGGGTTAGGAGAATACCCGTGTTGATCAGAGAAATTTGCATCCCCAAAAACCGAAGATGAGTTCGTGAGCACATCTGGAAGAAGGGCAAGTTCAGATCTGAGCCTTGCACCAGCATTCGGGTGTAGAGCAGCAAAAGGATAGACATTTTCATCAAACACAACATCACGTGAGATGTAAACGCGCCCTTCTTTGGGATCTAGGCACTTGAAGCCTTTATGCATGTTACTATAGCCAAGAAAAACACACTGTTTAGACCAAAACTCTAATTTCTTAGAATTATAGGGTCGAAGATTGGGCCACACTGCGCACCCAAAAGTCCAGAGGAAACTGTAATCCGGTGGATGGACAAACAGACGCTCGAAAAGAGTTTGATCACTGATTACTTTGGAAGGAAGTGGATTTATGAGGAAATTAAAACAGCGGTGGAAAAAGCCTCATCCCAAAATTTCAAGGGCATGGATGAATGAGCAAGAAGGGTGAGACCCATCTCTACGATATGACGGTGTTTTCATTCTGCGGACCCATTATGCTGATGAGCGTGTGGACATGACACGTGATGATCAATGCCTATGTGTGTGAAGAAATAGTGCAAGGCTTGGTATACCCCCCAGTCTGTTTGAATGGCTCGAATTTTACAAACTAATTGTCTTTCAACAAGATTTTGAAAATCACGAAAACAATGGAAAACTTCGGATTTGTGGCGCAACAGATATAGCCAAACAAATTTGGTATGATCGTTAATAAAATTGACATAATAAGTGGGGCGATCAATAGAGGATGGCGCAGGCCGGCCCCCATACATAAAAAAAATCAAGTCCATAGGACGACTAGCCAAACTAGTGGATCTAGGATAAGGCAATTGGTGATTCTTGCCTTGCTAACATGCATCACAAATCCTAGACTTATTTGACTCCTTAACAAAAGCGAGCTGATGGCGACTCAAGACCTGTTGGACTACGCGGTCTGAAGGATGACCGAGCCCATGATGCCATAGCGAAGTGGAGGGTTTGATGACACCATATGCTTGTTTATTTGGAGATGAACGCAGTGGATACAGGCCTCCCTCACACCAGCCTTTGTGAAGAGTTTTCCTCGTCACCTGATCCTTGATGGAAAAGTGGTTCGGATGAAATTCAAGAAAGATGTTATTGTCTCGTGCGAGACGATTAACAAAACATAAATTTCTATGTGATTGTGGAACATGAAGAATATTTTTCAAAGTTAGTCTTGGGGAATGCAAAGAACCATGACCAACATTAGCAATCTCCATACCTGCTCCATCTGCAGCATGGACCTGCTCCCTGTCGTGATAGTTGTTACATACCGTCAACTTCTCTAGCTCACCGATGATAAGATCTGTAGTACCGGTGTCCATGTACCAGTTCGTGTCAACGCCATATGAACTGACTGCTGAGGACACACTCTTCTGCGGTGGACCTGAAAATGAGGTATCAAACCTCTTGTAGCATCGTATGACGCCGCAAAGTTGACAAAAGACGCCGCCGTGGAAACGTCCTCCGCCACGACCTCCCTTCTGACCACGGCCTGAGCCGCCGTGGTTTCCACACCCTCCACCATGGGCGTTGTAGTTGGGGCCATTGCCCCAGCCGCTGCGTGCCACCATATTGGCGGAGTGCCCGCCGTCTCGAGCCTCGATGCGCTGCTCGTGGGAGACCAGCTGGGCGTGGAGTTCGTTGACGGTGATGGGCTCTATGCGCGTTGATACCACGGTCACCATGGAGTCGAAGTCTTGATCCAGACCAGTCAAGATGTAGGAGACAAGCTCCTCATCATCTAGTTTATGCCCAACCAAGGCCATCTCATCTGCTAGTGATTTCATCTTAGTAAAATACTCACTGACCGATGATGCACCCTTAGATGCAGTAGCTAGCTCCATCCTCGTACCGATGGCATGAGCTCTCGACTGGGAGGCATGCAACGACTTGATTGGAGTCCATGTTGCTGCCACCGTTGTCACTGTCGTGATTTGGGATCCGATCTCCCTTGAGAGGGATGTCAGCAAATAGTTGAGAACTTGCTGATCCTTGGCCACCCACTTTTCGAAGTCAGGGTTCAGGATAGGTGTCTCGTCATCTGCCTTCTTGTCTCCCTTTGGGATGAGGTACTTCTCCGGCGGCTGCATGGCAGGATCAATAAACTGCACCACTTGGGCGCCCCTCAATGCAGAGAGTGCTTGAGCCTCCCACATTGGATGGTTGTTTCTGGTTAGCTTCTCCATAACAGGAAGAAATCCAAAAGGAGATAAGGTAGGGAACATCGTGGAGGAGGAAGATGATGTGAATGCCATGTGGTAGAACATCCTAAATTAATGAACTCACCGGAGTACTTGCCTTCCATTAGACACTAAGTACCCAAGAGAGCGCACTAACTAGACCAGCTCCGTCGAGCGCACCCAACGGGGGGAACTCGAATATCCACGTTTTCATCCAAGATCCAATACTGAGTACAAAACTTACATACTTAGTCCATTTCATACAATACAATACAGAGTCTTGAAATTTATTTGTTACAATCCAGAGTTCTGAGCGCAGAAATAAAATAACAGAATTAAATGAACATCTAGCGGAAATGATACAAGGATTCGTCTGTGCCCACTAGAAGAATCCTCCACACAAGAGCTAACTCCTTAGGCTACACCTGCAACAAGGGTAAAATAAACCCTGAGTACACAATGTACTCGCAAGACTTAACCGGCTATTGGGAATATTTTCCTGACTCTCAAGGGTATGCAGGGGTTGTATGGTTTGCTGGTTTTAAAGAGTTTGTCAAAAGCATTACTAAGAGTGTAACCATATTTTTATTCTGTTAGCAGTCAATTTTAGTTCATTAACCAACAATTCTAGGTAAGCACCTGTTCTACGTTCAAGCATGTGATAAGCAATCAGGACCATTTTATCATCTTCCTTGTTCCAGTCTTACTACGGTGCTAGACCATAGCCAAGTCGTACCGCATAGCGCGGCGATTCGCGAATCAATGTAGCCCAGCTGGGTACCCCAAAACACACGCCTCATCTGCACCTCGGGCACAGACAAGAACAACCTACCACTCTCCTGTCCAGGGGTCCAGGTCCCCGTCCAAACTGGGACTCTAAGCCCCTGCACCTGAGTCCCGGACTCAGTGCAATACTTAGACCTCCACCCCAAAAACCACCGGTAACAGTCGGTCCAGATAGAGCCGAAACCCAAGACAAGAGAGTAACAAGTCTTCCCGCTCCCATAAGCAAGTATGTGCTCAGTATAATAAGTCTGTGACCTGACTACCATCCACAGCAACGGACGGTTCCTAATCGACACAGGCAGGGAAAGTGTAACCCAATTAAGCCCCGTTAGCCGCGGGACTCAACTCGCCACACCCACCAATAACCAAACCTCATCCCTGCCCGATCACCATTTTATTTTTCCACCCTCCTCTATGAGAGTAATATTATTCACCTAGTGTGAGCAACGACAGGTCACTCACGCTACCGATAGCCTAAGCATGGCAGCTACTCGGACTTGTACTAGTACGACTCATAGGATAGATATATTTATGCATGTGATTTTCATAGAACTCCTGAACGTAAATGCACAATATGTATATATAATTATATATTAGTGAATATAAAAATAGGGTTATGCACCGGGGCTTGCCTTCAGCGGGCACGGTGTCAGGAAAGTCAGTGACTGGTGGCTCCGTGGCGTCCTCCTGCACGAGGATCTCCTCCTCGTTCTCCTCGACGACCTCGTCGTACTCCTGCTCGTCGAAGGTCACGATCTCCACTGGCTCGTTCACTATATGCGTGCAAAGGTGATGATGCAACAGTTAATAAATAGACAACCACAAACCTTGAATTAGAACACGGCTACCAACTGCTACACTAGCTCTAATAAATAAGACAAAGAGACCAGCCCTCTATCATATTGCTACAACGATCACGTACAACAAGCATATGCTGACGCCATGAAGCTATTGACACACATCCGAATTAAACTTATTTCTCAACTAGCACCACGATTCCTACGGAATAAAATAATCTAAATAACTAAACATACTAATTAAACCAATAACCAACAACACAGCAAAACGGACGAACTATCTCATGAAATAGATATCTATTTTAGGAACTCAACAAAGTTTATATACCGCAACTTTTAGACACTTGTATAATATTATACTAATTAACAAGCCAACTCAAACTAATTAGAATAGGAAAACTAATTAGCTTACGAGCACTATGGACTTTCTGCCAACCGGCGGACGATTTGGTTAGGCCAAAGACACCCCGGACAGTGCTAGCCACACGCAGCTAAGTAGCTCTGCGATGCTCTGCTACGGACACCACTGCGCTCAAGCCTTAGGACAGCGATGGCAGCTCCATGGGATGGCGCAGAACACAGCCCAGGCGAGCTAAGCTGCCTGTGCATTTATCTCCAACTTTGGAGAGACAGCCTATGCACGCGACAGCGGAAACTGTTGCAGACCAGTTGTACGTGAAAATTTCCAAACGAAACCGAGTTAAATGGTCAAGGTTGTACGTGCTGTGGTGTACTGCCAAGCTTCTTAACTCTCTGCTCCTAGCAGTGTTGCAGCCATGGACTGGTGAAACACAGGGTGAGATTGACCATGACGTGAGTGTAGACTGACTTGCCATAATGGAGATGTCTCCATGCACCACCTGCTATCAATTAAAACCAGAAGACAAGGGCCAGAAGGGAGAAGACCGGATGTAAGTGGCCACTAAAAAAATGATGCGTGCATGGATTGTCCAATGGTTGCTGAAGTGCTGATGCTTGCTAGGAGTTAGCACGTGCACACGTTGCAGTTAAAACAACTAGGGGACAAGAGCCAGACGAAAAGACTAGAACCTAATTAGCAATTAATGGCAATGCATGCCTGGCCAGGTGTAGGTGGACGCGACGATGAAGCGACGACAAAACGACGGTGCCGCAGAAAATTAAACGCACGCACGCACACTCGGTCGGGAGCAGGCAACACGCAGCAGCAGCACAGACGTAGCGGGCAATCGTGCGAGACATTGCTGACCGCGCGACATCGAGCAGCGACGCGAGATGACCGCGCACACCAGCCCGACAACCCAAGCACTCGCACAATTAATTAGATTGTTAAATACATACGAATAAATTTTTGAGCCTGACAAGAACTATTGGGTTAACTTTTATTTTAACATTTTTATTCAATATTAACGGTAACAAGAATTTAACCACACAATTCATCTCATGCATTAATTTATAAATATGATGATCATGACATGATTTAATAAGGTGATTTAGGATACATGCCATCTCAATCTGTTAGGAACAATGCTCCGATTACCATGTGAGAATGGGAGAACGAGATGCATTTCCTGGCACTCGGGTACGTGTTAATATAGGCACGTGAAACAGCCCCCGCGGTGGCGTTACATGGTAGTTGAATCCTAACAAGATTAGTCTACAATCTAGGAACTAACCTTAGATATACATGTACAATTACAACGGCTCTACAAACCAGGGAACAAGCCTATCGTCTAACAACTTTTAAGATTATTTTCGTTGTATAACTCTATGGAAGCAGATATTTGACAACAACAACTGCGGTATTCTAGACTGAAATTGAATTATGAAAAATAACATCTTGGAATCATAAACATCATAGTTCAAATTGTTGTTTATTTCTGTTTGTGTAGATAATTCTTATATCTGAAGCATAGAGATACTATAATATCAATGATGATACAATCGTAGAGAAACTTTGCAAGTTCTCTTCATCATTCCGCAAAGTGCTTGGAGACGGGGAGTGCTCTACAGGAGTTTCATATATTCATACTTGGTTATATTGCTGGCCCTATTTATAATTTGTCACCTCTAGTTGTTCTTTTGCTTTACATAAGTTTTTTTAATTATATCCATTGTTAACTCCTCTACAGGAGCTTGTTCTTGACAATGATAATACCTCTGAAGAGAATAATCTTATGTGTTCGATTGAGAATGTCTCGTCAGTATGTATTACCGTTCAATCGTTGTATGGTGGCTTCAACAAATACTGCCAGGTAAGATACAATTGTTTTACTTGTACCTATGCTTGTCAGGCTAAAAGAAAAGAAAAGAATAAATATTAAGTGATTATAATTGTAATACAACAAAAATGTTTGTTAAGCCAATTTGCTTGAATCGTCATGTTTATTTAATTTCACTATAACACGAATGCAAATAAAAAAAGTTTTTTTTGTTGCAGTATATTGTTTCTACGGTTCTACTTATGATTTGTGATTGCTTAGGGATTCATGTATATATATAGCTACTTGGAGACAAATGTGTGAACATAGCATATTTTATTTTTAGCACGCGTTCATAGAGCTGCTACAAAGAATAAACAAATGGAAAACTAAAACGAGAGAAGTTAGGTAAGTTTCAAAATGACTGGTTTGTTATGTCTCTAGCATGTTAGCCACATAATTCTAACTCTAGGAATGAGTAAAGTTTAACTCTCATCAAGAGGTTGACAAGGTTAGGAGTTGGAGCAAATTTTCTGTTTATTTTCTCACACAACACACTGCCATACCAACCTAAAGGGTTGGGGATACAAATATATAGGCTGCGAACTAGCCAGCTAGGTGTTGTCCTAGATGCTAGTTAAGATGCTTGTCCTAAGATACTTGTTCCTAAGATGTTGTCCTAAAGATGCTAACCGTCAGTCAAGGGTTGCTATCCTAAGACACCAACACCACCATGTGTTGTAGCCCCACATACACCAGACAGAGACTTATCCATCATTCTCCCCCTAAGTCTTGTGTGGCTCCTTGTGAGGAATCTGAACCATCCCGATCCTGGTGCAAAACTTCTGGAACTTGATCCGCCCAAGTCACTTGGTCAGGAAGTCGGCGAGCTGGTCTTGGGTGTTGATGTAGTTGGCTTGTACACTCCCTTCATCCATGCAGCTTCTAATGAAGTGATACTTCACCCGTATGTGCTTGTTGCGCTCATGGAAGACAGGGTTCTTCGCCAAGGCCAAGGTGGACTTGTTGTCCACCCTAAGCTCCACTGCCTCTACGTCTCTGCCAAGGAGATCACCGAGTAGCCGAGCCAGCTATAGAGCCAGAGTGGAAGCGGTAGTGGCTGCAATGTACTCTGCCTCACAGCTAGACAAAGCCACTACCTATTGCTTGACTGACTGTCAGCTTATCAAACACTTGCCAAGGAAGAACAACGTCCCGCTGGTGCTCTTGCTCTGTCGCCAGTGTGGTCGCTGTCACTGTACCCGATGAAGTGTGCCGCGTCAGGGCACCTTGGGTACTGCAAGTCATAGTTGGAGGTGCCCGCGACATAACAGAGGATCCTCTTCATGGCCTGCTGATGCTCCATCGTTGGTCGATGCATGAACCGGCTGACAATTTAATAGCGAATTGTTGTTATAGACCATGAACAATGTTCAGAGAAAAAGAATAATCTTCAGGATCCCGTTTTGAGTTATCGAAGTTATATTGTCTGAATTGAATGCATGGTTCGCATGACGAAGATGCACACATTTCATTTTGGAACGAGCAATGGGGATACTGTTTCAGTAAACAAGTATGCGTGTGTCTGATGAATACCAGGATGGTGTTAGGTCCACTCATTGATAACGCAAATGGTTTGGGAAATGGATTATGGAAGAAGTTGCAGTGGTATCAGCGATTATTTAATTTGTTTGTTTGGTTGGTGTATGGTAATGTTATCGAGAACGAGGAGAGCAAAAGCACGGCACCAACAACATCCAGTAATGCTTTAACGCTCGGGGAGAAGTGGAATCAATCTTGAATAAGCCGTTTGTTTACGTGGTACCTGATATCGGTCTCACGTTAACCAAACATGAGTATCGTTTTCTATTTTCCTCCGCAATCAGATGGCGTTACATTTGTGCGAACCAAACAGCTTGTAGGTTGCAGTTGCAGAGCTTTTGTCTTGGATAAGAAATTAAGGAAGTCGATCGATAGTGTCGATGACATTATATTCAACGTATGTACATACATGTAAAAAAATAATGTTGATGAGCAAGCGGCGGCGTTTGCAAAACAAGAAAAAAATTGACCTGTCCAGTTTTGTGATCCTCAGCCTCTCTGCCACCTAGGCCCCACCAGCCAGCATGGGTTGGGCCTTTGGGCCACCACAGCTGAATCAGATTGGGCCACCCGACCTCCGCCATAGTGGCATAGTCAGCTTTAGACTGTCTGCACCAGGGTCTCCTAAAGCAAACTGCAGGGTCATTTTAGCGAAAAAAAACCGTGGTTCGGTATTTTACGGGAGAGGCACAGTTCCGAATGTGAGGCAGTAGCGGAGAGTGCGCTAACCCGGCGGCCCCACCACGTAGAGCAACGCGCGCGACACAGCAACATGCGCATGCGCAGGCACGAGAATCTAGGTGTGGGCCCCACTATTTTAACTCGCTATAAAAAGGTAATAGCTCACAAAGAAAGAAACCAAATTAAATTTCTATTACACCATTAAATTCATTTTAATAAATCCTTCAAAACAAGATGTCACGTGGATATATTTAGATAAAATTTATTTATAAACATATAAGTTATATTGTTGCTAGTTGATATAGAGGATGAATGAGTGCGTGAGAAAGCGATAAAATTTATGGAATAAATAGAAAGAATGTTGGGAGTAATAAACTGAGATCGAGCGGATACGGTGTTGGTGAGCCACCAGATGGGTCTGGTGAGCGGGTTCTTTCCGCCTATGTCGATTAGGAACCGTTCGTTGTTGAAGTGATAAGACAAGACTTTGCAGTACTGGTCACATACTTCTGGAAGCTGGAACTCGGCTATTCCATTATGAGAATGGTTACCCGCGCACTGTGAGTGGAGAGATAGCGAGAGTAGCGTGTACCCACGTGGGCGAGGACCAGAGTGTGGTGTAACTGGGCTCTCGGGTGGCGCGGAGCCGGTCTTGTGTGGAGGATCCGACGGAAGGTTGACATATGCAAGCTTTGGGGCTACATATGTCGTGTGATTCGAAATCCCCAGCTGGGCTTTAATCGATTCGAATCGTCGTTGCTCCTCGGTTATGGAGACTCGACTCACTTTTCCTCAACGTAGCTAATGAAACTTGAACTGGATACTGGATGGTTTTGATGGATATGGTTGTTACCTCGTTATCGATGAGAACTGCGATTGGTATTTGAGTAACTGTTTATGATAAACGAATCAATTGCAAATGTTTTATAAAAAGCTCATTTATGCAAAACTTTGACCTTGGCAAACCATACCTTGAATCCTAAAATCCTGCATACCTTATATATTCACCACCTTTTCTTTTGCCGGGTAAGTCTTGTTGAGTACTCCCGTACTCAGGGTTTGTTAACCCCTGTTGCAGGTGAAAGTCTTTCCTGCGGAGGTTGAGGTCACTAACTACCGGTGGGCACGGTGACTCTATAGTAACTTCTTATCCTTATGCTTTTGTTGGAGGATGTCATTTTAAAGTTAGCAATGTATTTCAACTTATGTTATTTAATCATTTCAAAAACAAATTTATTTGTAAACTCTTTTGAAAAGATATTTTCGCAGCAAAACTCTGTGTATTTGATATGTATTACTTAATCTCACGAGCTTGGTTGTAACGTGATTTACCAAGGTCTTTCAGGACACTCGGCGGGCTTCCGAGTTCATATAGGTGATTGTATGTGCTTGTCAACGCGTTTAGCGGTGATAGCCGTACTTGATCTTGTATGAATAAGGGATTCTGTCACACTCTGCTAGGTGGGTTCAGTGGGCTTCGCTTTGCTTTGATCGATGACAGGCCCATGAAAGATCTGTCTGGCGTTTACACTAAAGATGCCTTCTACCTTACCCACACAAAAAATGCCTTCTACCTAACTCTAATCATGTTCATCCATAATCCTCATCTGTCAATGAATGGTGATATCGGTGCTAAACATAGAGACATAGTTATCTTAGTGAGTTTGTACAAGTGTTGCTGTTAACCTATATATGTTGTTGTGAATAATAAATTTCTGTTGTTTGGCAGATGAGAAATAATTGTTCATTGAGCCAAATTTGATTAATCAATCATCCGATGGCATTCTCAAACTTCCTAAATTTCTGCAGAACTGGAAGCGGCTTGTAGTACAGGTGAGGAGCCAAGTGCGGGTGGCTCAAGCCCATGAAAAAGTATAGGCTCTGGAGACATGGGGAACTGGGTAGTATAGTAATGGTAAGTAGCATGAGGTTTATGGTGGTCACAAGACTTTTTGTATCAGTGAGATTGGTGCTGGCCATCAACTTTTGTGTTTCTCAAGCATCAGTTTCTCTTAAAAAATTTAACTTTATTTGTCTCCAGGTTCTAATAGGCTTGTATGTAAGTTGTTTGTTAAAAAATATGGCAATTTCCAGATTAATACCAGAATATAAATCATGACAGATTGATTAACTAGAATAAACATGTGCAACATACTAACATGATTAAACCACATATCACATAGCATGTTCAAGTTAACTAGCATAGACATAGCTTGTCTACTAGATATTATACCTGCTAGTTGTAGGAGTAGTAGATTGTGGTGAAGATGGTGAAGATGCAAGTGTCGATGGAGCGACGTTCAGGTTGTTGAAGACGATGTCGATGTCGTCGATGTCGATCAGTGGCTGCGGAAGACTTCGGTTCAGCTGACGACGAATACGCCGGGACGTAGCGCCGCCTGACTTGGATGGAAGATGACCCACGCGAATAGCGCTTCCCAAAAACCTTATTCGCCTTCTCCCACTGCAGGATCACGAAGACGAGGGTTCCGGAGACCTGCTCGCCCAGTTGCCGGTGCACGCTAACGATCGGACTGGAGTAGCTACGGTGGTGCAACAGCGAGAAGAGGTAGAAACTCTAGCTCTTAATTTATGATATATTGGCGTGACCGATAGTCTGATTATATAGTCTGGTCCAACCAATACCTCCACTTCCACAAGCAATGTGGTACTAAATAGTTCCCACATCCTCTCTTGCTTTTATGCATGGGCCTTTGAGATTTATTAGGAATTTCTGAATTTGTTATTGGGCCAAGCCCATATAAATTCCAACAATCCCCCACCAGATCTCAAATACCCATTTAGAGATTTGCCTGTTCTCGCTTCTGTTTGATATACCAGTGTTTCGGCAGAGACTGTGAAGTTGAACTTCCGCCTAGAACCACAAGTTACACTCATCCACAACTTGAACAATAGACTACGCCTTGAATTGCAAGTTTTGTGCAAATAAGCTTTACCCAAAGCCAAACTAATACCTGACCACCAATAGTCTTACTCCGTGGGTGGAGCATATACGTCGTACTCCGTGGTCTCTTAATGAGTTTACTAGAGACTACCCAAGTCTCATAAACTGCGACGTTTTAACAGTCGAACTCATATAGGTATGTTCTTTCAAGAATGCTCTGTAGGACAACATCTTCTCTAATGAAAGCCAATAGAACATATTAAGGCATTTAGCCAACCTACCATACAGTGTCTTATTGCTTTTGAGAGTATTTGCATCTTCACTTAGAGAGGGTTTATAGTTATACTCTCCTCAGTTTATCAATAGCTTGTTCTTCCCAGATCCTTAGTCACGGGATCTCCGATAAAAAAGGTTGGGTTACTACTACTGCAAACTCACATGGGTCTCATACCCATCTCCCTCGATGCAATTTCTATCACATTCCGTGATAGCCCTTTAGTAAAGGGATCTGCTAGGTTTTTGTTGGTTTAGACATAAGCCACAGTTATTATTCCTAAATTTCTCAGCTTCCTGACAGACTTCAAACGTCTTTTCACGTGTCTTGTTGACTTCGCATTATCCTTTGCACTATTCACTTTAGTGATCACGGTTTGATTATCATAGTTCGTAAGGATAGCCGGTATTGGTTTTTCAACCACCGGCAGGTCACACAAGAGCTCACGCAGCCACTCTGCCTCTGCAGATGCTATATCTAAAGCAGTAAGTTCTGCTTCCATGGTCGACTTAGTCAAAATAGTCTGTTTACAAGACCTCCATGACACTGCGCCACCTCCAAGAGTAAAAACATACCCACTAGTGGCATAGATTTGATTAATATCAGAAATCCAGTTCGCATCACTATATCCCTCTAGCACAGCTGGGTGCCCAGAATAGTGAATCCCAAAACTCATTGTACCTTTAAGATAGCGCAAGAACCTTTCAAGTGCATTTCAATGATTATCACCTAGGTTGGACATGTACCTACTCAATTTGCACACAGCAAAAGAGATATCTGGTCTGGTTGCGCTAGCTAGATACATGAGTGAACCGACAATTTGAGAATATCTCAACTGATCTTTAGCACTCTTTTTGTTCTTTCTTAGTGTCACACTAGGATCACAAGGTGTTGGAGAAGGCTTGCTATCCATAAAGCTAAATCGGTTTAAAAGTTTCTCAACATAGTGTGATTGCAACAAAGTAATCACACTCTCTTCTTTAATCAGCTTGATATTTAGAATTACATCAGCTTATCCTAGATCTTTCATGTCAAAACTCTTTAACAGAAAAGACTTGACTTCATTTATTACATCAATATTTGTTCCAAAGATTAAAATATCATCAACATATAAGTATAGAATAACAGATTGGCCCCCACCATGTCGATAGTACGCAGACCTATCAACCTCATTAACAGCAAAGCCCGCACTAGTTAAAGTAGTGTCAAACTTCTCATGCCATTGTTTAGGTGCTTGTTTCAAGCCATACAACGATTTCAATAACTTACACACCTTTTGCTCTTCACCTTTTACTACAAACCCATCAGGCTGATCCATATAAATCTCCTCATCCAACTCTCCATTAAGAAAAGTTGTCTTCACGTCCATTTGATGAACGAGAAGACCATATGAGGTAGCCAGAGAAAGTAGAACTCGAATAGTGGTCATTCTAGCAACAGGTGAATAAGTATCAAAGAAATACTCGCCTTCCTTCTTGGTATAACCCTTAGCCATAAGCCGAGCCTTGTACTTATCAATAGTACCATCAGGTCTAAGCTTCTTCTTGAATACCCACTTACAACCAATGGGTTTAGAACCAAATGGCAACTCAGATAACTCCCAAGTTCCATTAGAAAGAATTGAGTCTATCTCGCTCCGAACAGCTTCTTTCCAATCATCTGCATCTGGTGATGCATATGCCTTTGTGATATAAGTGGGAGTATCGTCCACAAGGTACACAATGAAATCATCACCAAAATATTTTGCAATCCTTTGTCTCTTGTTCCTCATGGGAACTTCATTTCATCCTCCTCTAAGACTTCTTCAAGTGGTTGTTCAAAAGATCAACGGGATGCTCGGTAGGTATAGTAAAATCAGGAGCTAATTCAGTAGAAAAGTTAGCATTGCTATGCATATCTTTCATAGGAAATATATTCTCAAAAAATATAGCATCACGAGATTCAAAGATTGTATCTACATGCATATCAGGAACTTCGGATTTTACTACTAAAAATCTATAAGCAATGCTATGGTGAGCATATCCTAGAAAGACACAGTCCATAGTCTTCGGCCCAAGCTTACGCTTCTTAGAAATTGGAACATTTACTTTAGCCAAACATCCCCATGTGCGCAAGTATGAAAGTGATGGTTTCCTACCAACCCAAATCTCATATGGAGTTGTTTCCTTATTTCTGTTTGGAATTCTATTCAGGACATGACTCGCAGTCAATAAAGCTTCCCCCCACCATGCCTTAGATAGTCCAGCAGTGTCTAACATGGTGTTCACCAAGTCAGTCAACGTGCGGTTTTTCCTCTCGGCAATCCCGTTTGATTCGGGTGAATAGGGAGCAGTCCTCTCATGAATAATGCCATGTTCCGCACAGAACTCATCAAATAGTATAGAAAAATATTCACCACCATGATCAGACCTTAGATATTTAATCTTTCTCTCTAACTGATTTTCAACTTTAGCCTTATAGATTTTAATGTAGTCTAGCGATTCATCGTTAGTTTTTAGCAAGTAAACATAGCAAAATCTAGTTACATCATCAATTAAAGTCGTGAAATATTTCTTTCCACCTTTTGTCAACACACCATTCATCTCGCAAAGATCAGAATGTATGAGTTCAAGAGGCGCCAAGTTTCTCTCCTCCGCTGTCTTATGAGGCTTTCGAGGTTGCTTTGATTGCACACAACTATGGCACTTAGAACCTTTGGTAATAGTGAAATCTAGAATTAAACTCAAGCTAGATAAACGTGACATCAAGCCAAAATTCACATGACATAAACGAGAATGCCAAACATTTGAATTATCATTAATGGTGCCACAAATATGATTAATTGGCTTATTACTAAAATCTGCCAAAGAAAAGCGGAACAAGCCTCCGCATTCATAGCCTTTACCAATAAATTGCCCATGCTTGGACATAACTACTTTATTGGACTCTAATACTACCTTAAACACATCTCTCAAAAGAAGGGATACGCTAACAAGGTTCTTGTGAATAGTAGGGATATGCTGTACGTTCTTCAATTGCACGATCTTCCCCGAAGTAAACTTCAGATCTACCGTGCCAACACCACGAACAGAAGCATGTGACCCATTCCCCATTAGGACGGAGGAACCTTGGAGCCCCTGGTAAGAAGAAAACAAAGAGATATCAGCACACACGTGAATATTAGCACATGTATCAACCCACTAACTTGGTGATTAAAAAACTGATAGTACAGTAGGGAAATCACCATACCCTTCATCAGTTTTGCTAGTAGTCACGAGATTGGCCTTCTTTTTCTCTTTTTGGTCCGCTCGTTCCGAACAATCTTTAGCAAAATGACCAAGCTCTCCACAGGTGAAGCAAGACATCTCAGCTTTGTCTTTCTTCTTCTTCTTGAAGGGAGTAGTTGATTTGTCATTGAAAAGCTTAACCTTTACTTTGTTTTTGCCATGGTTTCTCTGGACAAAGTGGGTACTAGCTCTATCCTCGTTCCCCTTCTCAGTGTTGTCTTTAGCCCGAGCCTTCTCTTCAACATCAAGAGATGCTATCAGGTTTTCAACTGATATTTTCTGTCTGTTGACACCGTTTTTCGACACAAGTCAAATGGGCTGAGGCTTGACTGGTTAGCGGCCGTTCTCCATCGGTATCAGGAGTTGATAGTGCCGATGGAAGGGTGCTGCAAGAATATTAAGTGTTTTGCCGAGCCGACAAGATCGGTGAAGTCTTGCTGAAAGTAATTGCCGATGAAGAGTCCTTGCTGATTGCCGATGAGCTGCTATTGCCGATTGCCGATGAAGGGGCCTTGCCGATTGCTAATAAGGAGTACCTCTAGGCTTTGGCAATCCGGGCGCATCGCTGTTTGCCTCGTCTAGCTCTGCTCTAGTTACCCCTGATCAATCTGAGCCTTGACGTCCGGGCGCATCGCTGTCGTCTCGTTCAGTTTGTTCTAGTTATCATCTTTGTCGATTGATTGGTCAAATCGACTGGCACGCCCTCGACATCGAGCTTTGGGTAATAGCCCGAGGTGTTCACAGATCTGACGCTTTTTGTATCAACACCTCTTTTGGCACACCCGGTGGGACCAGATTATACAAATCTACATATTCGGCATGGCTGATCACGCCGATGTCAACCAGAGGAATGTCATTGAAGTGTCTGAGGCCGATCTGAAAGATGATCAAAAGCAGGCCATGGAGCGGGCTATGGAGGAATACAGGCAGCTGTATCTCAAATCCTTCAGCCTCAGCAGGAGCGGCGAAGCAATTTAGAAGCAGGATCCGTCGTTGCCACGGCAGGTCACGTTCGACGCCAACCCTGGTAAGCTACAAGAGATGGTTAATACTGCTGTAAATCAGGCATTGATTAACCAATCCAGTGTGCTGTCCAATACCGTCTACAATGCCTTCGCGCAAACATTCAAAGAAGGGCATGCACCGCGATATGTCGGTCCAGCGTACCATCAACCTGGATTGGCATCTGCAAGCCCATCGGCGGCCCACATGGCGTCTTCCGTCCCTGTGGAACCGTCTGCCGATGTGGCTACATCACCGAGACCGAACGCTGGCGATACTACCAAGTTCAACGCAGATCCAGCCGCGTCGGCAACTTCAGGGCCAGCCCCCGCTAACTGGTGGGGATACGGTATGCCTCTGAATCTATACGCTGGTTCTAATCTGGTGCAGGGAGACGGTTCCGCCTGGAGGAATTCTACAGCATCGGCAACGCAGTCACAACCGATGACTCATATGATGCATAACTCTGCGCCTGCTCCAACCATACAAGTGCCATCAGATGATCTCCAAGTAATCCCCAAGATACCTCTGATGCCACCATCAGCAAGCTCTGTACCGATGCAACATATTATAACCACCGGCAGTCAATCTCTGGCGGCCAACTCTCAAGCTGGAATTCCGATTCCCCAAGGTAATCTGGTGATCAATTGCTCTAGAATTCAAGAGCCGCATGCTCCGGTCAGCTATCAACCATCGGCAAGTCATATGCCGATGCTTTATAATCATGGATGGGTCAACCAGCCACCAGCTCAGCAGCCTGGCGCGCCGATGTATTATTATGGAGGCCCAGCCTACATTTAGGGCGAGTCATCGGTACAGCAACCGATGAATGTTACAGTCCAGCCGACTTCGCCAAGTATGCCAAATTATCCATCGGTAAGTCAACCGATGCATAGTATGCAGATGACCGGTGCTGCGCCCACAACTACTGCACACCTTCAAGAGGTGCATCACCCGACTCCACCAAGCATGCCAAACTATCCATCGGTAAATCAACCGATGCATAGTGTGCAAATGACTGGTGCTGCGCCGCGACTATTGCACATTTTCAAGAGGCGCGTCAGCCGACTCCACCAGTTGACAATCAGCCGATGAGTCGGCAAGAGCAGGACGCATACTGGGTCGGTAAGATTGCCGAAGTCATGAAAGAACAATTCGGTATCAAACCCAAGGTCAACACATACTCCTATCGGATCCCGTACCCGCCTGCATATGACTTGATTCCTCTTCCAAGTCGGTACAAGGTGCCCGATTTTACTAAGTTCTCCGGCCAAGATGACACGTCGACAATGGAGCACATCAACCGCTTCATTATCCAGTGCGGGGAAGCTGCCAGCAGGGAGGAATTAAGGGTGAGACTGTTCTCTTCATCATTGTCGGGATCGGCATTCACGTGGTTCATATCATTGCCTCCAAATTCTATAATTACATGGGCCGATCTGGAGAGGCAATTTCACAAGTATTTCTTTGCTGGCATACATGAGAAGAAGCTTACCGATTTGGTCAAAATGAGGCAACGCAACGACGAATCGGTGGAGAGTTTTGTGCAGAGGCTACGGGACGTAAAAAAACAAGTGCTACAGTCTGGTTCTAGATGATCGGCAATTGGCAGATTTGGCCTTCCAAGGGTTGCTGCCGCACATCAAGGACAAGTACGCGTCCCAAGAGTTTGAGAGCCTAAGTCACCTGGTGCAGAGAATTGCCGATCAAGATTTCAAAGCCTTTGAGCCCAGGAAGACTTGGAACAAGAAGGTGACCTTCATCGGGAAAGAAGACTCTGGATCGGATGAAGAGCTGAATGTCGATGCGGCCGAATGGGTGAAGGATAAGAAGCCTATGTCTTGTCCATTCGGCCAAAAGGAAACTGAAAGGTTCACTTTTGACATCACCAAGGCTGATAGGATGTTTGACCTATTGCTGCAAGAGGGGCGAATCAAGTTGGCGCCCAATAAAGTGATTCCATCGGTCAAAGAGCTCAAGAAGATTAGGTACTGCAAGTGGCATAATGCAACCTCACACAGTACCAATGACTGCAAAGTATTCAGGCAGTAGTTGCAGTCGGAGATCGAGTCTGGGCGTATCAAGTTTGAAAACTCTAAAGTCCAGAAACCGATGAAGATAGATCAGCACCCGTTCCCAAACAACATGGTGGAGATCAGTGAAAAAACCAAAGTGCTGACATCGGAAGCTGCCAGAAGGAGCTCATCGGTAGACCCTAACTACCAAGTGCCTAAGCACGATGCAAGGAGGTTTGCCGATGATAGAAAGGGTAAGAAGGTTGCCGACGAGGGTAACAACACCAACAGGGCTCCTGGAGTGGTGATTACTCACAAACAGCCAAGGCGATATCATCGGCAATCACGTGAAGAACAGTATCGGCAAGAAGAGGAGGAGCATCGGGAATGGCTTCGACATAAAGACCACTGGAGGTGTCCCTTCTTCGTTCATTGCTGGGAAGAAGGCATCAAGCTGCCCACTGCCGATAACTGTCCAGAATGCAATGGGTACTACACAGCCGGTCGATCAGGTAAGCGACCTTGTTTTGATGATCAGACACTCAGGTACGCCAGGCCGCTCAGAGAGGATAGATCGGCACATGATCGACTGGGGGGCAAGCTCAGTGCCCATGATCGGCTTGGCTGGCGTGTTGACCAGAGGCAGCTGGAGGAGACGGCCAATGCTAGAGTGCCCGACAAAGAGAGATTCTCCAGAGATCCCAACATCAGAAGAAGTGCCGATGTAAGCGGCGAGAAGCAGCACCAACCCGTCTGGAAGACCAAGCTTCCTCCATGGTGTCCTAAGGGTTTGACTAAGACCCAGAAGAGGAGGATTCAACGCCAGCGTCGCGACGACCTATATGACAGTGCAGAACCCTCGGGAGAGAAGCAATGGAGGCCGAAGCGTAAGGATAGGGGCCCATCGGCAGATATAAACATGGTTGTCATGTTGCCGATGGAGTTCATGGCGCCCGTCAGCGATGATGAAGAAGCCGCCGACATGGCGCAGTTGGTGCTGGATCCGATGACGGCTATCTTTGAGAAGCCCGCCGAAGATGAGAGGCAGCACTTGAGGGCTCTGTTTGTTAGAGGTAAAGTGGACGGTTAGCCGATGACCAAAATGCTAGTGGATGGCGGCGCGTCGATCAATATAATGCCCTATGTCGTGTTCAGAAAGCTTGGCAAAGGTGATCAGAACTTGGTCGAGACCGACATGAAGCTTAAGGACTTCGAAGGCAATGTGTCAACCGCCATGGGAGCCATATGTGTTGATTTAACCATCGACAGTAAGACTTTGCCGACAACGTTCTTTGTAATCAGCGGCAAAGGCACCTACAACTTGCTCCTTGGGAGGGATTGAATCCATGCTAATTGCTGTATCCCTTCTACTATGCATCAGAGTCTGGTACAGTGGATCAGAGACAGAATTGAAGTCATCCGCGGTGAAGCCCCATCTACTGTTGCATCGGCAGAGGTAGACACTTATGAGCAGACCAGGTGTATATCTGGCGAAGCCTGGGATAAAGAGTTCCTCAAAGTTGCCGATTACCGCATCAAATCGATCCAAGCAGTCGGTCCTGAGGAGGAGTCTTAATGGATCAGTTCGCCGATGACGGAAAATTGGGGCAGGGCTTCACGTCTGCCGATGACTTGCTCGAAATCGACATCGGCGATGGTAGTAAACCTAGGCCTACTTTTATTAGTGCTAAATTAGATTCCCAATGTAAGCAGCAGTTAATTGATTTATTAAAAGAGAATAAAGATTGTTTCGCTTGGGATTATACAGAGATGCCTGGTTTAGACCGATCGATAGTTGAACATCGGTTACCCATCAAGTCTGGTTTTCAGCCACATCGGCAGCCGGCACGCCGATGCAATCCTACTATCTTACCCGATATTAAGGCTGAGATTACCAAGTTGATCGAGGCTGGATTTATTCGGCAATGCCGATATGCCGATTGGATTTCTAATGTGGTTCCTGTGTATAAAAAGAATGGAAAACTTCGTGTTTGCATTGATTTCAGGAATCTGAACAAGGCTACGCCGATGGATGGCTACCCGATGCCCGTTGCCGATCTGCTGATCGATGCTGCTGCTGGGCACCAAATTATTAGCTTTATGGATGGTAATGCTGGATATAATCAGATATTCATGGCTGAAGAAGACATATCCAAGACTGTTTTCCAATGTCCAGGTCACGTTGGCTTATTTGAGTGGGTAGTCATGACTTTTGGCTTGAAGAATACCGGTGCTACCTATCAGAGGGCAATGAATTTTATCTTTCATAAGTATATCGGCACAATAGTTGAAATCTATATCGATGACGTGGTGGTTAAGTCTGGAGACTTCAAAAAGCATATTGCCGATTTGCGGAAAATATTGGAGTGCACGAGGGACATGGGTTGAAGATGAATCCTAACAAGTGTGCGTTTGGCGTATCGGCAGGGCAGTTTCTGGGCTTCATGGTGCATCAGAGAGGCATTGAAATCGGCAGGAAATCTATTGATGCAATTAACAAGGTAGTTGCTCCCACAAACAAGACTGAGTTGCAGTCTCTGATCGGCAAGATTAATTTCATCAGAAGATTTATATCCAATCTGTCTGGTAAGATTAAATCTTTTAGTCCTCTGTTAAAGTTGAATGCCGATCAAGAGTTTATATGGAAAGAAGAGCAGTAGACAGCCTTGGAAGAGATTAAAAGATACTTGGTAAATCCTCCGGTCTTAGTTCCACCTCAACACGGGAAGCCTTTCAGGTTATATCTGTCTGCCGATGACGGTGTTATCGGATCAGCCTTAATTCAAGAATTTGAGGGGAAAGAGCGTGTAATATACTACTTGAGCAGAGGATTGGTGGATGCTGAAACCAGGTATTCGGCCATAGAAAGATTGTGCTTATGTTTATACTTCTCTTGCATTAAATTAAGACACTATTTACTGTCGGCCGAATGCACTGTTGTCTGCAAAGATGATGTGGTGAAGTACATGCTGTCAATGCCGATTTTGAGTGGACGAATCGGTAAGTGGATTCTAGCACTATCAGAGTTTGACCTAAGGTATGAATCGGCAAAGGCTGTTAAAGGTCAGGTGATGGCCGATTTTGTCACTCAGCACTGCAATATGGTGAGATTTGTTGAGATTGCTCCTTGGGCTCTATTCTTTGATGGGTCCACGTGCAAGGGTGGAGCAGGTATCGGTATTCTGTTGATTTCACCCCGAGGACAGAGGTATGAGATTTCATTGCCGATTGTTGCTACTTCGACAAACAATCAGGCTGAGTACCAGGCTTTGCTTAAGGGGTTGGAATTACTCAGGGAAGTGCGTGTCGATGCTGTTGAAATCTTCGGTGATTCTATGTTGGTGATTAATCAGTTGATCGGGACATATGAGTGCCGAAGCGAAGTACTAATTGCAGTCCATGAGCGGTGTTTGCAGTTATTGAAGGAGTTCAAAGAGTACCGCCTTGAACACATTCCAAGGTTGCATAATGAAGAAGCCAATCGATTAGCACAGAATGCTTCAAGATATCAGCCGATTCAAGAAATCGCGACATCGGTAACGGTTGCCGATGACTGGAAAAAGGAGATTGCCGATTACTTGAGGGATCCATCCAGGAAAGTTGAAAGGCGTCTAAGGTTCCAAGCCACTAAGTATGTGCTCCTTGATGATGAGTTGTATTATCGAACAATTGATGGGGTTTTACTTAGATGTCTTGGCAAAGAGGAATCAAAAGAGTTGATGGGTGAGATCCATGAAGGTGTATGTGGAGCGCATCAATCGGCATTCAAGATGAAGTGGATGATTAGGCGGAATGGATATTATTGGCCAACAATCCTGGAGGATTGCTTCAATTATTTCAAAGGATGACAGGACTGTCAGAAGTTTGGTAATGTGCAAAGGGCACCTGCATCGGCAATGAATCCTATAATCAAGCCTTGGCTGTTCAGAGGATGGGCTATTGATCTCATCGGTCAGATTTATCCGCCGTCGAGCAAGGGGCACAAGTTTATACTTGTTGCTACCGATTACTTCACCAAATGGGTTGAGGCAATCCCTTTGAAGAAGGTGACATCGGCAAACATGGTGGATTTCGTTAAGGAACACATCGTTTACCGATTTGGTATTCCTCAGACTATCACTACCGATCAAGGGACCATGTTCACATCGGGAGAGTTTGATGACTTTGCTGCTAGCATGGGTTTCAAGGTGTTAAATTCTTCTCCTTATTACGCTCAAGCTAATGGTCAAGCCGAAGCGACTAATAAAGGAGTCATTAAGCTTATAAAGCGCAAGATTGAAGAAAACCCTAGGAGGTGGCACATGGTATTAAACGAAGCTTTATGGTCATATCGGATGGCTTGTCATGGTGCAACCAAGGTCTCGCCGTATCAGTTGGTTTATGGACACGATGCTGTCCTACCTTGGGAAATTAAAATTGGTTCTAGGCGATTATCTTTTCAGGATCAGTTGATGACCGATGATTATATTACTCTGATGAAGGATGAGTTGGAAGATTTGGCAGATCATCGGTTAAGAGCATTAATCAGTATTGAAGAGAACAAGAAGAGGATTGCCCGATGGTATGATAAGAAAGTAAAGGTAAAGGAATTTGCCGATGGCGATTTGGTTTGGAAGTTGATTTTACCGATTGGGACTAAGCTCTAAATTTGGAAAGTGGTCCCTAATTGGGAAGGTCCTTATCGGATAAAGCAGTCTGCTCCTGGTAATGCGTACATTTTGGAAACTCTCGAGGGAGTGGCATTTTCCAGAGCGATCAATGGCAAATACTTAAAGAGATATTACCCTAGCATATGGATAGATGCATAGTGTTCAGTCGAATACCGATGAAAAGAAAAGTTATGAAAACATCGGTAAAAACAAACTAGCGTTATATTACAAGACAAGATCAAGTATCAGGCTACATTCTTGCTGATACAACAGGCATTAGAATAAGGAGTGGATAACGTTTATCGCACGCAGGCGAATTTGATCTATTTCGTCTATCTCCTTGGCGTCAGCATCGGCAGAGCCCTCAACCGGCTTGATTTTCTTCTTCCACGAGATGACTTGCCGAGCGTACTGATCCCTTTCTTGCTGTAAAGCCCCGATGGAATCAGACAGTTGGGTCTTTTGTTGATTGGCAGCCGTCAGACCCCCTTCAGCCTTTTGCAGCTCTACCAGCAGCTCCTCCTTCCTTGTCGACAGTCGAGAGATTTCCTGGTCAAGGTTGCCGATGGAAACTTTGGCTTGACCGATGCTTCTGTGCTTCTCATCGGCAAGGCGTTTAAATTTGAGCTCCTCTTCCTCGCTCTTGGCTTGGGCCGCTCTATCGGCAATGCGACGAGTAAGCCTCTGGTACTGGATCTATTTGATATCAATAGAAGCTGCCTGGAGGAGGGTTTCTGCTGCATCGGCGGAAAGATGGCTTTGGATATCTTTGAATATAATCCTTGCCGCCGATGAGTCCTGGACGAGTTGAGAGGTGTCTTGCAGCAGTAAGGAGAGCAATTCTTCAAGTCTGGACTTGACTTCTGCCGACAGAGCTGGGGTGGAGCTTTCCTCTTCATCGTCATCAGGGACGTTGACGGCAAAGAAAATAGGCTGTCCGCTTGAAGGCGGCCTTGACGCTCGTCTTCGTTCTGAAGGTTCAAGCTGTAGGAGAAGAGGTTGTCTGGGGAGTCTTGGGCCTGAAAACAGAGGTTAAAATATGCCGATTGTAAAACTAAGTTTTAAAGGTGATCGACTTACCGTCTTGAAGCGGATCTCCTGCTTGGGACTTGGCATACTGGATGGTCCAGCTTCATCCTGAACATCGGCAGCGGATGCCGATGACTGGGCCCTTGTTGGAGACGCAACCGACGCCGCTGGTGCTGGTATGGTTGTAGCCGGCGTCGCCTCCGATGTAGTGGCAGTTTCTTGTGGTAGTTCCGTTCTGATATCGGGGACTTGGGTCGACAGTGCCGATGCCGACGTCGCTGCTGCTGCGGAAGGTTGAGTTCCTTCGCCGGGGACGTGAGTCGATGGTACCGATGCCGATGTCGCTGCTGCTGCAGGAGTTTCTTCATTCAGCGCGGCCGATACCGATGCCGATGCCGCTTCGGTCGTCGTAGCAGCTGCTATCTCCTGGCCGGGGGCGTTATCCATCGGTTGGTCAGGTACAGAAACCGATGGAGGTTCTGCCGAGGACCCGCCGGCAGGTAGTGCGACTGGAGCTAGAAGCAGTCTTGCTGGCGACGCATCGGCAGCTGATGGTGCAGTTGGAGCCGATGGTGGGGGAGAAGCTAGCCTCAAGCGCCTCTTCTTCGTCGGCGCAGCAGCAGGGGAGCCAACCCGCTTGGATGAAGATCGGGGGGCATCAGCAGCCGGACTGGAAGGCGTTGGCCTGCTGGAAGCAGATGCCGATGACCATAGTGCCTGAAAATACGAAGTTATGCAAGATAAAATGTTGCCGATGAAACAGCACGTGATCGGTACAAGTAAAGATGAGTTTACTGCATAAATTTGGGTCAAGGCAATAGCGGCAGCCGATGTAGCCTGAGCTGTTGTAGGCGTCGGCGTAGGTACCTGTTGAGGCGTGAAGGCAGCCAACGTCGGAGCTTTGTTGCCGATGATCGATACAGGGCCCATTACCCGAAGGTTAAATGGCCTACCACTGTTGCTTGTTGTGGGAACTGGATCATCGGCCTGTCAAGTACAAAGGTGCAAAGGAGTTAAGTGTTGATACCGATGACAAATAAAGTAATGAAAGTGCATCGGATAGCAGACTTACTGCGTCGTCAGGGATGACGTAATCGGCGTCGATCAGATGTCGATAATAATGTGAAGACTTGGCGAGTAGCTGGCACTTCCATTCTTGCCACCAAGACTTGAATTCGTTGGTGATGAAGGAGGTTGGCGACCAAGAGGACAAGTCAAGGTCCGACAGATCGGCATCGGCAGGAAGGCTGATGACTTTATTCCAATCCAAATTGCTGGAGATTGCCTGCCTGGGCCTTACTACCCTAGAGTAGCACAGCTTGATCGGCAGTTGGCCAAAACCCAGTTGTCTCACCGCTGCCGATGGATAGTAAAATTCATAGGATGGTGGAGTGTTCTTCCCAGATCCAAAGATATTCACTGGGATGGCTCGGGGAGTAATGCTGGCCCTCATAATTGCTTGGTTTTCGGGCAGGTTCATATCGGTCAAGTTGAACAGCAACGGGAACTGGTTGTGTTCATTAAGATACGGCCACCAAGCCCGTTCCGATGAGGGGAGTCCGTTGTAGAACTTCTGGAAATAGTAACCGAAGTGCTCTACATCGGCATCGGTACCTGGCAGCATTATGACGGCTTCTCCAAAGTTAAGCGGAGGCCGAGTTGCCGATTCATCATCATCGTATCGGTAGTCTTCTGATATGTCCCTCGGGAATTGTTGGGCAAATAGATCAAACCCGAGAGCCTTGTGCATATGTGCGTTCAGCCATAGGTTGACAAACCACCAGGGGCCTCCGAGATTGCCGATGGGCTTTCCTAGCAGCAGTTTATTGGATACTTGGTGCAGCAATCGGTAAACTGATCCGAGGAGGTACCTGCCTAAAGGGAGCTTTGTGCCATTGGCAAGCAGTTCAGCAGCGGGGAGGTGCATGGTGGTCGGGCGATGGTTTTGCCGCAGAAGACAAACTTTTCCAGCCACATGTTTAAGAAGATGGCATGCTCCCGTTGGGTTACCGATCCGGTTTTCTGGTGTTCCTGAATGTAACCTGTCCAGCCGCCGATACTACGGGTGTTCACCTTGTACTCAGTTTTTCTATTGAAGAGGCTAAGCGTATCGGCAGAGGTGATATCCAAGCCGGTCAGCATGTAGACATCGGCAAGGGTGGGAGTAGCTGGTCCATGCCTGAAGAGGAAAGCGTTCATGCTATCGGACCAGAAGTATGAAGCTGCTATCATCAAGTTTTCATTCCTCTCTGCATCGGCAATTGAGAGCCTAATGCATTGATCTAAGTCACGTTCCTGCCAATACACTTGCTGTGACCTAGCCAATCTCAAGAACCAGTTCTTCCATCCTTTGGTGTGCTTGGGCCATGAGCGGAATGTATCCTTCCATAGTCCTAGATTAAAGCTCTCAGATCTAAGCGGTATCCGGTTGGTTTCTGCGTTGATGATGGAGGTGGGGGTCTGGATTGCCCATTGGGCCTAGGCAGCTGAGATTGGAACCAGCGAGGGGGATGATCACTTTATTGTACAGCTCCTAGGGTTTGAAGAAAGGGGACGAATCAGAAGGAAGAATGGGGGTAAAACTAGGTTTTTGCGGAAAAGAAAACTGTGCAGAGAGGTTGGATTGGATGGAGAATGAATCTTACCTTCGGGATGTCAACTTGGATCGCCATTTGGAATCGAAGGGATGCTTGGTTCGTCCTTGGAGTGCGAAGGAGTACTGTTGCTCGAGCTTGTGTTCTTCAGAACAGCCGGGGGTTGAAGACGAAGGCAGGAAGGTGAAAGTGAAAATGGGCTCGGGTAAAAAGGGAGTGTGGATCCCGGTAACTTTTATAATTCTGTTTAGGGGCATTTTGGGGTTCTGTTCCACACTATGTAGGAATGTAGAGAGGCCCGCAGTAGATACGCGCGGTGATCGAGGTGGTCTATAACTGTTCGTGCTACAATCGAGGGATTTTATTATTAAATTGCAGTTCCACACGCGGGGATCGAGGAAACCGTACGCCTAGCAACGGCTACAGCGATGGCTACAGTGGAGAGAATTTCGGCACGTAAAGTTATACGCTCCGAAACTGGGGGGCATGTGTTGACACCGTTTTTCGACACGTGTCAAATGGGCTGAGGCTTGACTGGTTAGCGGCCGTTCTCCATCGGTATCAGGAGTTGATAGTGCCGATGGAAGGGTGCTGCGAGAAGACTAAGTGTTTTGCCGAGCCGACAAGATCGGTGAAGTCTTGCTGAAAGTAATTGCCGATGAAGAGTCCTTGCTGATTGCCGATGAGCTGCTATTGCCGATTGCCGATGAAGGGGCCTTGCCGATTGCTAATAAGGGCTCATTGCCGATTGCCGACAAAGAGATGCTGCCGATTGCCGATCGGGAAAATATTGCCGATGCCGATGGGCGTGACTTAGCACTTGGTGGCAGCAGGAGATTACAGGTGGCCAGAGGAGAAAGTTGCATGGATCTGCCGATGGAAGGCTTCCATCGAAAAGGAGTATAAGGAAACTGGTGTTCTGTGCCAGTATTATTATAGTAGTTTGAGTCCGACTCTTGCATGAGTCATTTATTTTCCATTAAAATAGGTGTGTTTGTTTAGGAAATAAATATTATTATCCGGCTCCTACGCGAGTCAGTTTCCTTAAAAGTAGGAGTTTGTTTTAGGAAGGGTATGTGTCGTGCCTTTGTACAACTCTCTATGCGGGAGTATAAATATGTGCCCGAGGGCTATGGAATAAAGAATCAATCCAATTCAAAAACAAACCAATTTTATCTTATTCTACCTTTTATCGCAATTTACCCTTTTTATGCATTAGTTATAGCTTTAACGAGTTCTTCAAGCTTTCGACGGGCTGCATCATCTTGATCTCCGTCAAATCCTTGCTAGTTCCGCGTGGGAGTACCTCTAGGCTTTGGCAATCCGGGCGCATCGCTGTTTGCCTCGTCTAGCTCTGCTCTAGTTACCCCTGATCAATCTGAGCCTTGACGTCCGGGCGCATCGCTGTCGTCTCGTTCAGTTTGTTCTAGTTATCATCCTTGTCGATTGATTGGTCAAATCGACTGGCACGCCCTCGACATCGAGCTTTGGGTAATAGCCCGAGGTGTTCACAGATCTGACGCTTTTTGTGTCAACACTGTCTCTTGTGTTTAGGACTTGTGGCGAAACTCCTCCATGAAGAAGGTAACTTTGCAATAATGCAACTAGCCACAAATTCATTGGGTAAAACACACTTATGGAGCTCAAGTTCCTTAGCCATGCGCTGCACCTCATGAGCTTGCTCGACTATAGATTTGTTTTCAACCATCTTATAGTCATGAAAGCTCTCCATGAGATATAGCTCTTTGCCTGCATCCGAAGCTCCATAGGTGGAGTTCAGATAGTTCCACAAAGCATAGTGCATGAGGGCATCATAGATATGATCCGACACCACAATACGCACAGCTCCCATAAAGATCTTATTAGCTTCCTGGTATTTTCTCTGATCTTCATTAGAGATATTACCCTCGGGCAATCCATCTTTGACCCAGAAAACTTTCATGACAGTAAGCCAATCTGTGACCCTGATGGACCACCTTTTAAAGTTTCCACCGGTAAACTTTTCTGGCTTCAATGCGTCAACAAAACTAGCCATAGATAATTCTGAAAATCTACAATAAGGTTTTTGGATTGTTAAACAATATGGCAATTTCCAGATTAATACCAGAATATAAATTATGTAGATTGATTAACTAGAATAAACATGTGCTGCATACTAACATGATTAAACCACATAGCATGTTCAAGTTAACTAGCATAAACATATCTTGCCTACTAGATATTATATTTGCTAGTTGTAGGAGTAGTAGATTGTGGTGAAGATGGCGAAGATGCAAGTGTCGATGGAGCGACGTACATGTTGTTGAAGACGATGTCGATGTCGTCGATGTCGATCAGTGGCGGCGGAAAACTTCGGCTCAGCTGACGACGAATACGCCGGGACGTAGCGCCGCCTGACTTGGATGGAAGATGACCCGCGCGAATAGCGCTTCCCAAAAACCTTATTCGCCTTCTCCCGCTGCAGGATCACGAAGACGAGGGTTCCGAAGACCTGCTCGCCCGGTCGCCGGTGCACGCTGACGATCGGACTGGAGTAGCTACGGTGGCGCAACAACGAGAAGAGGTAGAAACTCTAGCTCTTAATTTATGATATATTGGTGTGACCGATAGTCTGATTATATAGTCCGATCCAAGCAATACCTCCACTTCCACAAGCAATGTGGTACTAAATAGTTCCCACATCCCCTCTTGCTTTCATGCATAGGTCTTTGAGATTTATTAGGAATTTCTGAATTTGTTATTGAGCCAAGCCCTGTTAACCATACATACATTCACCTACTTTATCTGTGACTATATGTGCTCCAGCATTTGTGGCTGTGGTGAAATCCTGAAATGCGCATATGATTTCCTCCTAAAAATATTTAGGGCCAAGAAAATGTGAATTATGAAATCAAAACATAAAATTTCAGATTCTGCAAGTCATTCCTACATAAGTTTTATTGTGGTTCAACATCATATATGGGACTTCTAATTGATCAGATGATAATAACCATACACTTGCTAATTTATTGCTTTTTTTCTTTTGTGGCCAACTTGGTAGAAATCCAAAGTCGGAACCTTAACCAGGCGACGATGACTTTAGTAGTTCATTTTGACTGCTACCTGGTCTGGGAGACTGATGGTTGTGTGCACCAGGGCATTGGTGAAGCTTTGCTAATCACAAACGCAGATTCAGCTAATAGCTTCACCCTTTCTCTTTGTTTGCTCCACTTTTCC
Source organism: Microstegium vimineum (assembly GCA_022036555.1). NCBI lineage: Eukaryota > Viridiplantae > Streptophyta > Magnoliopsida > Poales > Poaceae > Microstegium > Microstegium vimineum. The sequence continues at coordinate 2,056,311 of CM039119.1, forward strand.
TGGACGATTCATGAGTTATCAGTATGGTTCTCTTCTGGATTTCCTGTCTGATTGGAACACAGTTGCAGCAGGTGCTCATGGCAAATGCGGGTCATGGAGGATGACCAATGTCAGGCATCCGTTTGACTTGTTGAAGCCATATTATGTTTTTTTAGAAAAAAAAAAGAAGCCATCTTTTGTATTGATTGGCAGTGCCTCGATCTCTCCTTTTAGGAATGAAATGTGTGATGCTGAAGTCAACTTTACCCCAGTTCCGGTTCAGTTGAGTTTCAGTAAGCCAGTGTGCTGTGTTTGTATGCGTGTGTGGTGAATAGGTTGAAGAGCTCCTGATTCCTGAATAAGTAGGTACAAAAATGCTCCTTTGGTTCTGTTTCTGTATGGCCTGTAAAAGATGAAGATATATACAAACTGTCCACTGACACGTGAACCTTGATGCTGTGATCTGTGAAACCACCGCCTCAAGATGAACAAGAGCAGCATGAATGAACAAGATAACACAACCAACACTACCCTGAAATGCTTTGAAATGCATGTGACAGTTTATCTGCAACATGTATGTCATCCAGATTTTTTTTTGTGATATATATGATGAATTTTAAATTCTCCCGCGCATGGTGCCTGATGAAGAGCTGGGCCGAAGTCAGTTTCCAACGGGTCTACACCTCCACCAGGGCCCATCATACTCCCAACGCGGGGCCCAACTGGTAGAGCCCAACGTCCCCATTCCACCCAAATCACCACCGGCAGCAAACCCTCCTTCCGCCGCCGCCGCCGTTGATGGAAGAGCTCGTCGAAGAGATCCTGCTCCGTCTCCCGCCGGACAGCCCGGCGAGCCTCGTCCGCGCCGCGCTCGTCTGCAAGGGCTGCCGCCGCCTCGTCTCCGGCCCCGGCTTCCGCCACCGCTTCGGCGAGTTCCACCGCACCCCGCCAGTGCTGGGGATCATCTACAACACAAGTGGTTCAGCGTGTCGCACTTCGTGCCCACGACTGCGTTCCGCCCGCATCATGCCAACGTCTGGGACCCCGTCACGGACGAGGAGTGGAAGGTGTCGACGCCCTTTCCGCCGCGGTGCACGGTGTCGTTGAGCTGGGCCGCGACGGTTCTCTGCTCTGCCGCTGGTGCCGGCGGCTGCGATCACCTTGATTGCCACCGTGGTTCTCGTCGCCTCTGTTTCCACGGCGGGCCCTGATGCAGGGGTGACATTTATCTACACCTACTCATCTAACGCTGCTGCCTGGAGTGAGCCAATAACCTGCAGTCAGCGACCTAGCTACATTGTCGATTCCAAGACGAGGAGTGCGCTTGTGGGGAATACACTTTATTTTGGGAATCGATCAGAAAGCTGCACAATTCTCAAGTACAACATGCAATTGCATCAAATGTCATGGATTCAAGTACTCCTCTCTGTATGTAGTCTGCTCTCACAACAACAGAGAACGGTGGACTGCGGCTCGCCGCTGAACATGAGGCCAAACTCTACATCTGGTCGACAAAGGATGCTAATGAAGTAGTAGATGCTAGATGGGAACAAAACAGAGTCGTTAAGCTCAACACGCTGCTCCCTGAAGATGCCAATTTGGCCTTACTTCATGTGGTTGGCTACACGGATGATCTCGTTACCATTTTCGTGAGCGTGCACAATGTGGTCTACGCAATTGATCTAAATACCTATAAGGTGAAGAAGGTATACGAGTACGAGGGCATAGTTGATGCCATTGTTCCATACGCGAGCTTCTACACCCCAGGTACAACTTTTCTTAGTTTTTGGTTTTACAAAGTTCATGGTTCAATAGGCTCCTCAATATCATATTTATGAAACTGCAATCGCATATCTAACTTGGTTGATCTATGATATCTAATGGTTTTGTATAATTTATTATGGGAAACCTTTGAAACTAATCAGTTATATACATGCCTATGAATTTATTGATCTATGATGAACCAAGAAGGTAAATATGTAGCTGGAGTGATAATTCAAAAGTAATTAATTCCTTGGGTGAGCTTCTACGTACACTTCAGATGCCTTCTGCCTACTATCTCTAATCATGTTTATCGGTAACCCTCATCTGTCAATGGATGGTGATCTACAACAATGCTAAACTTACGGAGGCAGTCATCTTATTGAGTTTGTTCAAGTGTTGATGTTAACTGTTGTTACTGTGAATAATGAAGTAGTGTTATTTTGTTGGCAAGCAATAAGACTTCATCCAGGGCAAATTTGAGTCCTCAATCACCTGATGTCAAAATTTGTAAATTTATGCAGCACTGGAAGCAGATGGTAGAGGTGAAGGATCAAGTGCTGGTGGCTCAAGTGCACGCAAAGCTTAAGGTGCTCATGTGAGCTTCTCAAGCAAGTAGCACGAGGTCTATGGTGGGATAAGACTTTTTTTTTTTTTTTTTTTTTTTTTGCATCAGTGAGATTGGTGCTGGACTTGAGCTTTTGTGTTTTTCAAGTAGTAGTTTGTCTTGAAGCTTTTAGCTTTATCGTTGTTTCTACCGGACTTGTATGTAAGATGATAATCTCTACATTGCCTGACTTGATCTGTGCCTATGGCCTCCAGAATTCCAGTTTGTGATGAAATTAATCCTGAAATGTGCATTCCTTTCCTTGTTAAAAGATGTAATCTCATCAAGAATGAGCATTATGAAATCAGGTCATTGCAACTTTATATGTTCCATGTACTTTTCCTACATAAATTTATTTACTTATTTATTTATTATTGTGCTTCAATCAACATCTTATTGCTTCTAAATGATTGTATCACCAGGAACTTGTTAATTTATTTATTGCTGCCATACTTTTGCTTGTGTGGCCAACGTGGTAGAAATCCAAAAACTGAGAGACATCTTGTTAAATGTGTGGAACTTAAAACCACAGTGCAAAGACCAGTTTAGTTTTGCTTGATAGTGATAGAGCTTCCTTCAGTCGAACTGAACTCGATAGGAAGTACCGAAGTAGTACAGCTGAAATGAAGCACCACTGTCAGTCGTCGCTCAGTGTTTTTATCTCACAGAAAAACAACAAAAAACGACATCATCTAGCTTATCAGCTACCAAAACGACGAAACGAACATGACGTTATCCTGCATGATTTTGTACTATCTGCATGTCATATGTTGTTATTGTAGGGATACGGTGATGCCATCAGCAGTTTTTTTTTTGGTAGATCGGTCGATCAAAAAGGAAAAAGAAACAAAAAAATATCCACGATTGTACAGTAAACTTTATGTATAGAATTGTTATCAGTTATTCATTCCACATTATCTGCTGCTGGGCATATAAGCTACTTGGTCCGATATCACCAGTTTCGCGATGGGCCTGCCGATCTAATCAGGGCCCATCCGGAGTCGGATGCTGGGCCCACGTGGCAGTGACCATTGACGTCCATGACGAGTGAGTGATGCCTTAGGGCACGTGGGCGACCGGCAGTGCAGTCGGCTCTGTTTTTTTTTTTGATAGTATAAATCTGCTTTTGGTTTTTTGGCACGAGTGCAGGTGGCAAGGCGTAGTTGGGAACAGGTAGCATGCACAAGTTTGGTTGTTGTTAGCCCTTGCGTGCGTCGTCAGGGAATCAACACATTTGTTCTTCTCCTGCGTGTGCAAGTTTCTTCAGTGTTCTTCTCCTACGTGTGCAAGTTTCTTGTGCGTTTCAACATCAGGCAACCGCTAGCCTCACCTCTCAAAATGAGCTCAACTGCAGAACCCTCTTTGGAAGCACAATATTCTCTTTCTGCTTGTTTTTATAATTTTATTATATTATACACATAATATCACTTTTTTCTACACGTCCTGGTCTATCTATAAGACTTTGACTCTATCTTTTTATTTCATCAAAAACTTTGTAATAATGAGCTATGTACATCTTTGAATGTAGAAGTCGGATATTTTTATCCATTATGTAATAAAAATCACTTTTTCCACAAATTTTCACATGCTAGAATTAGTAGGTAATAAGCAATGTTCCACTTGTGCAGTCTAAATAAAAGTAGTACTGTAGTAAAAAACAATGCAGACGAAGTATCCTCGATCCACATAGATTTCCATCCATCCATAAATTTTAAAAAAATGCTATAATCCCTGTTTCAAAATCAAAATCAAAATTAAAATAAGCAACTGAATTTTAATGGAAGGTTACCGTACCTAACAGTCTGGAGCCTAGCGCTCGTCAAGTCTCAACCTCTCCTCAGAGCAACTCCAAGAGCCTCGGTAAAACCTTCCGTGTTTTTCATTTTAGCGTTTTTTCTGAGAAAATCCTCCAACCGGCTCGGTAACACGATCGCCAAAAAGCCGAGTATGCTATTCCGTCTTTATCGCTCGGTAGATTTAGATATTGAGGATCGCTCCCCATCTGCGCTTTTCTGGTGTTTCCCGTGTCTGTCGCCCTTCCCGCACGTCTCGGTTGGCTGACAGGTTGCCACGCTCCGCCGCCATTGCCGCGAACTTAATCGAGGATGGACCATGGACGCCATGTCGTACACCTCGTATGTCTCACCGTCGACAGCATGCAGGCTCACGGTCCTCTCTTGCAGGACACAGTCCGTCTACATTGCTGGCACCGTAATCAATAACGTTGGGCAGTCATTGCCGCGTGTATGCTTTGAGCTGGGCGTGGAGCTTCTCTACGTCTAGTGAGCTCATGATCGTATTTTGGTACAACTAAAAAAACATAAACAATGGACCGTACTGGTGACAGGAAAGCTGATTAGTGCTGGCCTGGAGATTTCGAAGGACAGAAAGTCTAATTTAGAGTCTGTTCCAGAAGGTCTCTGTTTTGATGGTCCATAAAGATTTAGAGAGTCAATTTAGAGTTCTAAATTTACATAAACTCGTTGAAGTTGCTCTCACGTATCCAACCATGTGTGGCCCCACGCCCTCATATTCTCCACTCCACTGTCGTGCACCAGGTCCACCAGCACCTCAAGCTCCGCAAGTCCGGTGTCCGTCCTCGCACGCGGTTTTCTTGCCTCTAAGGGCACATGCCCTCGTGCTGTAGGCCTTCTGATTTGCTCTGAGATTTGTGCACAGCTGTCTTTAAAGGCATATGCTATCGTGCTGTGGACCCTCTGATTTGCTCTTAGATTTGTGTGAGGGTCTACGGCATATGCCCTAGAGGGCAAAATTAACTTTACCTCCTCCGCTCCCCTTTGTGCGGATTCCCCCCATTCCGTTCAACTCGCCGTGTTGGGGAGGCTCAACCAACCGAATCCAAGCCCACCGGAGACGTCCAAACCCTAGCCGCCCATGGCGAATGCGGCCTCCTCCTCCACCTCCTCGCCGCATGCCAGCGGAGGCGGGGACGCGCCGGGGCCGCGGCAGGGCCGGCCCGCGCGCGCCGGCTCTGACCCGCTCCTCATCGTCTGCGGCTGCTTCAGCGTCGTCACGGCCGCCACCGCGCTCCTCTGCGTCGCTGTTAACGTCATCTCCGCCGTCCAGTCCTTCCGCGCCGGCTCCAACGTGCGTGGCCCGCCCTAGTGCGATTCCCCGTCGTCATCGCCCGCCTTAGGGGTGCTGCTGATTTGTTTGTTACTATAATAAAATTGCCCTCCCGCAGATATTCGGGGGCATATTCCGGTGCTACGCCGTCGTCTTCTCGCTCTTCGTCGCCGTCCTCGAGACCGAGTGGAGGTTCATCATCCGTTTCTGGAAGGTTGGTTGCTCCCGCACCTACCTCTGCCTTGATTTGGATTGTGACATGCCGCGAATTCGTTCTGATGTTGTTTACCGACACGATGTGATTATTCAATTGGAGCCTGCTTGGTCACTATCTGACTGATTGTGGGACTTTAGGTGATGTATGTACAATGCTACACGATTCAGTTAGTCAGTTGGGGCACTTGCTACTGGTGCATTGCGCCAAAGCAGTGAGCTTAGTATGCTACTCTGCTTCTCTCGTTACTGTGTTTGTTATGAACATTTCCGTTCATTTGATCGATATGAGTTGTCAATTGGAGCCTGATTGGTCTCTATCTGACTGATTATTAAATGTTTGGTGATCTACAGTGCTACACAATTTGGCCAATCGGGCACATGGTAGACTGCACCACTGTAGTGAGGTTTCTAGTAGTCTGTTACTCTGCTTGTCTCATTACTTCGTTTGGTTGATATAATCATATGAAACATTTCCGTTCATTTCGGTTTATTTACAAATCTACTAGTCAGTTAACGTTTGCAGCATGTCTGATTTCTATCTGTAGTGCAACATCGGATTCATTTTAGTTCAGTTTCCATGTCATGCTTACGATGTTGAACCCCACAATACTGATCTTTCGAAAAACCCAACAATATTATGTGCTTCGTGTCACTAATGCTGTATGGATGCCCAGTATTCAACATCAACATCAACATCAACAAAGCCTATAGTCCCAAGCAAGTTGGGGTAGGCTAGAGTTGAAACCCAACAAGATACCCAAGTCATGGTTCCGGCACTTCAATAGCTGCTTTCCAGGCAATCCTATCCAAACATAGATCTCTAGATATATCCCAAGCTTTTAAATCCCTATTCACCGCCTCCGCCCATGTCAACTTCGGCCTTCTCCTCTGCCTCTCCTTATATTATTAGCTTGGCTTGGGACTCCACAGCGCACTGGTGCATCTGACGGTCTCCTCTGGACATGGCCAAACCATCTCAACCGATGTTGGACAAGCTTTTCTTTAATTGGTGCCACCCCTAGGCGATCACGTATATCATCATTCCGAACTCGGTCCATTCTTGTGTGACCACAGATCCAACGCAACATGCGCATTTCTGCAACACTCATTTGTTGAACATGTCGAGCCTTTGTGGGCCAACATTTGGCTCCATACAACATCGCAGGTCTAATTGCTGTCCTATAGAACTTGCCTTTTAGCTTTTGGGGTACCCTCTTGTCACATAGAATGCCAGAAGCTTGACGCCACTTGATCCACCCTGCTTTGATTCTATGGCTAACGTCTGCATCAATATCTCCATCCCTTTGTAGCATCGATCCCAGATATCGGAAGGTGTCCTTTTTAGGCACGACTTGACCTTCCAAACTCACATCTCCCTCATCCTGAGCCGTTGTGCCAAAGTCGCATTTCATATACTCAGTTTTAGTCCGACTTAGTCTAAAACCTTTAGACTCAAGGGTCTGCCGCCACAGCTCAAGTTTCCTATTTACTCCCGCCAAGCTTTCATCAACTAACACTACATCATCGGCAAAGAGCATGCACCAAGGGATGTCCCCTTGAATGTCCCTTGTAATCTCGTCCATTACCAAGGCAAAGAGATACGGGCTCAAGGCTGACCCTTGATGAAGCCCAATTCTAATCGGGAAGTAAGCAGTATTACCATCGTTGGTTCGAACGCTAGTCACAACATTGTTGTACATGTCCTTGATGAGGGCCGAGTACTTTGTTGGGACTTTATGTCTATCCAAAGCCCACCACATAACATTTCTTGGTATCTTGTCATAAGCCTTCTCCAAGTCAATGAAAACCATATGTAGGTCCTTCTTCTGCTCTCTAAATCGCTCCATAACTTGTCTTAACAAGAAGATTGCTTCTGTGGTTGACCTTCCAGGCATGAAACCAAATTGGTTGGTAGATACTCGTGTCCTTCTTCGCAGGCGGTGCTCGATGACTCTCTCCCATAGCTTCGCAGGCGGTGCCCAGTATTGTAGACGATTTTATTTTAGGCAACTACTGTCTTTGCCATTTATCCAAAAAAAAAACTGCTGTGCTTACCAGTGAGTGAAGATAATTTTGCAAGTTTATTAGGTAGTGGTTTATTCTGTTCTGATGTTGTTCTCTTATCGACTTTTTATTGTTTCAGTCAATAAATGGGATTTAGTCCTTAGGTTCTGCAAGTTAGCGAGTCTACCTTAGTATTTTCTTGATTTTACTGCCTCATCTGCCTCATCGGTTTAGTGATGTCTTTAATTGTTATGCAATCAGATATTTGAATACTGGCCTGCACGAGGAATGCTCCAGATTTTGTAAGTATTCTTTATGACCATATGTTTCTGTTTCCTCTAATTTTGTTTCCAAGACTCGGCAATCAATCTGTGTATATTCATTTGAATGCATAATTGAGTAAACCACTTATGCTTGGTGCTCATCCAGATATAGGAGGTGTTTGTTATCTTTTTTTTTTGCCCCAAGTAGTACAACAAAATAGACATTGATTTGTATTCAGTTTATTGTTTTGTGAAATACAAATTTATTTGCGTACAATGTCAACCCAAAGCTCAGTTTGTCCATAAATCTGGGTCAAGATTTGGTGATCAACAATAATCTTCATACATTAGTTTGGTATTATGGCCATATTAGTGCTGTGTTAATGTCAGTTATGATCAATTTCAACCTTCATACAGTATTTCAACATTCTCTTATGGCATATAAATGCTATATCAATGTCAGTTTCATACACTGTCGATGGATTATTGTCCTCACATGTTCAGACTTTAGACCTCTCCTATCTATGTTAGCGTGCTCTGTTGCGAGAATACTTTTCTGGTTAATCGAATATGCGAGTGCAATATCATCTTGGCTTTGCCCGAACCCTGAAATGTCTCTCCATTTAATCTAGGTTTTCCAAACATAACATAGTTTTCGACCTGGGCGATTACAAATGAAAGAATAATGTTACATGTACACACTTGGTTCGATGTTTGGCAATACTGGGATGAAAATTTTGGCAATCCAATGACCGGACCATACATTCAGAGTTATACTCATGTTATCGAGCTGGTGTTAACTGGATTGACCTCTTCACATTCACATTATATGCACAAGTACTTGTGTCAATTACATGCAGCTGCATAACTGTTAAGATCATGAGCATTTTAGATTTTAGATTCCTTGCCTGCAAGCAGTGTCACGAATACTGAGACTTGCGCTTGCACATGCTGAGTTGTATCACATTCCTATTCCTCTCTTGATTTCCACCTTTTTTTTTGTTCCTGGCAGTGTTGCTGTCATGACAAAGGCATACCCAAGTATTGAAAGGAATGATCTGATTTTGCTCCAGGAGATTGCCAGCTACATGCTTCTTGCATGTGGAGCTGTCTATGTGATCTCAGTAAGAGAATTTTGGATGTTCATATGTCTGAAACTGCATTAATAATTCTGAATTTTTGGGCATAACACTGTAAAATGGCTAAACATTACATCTCTTAGAATATTTATGTCTTTATAATTTTCATCAGTCATCTTTGTTTGGGAAAAAGTACAGTTACTACCCAACCTTATTTCACAGTTGCATAGCATTATGAACCAGTTGAATGCCTGTAGCACAGGCTGAAAATTTTCATACAAACACTCCCCAAAATATTATCATGATTGTTCATGAAGTCCCTACCAGCTGTCTATCATAGGTTTATACCACTGTATGATCTTATGATGTGTGATGAAACAAATTGTCAACTTGCCTTATTCTATTTCATCGTCACAAATGTAGTTAACTGAAAAACTTTGAATACGTAGGGGATATTGTGCATTGGTGTGCTAAAACGTTCTAGGAAGCAGAAAGCGACATCACGGGAGCAAGCAGTCAAGGATCTGCAGGTAAGTATTCATACTTTTAAATGTGACACCATGGAATCCAGTGATTGGATATTTATGTGTTTTGGCCCATTGTTAGACACCCTTTTTGCACGGCTTGTGCCTAAATTTACTCTGGCTTAGGTGGTTGTTGTTGTTGTTGTTGTGTGCCTGTGTTTTTTTTTGGATTGTGGGGGGGGGGGGGGGGGGAGCGCTTAGTTTGATCTCCAGTAGTTCTGTTACTCCAGTTTCAGTGACTGTGCTATAAGATTATTGCTTTCCTGCAGTCCTGCTTGTTTTGCTTCTTACGGATAGTTCAGGAGTATCTGTAGCTGTAGCTGAAAACCAAGTGTACCTCATTAGAAATATAAAAACCTGACTTGTATGAAGATGGTGCTCCCTTTTCCCCTCAAAACAGATGATCACTCTATTTTGCAGTGTTTATGTTTGTCAAATTTAGAATACTATGTTATAATTATCCTGAGACATATGTCATTAAGTAAAATATGTGTTCACAAGGGAACTGCATCTGTTTTTTAAAAGAAAGTATGCACAGCCAAACAGCCTGCAAAAAGGAAAATGAGGCTATAGACGACTATTCTTTTGTTGATCGTAGCCAGGCAACTGTCTCTTGGATAGTGTATAGCCAAAATCCCTCCACTTAGTTTTGAAGTTAAGGGTACAGCCTAAATGGTGCTAGCTTAATTTTTGTTCTGTACACCATCACTGCAAGCTCAGCTTTCCTCATTTCCTCAATCTGTATGGTGTTTCAGGAGCTTGAGAAACGGAGAGAAGAACTTGAGGCATTGTTACTTGCTGAGCGGTCTGAGTTGGTCTGAAGGCTGACCGCAGTGATCTAACAATTTCTCTTCCAGTGTAGATAAATGTTTTTTTTTCCTGATGATAGCATACTGCTTGGTCCTGGCCATGAGTCATTCATCAGAAGTCACTTCGTTGAAGTGTATCTTCTTCTTTAGTTCCTCTGTAAGTATGGATCCTTTCTTATGTTTATACCAAAGTTAACAGATTCGGAACTTAGTATCTCTATCCTATATTGCAGTCGCATATGCCTCATGTTTGACACTTTGCATTATAGTGATATCTATCTTTTTTTTTATTACTGATACAGGATCACAGATGTTTCTGTTAATTAACATCATGCTTTTAACAGACAGGCATTGCAGCTATCCTCATGATTTCAGCTGAGTTGTGGGCTTCTAGTTTTAGAGTATTGTATTGATTCATCGTCCGGGAATGTGTTGTTTTTCAGTTAAATTACGGCATGAGTTTGATGTACTAGCATGCTGACCTGCCGTCTAAGCCTGCCTTGTATGTATTGCTGAATAATTCACCTGAATTTTACCCGTAATATTTGTTTTGACAGATGCACTGTAGTAACTCAATCCTCGCACTACAAGTATGACTATATGTTTTCCTGTATGCTATTTTCCCCAATTATTAGTGGGTGCTAAAATTATTCTCATTTTCTATTAGAGGAACCTGTTTTCATATAATTCTTATCTAAACCAAATTTGATGGGAGGCATCCGGACTTGATCCAACGGCACATGATCTCACCCCTCTCCCTTTCTCTGTTCAGCTGCTGCAATTCTTCTAAACGTCCTCTGTAGTGTACACTGTCGTCTGGTATTCTGGACCCAAAAAATCACTCCACGTCAAAAAAAAAAAGTCACATTCTTTTATAGTCTTTTTGAAAAAGTTTCATTTGAAGAGTCAAAAGCCAAAAATCATCTTTAAAAGGCTCTACTAAAACAAACAAGCTGTTGGTTTACTTGTGAAGCATAACAAAACGGCGGACGCTTTGGATGGTAAAACACACTTAGATATCAAATTTTTTGTCTTTGTTTCGCTATAGAATAATTGTTAAATTGTTTTTACGTTAACAAATATCAGATTTTGTCACGTTATTTTGATTTTATCTAACAGTTTTTTTATTCTTAAAACAAAAATTATGTTTATAGAAATTGCAACAAAAATTTAGTATAAAATACGTTCAATAACCCTAGTAGAGAGAAAACTACAATTAGCAAATCCCGAGATATATATATACCGCACGCCGCCGCCGAGCAAACGGAAAGCCCTGCGAGTTACGATCTGCGGAAAGCAGCAATCATGCCGCCGCCGCCGCCGCCGCCGCCGCCTCCACCTCCACCGTTGGCGGACGAGCTCGTCGAAGAGGTCCTGCTCCGGCTCCCGCCCGACAGTCCGGCGAGCCTCGTCCGCGCCGGCGTCGTGTGCAAGCGTTGGCGTCACCTCGTCTCCGATCCCGGCTTCCAGCGTCGGCTCCTCGACTTCCATCGCCAAGCACCGCCGCCCATACTCGGCTTCGTCATCTACTCGGATGAGCTCAACTACCGTGACATCGGCGCTCGCTTCGTTCCCACGACGTCCGTCTCCGGCGGCGGCCTGCCCCATGCCAGCCACTGCGGATGGCAGCCGTGTGACTCACGCCATGGCCGCGTCCTCCTCCGTACCTACAGCTCCTTTGGCATCATCATCTGGAACCCTATCACGGGCGAGCAGCAGAAAATTCCTGATCCACCACCAACACTAGTAACAGGCGGAGGGCCCAATAATCTGTACAACTGGACCGCAGCGGTGCTCTGTGCCGCCACCGCCACCGTACGTCACCGGCGCGTGCAACCACCTCGATTGCCATCGTCGTGGACCCTTCATCGTGGTCCTTGTCGGCGACACTATATTCAACGAGAAGTTCACCTGCATCTACTCATCAGAGGATGGTTTGTGGAGCAAACCAACCGTTGTTGCACCACAGTCGTCCACGGAGGAGCCTACCAGCCGCTGGATACGCAGCACCCTTGTAGGGAAGAAGAAGAAGACACTCTACTTCGTGCTTCAGGGTTACAAAAGTATCCTCGAGTACAATGTGTGCACGAGGAGAACATCAGTCATAAAACTACCTAGTACTAGTAGAGAGGCCGGAAGAAGAAGGAACGAACGAAGTGAACGCTTCAGAAGAATTCAGCTCACAACCATGGAGGAGGAGGACGGTCGCCTAGGGTTCGTCAGAGTGGACGAGGACTTCTCTAGACTTTGCGTCTGGTCGAGGGACGAGGATGAAGAAGAACCAGCTGGTGGTGTTGGATGGGTGCTAAGCAAAGTCATTGAGCTCGACATGTTGCTTCTTCCCAGCTGCCTTGACGATGGACGACGACGGGGTTTTGGCTGGGATTTATTGGAAGGTGCTCACCGATGCCCAAACAATCTTTGTTGCAGTAGTACATAGAATGCTTATTTATGCTTGTACGTTGGACAACAATTAGTTTAAATAAATACATTTTTCATAAACATTGATCCGGTCGTTTGTGTTCTTGCTATGTATTCCCTCCATCCCAAATTATAAGACATTCCAAGAGTTTTGGAGAGTCAAAGTATCTCAAGTTTTCTTCTGACATATTTTTTTTTGGATTTTTCCCGTTGTCAAATAGACCAGATGAGAACAAAGACTCATGACAAATTTCAGTGACAGAACTAGAGGAGCTTTGTTCATCAGAGATTGAGTTACAGGGAAAGATTTCAGGGTGCTCACCAAGCATCCACAGGAATTATCAGCCACATTGATAGATTTCTGTCGTGTGACTGAGCGAGGGCTCTACGAAATGCGAGGTGATCTGCATAACATATATACCACTTGAGTTTAACATCACGATTTCAGTCGATGTTCCTTCTTTTTGCACAACAACCAAATGGCCATTTTCAGAGCATGCAGTGCAGGTCGCATTAGACAACTATGCATAGGTGCATACTGGTAAACTGCTTCGTTTCGAGTTTCATGTGGCAAAGAAAGCAACACTCCACTATTCTCTAACCGCCAAACTCTTAGCAGTGAATAATGTGAAATGATTCCTCAGGCAAGAATAGCAAGAACACCTTTAGTGTCGTCACCACCAGGAAGAAACTCACTTTCGCTATGAATGGAATAGAATGGATGGCCATGGAGGTTTTGTCGTAAGCTCTTTGCTGGAGGGAAGGACCCACTGTCTCCACTCAACCTAGTACTGTGTTGACACTCAGAATCTCACCTAACTGCTAATGTGCATCTCCTTCGAACACCTGTTGTGCAGCACTATGCCCACCAACTGTTGAATGCAATTTGCAATGCCTATGCATATATGGGAGCCAGCAACAGCCAAGATCACCTATGCAAACAGGCCTACTAGTCAAATTAACCTCCTGAATTTACAGAAACAACACTCTGTTTTCCCCTCTTCAAAGCAAGCCAAATAAGTACACCATAGACATTAATTTCAAGCTTGCATTTCAAAAGAAAAATTAAAGGACCAAATCAAATGTAATCATTCACAAAATGAAAAAAAACACCATATATATATGTGATCAATGAACACAAGAGCACATGTAATGTAATAGCCTAGGAATGGTAGCATTGCAACAGCTTGCATTATTAGTTTACAAGCTAAAGGTGCTGATGTAACAATAATACAAACAGTCAGCTCTTAGTCACACCCCGGTCCTTGGACTTCTGATGCAATATTGATGTAAATCAATACATGTAAAATTCTAGACATTTCTCCATTCTAAAGAACGAACCAAACTCGAAACAGCCCCTAGCTTGGCTTTTGCTGATGTCTAGCGCTTAAACTGATTTCAAGTAGTAGTGCAGCTAGCTAGTGCTTTAGTCTTTGGGCACATACGGCACTCTCACCGCGTCCTTATCCATGTAAAATGTCATGCATATTTCTCGCCTAGAGAACCTTCGTAGTATCTGGTACGACTTCCTGGCCATGCTTTCAGTCACCAAAGAATTGAAAAATATTGTCATCTTCTTTAGCTCTGTAGCCCAGCTGAATAGATGCTTCACAAAGATAATTTCATGGTCAGATCCTCTCAACTCAGTGATTTCAACTTCTTGGAGGTGATTCAACAAGAGTTCCTCGAATTTCCAGTTTTGTTGCTCATCACAAATGCAACCAGGTAGACATGCAGTTTGTTGCTGAAACAATGATCAATCATAGTAGCTTAGTAAGGCTAATCAATTAAGAGTTCAACATGAAAATTATCATATTTCCCAAATATGTTATCAAGACATCATCAAAAAGGAGTATATGCACTCAGACATATTATCTCGAAGCCATCAGGTTGCAGTAATACCTCCAGACTACTGTTGCCACCAGAAAAATGCAGAGTCAACTTTCTTGTGCTAGAACACAGCCTGAGAATATGGAATAAGCTGGCTCCAAAGGCATGCCCGTTTGATATTACAGCCAGGTTCAGGACCTCGTAACGCCCGGGAGCATTTTCATGGCTTTCAGTAAACATGGCTTGTTAGTAATGTAGTCAGGTTCCCACCGAGGAACGAGAACGTGGAACGGGAACGAGAACTTGGGGTGCTACTTTATAACGTGGGAACGGGACGTGGAACATGGGAATGTGGAATCCCTGGCTTCTAAGGTCCTGTGTCTATTGGAAGTCACCATAAAAAGAGGGATCCGTGTCAGTTTGGACAGAGCCAGAAACATCTCATTTGGAAGTTACTGTTCAAAAAATCAGGTTTTTGTATGCCTAAAAGAACCATATATATATATATATATATATATATATATATATATATATATATATATATATATATATATATATATATATATATACACTATTTCTGTACAGAAAATACTTTCGGCCTCATTTCTCACCGAAATATATTATGAAAGAGAAAGACCGATTCTGCTCAGAAATGTTTCAGGGACACGAACAAAGCAAAAAAAGCGGGAAAATTTCCATGGCTGAATTCCTCATCATCTATACAACTGTGTCTCTACTCTTTACAGACTAAATTTTGGACCTCATGGCTGAATTCCCCAGCCTCATGGCTGAAAAGTGTAAGATTAATTGATTGTGCTTAGAAATGTTTCAATGGCATGAGCAAATGGGATAAACAAAGTAGGAAATTTTCATGGCTGAATTTCTTATCATGTATACCATTGTAGTGTATGAACCCACAAGTTTCATTGAACACAAAGTCTATATGACACATACCTTTCTTGAAACTTTATTAGGGTACGTGCTTGCATCATAAAAATAGGATGGCGATCACTCAACTTTATTTTCAAAAATTAGAAAAAGTTTCTATGAATGTTCAATGGCAAATGAAAACTAGTAGAATGTTAACATCATGACATACATATAATTTCAAACTAAACAAAAGAAAGAGAGGAAGTAGACTACCGTTGGATAGACCAGTGTGAGGCAATGTCAGACGCCAGAGCTGTTCAGGAGATCCTGTGAATTTTTGGCGAGGCCTCGGGCCTGCTGACCAACCTTGCCAAATGTTCCATCACGTCGATCCACACGCCAAATGACAACATGGTTGAGCTTGCGGCGATCATCGGTTGCCAAGCGTCCGAGTTCCCAATCACATAGCTTGGCCTGCCACTCAACACAAAAAAGGTTCCAAAGGCGCGGATCCAGTCCACCGTAGACGCCGTGGCGCTAAGACTCCCCGCCTGCCACGGGCCGCTCATGGCTAAGAGTGGTCGCCTCATTTGGATCAAGTCCGTCCTATCAGCGGTACCCGTCTACGTCATCATCGCTGATGGGCTACCGCCTTGGGCAATAGAAGAGATAAATAGCATATGCCGGAGATTCCTTTGGACAGGAAAAGAGGGCTCCATCCGAGGAAAATGCTCGGTCGCTTGGCCATCGGTGTGCCGCCCCACCGACCTAGGGGGATTGGGCATCACCGACCTTCGGCTCGCAACGGTTGCGCTTCAGACGCGATGGCTGTGGTTACAGCACGCCGACACCACCCGGGCTTGGGCCGGACTTCCTATACACGTGTCGAAGGACGTGCATGACTTCTTCCGCGCGTCCACTCACACCTGCTTAGGGAACGGACGAGCCACCCTTTTCTGGTCCGGGAGATGGATCCTCGGCCGAGCAGTCTGCGACATCGCGCCTCTACTACTGCACTACGTCAGCCGTGCTGACATTCGGAGAACCACCGTCGCCGCCGGCCTTGATGACCATGCCTGGGTCGACCAAATCCAGGGCGGGATCACCGTAGCAGCAACAACACAATACCTCAGGCTATGGGACTTGGTCACGGAAATCCAGCTTGGTGAAAGAGAAGAGAAGATCATCTGGAAGTGGACGACGGACGGAGTTTACTCCTCCAAATCAGCTTACAGGGCGTTACACCTTGGCTCGCACCCCATCCCGGGCTGTGTGAGAGTTTGGGCGACATGGGCGCCTATGCGGATTCGCCTGTTCCTTTGGCTGGCTATCAAGGGGAGGCACTAGACCACAGACAGAAGGTGGCGGCATGGTCTGGTGGCAAATGACAACTGCTACCTCTGCGACCAAGAACCGGAGACCATAGACCACCTCATCGCCGGTTGCAATTTCTCGAGGCAGATTTGGTGGAACATTTTAGTGGTGCTCGGCGCTAGCACCACACAGGTCGGCGACCCATCTCTGCTCTCATGGTGGGACTGTTGGAGAGATAGATGGCTTGGCGAAAAGAGGAAATGAGCAGACACGCTTTTTGCCCTGGTGGCCTGGGAGATCTGGAAGGAGAGAAATGCGCGCTGCTTTAGGGGCGAAACAACCTCGGTCGAACACTTACTTGTCGCCATCAGGCACACTGCCGACCTTTGGATCAAAGCCGGGGCCTGTAAGCTAGGTTGTCTGTTGCGTGAGTAGTTGCTTAAGAGAGAAGGGGAAGGGTGCGGTGTGCATGGATATTTGTAAACCCCCCCCTTTCGGCGCCGCAAGCGTTTTGTAAAAAACTTTCTCCTACCTTAATATAATGATGCGCAAGTCTTTTGCCTATTCGAGAAAAAAAAGAACTCAAGGCAACATTTGTTAGACCACCATGCAGCATACATATCATACACCAAGAACAATTCAGGGCACACTGTCTCGAGATGCTTCATCTTCCCAAGCTGGATAGACTTGCGATCAAACGGATCCCCCCACTTGAGCACCTTCAGCTGACGCGCCGTGACGTCAGCGACCGGCCGTCGTTGAGGCAAGTGGTGGTAGAAGCAGGCGAGCACCTTCAGGTACTCCAGGGCCGGCGCGACGACGGCGAGCCGCCGCAGGTCGCGCACTTGGGTCAGCTCCATGTGCCGGAGCGCACGGTGAGGTCCTCCAGCCCCCGGGCGTCGCTGACCGTCAGCCTCTTCAGGCACGGGCACCGCCGGGAGGAGACGGCGTCGCCGAGTGCGGTGAGCCGGACGTTCATCAGGCTGAGCTCGGTGAGCTGGCTGAAGGCGCCGGCGTCTGGCATGGTGACGCCGAGGAAACCCAGGTCGAGGGACACGCTGGTGGCCCTGTCGTGGCATGGGAGCTCGAACGCGCCTCGTCGACCCTGGGCGTCGTCGTCTCTTGCCGCCGCGTCTCTCCGGCGAGGACGACGCTCGTCGAAGCCGCTTCTTCTTCTCCTCTCGCCGTCGTCGTCGGCGGCGGCGTTGGCATCTGTCCGCGGCGCCAGCTGGTTGGTGAAGACGAGGCTGCCGGAGAGCCGGCGCGCGGCGACGCGGAGCCACGCCGCCACGGGCTCGGGGGCGGCGTCCTGCGTCGTCACGTCGAGGTGCCTGAGCTCCGCTTCGTGGGCGGCCAGCGCCGACGCGATGAGGCTGGGCTCGCGGGAGAGAGGGAAGCGGAGCTCCGGGAGCAGCGCCCAGAGGCGGCGCCAGCAGCTGGAGAGCACGCTGGTCCGACCGGCGGCGGCGGCGTCCCCGAGGCCCGCGAGGACGTGCAGCAGGACGCTGTTGGGGAGCGCGCTCAGGCGGTCCATGCCGTCGTCGGAGGAGGAGGAGGAGGAGGAAGAGGAAGAGGGCTGCTTGGTGCCGAGATGGCCGCCGCCGTTCAGGCCTGCTGCTGGCTCCGTCGTCTTCATCGGACGAAGGCAAGGCGAATGCTTGGCGCGAGTGCAACTACTGAGACCAACTGCAAAGCACAGGAACATGTGGAGCCCACATATAATAATAAATCCAGTGGATCCGAAAGCATCCCAAACGTATGACATTTTGGTTTTTTTTTCCCATTTCTATGCAATCTACTCTAATTTCAATCCATCTAGTTTGGGAAATACCTTTAAAACAAGAATCCCTCTCAGTGTCTCATTACTATCCAAAGCGTCCACCGTGAGGTTTTCCACTATCGTCCCACGGCTTGTCAATTCTGAACAATACTAGTAAAAGAGTTTAGGTGTGTCTCCAATATCATTCTCATATCTGGCGTGTTCATGGTTTTATGGTTAAATATGACTCTTGTTTTAGTCGAGGTTTTTTCTCAAAGTTGTTTTGGCTCTTGACTGTATAGACACCACATTTTCAAAAAGTTGTCACCTTTTGTTATACAATCTTGCTTTGGATGTGATGGTTCATATGACTTTTTGGTTGTAATGTCATAGCCTCTCAAAGAATTTAGATGTGCCTTTAATATCGTCGGACAGTTTACCACTTGGTTATGCTTTATGGTTAGATGACTTAACTACTTTATTAACCAGTACCTTTTTTTTTCAAAAGGTTGTTTTTTTTTTCTTTTGACTCTAGAGAGATCACTTTTTTCAAAAGCTCGAACCTTTTCTTTTACAATCTTGCATTGGGATGTCATGGTTCATGGCTTTCAAGTTGCAATGTCCTTGGTTGAATTTAGGTAGTGCCCATCTAAATAAATAATCTAGTGGATCCGATAGCATCCAAGATGTCACCACATTTTGGTTTCCCTTTTTCCATTTCTATGTGTTGATTTCAATCTAGTTAGTTTTAGAAATAACATTACCATTAAAACAATAATTTATTTGTGTCCTCTTACCATCCAAACGTCCACCGTTGGGTTTTTTCCACTACCTTTCCATAGCTTGTCAATTCCAACCAATGCTAGGAAACGAATTTAGGTGCATCACCAATATCATCCCCAGTGCCAACCCTTTGGTTATACTTTTTGGTTAAATGACTTTATGTCACAATCTACTTTTAAGATACTAGCAAGTTCTGGAACTTACCACTCAAACAAAACTCACAAATGCAAATAACAAATCACAAATGTGATAATCTACCTATACTATTGGTAGTACAAGGATGTTGATAAAACTACATTAAGACTAACCTAAGTTGTACACACACGCGATAGTCTTTTCTATTTAAGTTAAATCAATTTTCACTCAAGTTCTTATAAGAGATTATTTCTTTATTCTATTGGCATTTATTATGAGTCTTAAATTAATTGTACATCTGCACACGAGTAGGGGAAGAGGTCCTGCTCCGGCTCCCGCCCGATATCCTGGCAAGCCTCGTCGTCCGCGCCGGCCTCGTCTGCAAGCGTTGGTGCCACCTCGTCTCCGACCCCGATTTCCAGCGCTTACAGTTGTTTAGTGTCACTAGGCCGGTGATATGCATGTGCATTAGACATAGTGACATGGTGAGGAGGAAAGTGAAAATGCAAGTTAGGTGGACAAAATGTTTGCCAAACATTTGGTGTGGAAAGCTGATGCAGAGCACTACATGCAAAGCTATGAGAATGTGACATGTCAAATATGATACGTCTAGAAGCAAATATGGTTAGAGTCACCGTAGCGAGGCACATTTGGTGTAGCAAGTTTTGGACGCAAAGCAAGACAAACTCATAGGTAATGTTTGGTTGGGAGGATTTTCACAGTCAATGGACCCATTTTTTGTGGTGTTTGGTTTAGACATATATGGAGTCATGGACAACCCTGCGAGTGGAGCATGAGGAAGATGGGGAGCGTTTGTCGGTGTTGAGGAAGAAGAGGAGAGTCACACGAGCTCCATCTCTGGCTTGACGCTGCAGCACGGTCTCCGAGTTCGGCCTTGCTGCTATTGCACTCGCATGCTCTCTAGGGCCGGTTCTGCTGTGTCGAGCACAGAGGAGGCATCCGACGACGTGCAACTAGGCTCGTCGTGGAGAAGGCATTGAGCGGCATGCAACCATGCTCTCCGTGGAGAAGGCATCGACAACGCATGGTCGAGCTTGCTAGCACAGGGCGGCGTGCAACTTAGGAGGAGCACAATCAGACATGATAGTGAAGGATGGGTGGGGTGAGGCACGGCTGCGCTCGCAGGCAAAGTCATCGCGGTGGAAGCATATGTGTTGTATTGGGTGGTTGGGGAAGATAGAGATAAGGAGAAGAGAAAGAAAAAGGAAAAAATAACAAACAACCCCACTTGTCAATAGCTAATTCCACTTTTAACGTCTCTGTACAAAATCAAAAATAAGTTGGTCTCATCCATCCTCAATCAAACAAATTATGGAGTCATTCTATCCCACAAGCCAAAGATAGGACCATCTCACTCCACCTTGTATTCTAACCAAATACTATCTTAGAAAATAGTATCTACATTTATGGCTTCACAACGATATAATGTTGTCTATTTAGTATGACTAGCAAACGTGCCCGTGCGTTGCAACGGGAGAAAAATTCGAACATTAGTAAAAAACATAGACAAAAGTGCTTATCGCATATTTATTCATATTTTACCTTTTTTTATACGTGGTCTTTCCGGAGTTTCAAATAAGAGTAGTTCGTGATGGAGTCTATTACTATTTATTTTTATTTTATTTTTTTCATTATAGTATATGCTATTATTTTTTCCCAAGCATAAGAGTTCGTGAAAGACTTCATTGATATTATTTTTTATTCCTATTCTATTTTCTATATGCTTTCATTGCTTTTTCTCTATTTCTTCTTGCACATTTAAGCATTTTAGTGAAACGGAAATTCTATCACGGAGTCCATAACTCAATTTAGATTTTCTCTAATTTTGTGTTTTTTCTTTTTTTTGTCCGTGCCCTATTTGCGTTTGTTTTTCCTTTTCCGTTTGGGACAGGACTGGTTTGGGACATACTGTGTTTCGGTTCTCCCTTCCTGATGTTTTCTTTGTTATGGCTCACATTATAATTTCTTACATTTTTCCATAAATATAAAAACAATTTAAAGCCTGTCAGGAAAAGGAAAAAAATATGCACTCTAACCAATCCTAAACGGACTTGAACCATTAAATATAAAAACATTATAAACATGTCAGATAAGAAAAAAGTTATGGACTCTGACCAATTCTAAAGGAACTCGAATCGTGGAACGGGCATGACTGGATTAATGGAAGTTTTGCCGAGTAAAGGAAAAAGAAATCAGGACTCTATATATTTGGAATGGGATTGTAGTTCTATCCCGGTGTTTAATCCAGACATATATTTTAGAATCAAACTCCTTATCACGTACACAAAATCTATTCTAACTCGTACAAGTATATATTTATAGATAAAAGTCCGGATGGAAGAAACCATTCATTACCGGGTAGTTAGAGGGAGACGAATCTAAAAAGAATGGGTGGACGAAAAAAAAAGTTAGAAATTTTACATTTTTATTATTAGGTATAGATAGAAAAGTATCAAATTTTATTTTATTTATTTATTTTAATTATAAACATGGTTCGACTTATCACTATGCTAGAATTATTCTGGTTTAGAGAGAGAGGTAGTAACAAATATTATGATTCATTATGGATTATTCAGGAAACAATGAGATATCAAGTTAAAAAAATAAAAAAAATCATAAAAAACAATGTGAAATGAGAGCCCTTTTAACACGATGACCGGTTCACCCTTTTAACAAGAACCCAAAAAGAAAAACAATTACAGATAAGTCCTTCTTGTGCAACGACTCTTACCAAATCCAATTCCCCAAATCCACCGGCGAGCGCGCCAATCCCTCCGGCGAGAACCCAGAGCCCGAATCGAGATCCCTCCCCCATTTCCATGGAGAAAAGCGGCGGCCAGATCGCCGCCAAGCGTGCGAAGCCCACCGGTGACGGCGAGGACCACCTCAGCGCGCTCCCCGACGATCTCCTCCGCCACATCCTTGTGCGCCTCGACAGCACCGCCCAGGCCGTGCGGACCAGCGTGCTCGCGAGCCGCTGGCGCAACCTTTGGCGCAGCCTCTCGGAGGTCCACTTCGACCCCGCCACCGACAGCCACCGCATCCGCGTCCTGCTCGACGCCCCTGGAGCCCCAGATCTCCACCGCCTCTGCGTCACCACCGAAGGCGCCGGTCCCGATTCCGCGGCGGCATGGCTTCCCGCCGCCACGCGCCGCCTGATCGGTGCCCTTGTCTACCGCAACGTGGCTCCGAAGAAGGCCGATGACGATGGCGAGGAGGTGGATTCAGGTGACGGGCGGATTCAGCTGCCCTGCTTCGAGAAGGCCACCAAGATCGACCTCGACCTAGGGTTTCTCGGCCTCGCCTTGCCGTCCGTGGGCGTCTTCAACCGACTCACCGATCTCTCCCTAAGCTGCGTCCAGTTCCCCGGCCCGTGCGACCTCGGCAATGCAGTCTCCTCGTCACGGTGCCCATGTTTGCGAAAGCTTCGTGTCTGGAACACCCGTGGCCTGGACACGCTTACCATCCACTCGAAGTCTCTCCGGCAAATCCTACTGAAGCATGTCAATGGGTTGCAGCAGCTCACCATCGGTGCACCAGTGCTCCAAGAATTGGAAATATCTGCAAAACTGCTTGCTGGCAATCAACTGGTGGCTGACATTTCGACCCCTCAGCTTTTATTCCTGATATGGAAAGATACATATGATTCACAGTTTGTAAATCTTGGCAAGTTGGATCAACTTCGATTGCTGGGCATCTGTTTTTTTGTATTTGGGAAACAAAAGTGTAGGGAGCTTAATCACCGTTGGCTGAGTCTCTTGCAGCAATTTCAGGTCCTCCACCATCTTCACATCGAACTCCTTTTTCATAAGGTGAGTGGAGTACTGGAGTTACAATATCGGGTAACTTGCTACTTGCTAGGAATATATAGGTAACTTATGACAATGCTAACTTATAGTTTAATTATGACAAAGCTAACTTAGAGTTTAAAAGATATTAGGTAACGTATATACCTAACTTAGGGTGGGCATGGTTCAAGAGTTTAACATTAGAACTGGTGCCCCAGTTAGGTAATGCGGTTTAGGCTGGTGTTCACTTTGTAGCATTGAAACAATTGTTCTTATTAAGTATGAACGTGCAGTGCAGCATTTGAGAATTACTCCTGGGCACATGTGAGAAAGCACATAATTCCCGTTTGATGTGCCAGTACAGTAGATATTCAGCAGTTCATGACATCTCACATCTCAATGCATGGTGGTGAGAAAGCGGACACCAACTCTTGCACATTATGTATTCTTGTTCTCATGTTCCACGATTGGCAAGAGATTACACAACCAAAGCATGCTTATAGATGTTTAGCATATTTAATCCAGATATGTAAGGATAATTTTTTCAGAGGAAATATAAAGGCAAGCATGACTGGTTATAACAGTCTTCTTGCGTAATAATCAGTTCTTTGAAAATCTTATTCCTCTTTTTTTTTCTGGACTGTCGTTTACTAATGATTTATTTTTCTGGTAACCTCTTATGGATCGACAGAACTTAGATGACTTTCAATACCTGATGGGAGACATAACTGTGCTCCCTCGAATTACAGCGTTGAGTCTGGCTTTACATAACAGGGGTCATTCTTTTGGAGCTGGCTCATTTCATCTGCTCAGGATGTGTACTGGTCTAAGGAAATTAATACTTATGCTTGTGCCGGACTTGGAGGTAAAGCTCTGTTTGTTTACTCAAGTAACTATGAAGTGAGAGAAAGAGAAATTGTGTTTGCACTTCCCTGCACAATTTGGCTTGATCTTTTAGTTGAGTTTCCCCATTCTAGTTATTGTTTGTAACAAAAAAAAATGTTTATGTATGGATCACAAAACTTTGTTCTACATGTCTGACATAGGAGCATACTTTTCTGATTAGTAGTAGTGAGTTTTACACCTTTAAATGCTTTGAGTCTGTTAGCATACATGTCACTGGCAGTGGATGGAAATAACTGATATATAGCAGTCTTAATCTTGTAACACAGTTAGGTTGTAAGACATAATTCCAAAAGTTCTAATTTGGGCATGTATCTAATACTTATGACATAATTTTTCCTTGAAGGTTGGAGCTACAAACACAAAACCTGTTTTTGGGTGAATTTGAGGCCAAACATTGGGGAGTTGCATGCTGATCCAAACAGTCTCTGAGTTTCAATAGATAGCCTAAGATCAATCATGTTCCTTTTGTAGATGGTTATTTATTGCACAATACCTAAGGATTTGTGCTGTTTAACAAATATTATTATTTTTGCTCTACCATTACCTGCGCATAAAAACCATATTGTTGCAATTATTCTGCCGCAAACTGTGTTGATAACATATGTTTAGGCATGGGCACTTTCCATTTTGCTATTTCTATCTTTGTGGTGTCATCTGTCAGTACAAGATAATGTTATGGTGCATTGGTGCTTCTTGTTCATAGGCAGAGTCTAAGTGCTCATCGGGCTGTATTTGTGATGAACCAACGAGCTGGAAGACCGAGGAACTTGTGCTGAATCACCTTGAATATATAGGTATTAGCAATCTGCTAGGAGCTGAGCATGAAGTTACTTTTTTGAAACAATTGTTCAAGTGGGCTGTGGTGCTGAAAAACATGAGGATAATATTCCAGTACCAGATCAGTGAAAGCAAGGCCAGAGAGTTTCGCCAAGCATTAGCAGGCTCCTCTAGGCCAGAAGCACATGTGGAGTTTCGCATGTTTCATGATGGGAGCAAGAGGACGTCATACTTGCTTCCACCAGAAGACCAAGTTACCGGGTCGTGACTCAGGAGCGCTGATCGTTTTCGCTGTCATTGCAATACTGTGTGTATATCCTTCAGTTTCCTCTATGTGCTGTAGTATGTTGGGTGTTAATACTGAACTGTCAGTGTATAACCCCCTTATATGATTTTGCAAGTTCGGCTGTTAAGCTGTGGATGGTCGCTTTGGATAGTGAGGTTTGTTGTTGTTAATGTTGAAAACTTGTTTAGATGCCTGGAAAAGCTGAAAAGTTGGTGAAAAAAATCCTGTAGCACTTTTCGTTTGTATTTGACAATTAGTGTCCAATCATGGACTAATTAAGCTTAAAAGATTCGTCTCGTAAAGTTAAAACAAACTGTGCAATTAGTTTTTGATTTCGTTTACATTTAGTACTTCATACATATACCGTAAGTTTGATGTGACGGAGAATCTTCTTTTTGCATAGTGACAAAGTTTGGTGTTTTCTGGGAACTAAACACAGCCCAAAGAAATGTCAGCATATTGTACTTCAAAAACGATGCTGAACTGACAATGGTCAACGGATAGGCCTTTTTGGAGTTTGATCGCCTATGGAACTGTGCTTAATAAAGAGAATCCGAATTGCAGTTTTGTTTTAGTACTCCATACAGTATTACCAGAGTGACTCCTTACATTTATAGACAGCCTGTAGAGTGAAATCGATGCACTCCAAAACTGTCATGCTTTCAATCATTGTAATGCCTATTTTAATTCTTTTGTTCTTATACCATATTTGTAATGCCTATCATACAAAGCTTCAAAATAGGATCTAAACGAAACTTAATTTGTAAGATGAAATTGATAAATTGTGAAGAGTGAAGAGAAAGACCCCCCCCAAAAAATAATGTATGTATGTAAAAATATTTCAGTTGTGCAACGTGCAGCATCGAAGAGGTCCAGAAAGCCACCGCTCCCAGTCTCGAGCCGAAAATTTGTTCATGGGCCGTCGTCTTCGCATATGGGCCCTGCAGATTTGGTGAACGGCCCATTATCTCACTTCTATCTCTCTCTCTTGCGTTTATATATAGTACAAATGCGGCAGTTTCGCCTCGGCCGCCCAAATCGCGTGGCTCCTCTCTCCATGGCGCAGCAGAGCGGCGGCGCCGTCCGCAAGAAGCACGTCTCCTCCTCCGCCGCCGATCCCTACACCGGTGAGGACCGGATCAGCGCGCTCCACGACGATCTCCTCGTGCGCATCCTCCTCTGCCTAGGCACCACCGCCGAGGCTGCGCGGACCAGCGTCCTGTCGCACCGCTGGCGGCCCGTGTGGAAGCTCCTACCGGAGCTCCGCTTCGACAAGACCCCCGACTTGCACCAGATCCACGAGCTGATCGATGTCCCCGACCCCGGCCCGGAGGATGCTCCGGCTCCGGACCTGCTCGTCCTCGACGTCACGACTCAAGGCGCCGACCCCGAATCCGCGGCGGCCTGGCTGCCCGCCGCCGCGCGCCGCGTGACCGGCAGCCTCCTCTTCTACAACCACCGCGGCAGGGTTCCCAAGATCTACACCGCACGCGAGGCGGCGGCGCGGGGGAGGCGCGTGGTGCAGCTGCCCTGCTTCACGAGGGCCGGAGAGATCGAGCTCGACCTAGGGTTTCTGGAGCTCGCGCTGCCATCCGCCGGCACTTTCGCCAGGCTCACCGAGCTGCTCCTCTTCCGCGTCTTGTTCCATGGCCCCTGTGAGCTCGGTGAAGTTGTCTCCTCACCTCGTTGCCCTAGCTTACAAAGGCTCACTGTCGAGGTGTGCCGCGGCATGGATGGTCGGCTCACCATCCACTCCGAGTCTCTCATTGAGATCCAGCTGTCGCAGCTCATTGGCTTCAAGGGGCTCACAGTGGTGGCCCCGGCTCTATGGCGGTTATACCAGGGTTTTTGCCTTGAAAATTATAATCATGTAGCTTATGTGAATGATCATGGTAATAATGGTGGTGGTGCCGGCGACGGCGACGGCGGCGGTGGTGACGACGCTAATGTGGATGTTGCTGCGGTTGCTGCTGATGCTGCTGAAGCTCCAGTTGTTCATGCTGCGGTTGCTGGTGCTGCTGCTGAAGGCCCAGCTGTTCACATCACAGCGCCTCAGGTTAAGTCCCTGGGATGGGATGATATGTATGATCCACGATATGTGCATTTTGGCAATGTGGAACAACTAAAAAGGCTCAGCAGCTATCTGTATGTATATCTGCAACAAGGCGATGATCTGAATCACAACTGCATGACGCTCTTACAACGATTTCAGGTCCTCGAAAAACTTACTCTCATGCTTGTTTTTCAAAAGGTGAGTCAGTGGAGTATTGGAATTTTTTAACATATATATATATGTCTTTTGAAAGGAAACCCACATATAGGAATCAAACTCTATATCACCACTAGTTGCTAGATGTTCTAACTCAAGTGGTATTTGATGATTTAGGTGGTATGCCTTAAATTATTGGAGGCGTTATTTCAAGATTTCAACATTAAAACGAGTGCCCTATATATAACAATGTGACTTGTGTTGGGGTTCACTTTCTAGCACTAAAACAATTTTTCTAGATGTTTTGAAATTACTCAATTGCAACATGTGGGGCTAGAAAGAATTGTCAGCATAGTGGTGTTATTTTGAAATTGTGATGCTTGAGGGGAATACACATACTTTTCATTATGATAAATTAGTATGCTAATTATTTAGTGTTTAATACATCTTAGTGACCTTGAAAAAATCAAGGGACCATGAACTATTTGGGTGGTTCAAACTTGAGCAATTATGATTTGTACTCACAGAATATGTACCATTTTGGTATCAACATTTCCATCTTGGAAGTGACTTCACAACTAAAGCATGTCTATATAGAGGTTGAGCATATTTAGTCTAGATTGCTAGTTTTGCATAGGAAATGTCATGTTATAAGATCCATTTGTGTGTGGTTATCAATTATTTGAAAATTGGATTCCTCTTTTCTTTGTCTTACCTTGTCTTTACATATGGGCTCTAATTTTTCTTGTAATTTCTTATGGATTGATAGGTATTGGCAGATGACCTACAATACGTGATGGGAGACATAACAATGCTCCCTAAAATTATGTCATTGAAACTAAACATAGTCAATCGAATCCATGCTTTTGGAGCTTGTTGTTTCCATCTGCTCACGCTGTGTACCAGTATACAAAGATTGGCATTTCAATTTGATGAGGCACCAAACTCAGAGGTAAAGCTCTATTTGTTTGCTTAATTAGTTGCTAGGAAGTTACAAAAAGCAACATTGCATTGCGTATCATGGCATGGTTTGATCTTTGAGTTTAATTTCATTATTTCCCAATTCTATTTGTTGGTTCACACAAATACTCTGTGCTAGGATGTTGTTTCATTAACATATTTTCCTTTATCTTTGAATGCCAGCGCTTTGATTTACAAGTCTAACAAAGTAGTACACTTTTTTGTATCAAGTGTTATCATTTAAATGATTACAATCTGTTGACACATGGAAACAGAGGGAGTTGATTATAGCAGAAAGTTAAACACCGGCTAAACTCCTACAAATAGAAAGTCGATTGAGTTTCTGCATACTTTAGTTGGATATGGAAGTTATGAACGTCGAGAGGTTTAATTGGTATCCTATTTTTATAAGTTTAATTTATTTATGGGTCACTGGTTGCACAGTATTTAGACCTATACAAAAATTAAAACTATTTATGTTTTATCTCTCTTATGCAAATTACAGCCATATTGCTAGGCTTCCATCAAATTACCATTGTTATTTTTTATGTGAAAGCATAAAGATGCCATTTAGTGGAGGGGTGAATAGGCAACTTTGAAAAAAAAAATGTGAACTTCTGCACCCTTAGATAGGAGCACTGGGGTAGCGGGTGCTAAGAGCATTGACATCGAAGCTGAGCCCAGAGGTGAGATGACGAGTATACACTTGTGTGAAAGTGCAAGCCAATAGAACCGGGAACTAGGGTCTGTATGTGGTTGTGTGCGTGAACAGGGCACCGTACCAGAGTCACTAGAGTTACAGGGATAGATAATGATGCATCAGAAGGACCACCACATGTGGCAGTGTGCAAAGGGAGGCCACTTGGGGTAACTTATGCACATGGCATTGTAGTTAGGTTGGTGCCTAGGTGACTGTCGCACGTGGCATGATAGGGGTGCTTAGGTGTGCAAACTGTTGGCGATGAAATTGTAGGTAACAGAGATGGTGACTCTCTTATAGGCAGTAACAAAGAGTCAGCGAAGGCATGCAAAAACTCAAAATCGGGGTAGGTTGTGGAAGGTTTCCTTAAATGGAAAAGAGGACTCATCAGCGTATTAGAGGAGATGCGTATTGGAGGAGATGTTGAGACAGTGGTATTAGACCTGAGCAAATTGAGGCTGGGTTGGCCCAACATTTGTCTTGGGCTAAGCCTGACGTGTTTTAGCCTGACCACTGAGCCTTAGTGGACGAGGCCTGGACATATATTCCACTATCTAGAAATCTTTTTCTTGACCCGAGGCTCACCCAAATATTCATTTTAGCTATTATACGCTAGAAATTGTGTGTGCAATCCATCTAGGCTCGAGCTCGGCTAAAAACCATGACCGACTCACCCAGTGGAAGGTCTTGGGTTGGATTATTTGGCTCAGCCTAAGCCCAGCCTGGCCCACAAAATGCTCAGGTCTATGAGATTCCTTTACGGTGAGCAAAGTAGCTAAGGGAGACGCACAAGTTAAAGCAAGGAGCGAGTTTGTGGACAGCTGTGGTGGAAAAGTTGGGGTAACGACAATAATGACGCGTAGATGATCATACCTGCACATGAATTTTTTTGTTTCTTTTACTCATTATTTCCATCCTAATTGTATTTGCCAATATAACTAATAGTAATAGTCTACTCTTAGGTACAATATTTTTGTCCCTCAGGCTGTCTTTGTGAGCAACCAACAGAGTGGAAGATCGAGAAGCTCACTCTGATACACCTTGAAGAAGTAGTAATCATTGACACAAATGGGACTGATCATGAAATTGTTGTTTTTAAACGACTACTTGAATGGGCGGTCAATCTAAAAAGGTTGAGATTACAGTATCAACCAAACCTTGAAAGCAAGGCCAATGAAGTGCATCAAAAGTTGCAAAGATTTGCTAGGCCAGAAACATGCATAACTTTGGAAGGAATGCCCAATTAATAGGTTATATGCCTGCTTGAACCAAATGTTCCAGACATCAGACTATTATTCAAACCTTTTGTTATCTTTAATGTTTGTCAGATCATATAAGTAACTACTGTTGAATAATTCTTGTGGTTACTAATAGTTAGTTGCTAGTTGGTTAGGCGCTTGGTTGTGTTAGCAAGCAGTGTGCCCATTGAACTCTAATATGTGTGTATTTGCATGAGAGCACATCCAGTGCATTGCGATTCTGATGCTTGGGATGGCAAGTGTTGAGGAGTTGCGTTACATGTAACTCAGTTCATCAAGGCTGAGTATTTTGGTTCTAATAGTTGATATTTATTTTAAACACCGAGTTGAGAAAAGCTGCCAAGTTTTGCACATAAACAATTGAGTGAAGATGTGTTCATTCCATTGTAGTTCATTCCATTGTATTCGTGCATGTGATTTTGAGTTTGCTAATGGCTTCATCTTGGCAGTATCAAGCCTCACCAGTTATGGAATTAATCATATCTTGCTAAAACTAGTGGAATCATGATCCAGTGATCAAGTGGGCACTAATGGTAGTACCACAAGATTCATTAGGTAAGAAACTAGCAACTGGTGAGGACAAGGATAACGACAACCAAACATCCATTGTGTGACCCATGAGATTGATGGTTTGGGGAACTACTTGATCCTTTTCATATCCACTCTAATTGGTCACTGCTAATAAAGTTCATCGTCAAGAAGGGTAGTGTAGTGTAGAGTTCATGAATGACAAAATCGCATTAGAGTTGTTGGGAACTATCATCGTTGAAGAGCTAGCTGGTTCATGGCTAGCAAGAAGGTGATGCATGAGGCATGGGTTGGTGTAATGAAGATCTAGTGCTTGGATGTGAACCATGTTTAGGCAACGAGTGCATAATCGTGGGTCAATGAGTTCTAGACAATCTTGTTCAAGGAGGGTGAGTTCATTGTGACTTCTTGATACGCTAGGGCAAGTTTGTCATGAACTTTGAAAGCATTAGTTTGAGTGACAACTAGTGAACTAATGCTTTCAATAGAGATGATTGAGCTAGGTTCACACAAGGATTTGAGCAAGGCTAGGAGCACGGTTAAAGTTATCATGAGCATGATGAAAGTCCTCAACCTTGGAAGAAGAGAAAGAAATGAAGTTAGGAGAGCAAACCCAGAGGCAAAGGTATATTAATGGAAAATCAATAGAACTTTGCTTTTGCCAACCAATGTGCAATAGAGTACATGATATAGTTTATGATAGGTAGTTATACTATTAAGAGGGAAACTCTAAAGCAATTATGGTTGTATAGTGCCACTAGCTGATATGTATGTGCATTAGACATAGTGATGTGGTGTGGAAGAAAGTGAAAATGCTTTGAAAAGGCTAACTTATGTGCTTAAGATGTTTGTGGTCCTTTGGGACTCATGTGGAGTTAGCACATTTGAAAAGATGTTTGAGAGGACATAATACAAAGTTTTTATGCTCATTGGTCTGGTCCCTTTGAGGAGAAGCATTAGAATTATCTGAATGGGTCACTGGATTTATCTGATGATGCCTATGTTAAGGCACTAGGCCAAGCACTCTAGATGGGCGATCTAGCGGATGTTGGTGAGGTTCAAGAGGTTTTAAAAGGAACCACTGAATTTCTTTGGTCTGGATAGAAGAGAAAATTCAATTTCTTGTCAATTTTTTCTAAAAGCATTAACTTTCCATTAGGTTTCTCTAGTGTGGGCACCAGAGAAGCACATGAGTTTGTAGCTAGCAATAGCCATGCAAAATGTGTCTAGGCTGGTGACTGCCACCAAATTTCTCCAATTGTAGTCTCACTAGAGCATTAGAGAATAGTGTATTCCAATGGCTATATGACCATTTAAATATAGTTGTTGGATTCAACCATGTTGTTTCTTCATGGTCATTGGAGTTCTCTATTCAACCATGTTGTTTCCAGTGTAGTCTCACTAGAGCATTAGAGAATAGTGTACTCCAATGGCTATATGACCATTTAAATATAGTTGTTGGATCCAACCATGTTGTTTCTTCATGGTCATTGGAGTTTTCTATTGACCTAGAAGACTACTCTGAAAAACACATATAGCACGTTCGGTTGGCTAGCTTAGCCCATGTTTGATTGTTTGTTCTTAGCTCTTTGGCTAGGATTAGGTAATGCAATTAGAGCCTCTTAGCCAGGCTTCTTGAAAATGTCTGGGTGGCTATTCCCACTAAGCCAGGCTCGGTCTCTCCATTCACCTATATCGAGTCATCTTCCCACCTTGCTCGTTTTCGCCACCACCTCACCCTTGCTAGAGACGCCGCCTCACCCTCACTAGAGATGAGTCTAAGCTCTCTTGTCCACCTTCGCCTCACCCCTCATCGGAGATGAGTTGGAGCTCTCACATCTGGCTCCACCTCACCCTCGTTGGTCGGTCCAATCTCCTACCATGCGACGTCAATCTCCTACTAGTGCCAAGGTGGAGGATGAGGAGGGGGAAGAGGGCGGGTCGAGTGATGCAGCAGATTGGGGCAGCAATCCGCCAAGGTGCTGTCATGCTCGCTGGCCAAGGTGCTTGCAGGTACCCACATGCATAGATGAGCATGCCCACCACCTATTCGACTAAAATCATCAAAGGGGTAAACATACCGGCTGAAGGAGGAGGTGGTTCTATGCAAACTAAATCAGGCAACCAAACACACTGATTCATAGCCAAATTTAGGCAGTACAAGCAACCAAACATGTCCTACAGTCTGTCTTAGTTTTGCGATCCAGGCTTGGTGAGGAAAGTGAACCAAACACACTCATAATGACTAGTTTGTTGGTAGACTCAATAATAGTGTGGATTGGCCAACCGTTTTAGCTCTTTTCCACCCTTGGTTGATACTTACACACACACACATAGAAGATCAATATCACATTCCACTCACTAAGGCTTGTTTGTCATTACATTTGAGTGAGATTAAAAAGTGCTTTAGTGGACTAGTGCATTAATTTTTTTTGTTACTCTTGGTGTTTGTCACTACCTAGACGGTTTGGAGCTCAGGTATGAGTGCATTGTTTGGTTATTATGTGGGTTGTGGATGAGCAAAGGAGCATGCACATTGGTTCGTCAGTGTCGACCAACATGGCCACATTATGATAGGCCATGTCGAGCACGATGGAGAACCATATCTGTGAGACGGACTCCCACCAGGATGGGGTTAGGTAAGAAGTCGAGGAGAATGTGGAGCTAGATGACAAGGTGGCGTCCACACCGCTAGAGGGTTAGAAGGGAGGCATCACATCGATGGCGGCGGAGAAACCGAGAATGGGAGCAATAAGACGATATGGGCAAAAGGATATTTACTCACCCTTATCTCTCCTTGCGCCTAAGGAAATTAATAAAATAGTAGTTGTGGTATCCTACAACAAATGGTCATGGTACCTAATAAGTTTTGATGTTCAAGAGTGTGGACTAGCCAAATCCACATTTGTTCTGTGTCTTGGAACAAAATTTGCCTATTTTTTTATTGCTGGACGCATTGAATTTATATACTGTCGAATGTCCCTAGCCTAAATTCAATCATGCAAATGCCTAGCAAGATCCAAAATGTCTAAAAATCAAAAGCTTTTAGTTTGGATTAAAGACTTTTTTTTTTAATCTCAGATCGTGGTTTTTAAAAATTTTCAACTTAAAACCACCAATGTGGAAATTCAAATATTAAATAAAATTCCGAGTCTAAGTTGTACCAAGATGGCTTTCAAATATTAAACACAATTCCAAGATTTTTAAATCCAAGATATTAAATACAATACCAAGATATTAAATACAATTCCAAGTCTAAGTTGTACCTAGATGACTTTCAAATAAAAATATATGGCTCAATGTTAATATTTGTTAGAGTTTATTTTGAAGATGAAATAGAGATGGCTAGTAAAAAAAAATTAAAAATCAACTAAAAGGTACAAGTAATTCTTTCGAAAAAGGTACAAGGTATCGAGAGGTTATTACTTCCATAAAAAAGGCTCAAGTTACACGTCAACGGTCTCGTACCCCGTCTCATGCAATTGCCACGTAGAATTTTTGCTTATGTGGAGGAAAGAGAAATATGAGAGAAAGATGTCGTTGTTTCGCGAAACAACCACCTCATGTGCTAAGATTTAGGACTATGAGACAACTATTACATTATTGTATGAATTGTTGTTGCCATACACCTCACAAGTTAATTTTTATCCTATGCATAAATTAAGGAATCATGAGTTACTACGAGTCAACTTAAAAAACCAACCATTATATATGTGGTCTGTTAAGTCGTCTTAAATTACGTGGCATTATACGAGATGACCTATGAGACAGACAACACTAATGTACTTACCCTTACATTTTTTCTCTAATCTTTTTCCTCCCTTCACTAACTTATCGCAATGGTCTTTTGATTTTTTTAGGGAAAATGGCCTTTTGTATGAACAAATACGTTTCCAAGTATAAAAGATGAATTTATCAGTCCTGCTTCTGCACAAAAAATAGCCTTGTGGATCGGTGGGCCTGATAGCGGTTAGTTTCATTTGGCCCAGCAAAAAAGCATAACCCTAGATACACTTCATTGCCACTCCTCCCACTCCGCTCCAGCGCTGCCCCAGTCCCCAAATCCTCCTCCACTCCACTCCGCTTCTGCTCCAGCGCGGCGGCGACCATGGAGGAGTAGCAATTTCTCACGAGCGTGGACGTTAGCGTGAGCAGCGCGGAGGACAGCCTGCGGAGCCACCTGGAGCGCGACGGCGTTGACGTTCCGGACCCGTTGATGCAGAGCGCGGCCATGTTCCTCACGTATGCGTACAGCGCCATCCCCGACCCACCCGTGTCTCCCGCCGCGCCCCTCGCCTCCGTCGTCGCCGCGCGGGCCCCAGCTGACGGCGTCAACCGCATCAGCCTCCTCCCCGACGAGCTGCTCCGGGACGTAGTGTCGCGCCTCCCCGCCAAGGACGCCGCGCGCACCGCCGCTCTCGCCACGCGTTGGCGCGGCCTCTGGCGCTTCGTGCCGCTCGCCGTCGTCGACGCCCACATCCTCCCGCGCTGGGTCTCGGCGGACCGTAGGATGCCCGGAGGCGAGGACGTCCTGTCCAGGGCCGTCGCCGTCATGGCGTCCCGCGTCCTGGACGCGCACCCGGGCCCCTTCCGCTGCGTCCATCTCTCCCGCTGCCACTTCGCGTCGCACCAGGCCGAGGTCCAGCGCTGGCTCGAGGTCCTCGCCGCCAAGGGCGTCCAAGAGCTCGTCTTTCTCAACCGCCCATGGCCGATCGACAACCCTCTCCCGCGCGCGCTCTACGGCTGCACCTCCGTCACCCGTCTGCGCCTCGGCCTCTGCACGGTCCCCAGCACCAACGGG
Organism: Microstegium vimineum; assembly: GCA_022036555.1. Lineage (NCBI taxonomy): Eukaryota > Viridiplantae > Streptophyta > Magnoliopsida > Poales > Poaceae > Microstegium > Microstegium vimineum. The sequence continues at coordinate 2,091,987 of CM039119.1, forward strand.
CTCAAGCGCACCACACGCTTCCCCCACCTCCGGGAGCTTGTCCTCGACACGTTCGTCATCCAGGAACGAGACCTCCACTTCCTGATCGACCGGAGCCCCGTCCTGGAGGTCCTCACCCTCACCACAAACCAGACCGGGGCTCGGGTCCGGCTGATCAGCCGCAGTCTGCGGTGCGTGCAGATGAGCATGTCTGCCCATGTGGACATCGCTGTGGTGGACGCTCCTCTTCTGGAGAGGATGATCATCTGGATGACAGGACCTGCCATCTCGGGCGAGACATGCTCAAGGATCAAGATTGGCCATGCACCCAACCTGTGCATGCTGGGACATTGCCAGCCAGGATTCGAACTGGAGATTGGCAGCACCATCATCAAGGTCCTAGTTTCTGCTTTACCTTGTATATATATTTGTGTCAACAGAGTGTGCCAATATTTGTTGTGATCTAAATTAATCTCTGGTGCGTTCATTTTGCATTGCAGGCAGGTACTAAAATGAGCTCAAGCACCATGGTCCGAAGCGTCAAGATCTTGGCTTTGGAGGTGGGATTTGAAGTTCGCAATGAAGTCAAAATGATGCCTTGCTTTCTCAAATGTTTTCCCAACGTTGAGACGCTCCATGTCTTTGTAAGACTTGCCATCCCCATCTTGTTTATTTGGCATCTAGCATCAGTGGCACCAACATGCTTGTTTTGATAGGTTCTAGTTGTGTCTATTGACTCAGAACAATTGCTATGTGAACTTATGTATGCTTTGATTTGATTACAGTCACTGAATGATGGCCCCCGTGGCAAGGTTGATCCCAAGTTTTGGAAGGGGAAGGAGGTTGGCTGTATTGATTGTGTTCAGAAGCATGTGAAGAAATTTGTCTTCCAAGAGTTTCGTGGTCAGAGAAGTGAGCTAGCTTTCCTCAAGTTCATTGCTGAGAGAGCGCAGGTCCTGGAGAAGATGGTGGTCATGGTGGCCTCTAAATGTTTCTCTTCAGCAGATGCTGTCAATGCCAAGCTGAAGCCTCTGACTTCTGCAACATGGGCCAGTAAAAACTGTAAACTGATCGTCTTCAAGAGTCCATCCTCTGATGGGGCATCCCTGTTTGGTCTTCCAAAATAGCATCTAATTTTTCTTGTAGCGACCCTTTTGATCTTCTGACCGCTAATGCTGAACTCTACAGTGGTGCTTCTGTGCTTCAACATTCCATCACTCTCTGAGTCTGCGGCCAACAACATGCAAGCTAAGACAATGAAGATCGGGAAGGTTTCTGCTAGTATGATGGGTTTAGGTGTTTAAATTAATTAGCAGCACTATTTATCTTGCAAAATCCTACTGTTGCCTGGAATTCTTTCTATCTGTGTGACATTAGCTGTTATCTGCAGTTTATTCTGATTTCTCTAGAAACATGTGGCCCTTTTTTTTTTTTCCGGATACTACTTTCAGTTCTGCAAAATCTGTGTCCGGATGTTTGTGGGAGTAATGGATATTTGTATAATCTAAGCTTAACTATTACTTCATATCTTACTAAATTCCTGTGGAGTGTTTATTAAGAATCACGCATCCTGTATCCAGATTTATTCTGCCAGTTTGTTGTTGTGCACTGATTGAAGCTAGGTTGATTAATTTTCCAATGCATTTATGTTGTGACAGATGTTGTTCCTTAATTTGGTCAAGGATTGTATCAGAATCGCATTGGTACAAAACTTTATGTTACACTGCGATACTACAATGTAATGTGTTTGTCCCCTGCTGTCCTTTTAGTATGAGATTCTGTATGCTGCAGATGTTCTCCTATGACATTTGGTTATGTCTACCATAGTTATAGATGTGTATAGTCAACTGAAACATGTTCACCGCATATGTAGTTTGCTCGCTGTGTGCATCCACGATGCAGAGGTTGTATAATGTACTCCAATTTCTGAAAAGGAAAGTGTCGGGTACGAAGGTAAGGGGTACCCTAAACCCTTCGATAAATTAACGCTAAACATAGCAACCATTTTTAAGGCAGGGACCAGCCCACTACTCGGTAAGAGGCGCGGCCCATCACTCGAAGGCCCCCCTACACCGGCTGTGGCGACGAGTCGCGAGCCGACCCACTTCGACGAAAAATGACGGACTGAGGGGGCGAGCGAACGACCCCCCGGCTCCACCTCGACGCCGAATGACGGACCGAGGGGGCGAACGAACGACACCCCGGCTCCCACCTCGACGAAAAATGACGGACCGAGGGGGCGAGCGAACGACCCCCCGGCTCCACCTCGACGCCGAATGACGGACCGAGGGGACGAACGAACGACCCCCGGCTCTTACCTCGACGATAAATGACGGACCGAGGGGGCGAGCGAACGACCCCCCGGCTCCTACCTCGACGATAAATGACGGACCGAGGGGGCGAGCGAACGACCCCCCGGCTCCTACATCGACGAACGAAGGACGGCCGAGGGGTCGAATGAGCGACCCCCCGACCTCTACCTCGACCTCTCCGACCCCGTCTCTGCTCCGACCCCGTCGGTGCTCCGACCTCTACCTCGACCAGGGGTCGAGCGGACGACCCCCGGACGAGGGGCTCGATTAACCCAACAACTCCCGACATGGGTTAAAGTGAACCTACCTAACGACATGGGCGCCCGCGTCCGCTGTCAAATCCGCCAACTCCCCGTCAGGTCCCCGATTCCTGTCAACTGTGCCGCCACTGTCGCCACTACGCGAGTACGGACTCCAGCAGTATCCCTCGGAAAGTGAACAGTGCGACCCTCGACGACGACTTCGGGAATGCGACAGAGCCACGCAGGGCTCGACCCCTCCCTCGAACGGGGGGCTCGACCCCTCTCTCTCCAACAACTCCAGTATGGGGGCCGTCCCATCCGCCCCGTCCCGCTTCAGCCGTGGGATTCGTGCCCACCTGCGGATGCTGTGCTGTGGCGACTTCTACTGCCGCCACGACCGGAGACGCCAGAAGGACGGGAAGGCCATGCCGCCACAGTGCTCAACGTCTCTCCGCTAACACTGTGCCTCGGACACGCCGCCCATACTTCTACAGTTAGGACCCTGTACCCTCGGACTTCCCCTTGGTCTATAAAAGGGGATGCCGAGGTAGAAGAGAGGGGAGATTCGGACGATTGGATCACTCATCGGACTTCAGCTATGACCTCCACACTCCACACACCCCGCCACTCGATCGACCCCTCGGGTGGCCAACTCCGTGTAACACAGCTTGTACCCCCCCTGTACGAGCACGTTTTGGGTGCGAGATAATACAAGTCATCCTCCCCCGCTGGACGTAGGGCCTTCTTTGCCCGAACCAGGATAAACCTTGTGTCCATCTTGCATCACGTCTGAGAGAGGGAGCACGGGATATATAAATTTACTCGTTGGTGGTCTTGACCCCCGGGTCATAACACCGACAGAAAGGTTGCTGGTAGTCAATGGATGTGAAATCATAGGTTGCTTTGTTTTATATTTGTTAATTTGTTAATTGTGCAGTCTTGAGTAAGTCAAGTTCAATTTTAGAAAATGCCCTTTGGCATTGTTTCTTGACATATCAATTTCTCTGTGAATCCTGCTTGATCTTTCACATTTCCTTGCAAGCCAATTGTCATTAGAGTAATCTATATATGTACCGTTTTCCTGGTTCATTCTGCAGTGAGTCCCATGATATTTCACAGATGTCAAGTGTCAACTCCATATTTGATTGTTTTTTCATGATCATGTTGTCATCTCGTGATACCGATGCTATGCTAAGAAATCTTTGATTCTTGTACTTTCAACTTTCAAGTGCACGAGATACATGGCCCTGCTTAATTAGTTGCCGAGCCTTTTGTTTTTCTTTTGCAGTTTCTCTTTGCATTAAATATTTAACCTCCAGTCAAGCAGTTTGGTAATGACTGTGTTGTACATAACTGGGGGCATAGTCTGAGTTTTTCTGTCCAAGACTGTCAAACATTTTTAGATAAGATGTACAAGCTTCAAATTGAGTTCATGTGACGTTCAGAAGGTGACAACCAAATCGTTCATTTGATATGAACTTGTGAACTTTCAGATGTTTGACAGAACTCTGAAAGATAGTTTGGAAGTCACTAAGATTTTTAATATTAAATAGATAAATAGCAATTCAAGAACCCTGTACCACTGTAGTTATTTTCCTTTTCCTTTTTTTCTTTTCTCTGATGACACATCATTTATACTGACGTATGTCGATGGCCTGGCTGCAAGGCTGCTGGGGTTCATCCAAAATCGAACCATGTCTAACCACTTACAATTTTGATTTCAAGCCTAGAGTTTCAGCTGAAAGCTTAGAATTTTTAAGCAAGATCCAAAATCGTTCAACTTCGAATTAAGCGCTACTTAATTATGGAGGTAAAAGAACTGTTTGACTTAGAACACGGACTCGTTTCAAGTCCGCGATCTAAGGCAAGCAAACAGTTCGTTTACATTTACATGTAATTTGAAGAAGTAGTGGGCATCCTTGGCGATCACGGCACACACGTCGTCAGCAGCAAGCCGAGCAGCGCGAGCACGACAAGCAGCAGCCTGAGCAAGCCCCCAAACATGGCAGGGCTAGCACGATGAGCACAGCGGCGCAGCTCGAGTAGGAGTAGGTGGCCGCCGCCGAGCGCGTAGGGCTTTCACCATCTCCACATCTCCGGCAACGAGATCCGGTGCATCTTCAACGTACCATGGCGCGCGCGTGGGTGGAAGGAGGGCGTCTGTGCCGCGGGCAAGACCAGAGTGGAGTACCTCAACTCCGGCGATCGAGGGTGCTTGCGTTCATCTCCGGAGTAGGAGATCCGGCACACCTTCAACCATGGTGTACGTGGGAGGCTGGAGGACGATGATAGCGCACGTGAAGGGAAGGGTGAGCGCGCCATCCCCAACCCACCCGTGTCTTAACCGCCGCGCGGGGCCCAGCCGACGACGTCGACCGCATCAGCCTCCTCCCCGACGCGCTGCTCCGGAATGTCGTGTCGCGGTTCCCCGCCAAGGACGCCGCGCGCTCGCCACGCGCTGGCGCGGGCTCTGGCGCTCCGTGCCGCTCGCCGTCGTCGACGCCCACATCCTCCCGGCGCCGGGCTGCGCCAGCCACCACAGGAGGTGAGGAGGATGCCCGCCGGAGGCGAGGACGCTCTGTCCAGGGCCGTCGCCGTCGCGGCGTCCCGAGTCCTCGACGCGCACCCTGGCCCCTTCCGCTGCTTCCACCTCTCCCGCTGCCACATGGCGTCGCACCAGGCTGAGGTCGAGCGCTGCCTGGAGCTCCTCGCCGCCAAGGGCGTTCAAGACCTCGTCTTTATGCACCGCCCGTGGCCGCTCGACCACCCTCTCCCGCGCGCGCTCTTTGGCTGCACCTCCGTTACCCGCCTGCACCTGGGCTTCTGCAGGATCCCCAGAACCGCTGGGCTCCCGCGCGCCACGCGCTTCCCCAACCTCCTGGAGCTTGTCCTCAGTACGGCCGTCATCGAGGACCGAGACCTGCACTTCCTGATCGACCGGAGCCCCGTTCTGGAGGTCCTCACCATCACCACGAACCTACACCGGGCGGCTCGAGTCCGGCTGATCAGCCGTAGCCTCCGGTGCGTGCAGGTGAGCATGTCTGCCCAAGTGGACATCGCTGTGGTGGACGCTCCTCGTCTGGAGAGGATTCTCATGTGGATGATATCACCTGCCATACCGGGCGAGACATACTCAAGGATCAAGATTGGCCACGCACCCAACCTGTCCATGCTGGGATATTGCCGGCCGGGATTCCAACTGGAGATTGGCAGCACCATCCTCAAGGTCCTAGTAGTTTCAGCTTCAGCTTGTATATTTGTGTCAATAGTGTGTGCCATTGTTTGTTCTGATCTAACTTTCTGCTCTGGTGCGTTTTATTTTGCACATGTTGCATTGCAGGTGGGTACTAAAATGAGCCCAAGCACCATGGTCCCAACTGTCAAGATCTTGGCTTTGGAGGTGGGATTTGAAGTTCGCAATGAAGTCAAAATGATGCCTTGCTTTCTCAAATGTTATCCCAACGTCGAGACGCTTCATGTCTTTGTAAGACTTGCCAGCCCCATCTTGTTTATTTGGCATCTAGCAATCATCAGTGGCACCAACGCCAGCTTGCTAGCTCGTTTTGATAGGTTCTAGTTGTGTGTCAACTTATGTATGCTTTGATTTGATTGCAGTCAGCGAATGATGACCCCAGTGGCAAGGTTGATCCCAAGTTTTGGAAGGGGAAGGAGGCTGCCTGTATTGATTGCGTCCAGAGGCATGTCAAGAAATTTGTCTTCCAAGAGTTTCGGGGTAAGATAAGCGAGCTAGCGTTCCTCAAGTTCATTGCTGAGAGAGCACAGGTCCTGGAGAAGATGGTGGTCATGGTAGCCTCAAAATTTTTCTCTTCAGCAGATGGTGTCAATGCCAAGCTGAAGCCTCTGACTTCTGCAATATGGGCCAGTAAAAACTGTAAACTGATTGTCTTCAAGAGTCCAACCTCTGATGGGGCATCCCCTGCTTGGTCTTCCAAAATAGCATCTAATTTTTCATGTGGCGACCCTTTTGATCTTCTGACCGCCTCCGATGGACACACACCATGCCTCCGGCGGACACTTGAACAGGGATTAGGGCACTCCCGGTCCTGTACGACGGAACGCGGGGGTGCCTGGCCCTGTGCAGCCAACCCCCGCCCATGCCCAAACCAGGGAACGACGGTGTTCCCGGTCACAAAGCGCATGGCTACAGCTCCATCAAGGACGAACAGGACCCGGGCAGCGTGCCTACAGGCGTAATCTTCCCCGGGAAGGAAGGCGAACAGGAGCCAGAAGTACACCCAAGTCAGCAGCCCACACCGGGCCCACGTTCTCTCTCTCTCCATTGTATCCTGCCATCTCTCCCTACGTATAAAGGGGGAGAATGGACCTCCAATCTCGCTCGTTGAACTCTTTCAACTCACACACACATACACTCGCATTCAGGCGAGCTCTCACTAGAACCAAGAACCTCGAACGCACGAGACCTGGGAACCAGCTTCCCTCTCTCACCATTGCTTGTAGCTCCCCTCTACGAGCCCTCCGCGCTCGGTAACACGACTCCGCGACGAACTGGACGTAGGGCGTTCATGCCTGAAGCAATATAAACCGTGTGTCCTCTGAGCGCAACCATCCGATCTCCGACACGCATAGAAATTTACTAGTTGGTTGTCTAGACCCCGCCATTTTAGACACCGACATCGTTATTTCTACCATAGTATGTGTACAATGAACTGAAACATGTTCACCATGAAACTGCTGCAGATGTAGTTTGCTGGCTGTGTGCATCCACAATGCAAAGGTTGAATATTGTATTCCAACTTCTGAAAAGAAATGGTTGCTGGTAGTCAATGAATGTGAAATCATAGGTTGCTTTGTTTTATACGTATTTGTTAATTTTTTAATTCATTAATTGTGTACTCTTGAGTCAGTCAAGTTCAATTTTAGAAAATGTCTTTTGGCATTATTTCTTGACATAGCAATTTCCATCTGGAATCTTTTGCTTGATCTTTCACATTTCCTTGCAAGCCAATTGTCATTAGAGTAATCTATATATGTACCGTTTTCCTGGTTCATTCTGCAGTGAGTCCCATGATATTTCACAGATGTCAAGTGTCAACTCCATATTTGATTGTTTTTTCATGATCATGTTGTCATCTCGTGATACCGATGCTATGCTAAGAAATCTTTGATTCTTGTACTTTCAACTTTCAAGTGCACGAGATACATGGCCCTGCTTAATTAGTTGCCGAGCCTTTTGTTTTTCTTTTGCAGTTTCTCTTTGCATTAAATATTTAACCTCCAGTCAAGCAGTTTGGTAATGACTGTGTTGTACATAACTGGGGGCATAGTCTGAGTTTTTCTGTCCAAGACTGTCAAACATTTTTAGATAAGATGTACAAGCTTCAAATTGAGTTCATGTGACGTTCAGAAGGTGACAACCAAATCGTTCATTTGATATGAACTTGTGAACTTTCAGATGTTTGACAGAACTCTGAAAGATAGTTTGGAAGTCATGTGTCAACTCCAGATTGATTGTTTTTTCATGATCATGTTGTGGTCTTGTGATACCGGTGCTAATTCTTTTATTCTTTTACTTTCAACGTTCAAGTGCATGAGATTTGTGGACCTGCTTAACCAGTTGCGGAGTCTTTTTTTTTCTTTTGCAGCTTTGCTTTGCCTTAAATATCTAACCTTGAGTCAAACATTTTGCTTTGCATAGTGCAAAGTGTTGTGCTGTAATTAAACTCGGCGCATAGTCTGTGAGTTTGTCCCCTGCTGTTCCTTAGTACTATATTTTGTATGATGCTGAATATTTTCCTATGACATTTGGTTTTCTACTATAGTTACTTACAGATGTGTACATTGAACTGAAACATGTTCACCATGAAACTGCTGTATATGTAGTTTGTTGGCTGTGTGCATCCGCAATGCAGAGGTTGAATACGTTCCAATTTCTGAATAGAAATGGTTGCTGGTAGTGAATGAATGTGAAATCATAGGTTGCTTTTTTTATATTTGTTAATTCATTAATTGTGTAGTCTTGAGTCAGTCAATTTCACATTTAGAAAATGCCCTTTGGCATTGTTCATGATACTAATTTCTTTAAAGAATCCTGCTTGATCTTTCACATTTCCCTTCAAGTCAATTGTCATCAGAGTTATCCATGTACTGATTTCCTAGTTCATTCTACAGTGAATCCTTTGATATTTACAGCTGTCAAGTGTCAACGCAGAATTGATTTTTTTTCATCATGTCGTGGTCTTGTGATACCTATGTTAAATCTTTTATTCTTCTACTTTCAACTTTCAAAGTGCATGAGATTTGTGGACCTGCTAATTTCTTGATGTTCCAAACTAAAATTTCTTGATGATTAATTCACACCGCATCCTTATACAATTATTAAGAATAAAATAAAAAATAATATCTACTATCCATTTCAAATAGTAAGACATTTAGTTTTTTAATTATGCTATGCACTTAGATAGTCTAGAATTTAGATACATAATAAAAATATTGTATCTAAAAAAAGCAAAAACATCTTACAAATCGGAATGGAAAGAGTAAATAACAAAATGATAGGTAGTGCTCTCCACGTGAAAAAGAATAGAAACATAAGAATAGGGAAAAAAGTGTCCCCACAATTAAAATTTTGGTACAGGACATTTAAATTTTCCAAAATTGTTGTGGGACACCACATGTCCTACAACAAAGAAAAAAGTTCCCCACAACACAGGAAAAAGTATCCCACAACAAAGAAAAAATATTTCAGTGTCCCACAACCAATTTTGGATAAGTTAAGTGTCCCACAGCAAAATTTCCCTAAAAAAGAACCAACATCACTGAGAATTAAATAAATTCAACAAGAATTAGGCACTAGGCTTATATCTTTATGTCTCCATCATGATGACAAGATATTTTATACAATGTTTAGATCTACAACAATAGATTATATGAATATTTATTAATTATTTTGGCATCAAAATGACTCCAAAGGAAAAAAAATGATAAACTACAAACTTTTAGATCTCATTGCACGACAATTTTTTTTTGTATAAATTTATCTTGAACCTAGTTCATATGAAATAGTTATAATCTTTTGTTTAAATGATGTGCAGTAGGGCGATAAATTGCCCTTCAGAGATTAACTCATATAAATCATCCAATCAGTGTGTTGAGCACGTGGGCTTAACCTGCTGTAACTTTTTTTCTTAACGCGAAAGACTGAGGGGGAGATCCGCACAGTGATAGATTTTTAATATTAACTAAAGAAAGAGCATATTTATAGACAGATTTGGAGCTTCTAGTATCTATATCTTACACTACCATCCATCTATCTATATCTATATCTATATCTATATCTATTCCCCTTTTTAATTTTACCGGAGCATTACTTCTGTTTTAATTCATTAGATTGCCCGAACGGGCACGCACAGTAGCGGACCTATCAGTATGTGTCTGAATGGAGCCCGGGTGATCCAAAGGTGTTCATGAGACCACATATATTTTTAGCTTACAACATAATGCAATATGGTAAATACATCAGCTAATACCGACGCTGGAGCCCGAGCGGGTGCTGGATCCACCAGTGGGCACACATGATATAAATTTCTATGTATACAATTTATTGGATGACTAAATAAATTATCGGTTCTTGGTTCTATGAAAATCCTATGTGTACAAGATGCATGTAGTACAACTATCGTCGATAATAACTTTGTAAAGCACTTATGCCATATGGTCATATATATATATATATAGCAATAAGTGTAGTGTTTCCTTTTCAATTTAGCCTGGTTGGAATTTTACACATATACCCTTTACAAGTCAAACATTTTTTAAAGGTAGCCTCACCTTAATAAGGTACATGAAGAAAGGTTTTACACATATATGATTCAAATCATTTTGTATTTTTAAATGTATGGCAGAGCAAAGTGGGACTAAAGTGATATATGCCCCTTATATATAGATAATGGTTATCCACTACCGTATGAATGTGGACCACTGATATATGTCTTATTGATCATATAGATAATAAAAAAGTACAGTGAGGGGAGACTGACAAAGTTGGTGGAATGCCTTCACGACCTTTGTGAGCCACTGAGCTTGACTATTAATAATGACAAAAAGGCCATGTACTTGGCATATAGGATGGAATCAAAGCGATGAAATGACCATGAAACCCTTGACGTAGAAGTGCATGCTATGGAAGGTAGCCCTTGTTTAAGCAACCAATATAACTTCACACGCTCTTGTTTAAGCAACCAACTTCTGGGATGATAGGTGGCTCTCCATGGCGTGACTGTCTGACTGTACCTGCATAGCCATGCGAGCACGATCATTGTCTCAATCGTCGAGATGTTAGAAGCTAGTATGTTCAGGCTCATGTGCCACGCGACTAATAAGGGAAGTTGAGGTGGTACCAATCTAGGTGGTTCTACCTCCATGGCACAAATCACCCTCGATGAACCCTATCCACCGTGGACCATAGGCACATTATGGTTAATAGCCTCCACGAACACATACACGCATAGATCCGAAGCGGGGTGGTCACCATGATGAGCTTGAAGGTGCACAATGTCGAGCCGACGATCCCATTGCCATGGACAATGCATGTGTTCATCACATTCTTGTGGTCGCCATGACATGCATTGTTGTTCATCGAGTGCCACTTAGTGTGAGTCTTCGATGAACTGGGTGGACTCAAGAACGGACACATGGATTTATCCTAGTTCAGGCTATCGGGCCCTACATCTAGCAACAAATGATCTTCGTGTTCAAGTGCACCAAATTAGGAGGGTTACAACAAGAGTGTGAGAGATTCTAATGGGGTCGCTCGGTGCTATTCCATGGCTCATTATTGTCAGTGATGTCTCTTCCCTGTTGGAGGAGATGACGACGATGGTGTGGAGGAGGTCTCGGTACTCCTCTCGGGGTGGCTATGCTCTCGGTGCAAAACTCAAAGTTGTCCAAAGGAATCTATTTTGTATCTAGGTTTGTCCTCTCCCTCTCTAGGATCTGATCTCCCCTTATATATTAAGGTAGGTTGGGTACATGGCGCTTTGGGGTTTTTAGTCTACGCTTTGATGACCTGGACCGCAACCACAAGCCCCTAAGACCCTGAAGTTATCGGAAGAGTTTTGTCCCATTGTGTCACACTCCATGCGTGACTTTGTCAAAGAAGTGGATGGTAGCGCCGCATACATTGGGTAGCTCTGAGGAGCCCCCGACCTTTGGTGGCTCGGGCCAGTGTCCTCCAGCCTGGCCTTTGGGTTGGACGAGAGGCATGGTCGAGGATCATGCTCGGGCTTCCTTTGATAGGGAGCCGCCCTCGGGCCCCGAGAAGAGGCTATATATGTGTGTGGTCGATGTCATGCCTCGCCGGATCATTTGACCGAAAGGTGCGTGCGAGTGCACCTGAGGGGTGTAGCCCTTGAGCGATCCTAGAGGCATTGATTGGGGATTCCTTTGACTGGGAACCTCTTACTCCAAGCCATGACATATCCCTATGTTATGATCTCATCAATTAGTGAGAGGGAAAAGAGTGGGGCCTGTCTCCACCACTGAAGGTCGCATCAATTGCCAGCAATGGCAATGGGGTAGAAATGAAAGGCTAGGGGAGATCTCACTTCTATTCACACTCTCCAAGTATCTAGTAACCAAATGACAACAACAAAAGTTATACCAAATGACCAATGATGGCTCAAAATTGCAAAATGCTACTACCGCTACTACCATTCTGATTCAACAAACTTTTTTGCTGCACGTTGTGCTATTGTTAGTCTATTGGAGTGGTGACACTAGGGTGAATACGAGGGTACATGAACAAGACCAAGAGTTTGTGTGGAACACACCAGTCGTCTCCAGTATGGTATCCTGTCTATATGATATCATTTCCCTCTTGCCACTTGAGAGTTGAGACAGTGCCCCGCATTAGTCATCCCTCCATACCCTCTCATTCTGTGCCACTCTAGCAGTGGGATCTCCTCCATCCTTTACATGCACGCACTCGGTTCTAACCACCACTTCTTTTTCCCCATGCACTAACGGTGGTCATGGAGGAATGGCTCCGGTCCACTGCTATTGACAACCTCTAGGAGGAGCATGAGTTTGAAATAGGTTTTCTTCCTTAGAGGAAAATAACAAAATTAATTTGAGAGTAGTGTGGGCCTAAAGTTATATATATGGCCCTTTGATAACAGTCGTCTTAAAATAGTTCAAGGCAGATGTAGAGCTCATTATTTGCTGGTAGTGACAAAAAAGCACTATACGATGAGAGGGGACAACTACGACAATAGCAAAAATTGACACAAAAAAAATATATGAATTTGTCACACTGAGAGCGACCAAGACGTACGTCGGCTCTGAGCATCTCCAAGAGTTTGCTATATTTCACCTGGCAAATCTTGTGTTTTGCCAACTCTCAAAATAATATGCCAAGTAAAAAATAGTCTGTCTCCAATAGTTTGTTATATATATTTTGGACTTGGCAAAATAAAAGCGAAGGTATACAAGACTATTTTTTTCCAAGAGAAAAGGCGGCGGAGGGAGAAGAGTCGATGCCAAGCTGTCTCCGGTTGACATATTTGTCAAGTGAGGAGGGGAGATATATACCAAGTTTGCTATACCGGGTTGTTTTATCAAACTGTTAGAGGCTAATTTTTCTTGTTTTACCAATAATAGATATTGGATGCAAAGTTGAGATAGAAAATTCTTAGGAGACCGAATATGTAACACGTACTTGATTCGGTATCAAACCGTTGAAATGACCTTGAAACCCTTTACGTAGAAGCCAATCCTGATGCTATGGGAGGCCATGCATACGCATGTAGTATCCCTTGCTTATGCAATGGTAGTACTACAGTACAGTATATTACAACCTCGCTCGCTCATAGGCTAGCCAATCAATGGCTGCAGTCAGAGGTGTGTCAAAAACGGCATATATGACGACGGCTTACAGCTCACTACAGATTACACCACACACTCATCACGCGCTTCCCCTCCTCCTACTGGTGTGAAAATAAATGTGATCGAGAGGCTGCGCTCTAGAGCCCCGTCTAGATCCAGATCGCCGTCCTTGTCTAGTCCGATCCCCACCCCATCGGCGGCCTCTCTGCTGAAGCTCGGATCCATGGACCCCAGCGGCGGCGCCGGCGTCGTCGCCGACGCGAAGCGCGCGCGCGAGGAGCAACCCCCGTCCGACAACTCCGGCTCCGGCACGGACGTGGATCGCCTCAGCCCGCTGGCAAACGACATCCTCGTCAAGATCCTGTCCTCGGTCGACAGCTCACCCGACGCCGTCCGGACCTGCGTTCTCTCCCGGAGCTGGCGCACCCTGTCCCTGTGGAAGCTCCTCCTGGAGCTCCGCTTGCCCTTCTTCCCGAGCAGGCCAGCATGTTCCGCGACGCCCTCGACGACCATAAGGTACCTCTCTGCCACCTCCAAGTCGAGGGCCACGGCGTCCTACCCAATGCCCTCGCGACCTGGCTCCCCGCCGCCGCGCGCCGCGTCACCGGCTGCTTCGTGCTGCGCAACAACGACGCGGATCCAATCATCCACGACTACTACGACTACGCCTACGATGACGACGAGGAGGAAGAGGAGGAGGACGACGAGCAGGAGCAGGCGGCGGCGGCGGCCATGATCGTGCTTCCCTGCTTCGAGAAGGCCACCTCGATCTCGATCTGCCTAGGGTTTGTCGGCAGCTTTGGCATGCCAGCGCCACCACCAGCCGACGCGGCCACGGGCGTCGGCGTGTTCTCCCTCCTCACCGACCTCTGCCTGGAACGCGTCTGGTTCCACCACCCGTCCGAGCTCGGCGACGCCGTCTCCTCCGCTCGGAGCCCGTGCCTGCAGACGCTCAAGCTCCGCAACACTCCTGGGTTGGCGGTGCTCGCCATAAGCTCCACCAGTGTGCTGAAGATGGAGCTGGAGGAGCTCATTGACCTGAAGAATATCACCGTGGAGGCGCCAGAGCTCAAGGAGTTGACTGTGACACACTGCTTCATCTTCTCGCTGATGTCGAGTGGGATTGCCGTCGCCATTGCAGCGCCTGAACTGGTGTTGCTGGATTGGAGAGACAACATGGAGAGCCAAAGACATATTCAGGCTCAGCTCAGCAAGTTTCCGCGTCTCCAGTCATTGGGAAGTTTCCTATTCTTTGTGTATGGATCTGATGATGACTTAGGTGCATACAACAGAGCTTTTCTGAAGGTCTTGCAGGGCTTTCAGTTCCTTGAAAATTTTACACTGCTACTGACCTATGTGGAGGTGAGTTGACTTCATGTTTTGTCTATTCGAATTTAGCCTATATATGTAGGCCGGCCTTTTTCTGAAAAAAAAAACATGTTCGAACAATGATCACTCTTTTCTGAAATAGAGTTCTTGTCGATCTAAAATCTTTCTTGAAATATTATGATCACTCTTTTTCTTCTGATTTCCTATGCACACACAGGACCTAGAAAATTATTAATACCTGATGGAAGACATGAGCATGCTCCCAAAAGTTAACACTCTGCACATGATTGTAATGCCAATTGGGCATTCCTATGGGGCCAGCTTGCTCCATATTCTCAGGTTATGCACTGGTATACGAAAGTTGGTGCTACAATTACATGCTGCTCCTGGAATGCAGGTAAAAACATGTTTTTTTTATTTATCTACTAGTCTCTCTTTGATTACAACTTAACATAAGAGTAAATAGCTAGCACCAGATGTACAACTTTGTATATATGGTACGTGTTGGTGGGTGCTAAGCTAGTAGGTCACCGATCTTATATAAAGCGCTTGGTCACTTAAGTTTCTTTAGGGTGTATTGATAACATGCATTGATCCAGTAGTGTGGCTAACAATGCATGCTTTTCATGGTGCTGAGCAGCCTCCATATATAATATAGATTGTGCTTGCTTAGCACAGTACATGTTCTCTGGCTATTTATTTTGCCATCGCCTCATTATTGCTTCTTAATTGAGTGCCAATTGAATGTGTAATCGTTGATAGAACCTTCAATGTGATGAAAGGGGGAAGGTTAATTAACAAGGTAATCTATGGGAATGAAATCTCCACTTGAACCTTTGTTTTTTACAAAAGCCATGAGTTCATAGTGGTCCTAGACATTAGTTTCATGACTATGTTATGTTCCGATGTTTAAACATGATAATGGTATTCAATACGCATCTCCTGATGGAAACACTTTTGTATCTAGTACTTGGGCTAGAAACATATGTAGTTTTTTAGTTTGTTTGCACTATATCATAATGTACAAGTTGGCTAAGTTCTTGTAGTAAAGGGCAAATCCTGATAAGGCCTTTCAAAGAAAAGCACAATATGAGTTTGTAAATTCTAAGGTTTGTATGTAATCTGTAGAGAACAATATGATGTACAAGTTTTATTACAATATGATAATCTGTGCCCTTCCAAAATTTAGGATTGTTTACTATGGGATATTATATATTGATAGATTAATATGATGTACAAGTTTTATTACAATATGATATTCATCGCGGCAATTTGATTTACAACTATATACAATCGATCATACTACTGCCATCAAATTAATTTCAAGGTAGAATTTTCCACTAATGTTGTTGATGACCTTGATTTCTTGATGACATATCTTGATGAAGTATTTTGGCAGTCTGATAATCATTTTAGATAACTCTTCTTTCATGGTATCAATTTTTTTAGCTGATCTCATCGTGTTGATATTGTATGTTGTGTCAGGAACCATTGACATGTCCACCTGCATGTAACTGTGAGCAGCAATCAAACTGGCGATCTAAGACACTTTTGTTTGCTGGCCTAGAAGAAATTGAAATCCAACGATTTGGACGAACTACTCGTGATCTTGATTTTGTGGAGCGACTATTTGGTTGGGCGACACCATTGACAAAGGCAACTATAATTTTTGATATAATAGTCAGAGAAAACGTGGCCAAGGAGATGTGCAGAATGTTTGAAGTGTTCTCTAGGCCAGAAATACACATAGAGTTCAGGTATCATAACAACAAGAAGGTGCTTAATGCACTTGAAGACTAGGGCACCGTACGAGTTGTATGGGAACTTTATAATCTTTTGCTTGTAGTATATGGACCATGGTGCATGTAATGAAACATGTATAAGACTTGTAATGTAATTTGTTTCATCGTCTTGGTAACCAGCTGCGGTTGTGCGAACATTAAATTTCTACTAGATATGAAAGTTTAAGTGTTCTTTACCTCTTTGACAAGCTCCATGTATAGAAGATTGTAATGTTGGCATGCTGAAGACTAGAAATCATTAATATTAATTTAAATTACCCCCATCTAGTAAAAAAAAATTCAACCATCTTATTGGTTTTGATGGAACAGGGATACTACTTGGGTTTAGTATGTTCCCTTTCTGGATTATTGCCAGTATATTTGAACTTTCAAATATACAGTAGCTTGGAAAGGGGTATTGCACATGGTAGCAGTAATATTGATGAGTTAGGACACAAAATTTGAGTTTTTTATATAGATTCCAATGTAACCCAAGGTCTGATGGCAGTTAAACATATTCTTGAATATAAGCTGTTGCTAGGAATGATCCCAGAAGATTTCGTAATTTTATTTTTAAATAAAAAAATAACATTATTCTAGCACATGTAGAACAAACATATCTGCAATCTATTGCTATAGTTTGGTGACATATCTGAAGGTATTCATTCAATCTGACAATAATCATAGGATGCATCTCTTCTTATCTTATGGAAGAATCTAAGTATATTTTCCAAAGATTTGATCCTTAGTTTAAGCACAAACTTCATGCTCATCAGATTATACTATTGAGCAGACATAAAATGGAAATCCATGGAACTCCACTTGAATATCCATGGAGAAAGTAGAAACCCATGATGATTTGACTATATATTAATTTGTACAAAGAGAGGGCTCAAAAGTGACCCTAACCTGACCCCAAGAATGACCCTAACCTTGACTATTAATACTCATCGAAAAGGTATACATGAGCTAAGTTGGAATTAGTTGGATGAAGACCATGACACCTCTGATGTATAAGAGATCCTTCAGTGGAAGGTGGCTAGCCACCCTTGAGAATCTAATGATAAAGAATCTAATGATATTTAGTTGGTATCATCAATGTTATTGTATTATCATATAAATTTGGTCAAATTGGAAATACTTTGTTTGTCCAAGATTTTTAGAATGACATATAATTTGGGATGGAGGGATTATATGAGTGTCCTTATCACAACACTTTTCTTTTAAGTTCATGGGCTTGAAATATATATATATATATGTTGTCTTTTTGGTGACCGGCCTGTTTGAAGTATATGGCAGTGGACAACAAGTTCATTTGAGTTTTTGCATGTAGGCTCAATCATGATAGCACACTTAGATTTAGAAAGCAAGATTTTGTTATGTATTTTGTGGAAGCTTCCTTAGCTTCATTTGATAATCTATGCCTAGAGGTCAACTGATATGGCTCAACATTTTGTGCACATACATCATTGCACCGATTCGATTTGGCAAAATGCAATCATAATGTCAAATCAATTTATAGGTGGGATTTTCCACATATATTGTTGGTTTCTTGAGGACACATGCATCTCTAAGTATTCAGGTGACAATCTGTTAAAATATTTAGGTTCCATTATTTTTGTTCCACACACATCCTCAGTTAATCTTATGAGATATGATGTGAATATTTTATCATTGTGTTATGTGCAAATTCCATGCTGATAGGCTTGTGTTTGTGGTCAACGACCAAACTAGAAAACTGGGGAATTTGTGCTGATTAACTTTGAAGAAATAGAAATCCAAGAGCCAAGAGGGTCCATGAAGTTCCTTTTGTAAAGCAACAGTTTAGTTGGGCAACAACAATGAACTTTCAAACAGGCCATGAACGGTTGAAGCGACACTCGAATAACCAAGTCATGAACCTTCTTCTAGCACACTGAATAGATTCTCAGAGGTTCCATAATATGGTAAAGGGTGGAGTCACTAGAGTTGTGAGCAGTGATAATCCAATGTTGTTGGCTCAAATTTCATGCGGCCCAACAACCAACAGGATCATACTACCATTGCTCCAGTGTGCCCTGGCTGTGGTGTGACTTCATCTTCATGAACCTTTTTTAGTATCTATCGTGCACCATCATATCTTAACTATGATGGGAATGTGTCTGTGGATGACTTTCTCTTAGAAAAAGGGTTCTTTTCATAGAGACCACATATTAAGACTACAAATGGTGAAGTAATGAGTAGTGTGGCTGGATCCGTGTGGGACTACAACCATGGGACCTCATAAATTACAACGTCCATGTCACCTTGATTGTTTGCAACTGTCCGATCTTCCATCTAGCGGCCCATATCATTTGAAGCCGATTTCACCGGAAACAACTTTTCGTACTTCTCCTCATCTTTTATGATTTGTCCATTGCTTTTCTTTCGCTTCGCCAGCTTCTTCCGAATCTGGTGAAACAAATATATATTGGTGGCCTCTGCTTCTCCTGCCCAACGCTCCTGCTTGTCGACCCTTCTCTTTGGATCAGGTGTCCAAGTGGGCGACCTATGTGTGTCTGGATGCATGATATATAACCAAAAGCAATGGTGGTATCTGAATACAATAGTGGATAACCAAGTATAACAAGTGGTAAAGTGGATTCAATGGTCCCTAACATTTCCTAGTTAACCCAAAAACCCATTAGGAGGGCTCCTTTGGAAGACCCAATCCACGGGGGTTTCCCCACCGTCTCCCTGGGCCAGCCCCCCACGCGGATTTCGGCCACAGGGACAAGACCCACTGCATTTGGAAGCCCATCACCCGGGAGAGGGAGCCCCGAGCCACGTACTTCCCCGGAGTGGCTCGTCCCGCACGCAGGGTCCAGGTGGCTCTTCCCCGAGCGAGAGAGTGAGAAAGGGCGACGCTCAAGAGGAAGCACCGCCGCCACCGTCCTCACCCCCACCTCCGCCGTCCTCTCTCCCTGCGGCCACCGCCGCCCTCACTTCCCACCATTGTCATCACCCCCCGGCGTCCGCCACCATGCTCACCCCCTGCTATGTGGTCGCCGACGCCCTCACTTACCACCGTCGTCCTCGCCCCCGCGGCCACCATCGTGCTCACCCCCCCTATGGCCGCCACTGTCCTCATTCTCCACCTTCGTCTACTTCTTCTCCTCATCTCTTCACCGGCCTCGTGATCGCCACCACCTCTGTTCGAGATTCAAGATCTACTCGAGGGTTAGCTTCAAGAAGCGGTTCTAGTTCCTCTCCTAGATCTGATTCATATGGTGATGAGATGGGCGCGGGTAAGACGTCGTCCATGTGTTGTGGGAGATTATGATGCCCATCTCCTAGATCTCTTAGATGTGGGTTTGATGTCAGCTCAAGTTCTAGGTCATCCTTGCCGAGGTAAACATCAGCTATGGGGTCAACAAGCTCGACGGCTGCTTGCTAATCTGTTAGTTATTGTTTAGCAGTACAATTTATTTTTCAATGTTCAATCCTGTACAGAATTTAGGCTTCAGATTTTCAGCACGTTGTTGCAGAATTGTTTATTTACCTGATAGTATATAGTATATTTCATCATAGATGGAATAGCCTGTTGCATAAATCTGTAACAATGTAATTACAAATTATTTTTATTATTATGCAGATCTTGACAACATGAGATCGAGTTGGATAAAAAAATCATAGGTATGTTTGCTTGTTGTCTTACAGTTCTTCTCTTGTAGCCTTAGATCGTCTAAACTAAACCTATATTCTGAGATGATGTTTGTTTCATATAAACTGCAGATGTCCCAATGATTAACTCCTGCAGAAGTCCGATTCTGTTTGAAAGGTATAAGCCCATGTTTGAGTATACTACCGTATATATATTTCCTTGTTTAGTATGGCATGAGAGCTCAAGTGTTTCTGAAACTTCAGTACTTCAGAGTTTCTTCACATGTTTCTGAAACAATATCAAAGTAGGATACATTTCCACACACTAGTACAAAGGGTACTATACAGGAGGTTCAGAACCCATTTCCACTGGTGTTTTTCAGAACCGCCTGCGCTGGGAGCCAGTGGAAATGGGAGCCCAATATACAGGCGGTTCCTTAAGAACCGCTAGTAGAAATGGTTGTCCAAAAATTAGGTTTTTAAAATAGAAAAAAAATTATGGGACATGCCCACTAGAAATTCGCCCGCACGTCTCCGTCACAAGTCATGTCGCGTAGAATTGCGTGCTACACGGCCGTGGGGATTCGAACCCGAAACCTCACCCTCGCGCATACCCTTCTCTACCACTCCAAGTCCAACCATAACTCACTTGTGTCTAGATTCCGTTTTAGTTCCCCACATATTATATTAAACGAGTGTAAATTGATTGTTTGAGCCACTAAACGAAAAACTTTTCGAGATCTACAACTTTCATGTAGGAAGTTTTTCCATCCGAGCTTGTTTACAAAAATTTGAATTTCAAATTTGACAAATCTGCACATAGTTTTCGATGACAAGATGATTTCAAATGAAAAAGTTATCAACAACAAAGTTTCATAACTTTTCGAGATCTACAACTTTTATCTAGGAAGTTTTTTCATCCGAGGCCGTTTACAAAAATAAAAAAAACAGTGTCTAAGGATTTCTAGTGGCGAATTTCTTAAGAAACTGCATGTAGAAATCGATTTCTAGTGGCGGTTCAGAACCGTTTAATTTCTACTGACGCACGTTGAGCGAAAGCGTATGTACAAATTATTGCACACTGCCGGCGTAGAGCTTTTTTGTACTACTGACAGTTGCATTGCTTGTGCATTGGCTTCAAAGATGCAAGCTTTAATCTATTATGAATTTATGTCTGGTTGGATTTCCTTGGATTAACTTGTAGTGGTGATGTGCTGCCAAGATAGATCGAGTTATCTATATTTCTTATTTGTATTTTCATGGGAAAGATTTGATCTGCCGGCTAGTGGTAGAATTATTAATAGGTTTTGTATTAAATTTAATGGTGTAAGGTTTGGTTAATGTGCTATTGCTAGCAAGTACATAGTGGTCACGGGCTCTTAGCTTTCAGCTTGTGTTTTTGTTTTTTTTTCACAGGAATTACTACTCCGGCAACAAACATGTTTAATTAATTAGACAAACGCGCTACTAGCCTACCAACATTTTTTGCACGTGTGAAATATGGAGTTGAGTGGAATGTACTTTCGCATGTCACTACAACACAATAATGTGACGAAATTTCTAAATTCTGAAATATTGCTAGTTACAATCTGATATGAAATACTTTACTCTTTGCATGTGATTCTGAATTTTTGTGTTCTTGATGATAGGAAGTGTCGATACAAAGGATTTAACCTCACCTCAGCTTGGCAAGCATATGGATCGAGATGACCATTTGTAAGCCATAGATTAGCTTTGTTGGCTTAGATGGTGAAAATAACTTTTGTATGAATTTATTAGACTCTACTGTTGTCCATATTGCTTGTCAAGAGTTGAGAGTTTCAGAATGCTTGTTCAGAGTTAGTTCATTATCAAAATTCTTGTGGTATTGTACTATCCAATATGCATGTTATACTTAAACAAAATTCCAAGTTGAACTTGTGTATGTTATATTATGCTTTGCGTATACCTATGAGAAAGCATAGTTTTGTTTCACGAATACAATAAGCAGAGATGGGAAAATATAGTGCATAAGAGCAGTCCAGTGACACAGCGTTGCAGGCCTTGCAAACAAAATATAGTGCATATATGGGAGCAGTCCAGAGACACAGCGACGGGGAGTGCTTCAGGTCCTGCAAACAGACGGGGGAGGGTGACACATCGACACTGGTGATCTAGCGGGGATTCTTTTTCTGTAGTAGTGTTGAGTGTTGACAACCCTCTATGACCTGCAGTAGGGATGATTTTGATGATATGTGACCTTGACTATATAATAATAAAAAGTTTCACAAAAGATAGGTATGGTGAGAGGGGACAATGAAAAAAAAAGGCACAAAAAAGCCTATGTGAGCGATGTGACCATATAAGAGTGAATATATATAACCTTAACATCACAAAAAACGACTGAAAATGAGTAGTTGATAGTTTATATGCAGTAAGTATTGCAGTATAGATGAAATGACAATGGAACCCTTATGTGTAAGCGCTCTTGCTATATGGAAGGCGGCCAGTCTGCCATGCATCTCTAGCAGCCACATGCATGTCGTCTGACACAGCTCACTGCACAGACGATCAGGCTTGCTAGCTGTACTGTGAAATATGGTAACCCGCGTGACTCACTTGTGAGCCCACGCACCACACACCCTGCAGCCCTAGCAGATCCGACCCAAATCGTCCCCACACCTCTCCTGCTCGATCTGCGCACCATGGATCCTTGCGGCGCCGCCGGCGAGATCTCCGCCGCGAAACTCGCGAAGCTCCTGTCCGACTCCGCTGCCGCAACAGGCACGGGCGTGGATCTCCTCAGCGAGCTGCCAAACGACATCGTCGACAAGATCCTCTTCTTCGTCAGTTCCCACGACGGCGCCGACGCCGTCCGAACATGCGTCCTCTCCAAGCACTGGCGCTCCGTGTGGAAGCGCCTCCCGAATTTGCACCTCCCCTTCCTCCCCGATCCGGCCGGCGGCTTCCGCGACGCCATCCTCGACCAACCGGTGCCTCTCCGCGACCTCAAAGTCGAGGGCCACGGCCACGGCCAAGGCGGCCTACCCAGGTCCGTCGCGACCTGGCTCCCCGCCGCCGCGCGCCGCGTCACCGGCTCCTTCTTGCTGCTCATCAACGACGCAGCTCCTCCGACGACAGACGCGGCGCGGCATGAGGATGAGGCGGCGACCATTGAGCTGCCATGCTTTGAGCGCGCAACCTCGATCTCGATTGACCTACTGTTCCGCAGCAAGCTCGCATTTCCACCATCCGACGCCGACGGCGCCGGCGTGTTCTCTTGCCTCGCCGATCTCTGGCTGGAAAACATCCAGTTCCAGAACCCGTCTGGGCTCGGCGACGCCATCTCCTCGGCGCGGTGCCCGTGCCTGCTGACATTTCACATCTGCCGCAGCGTTGGCCTGGAGAAGCTGGACGTGAGCTCCAGATCTCTAGTGAAGCTGGACCTTGAGCAACTCCATGGCTTGCGGGAGCTCACCGTGGAGGCGCCGGAGCTCAAGGAGTTACATGTGGTGGACTGCTTCTCCACTCTGCTGGAGGAGGAGCAACCACCGCCGCCGGTTTTCTCCATTACAGCGCCTGGGCTGGAGGTGCTGGCATGGAGAGACTCGACTACTCAATGTTGGAATTAGATCTTCACCGTTTAGGCACAACGGCCTAACGGGCCCTAGGTTTGCGCCCTGATCGGGGGCGCCCAACCTTGTGGTTGGTGGACCCTTGTCGCACAGCGCTATAAAGACAAAGTGGGGGCCGGGGCACTAAGTACGAGACGTGACACGAGTCCCAAAGTTGACCTAGCCGCCAGTCACCCCACCGACATCTAAACCCTAATCCGATCTGAGGGGCGCTGCCAGCGACGGGATTCCCCATCGACGCCGGCGAGCACCCGGATGCAGGACGCGAGCATCGACGCTACTGCGACCAACATGGCGGGCGGCGGCTTCACCTCCAACTCCAACCCGAACCCCGGCGCAACCGCCGCCGCCACTGCACCACCTCCCGTTGACGGATCCGGTCTGTACTCTACCGTTCTCTCTCTCTCTCTACATGCATAGCATGAACTGCATACCTACTGTCTACTCGAACTGTTTTTCTCTAATGGATCTTCCTCCTAGTCGATCCTATGAATCTAACAATGGTATCAGACGTCTCCTACGGAGGGGATCTACCTTTGGGAATGGATCGGACGAACCCGATCTCTACGATTTGAAACCCTAACCTAACCGATTGAAGAACAACAGAGGTTAAGGAGAAGAACTTGAACGAAAACAAGGATCGGGATAAGAAAAGCACGCAGAACATGAAACCCTAGACAAGGTAACCCGATCCAAATCGAAAACACAAACTCGAAACCCTAACCCGCTCGATCCAGAGGGCTATTGAAAAAGAAACGAACAAGAAATTTTTTTTTCTCTCGAATCCAAATCCAAGAACAGGGCCGGCGGGATTTCGTTTCCCTCACCGCCGACCATCACGAACCCCTACATCGCTGCTTGAAACCGCGCACTGCCGCGGAGCCGCTCGACGGCGGCGCGCTCAGTCGTGGGAGAGCGCGCACGCCGGCGAGGGGGCCCGCGACGGCACTCCTTCCCTTCCGGCCGGTTGCTCTCGGAGGCAGCCGCCGGCGTCTCTCTCTGCTGCGGGCTACTAGGAGCGGCGCGCGGGGGGGGGGGGGGGGAGACAGGAAAGAAGGAGGGAAAGCGGGAGAGCCGTCGGCTCTTGCCGCCGGTGGGTTTTTCCCGGTCGGCACTGCCGGGCCGCCGCCGCCTTGCTGTGCAGCTGCGCAGAGGAGGAGTGAAAATGCCTAGGGTTTGTGGCGGCCGGATGAGCTGCTGCGGGTTTTGTTCTCGCGAAATGCACGCGCAACCGTCCGATTAAGAAACCCCAGATCCGACGACCCTCGATGCGCTGCGGGAAGCTGGGCAGAAATGAGCCCAGGCGGGCGAATGAATTCCCGGCCCAGGCCCACGTTGCGGCCTGGGCGGAAATGGGGAGCCCCGAGCGCGGGTGGGCTGGGCCGATTTGGCCTTCTGGCTGATTCGGTTGCCCAGGCCCGCAAGTGAATCAAATGACTTTTCCATTTTTTTTATTTTTCCAGAAATCATAATGAATTCGATATTTGAATACAATTTTGAACCGCATTTTGATGAAAATTTTTTCTGTACAAAATTTTATCCAACGATATCTTTATGTTCAGAGAATAATTTGAATTATCTATTTCTGGAAAATAATATTTTTTGAACAACTTTATTATTGTTTCCGCTGCGAAGAAAACATTGAATTTTGTCTCTTGATTAAATTTGAACCAACGGGAGAATTTAATTTTGAGCGAATTATGAATTCTCTGAAAATTTTGATGACATTATAGTACTGTTATTTTCTAACCAACGTTGTTAATAACATTATTATAATAAATTGCTATGCATTTATTTTACTTCTGCCCAATGGTGATGTATAAATTTTTGCATAGATGAATTGTATGTTTTAATTTTGACCAACGTTGAGTTAAGACATGCAATTTATATGATGAATGTTTCTAACTTTTCTTTGGACAAATTTCAGGAGTTAAAGGAATGGTGAATATCAACAACATTCCTCCACTCAACGGTACTAACTACCGGGTGTGGCGTGAGAAGTACGAGCTGGAACTTGCATTGGCAGAGATTGATCTTGCCATTACTTCCTCGTGTCCTACTATTCCAAAGGAACTGAAGCAGAAAACTGATGAAACTGACGAAGCATTCAATGCCCGAAAGCGTGATCATGCTGAGGTCAGAATGAAATATGATATTGAACACGAGTTTTGGATTCAATCCAATCGAAAATGCCTGTTGGTGGAGAAAGCCACTATTGAAGACCAAATCCGAGGGTCCATCCCAGAATGCATCACCGCCATTGACTACCTCGAAAGGGTAAAGAGTCAGTTTACTGGGTCTTCCAAGGCCACAGCAAGCACCATGATACATAAACTTGTATCTGAAAAATACAATGGTGGTGGTGTGCGTCAGCACATATTGAAAATGAACACAATGGCAGCAAAATTAAAGACAATGAATTTGGGGATCAATGATAAGTTCCTCATTCACTTGGTCTTTCTTTCTCTGCCAAAAGAATTCGAAAACTTTGCTGTGAACTATAATATGTTGCCTGAAAACTGGAACATTGAAAAGGTCATTGCAATGTGTGTTCAGGAGGAAGAGAGACTTAAGTCCACACAGGGTGAATCAGCTCATCTTGTGAAGGACAATAAAAGAAAGAATTATTACAAGAAACCACATGGGAAACCCCAGTGGAATAAAGCCTCTCCCTCCAAGCCACAAGAAAATGCAATTGAAAAGGGAAAAGAAAAGGACTCTCAGGATGAGGGCTACAGAAAATATGGCAATGCTGAAAAAGACCAGTGCAAGTAATGCTTCAAGAGAGGCATTACAAGAGAGATTGCTCAGTATACCTGAAAAAGTTATTGAAGAAAGGTGATGATACTATCACATTTGTAGATGAATCTCTGTTTTTATGTTATTCGAACATCACTTGGTGGATTGATTCCGGAACAACAATTCACGTTTCAAATTCTTTACAGGGGTTCAGTGGGAGGACAACTCTGCGAAGAGGAGAAAGAACAATTAAAGTTGCGAATGGAGTACAAGCTGAAGTTGAAGCCATTGGCGATTTAGCTTTAGAATTAAAGAATGGCTTTGTACTTAAGCTTAGAAATGTACTCTATGTTCCCTCTTTGCGTAGGAATTTAATAAGTGTTTCAAAACTCGATGATGATGGATTTGGCTGTCATTTTGGTAATGGCAGATGTGAAATATTTGATAATAATGATAAGTGTGTTGGTCTTGCCTTCCGACAAGACAAGCTTTATTTATTGTCTCTTGCTGAGAATGTGAATCATAAATGTGATGTTGTGAATGATGTGAATATCTCCCAATCTACAAATGAGAACAAGAAGCGGAAGAGAAATGAAAGCGTCTCTTCGAAGCTATGGCATTGTCGTTTGGGCCATATTTCGAGGGGGAGAATAGAACGCTTAGTGAAACAATCGATCCTTCCGCACTTAGAATTCTCCGATTTAGAACAATGTGTTGATTGCATCAAAGGAAAATATGTTAAGAAAATAAAGAAAGATGCTAAACGAAGCACGAGAGTATTAGAAATAATCCACACGGACATTTGCGGTCCATTCCCAATGCAAAGCGTGGATGGTTATGATTCGTTCATAACGTTCACGGATGATTACTCTCGTTATGGCTATATTTATCCAATTAAAGAAAGAACAGAAGCATTGGATAAATTTAAGATATTTAAAGCCGAAATTGAAAATCAACACAACTTGAAAATAAAGATAGTTCGATCAGACCGTGGTGGAGAGTATTATGGGCGAAATACCCCGTATGGCCAAATTCCAGGTCCCTTTGCAAGGTTCCTATAGGAAAATGGCATAGTCGCTCAATACTCCACACCAGGGGAGCCTCAGCAGAATAGAGTGGCTGAAAGAAAAAATCGTACCTTAATGGATATGGTGAGAAGCATGATGAGTTACTCCACACTACCGATTGGTTTATGGATGGAGGCACTGAAAACCGCCATTCACATACTTAATCGAGTACCAAGCAAGTTGGTGCTAAAAACACCGTATGAATTATGGACAGGAAGAGAACCCTCACTTAAGCACTTACGTGTGTGGGGTTGTCCAGCTGAGGCAAAGGTTTTTAACCCAAATATTGGAAAGTTAGACTCCAAAACTGTCAGCTGTCATTTCATTGGCTATCCAGAAAGATCGAAAGGATATCGATTCTATTGTCCTGATAGATACACGAAATTTGTTGAAACAAGACACGCTGTGTTCTTGGAGGATGACATGATCAGGGGGAGCAAGGTAACACATGAAATTAGACTTGAGGAGAAGCGGGTACATGTACCTACTCCGATGGTTGAAGAACCATTCTTTACGTTACCTGCTACCGATGTTGCACCAGCAGTACAGGACACTGTGGTGACAACGCCTGTTGTGAGTTCTCCCATAGCGACAACAAATGAACAAGAGGAACCTGACCATCAGGAGCCTGTAGAACCAAATGTCGCCTATGAGGAAGAACAACAACCGCCCATAGTGGACCAAGTGCCAGAGGCTCCTAGAAGGTCTCAAAGAACTAGAAGGTCAGCTATTCCAGATGACTATGAAATTTATGAAACTGAAGAATTCCATATGGAAGATGACCCTATAACTTTTGAAGAAGCCATGAGAAGCGAACTCTCATCAAAGTGGTTTGAGGCCATGGAAGATGAGATGAAATCTATGAATACCAACAAGGTTTGGGTTCTAGAAAATATTCCTAAAGGAGCTAAGAAAGTAGGCTCCAAATGGGTCTATAAGACAAAATATGACTCCCAAGGGAATATTGAAAGACACAAAGCGCGACTTGTGGCTAAGGGTTTTACCCAAAGAGAAGGGATTGATTACAATGAAACTTTTCCCCAGTTTCTTGTAAAGATTCTTTCAGAATCATTATGGCACTTGTGGCTCACTATGATCTAGAATTACATCAAATGGATGTAAAGACTGCATTCCTAAATGGGGATTTAGATGAAAATGTCTATATGGCACAACCGAAAGGTTTTGTCGTAAAAGGAAAAGAAAATATGGGATGTCATCTAAAGAGATCCATTTATGGTTTGAAACAAGCTTCGAGACAGTGGTACTTGAAGTTTGATAAAACTATAACGGGTTTTTGGGTTTACAGAAAATGTCGAGGACAATTGTGTCTATGTGAAATTTAAGAATAAGAAATACATATTTCTGATCCTATATGTAGATGATATCTTACTTGCTAGTAGTGATATCAATCTACTATTGGAGACGAAGGAATTCTTATCCTCGAACTTTGATATGAAAGATCTCGGTGAAGCTTCATTCGTCTTGGGAATTGAGATTCATCGAGATAGAAGAAAAGGGGTATTGGGATTGTCGCAGAGGGCATACATAGAAAAAGTTTTGAAGAAATTTAGTATGCATGCGTGTAATCCATCTCCTGCTCCGATTGTCAAGGGCGATAAATATGGGGAACATCAGTGTCCCAAGAACCAATATGAAATTGATCAAATGAAAGCGGTACCGTATGCTTCGGCAATTGGAAGTTTGCAATATGCTCAAATGTGTACGCGCCCTGACATAGCTTTTGTTACCGGGTTACTTGGCAGATATCAAAAGAATCCAGGAATTGAACATTGGAAATTAGTGAAGAAAGTCTTGCGTTATTTGCAAGGTACGAAAGGTCTCATGTTGACATATGAAAAATCTGATTCCCTGCACATAGAGGGGTATTCAGACTCCGATTATGCTGGAGATGAAAGAAAATTCACATCGGGATATATCTTTACTCTCGCTAAATGAGCGATATCATGGAAAAGTTCGAAACAAACAGTGACTACATCCTCGACAATGTATGCCGAGTTTGTAGCTTGTTATGAGGCCTCGGGGCAGGTAAATTGGTTGAAGAAATTTGTACCCGAATTGAAAATAATTGAAAGTATACAAAGACCGATGCGGTTGTATTGTGATAACAACCCAGCGGTAGAATATGCTCACAACAATAGGTCAAGTGGTGTTGCCAAACACATTGACATAAAGTACTATGTTGTGAAAGACAAACTTCGGGATCCTATCATAAATCTTGAGCATATACGAACAGAAAAGATGCTAGCGGATTCGCTCACAAAAGGCCTTCCACCCCGTGTGTTCAGAGGACACATAGCCGGCATGGGTTTAAGGGAGAGCCTATGATTCCCGAAGAATAAGAAGGGCCCAGAATAATGAAAACTTTATTCCAAAAATAGAAAGGCGTGTAGTAGCTGTGAGTCTAACGACAAGAATTGTTGTGACGATGAAGCATGCTCTATATGCTAATCTGCGATGGAATAAAATAATTGAAATACTGAACCAGAATGAAATTTGAAGAATCGAAAAGAATTATGTAAGATTTAGGGGGAGAATGTTGGAATTAAATCTTCACCGTTTATGCCCAACGGCCTAACGGGCCCTAGGTCTGCGCCCTGATCGGGGACGCCCAACCTTGTGGTTGGTGGGCCCCTGTCGCACAGCGCTATAAAGACAAGGTGGGGGCCGGGGCGCTAGGTACGAGACGTGACACGAGTCCCGAAGTTGACCTAGCCGCCAGTCACCCCACCGACATCTAAACCCTAATCCGATCTGAGGGGCCTTGCCAGCGACGGGATTCCCCATCGACGCCGGCGAGCACCCGGATGCAGGACGCGAGCACCGACGCTACTGCGACCAACATGGCGGGCGGCGGCTCCACCTCCAACTCCAACCCGAACCCCGGCGCAACCACCGCCGCCACTGCACCACCTCCCGTTGACGGATCCGGTTTGTACTCTACCGTTCTCTCTCTCTCTCTCTACATGCATAGCATGAACTGCATACCTACTATCTACTCGAACTATTTTTCTCTAATGGATCTTCCTCCTAGTCGATCCTATGAATCTAACACTCAAGACGCCATTCATTTCGCCCACCGGCTGCCGCATCTCCGCTCACTGAGAACCTTCTTATTATTTGTCTATGGAGATGATGACGATGATAGTTACAACAGTGATTGTCTGAGCATCTTGAAGGGCTTTCGGTCCGTCGAAACCTTGACATTGATCCTGGTTGTGATGGTGAGTTCACTAATTAATCTTATATATATATATATATATATATATATATATATATTATAATATGCCAAACATCATAGCATTCTGGTGCAGATTCAGGTATATACTGGTATTTGAAAATCAACCCAAGAATTCTCACCTTTTGCTTTACTTCATTCCCTGCTTTACTTTAATTAGTGTTATTTGAGAATTACAGTATAGAGTTTATATATATGCTCGAGATGGTTACGGTTTTGTGGAAGCAAGTGAGCTACTGTTGTTTCCTCGTGTGTCTGTGAATTTAGCCTATATATAGTTTGTTCTTTTAAAAAATAATATTTCATAAATAATGAACGTATATTAAAAAAACTATTTCTAGAATTGACCAACTGCCCATTTTTATTAATCCAATGCAATGATAAACCGTCAATGCTTTTAACAATACAACGTTCAACCTAAGCACCATCATTGAGCCTACACTAACCCTGTGGTGTCAAAAATTAGTAATAGTTCTAGGGTGGTATATGTATTCTTCTAGAAATATTTCATGCTATTATAAGTTGTTGCTTGAAATATGTATGATTTAGTCTGATTCATATATATGTGGACACGCAGGACATGGACGACGACTATGTATATTTGATGGAAGCAATGACCATGCTCCCAGATCTTACAACTCTACACCTCATTGTAAAGTCATCAAGTGGACATTGCTTCGGGGATAGCTCATTACATGTTCTCAGGATTTGTAGCGGTATAAGAAAGCTGGTCCTAGAATTATCTATTTCTCCTGAATTGAAGGTAAAGATATTCTTTGCTTATCTAATTATACGACTTTGTCTAGCTAGTTACACGAAGTAAAAAATACTGTACAACCTGTAGTGGAGTGGTAGTTAGGTAACAAATATTGTAAAATGCTCAGCTTGGTCACTTGAGTTTCTTAAGATTGTACGCACGTATTGATGACATGGATTGATTTAGCGTGACTAATGATACATGATTCTCATGGTAGTGAGCAGCCTCCATATAATTGCTTTTAATTTGTTTCCTTAGCACATATGCTCAAGTTCTTTCTTTTATTTTTTCCATCACATTGTTCTTGCTTCTTGCGTGCAAATAGAATGCCTAGAGTTGTTCAAGGCTTCAATGACTGATCAAAGGGAATGGTTAGAAAAGTATTCTAGGATGTATAGAAAAGTATTGGGGGATCATCACACCCATTGTAGGGGTACCTTTCATATATACAACCATATATGAGTTAGTACAACTTGTGGTATAAGCAATGTGCTGCAACAACGTGGCTATACAATCATCCTAATATCAGCCAGCAATCTTAGTGGTAGGGTCACAAACGCATAAACTGGTCCTAAAATCCATAAACAAATACATGGGGAGATATCGGTCATGATGTCCACGAACTGGTATGCCAAAGGGACATGAAGCACAGGGACCTGTCATGATGCAACCTTCTCCCAGACGAAGTGGATGTTGATCTTGATGTGCTTCATGCGATGATAGTGAATAGTGTTGGATGTCAAGTAGATAGTGCTCATGTTGTTGCAGTAGACAACTATTGCTAGAGGAACATAGATGTGGAACTCCTGGAGAAGCTATCGTAGCCGACAACACTTGGCCACAAGTAACAATATGATATTGTGTACTTCTGTCCCAAGTACTAGGGCTCAAAATATATGTCTTTTTTGAGTTATTGAGTATGTTTGACCTATATGCCATTGGACATATCGGATGAGTTTTTGCATGAAGGCGCAACCTTGAGATCACAATATGAGCTAGGAAATTATAAGGTTTATATGCAATATGTAGATAAATATTTTTATCACGTGAGTTGCACTTTTAATCTATACCAGAAGCTTGTGTCAATTACATGTAGGACCAGCACATAGCATTGGCTATAACTTTTTACCACAAATGAAATGTTCTCCTCAAGTGGTGTTATATATGGTTCATATTTTTCTTTTGTGTTAGCTTCAATAACACTTCCATTGATATCATATGCCCTAAGGTCAACTTTTGCTTGTTTAATTAATTTCTAGGTGGAATTGCCCTCAAATCTTGTTGATAATTTGATTTTCTAATGACATATCTTGAAGTAATTTGGTTGTCTGATGATTTCCTTTTAGATTTCTCTACTTTCATGGCATCTAAATTTTCAGTTGATATCATCATGTTAAATATATGTTGTGTCAGGAACCATTGGCATGTCCATCAGGCTGTATTTGTCGGCAGCAATCAAATTGGCAAACTGAGGAGCTTGTGTTGGTTTACCTAGAAGAAATAGAAATCAAAGGATTTGGAATATCTGATCTTGATATTGGATTTGTGGAGAAGCTATTTGGTTGGGCGACATCACTGACAAAGGCGACAGTATTTTTTGATGAATCAGTCACTGAAGGCATGGCCAAGGAGTTCTGTTGGATGTTTCAGTTCTTCTCTATGCCTAAAATACACATAGACTTTAGGTATCATAACAGCAAGAAGGTGTTGGATGCACCTAAAGAACAGGGAAAAGCCCGACGTCTATGAGAGCCTTAATCAGCCTTTTCTTGTAGTATGTGGATGAAGAATCATGGACCCTTGTGTTTAGGCGATTAACAACAATGCTAGGTCACTATGACTAACGTGTGTTTTGCAGAGGCAAAGTCATTTGTGTTAGGTCATTAGTGATACAATTTGAATGGGCTTAATGGATATTCATGCCCCCAAGATGGAAATCGTTTCGGTTGCAAAGGATGATGATACAAGTTGAAGACTAGGCTAGTTCTTAGTGCCATAAGGTTGAGAAGGGCACTAAGTATAGCTAGGGTTTTGTTTTTCCTTTGACCTTACTATAAAGGGGGGTATGAGATTAGTAGCTTGACCTAGGAGAGTTTAGGAGAGTGGGTATATGCACACTTGTCACAACTAGTCCTACAGACCTTGCGTTCAGCCCCTGGTTAACCCTAAAAATGGTAGGAGCAAAATCCCTCGAGAGATCTCAGCGAAATCAGTTGAAATAGGGGGAGAAAGAGGCTCTGGACCAGTCTGCCAAGTAGGCGTCGGACCAAGGAGAGTGGTCCGACGATCCCTGACTCAGGCAAAATTCCAGCTCGAGAAGCTCCGGACCACCTGTCTGGAGAGCGTCGGACCATAGGAGAGTGGTCCGATGGCTCGTGTCAGAGAGAGAGAGCCTGAGAGAAGGCTCCGGACTAGTCCGACGGCTAGTCCGACGCTTCAAGACAGGAGGTTGATTTCATGCAGTGAGTTCCCTGGCTCCGGACCAGAGCGTCGGAACAGGGCTCCGGACTAAGGAGAGTGGTCCGAAGGTTCGAAGAAGAGAATATGTTTTCACTCAGTGAGCACCCTGGCTCCGGACCAGTGCGTCGGACCAGGGCGTCGGACCAAGCAGAGTAGTCCGACGGTGCCTGAGTATGAATTCAGAGTGAGCTCCGGACCAGTGTGCTTAGTCCGTTGGTGTGAGCTCCGGACTAGTCTGGTGGCTTCGCAGAGAAAAGAAAAAGCAAAAAAACGGCTAGTTTTGGAGGTGGGGACTATTTATAGTTGCCCCCTTCATCCTTAGGAGCTCTCTTGGCCATTGTTTCAGCTGGTGACACCTTGAGAGAACCTTTGGAGAGTCAAGTGCCTAGTGAGGGAGAGATTAGAGAGAGTTCATCTTGTTCTTCCCTCCTAGAGTGATTAGGAGTGACTTGTGTGCATCCATCCACCTTCCTAGCCTTGAGTTGGTCAAGTGAAGATCTTGTGCTTGTTACTCTTGGTGTTCGACAGCACCTAGATGGTTTGGTGGTGTTCGGAGGAAGGGATCGCCGGAAGATTGTTGGCGGCTCTTCTCCAAGCTTCTGTGATCGGTTGTGGACGATTCTCCGAGCCGGAGTGGCAAAGAATCAGCCCGTAGAGAGCACTCTACCCTTGCGTGGGTAGAGGGGGAGCGATACCTTGCGAGGTGCTCCAACGAGGACTAGGGGGTGTGTAGACACCTCGATACCTCGGGAAAACATCGTTGCATCACTGAGAATCTCTTTTCCCTGGCTCTTTATATTTCCGCATTACATTCCGTCTTGTTCTTATCTTACCTA
This sequence comes from Microstegium vimineum, assembly GCA_022036555.1. Lineage (NCBI taxonomy): Eukaryota > Viridiplantae > Streptophyta > Magnoliopsida > Poales > Poaceae > Microstegium > Microstegium vimineum. The sequence continues at coordinate 2,126,843 of CM039119.1, forward strand.
CTAGAATTGCTTAGGTTGTTCTTAAATTCCATGAACTGCTACCGCTTTCTAGCTAGAACACATGAACGGTAGGCACTAGGGGGTGATTGGCATTTGATAGGTTTTCATATTTGCTTTAGAAATTTAAAACAAGCCCAATTCACCCCCCCTTCTTGGGCATCTTGATCCTTTCAATTGGTATCAAAGCCTTGTTGCTCTAAATTAGGCTTCACCGCCTAGAGCAAGATGTCCCATGGGGATGGACCGCCACCCATGTTCTATGGGGATGACTTTCCTTATTGGAAAGTGCGGATGGAGGCCTACCTTGAGGCCATGGATGTCGGCGTTCACAAAGCCGCTACCATAGGTGGATCGGTGTTCGCCGAGGATCCCTACTTTGAGAAGAACAATGCTAAGGCAAAGAACATTCTTTTCCGTGGCATTTGCAAGGATGTGTTCAACCGTGTGCGAAATTGCAAAACCGCGTATGAAATTTGGACAAACATTTGTGCTCTACACGAGGGCACTAAATGTGAAAGAGAAGAGCGTTATCACCTCATCATTGCTAAGTTAAATGCTTTCACCATGTTATCTCATGAAAATGCTAATGAAATGTACTCTCGCTTGAATGTGCTTGTAGAGGAGTTGAATGGCCTTGGGCTCTCCCAAATGACACCGGCCGATGTGGTGCGCAAGATACTTTGTGTCCTACCAATAGACAAGTATAGCCACATCGTCACGGTCCTTCATCAAGGCGATCTCTCCGCAACTACACCAACACAAGTGTTGGGCAAGATCAATGCTCATGAGATGTACATGAAGATCAATGATGGAAGTCCATCCTCCTCCAAGAAGAAAGAGAAGGAGGAGAAGGAATTGGCTCTCAAGGCATCCTCTAAGGAGAAGTGCAAGATTCAATATGTCATTGAGAGTGCAAGTGATGATGATGATGAAGAAAACATCGCTCTCATGGTGAAGAAGACCGCCAAGATGTTGAAGAGGCTAAATAAGAATGGAGTCAAGTTTGACTCAAAGAAGAAGAAATTCTTCACAAGCTCTTCAAGGAAGCCAATCTCCCAAATGAAGTGCTACAATTGCGGCACTCTTGGTCATCTAGCTCATGCGTGTCCCGAAGAGAAGAAAGACAAGTTCAAGAACAACAAGTTCAAGAACTTCAAGAAGAACAAGGGCGGCAATGATGACTCATGTGATGATGAAAAGAAGCAAGACAAGCCATACAAGAAGAAGAAGAACTTCAACTTCCACAAGAAGAAGAAGGATGGCAAGGCTTACATTGTGGGTGATTGGCTCACCGATATTGATGATTCAAGTGACTCCTCCGATGAGAGTGAAGAAGAGAAGGTGGCCGCATTGGTGATTGGTTCTTCTATTCCACCGCCACCTCCTCCTTCATCGACGGGCTCATCCTCTACACACCTATGCCTTATGGCTAAAGGTGACAAGAAGGTACAAAAAGAGGATGATGGTGATGACCTCTCTAGTGATGATAGTGATGATGAAGAAGCACCCTCCTATGATGAGCTAATTAAAATTTGCAACAAGTACGCTAGCATCATAAGGAAGTACAAGAGTAAAAATGACAAACTTCTTGAAATCAAAGAGAACTTGCATGATAAGCTTGACAAATTGTCTAGTGCTAATGATGATTTGAAGCTTGAGATTAACTCTCTCACATCTAGCACTAGGGAGCTCAAAGCCTCTCTTAAGCAAGCCAATGAGAAACATGATAAGCTTGAGAGGTCATCCCAAGAGCTCCACACAAGGTATAACTTGCTAAAAGATGACTAAAACCAAGTGAAAAGTGATCATGGCACACTAGTGGTAGCAAATGAATTGCTTACTCAAGCTCTTACACATGTTGCTACTAACCCGTGTGCTAAGTGTGCAAGTACTACCTCTTGTGAAATCGAGCTTGATGATGTGGCTCTTGAGCAAAGTGCTAAGTGCAAGGGCAAGAGAGTTGTAGAAGCCGACAAGTATGATGATTATATGAAGATGAGGAAGAGAACTCAAAGCTCAAGGAAGAGCTAATCAACCTCAAGGCAAACAAGCCCTTCACCATCAAGCTGGCTCAAGAAGAAGACAAAGATGCTATCACTTTGATTAACTCTCTTAGAGAAGAAATTGCCAAGCTCAAGAATGACAAGACCAAGCTTACAAGTGGCCTTGAAAAGTTCACCAAGGGCCACAATCTCCAAAGTGAGCTTCTAATGAGCACCATCATGAAGAATGACAAGACCGGTATTGGGTTCAAGGAAAACCAAGTGATGAAGGCCAAGGTCAAGATTGAAGCCAAGAACTATTACAAGAACAAGTACAATGGCTACAATCAAGAGAAGCCAAAGCCCAAGCCTAAGAGGTGCTTTGGATGTGGACAAATTGGTCACTTCGAGTTCCAATGCAAGACTCCACTTCCCAAGACCTTTCCCAAGCACACTAGGCCATTTGCTCATGATGCTCACTATGTCATCAACAAAGATTCCAAGGGTAGACCACTTGTGGTGTTCCTTGGACCTCCAATGAAGAACAAGCCTAGGGTTCTTTGGGTTGCTAAGGAGTTGGTTGACAAGGCAATGGGGCCCCGCACTAAGGGGGTTCCCAAACAACAAGCTTAACTCCAAGTTGCTTGTGTGTAGGTGAACTACAAGACCGGTGGGAGTCATTGGGTAATTGATAGTGGTTGCACTCAACACATGACCGGCGACCCCCGGATGTTCACCACACTTGATGAGGATTGTGCAAATCAAGAAAAGATTACTTTTGGGGATAATTCAAAGGGCAAAGTTCATGGCTTAGGCAAAGTGGCTATCTCCCAAGATCAATCAATTTCCAAATTCTTGCTAGTACAATCTTTGAGCTTCAATTTGCTATCGGTTGGTCAACTTTGTGATCTCGGGTTTCATTGTCTCTTCACTCCAAATGAGGTGATTGTGACCAAGATTGAAGATTCATCGATGATATTCAAAGGGTTCCGGCACAACAACCTCTATTTAGTGGACTTCACTTCAAATGAAGCTAACTTGTAAACTTGTCTATTCTCCAAGAATTCTTTGGGTTGGCTATGGCATAGAAGATTAGCACATGTGGGCATGTCAACCTTGAAGAAGCTTGTCAAGAAGGAAATGGTTAGAGGAATCAAGGATGTGGTGTTTGAGAAGGACAAACTTTGTAGTGCATGTCAAGCCGGCAAGCAAGTGGCAAACACTCATCCAACCAAAGCTTTCATGTCAACCTCAAAAGTCCTAGAGTTGCTACACATGGATCTATTTGGCCCTACCACATATGCTAGTCTTGGAGGAAATCTCTATTGCTTAGTGGTAGTGGATGACTACTCTCGATACACTTGGGTGTTCTTTATTCAAGACAAGGGAGAGACACAAGGCATCTTCAAGAAGTTTGCTACAAGAGCTCAAAATGAATTTGATGTGAAGATCAAGAAGATTAGAAGTGACAATGGCACCGAATTTGTGAACACAAAGATTGAAGATTATTGTGATGAAGTGGGGATCAAGCATGAGGTATCCGCCACATATACTCCACAACAAAATGGTGTTGTAGAGAGGAAGAACCGGACGCTCATAACTCTAGCAAGGTCTATGCTTGATAAGTACAACACTCCCGAGAAGTTTTGGGCGGAGGCAATCAACACCGCTTGCTATGCGGCAAACCGTCTCTTCGTCCAAAGGTTATTAAAGAAGACCCCCTATGAGCTCGTCAATGGGAAGAAGCCAGATATTTCATTCTTCCGGGTGTTTGGTTGCAAGGTGTACATCTACAAGAAGCGCCAACACTTGGGTAAATTCCAACGGCGGTGTGACATTGGTTTCCTTGTTGGATATTCACTTAAATCCAAGGCATACCGTGTATTTAACAAAGCCACTGGCTTAGTTGAAGAAATGTATGACTTGGAGTTTGATGAAACTAATGGCTCCCAAGGAGCGCTTGAGGATATTGATGTAGGTGATGAACTCTTGAGGGAGGCAATGAAGAATATGTCAATTGGTGCTATCAACCCGCAAGAGGTGGAATAAGTTGAAGATGAAGCAAATCAAGATCCTTCTCCACCTCACACGCCTCAAGTTGATGAAGGAGATCAAGTGAGGGAAGCTCAAGAAGACACTCACATTCCTCAAGATCAAGCCGAGGCCGAAGCAAGCAATGTTGAAGCACCGCATCCCCCTCCTCAAGAGACAAATAGAAGATCAACACCTATTCTTCAAGCTCACCCCCATGATCAAATTATAGGGAGTCCATCAAAGGGAGTAATGACTCGCTCTAGACTTGCATCTTATGTTGAACATCACTCATTTGTTTCCTTTGTTGAGCCTACTAGTGTTGAAGAAGCACTTGCGGATCCGGATTGGGTGAATGCCATGCATGAAGAACTCAACAACTTCACCCGGAACCAAGTGTGGACACTTGAAGAGAAGCCAAAGGATGCAAGAATCATTGGCACCAAGTGGGTGTTTAGGAACAAGCAAGATGATCAAGGCGTGGTTGTGAGGAACAAAGCAAGATTGGTGGCAAAGGGGTTCTCTCAAGTAGAGGGACTCGATTTTGGAGAGACCTTTGCTCCGGTTGCAAGACTTGAAGCCATCCGTATCCTTTTGGCATATGTTTCACATCACAAAATGAAACTCTTTCAAATGGATGTGAAGAGTTCCTTCTTAAATGGTTTCATCAATGAACTTGTCTATGTCTCACAACCTCCCGGGTTTGAATACCCAAACTTGCCTAATCATGTGTATAGGTTGTCCAAGGCACTCTACGGATTGAAGCAAGCTCCAAGAGCTTGGTATGAGAGGCTAAGGGACTTCCTAATCAAGAAGGGCTTCAATATCAGGATCGTCGACACAACACTATTCACCAAGAAGCTAAATGGAGAGGTCTTCGTTTGCCAAGTATATGTCAATGATATTATATTTGGATCAACAAACCAAGATCATTGCAAGGAGTTTGATGACTTGATGTCCAAGGAGTTCGAGATGTCAATGATTGGCGAGCTAACCTTCTTCCTTGGCTTTCAAGTGAAGCAAATGAGAGAAGGGACCTTCATCTCTCAAGAAAAGTACACTTATGATCTACTGAAGAAGTTCAAGATGGAGGATTGCAAGCCAATCAAGACCCCAATGCCTACTAATGGGCATCTCGATCTCGATGAGGGAGGTAAACCGATTGACCAAACTCTTTATCGTTCTATGATCGGTAGTTTACTTTACCTCACCGCATCTAGGCCGGATATCATGTTTAGTGTGTGTGTATGTGTGCTAGGTTTCAAGCAAGTCCTAAGGAGTCGCATCTCTGTGCGGTTAAAAGAATCCTTAGGTACATAAGGCACACCCCTAGCATGGGTCTTTGGTATCCCAAAGGAGCTCCCTTCCAACTAGTTGGCTATTCCGATTCGGATTATGCCGGGTGTAAGGTTGATAGGAAGAGTACCTCCGGCGGGTGCCACATGCTAGGAAGATCTCTTGTTTCTTGGTCCTCAAAGAAGCAAAACAGCGTGGCATTGTCAACCGCTGAGGCGGAATACATTGCCATGGGAGCTAGTTGTGCACAAATCTTATACATGACCCAAACACTCCTTGATTACGGTGTTGTTTTAAAAGAGGTTCCACTTTTGTGTGATAATGAAAGCGCTGTAAAGCTTGCTAACAACCCGGTTCAACACTCTCGCACCAAGCACATAGATATTCGCCATCACTTTCTTAGAGATCATGTGGCTAGGAAAGACATCACACTAGTTGGAGTTAAGAGCGAAGATCAATTGGTGGATATCTTCACAAAACCACTCGATGAAACAACCTTTTGTAGGTTGAGAAGCGAGTTGAATGTGCTTGATCACTCAAACTTCACTAAAAGATGAACTTGTGTGATCCATGCATTCATATGTAATACAACATGTTTAATTTGGTAATGCACATAGGCTTGGCTAACACGGTTGAGATAACCGCCCTCAAAGCGTGTGACAAAGCTTAACCGCGGTTTAAACTTGCAAGCAACCTAGATTCAAATTCCGTTTTGCATTGCATATGCATGAGTGTTGCTTCTTCGTTTCTTTTCGGTTAAGTTTTTTGGTCATCCTCTAGGTTTGTCACTTAGGGGGAGCAATTCAACGCTCTAGCTTCAGCTAATACCCCTCTTGTGCCCCTATGGTGACCCTTGGAGCTTTATTGAACTATTTTCTTATGAACACTAATCCTAGCCTATGGCAAACTATTTCTAAATTGAGGGTTTGAGAGATGGTTCTTATGTTAAGTCCAACAAGTGCTCCTCTTTGCTCTTTTGTGTTGGTACTTGGCTAAGAGAAAAGATTGGAGAGAAAAACAGGAAAATTCAGAGCAAAATCAAGCACCGGACCACCCTCCGGACCACTCTGCATGGTCTGACGCTCAGTGGTTTGACGCCTTGTACCTCTCTGCATAAAAATTCTCCAGTCACAGAAACCATCGGATCCGTGTCCGACGCTCCTCCGGACCATAGGCAAGTGGTCCGGTGCCTCTGTTAGTGCCCCCCAGTTCAGTCTAAAGCGCCGTCGGACCAGTCCGGTGAGTAGTCCGACGCCTTGGTCCGGTGGTCGGGTGCTCTCTGTTTTCTTCTCTGGTTTCTGTCGGACCCTCCGTCGGACCAACCTCCGGACCAAGCAGAGTCGTCTGGAGCTCGAAAATTTTGCGCATACCCCCCCTGCGCGCGTGCGGTTCTGTTTCAATAGGGTTTTTCACTTACCGTCCGTACACCGCCATTCCTCCACCGCCTGAGCTCTGCCGCCAGCTCCCCTGCGCCTCCCATGCCGCCAGTGAGCTCCTCTCTGGTGCGCCGCCGCCACACCACCTCACCTCACCGTAGCAGCGTCGTCTTCCACCGCGCCGCCGCCTGCCACCTCCCTCTACCAACCTCGCCGTCAAGGACCCCCCCTCGCCGGCGCCCAAGCCACCACCTTCTCCCTGCCAACCAGTCAAGTCACCTAGGGTGTCACCCCTCCCTCCATTTCCCATTACCATTGCAAATCAAGGAGAAGGTTCCCCCCTAGGGTTTCCTAAAACCTAGGGTTTGGGGGATTTTTCGTCGAGTCGATTTCGTCGACTGCGCTTCATTGTTCTCCTAGGGTATCTCCTTGATCATGGTGTTAGCGTTTCGTCTAGCTATCGATCAACTCATGCCTTAGTTCATTTGATTCCATATTCACTCTCATTCTCTAAATCAAAATGTCAATTATGTTTTTCAGTTGGCAATTTCTCCTTGAGGAGTGTGGTTTGGAACTTGCATTGCTCTGATTAGATACGCTCGCTTACCTTAGGTATCATGACAGATTTCATTCTATTTCTTATCTAGATGCTTGCTTCTATACAGATTCTTATCTCTAGATTTTATATATGCTTATATATACCTTGTCTATTCTATCTAGCAGCAGTGAGTGGCAGTTTAAACTCGGGGCAAAGCTCGTGAATAAGGATTGAGGCAAAGCCTCACAAGTGACAGTCCAGTGGCTAGCAGGCCCCTCTATCAGTTGATTCTGGCAGTTGGCAGTTGCTTGTGACAGCGATCAGTGGTTCTTGCAGTTGGCAGTGGTTCTTGTGTCTGTCAGTGGTTTCTATCAGAGGGCAGTGCTTTCTTTGATTGTTTAGTGATGGCTCGTGGTTCTCGTGCTCGCGCTAGTGGCTCAGGTGATGACACTCCTCCTCCTCCACGTCCTTCAAGAGACAAGGGTAAGAAGCAAGTTGTTGAGAAGCCAAAGCAAAAGAAGCGAAAGCTTACAGAGGCTGAGAAAGCAGAGGCAGTGGCAGATGCAGCAGACCGCGCAAAGCGAGATGGTCACCGAGGTTCAGTCAAACTTGGCACCCCTCCGCGGGATTTACCATCTACTCCTCCTACTCAGTCATAGACAGACGAAGCTCCAAAGGAGCAAGAGCTTGTCACGGAAGCTCTTGGTACACCGTTGGCACCTCGTTCCTGGGGGTGAGCTACTCGTTCTCAGGCAGCTCAGTCACCTCAGAGTGCCTCAGCAGCTCCCACGGTAGCTTCAGCATCCATTCACCTTGACCTGAGGAACCTCACAGCAAAGCAGGTGAAGAAGCTTCATTTTGTAGCTCTTGAGAAGTGGTGTCCTGATCAGCGTAACCCCAGATCCTCACCAGGATGGCACACACCTCTCATGGAGGATTTCTACAGAGCAGCTCAGCTTACCAGCATCCAGATCAGACCTCACAGAGTTTGCTCCTTGGAGAGCATTGTTGAGTTGGCTGGTGAGGAGATCATACCCTTTATCACATATCTTCCGGGACTTGCCGATCTTCTTGGTCGTTCCAGAAACTATATTGAGAGATGGGTCCGATCTAGTGAGGAGATCAGACCCTTTATCACATATCTTCCGGGACGCCGACTTCCAGCCAGTTCCTCCTATGCCCCCACGGGCTCACGACACTGAGGCTGGCGGCTCTGGCTCCGCTACAAAGACTATGATGCTAAAGATACTTGATCGTCTCAATGAGCAGCAGAGCTCCTTAGTCACTGCAGTTACTCAGGTCCAGCAGAGACAGGATGAGATGCAAAGGCAGTCTGAGGAGCGCCACTTTGAGATGCAGCGACAGATGCTTGCCATGCAGTTGAAGTCACAGCGCTTACAGCTACAGTCTCAGCAGCTTCAGCAGCAAAACATGGTCTTTATGGCCCACATGCTGAAGTGGACTGGCGCCCCTCCCCTTGAGTTTTCAGCTGCACCCCAGATCCAGATGATGAGCTCGTCACAGCCATCTCAGTCAGTTGGGCAGCTAGCAGGACCACAGCATTCAGTTGGCCCCTCAGTTGGCCCTTCAGTGGCCCCTTCGAGTTCTGCCGGACAGACTGTCACTCCCACCCCAGCCGTACAGTCCAGTGGACTTCAGGGTGCCGGATTGACCACCCCGTTCCAGTCCCCGGCGACTCAGGTCACACAGTGGTTGGACACCTTCGGCCCGACTCAGCAGTTCACCCCTCTCACTACCGGTTTCACGCCGCTCTCTGTTACGATGGGTGCTACTGCCAGAGATCTCTCTGCGTCGTTCAGCGACATTACAGGGCAGCCGTCCCCCACTGGTCAGCAGATAGCCGCAGAGGTTGAGGCAGAAATGGTTGCACCGACAGCTGATCAGCACCGCTCTTCAGTAGCTTCCTCAGAGGCTACACACGACAGTCAGGCTCCAGCTGTATCCACTCCACCCACAGCTGCAGTTGCTACCGATGCCACTATGGTTACTATGACTCCAGTACAGCCTCCGCAGTCTCCGGTCCTTCAGACTCCAGTCGAGTCCGTGCATGAGGCACAATCGGATACCTCGGCTCCTGAGGCTCCAACAGCGACACTGGCACCGGATTCAGCTCCTTCTTCTACCCCAGCTACTGCTCCAGAGTCCTCGACAGCAGAGATAGCAGGCCTGTCAGCTTCTGACCCCCAGACCGCTTCACTTCCAGCGTCAGACACTCAGGGGGAGGACTGAGATGATGAGACCTACTTGGCAGCGTTCAGGGTGCTCAACCGCTCCACGGCTGCTTCCACTCCGCCTCCAGACGCTTAGTTGTGGTGCTTCGACGCCAAAGGGGGAGAGGGAGAGTCGAGTAGATGGGCTAGCTTCAGGGGGAGCTAGTAGGATTCGTTCTTTTGATGTATATTAACTCTATCGCATCATGCATCATGTTTACCGTCTTTATGCATTGTATAATATGTGTGATGGTTGAGGCTTGATGGTTGTGTGACATGTGTGGACCTTTACCTTTATATATCATGTCACTTGGTTATGCTATGTTGCTTCCGCGCTAATCTCTGATCGTTTGGCTATAAGCATATCCTTTATGAAATCAAGTACTATGCTCAATTCATATCTAGTGTGCTTGTCATGGCTTGAATGGGTAGGCATGTTTTTTGTCTTTCTTATCACTAACCCATGCCTATCTCATGTCAATTCATGTTTTCTTTTATCAAAATTCACTCATTATTCTCTACTCGAGCTTGTATTGTCGTCAATCACCTAAAAGGGGGAGATTGAAGAATCATGGACCCTTGTGTTTAGGCGATTAACGACAATGCTAGGTCACTATGACTAACGTGTGTTTTGCAGAGGCAAAGTCATTTGTGTTAGGTCATTAGTGATACAATTTGAATGGGCTTAATGGATATTCATGCCCCCAAGATGGAAATCGTTTCGGTTGCAAAGGATGATGATACAAGTTGAAGACTAGGCTAGTTCTTAGTGCCATAAGGTTGAGAAGGGCACTAAGTATAGCTAGGGTTTTGTTTTTCCTTTGACCTTACTATAAAGGGGGGTATGAGATTAGTAGCTTGACCTAGGAGAGTTTAGGAGAGTGGGTATATGCACACTTGTCACAACTAGTCCTACAGACCTTGCGTTCAGCCCCTGGTTAACCCTAGAAATGGTAGGAGCAAAATCCCTCGAGAGATCTCAGCGAAATCAGTTGAAATAGGGGGAGAAAGAGGCTCCGGACCAGTCTGCCAAGTAGGCGTCGGACCAAGAAGAGTGGTCCGACGGTCCCTGACTCAGGCAAAATTCCAGCTCGAGAAGCTCCGGACCACCTGTTTGGAGAGCGTCGGACCATAGGAGAGTGGTCCGATGGCTCGTGTCAGAGAGAGAGAGCCTGAGAGAAGGCTCCGGACTAGTCCGACGGTAAGTCCGACGGCTAGTCCGACGCTTCAAGACAGGAGGCTGATTTCATGCAGTGAGCTCCCTGGCTCCGGACCAGAGCGTCGGAACAGGGCTCCGGACTAAGGAGAGTGGTCCGAAGGTTCGAAGAAGAGAATATGTTTTCACTCAGTGAGCACCCTGGCTCCGGACCAGTGCGTCGGACCAGGGCGTCGGACCAAGCAGAGTAGTCCGACGGTGCCTGAGTATGAATTCAGAGTGAGCTCCGGACCAGTGTGCTTAGTCCGGTGGTGTGAGCTCCGGACTAGTCCGGTGGCTTCGCAGAGAAAAGAAAAAGCAAAAAATGGTTAGTTTTGGAGGTGGGGACTATTTATAGTTGCCCCCTTCGTCCTTAGGAGCTCTCTTGGCCATTGTTTCAGCTGGTGACACCTTGAGAGAACCTTTGGAGAGTCAAGTGCCTAGTGAGGGAGAGATTAGAGAGAGTTCATCTTGTTCTTCCCTCCTAGAGTGATTAGGAGTGACTTGTGTGCATCCATCCATCTTCCTAGCCTTGAGTTGGTCAAGTGAAGGTCTTGTGCTTGTTACTCTTGGTGTTCAACAGCACCTAGACGATTTGGTGGTGTTCGGAGGAAGGGATCGCCGGAAGATTGTTGGCGGCTCTTCTCCAAGCTTCTGTGATCGGTTGTGGGCGATTCACCGAGCCGGAGTGGCAAAGAATTAGCCCGTAGAGAGCACTCTACCCTTGCGCGGGTAGAGGGGGAGCGATACCTTGCGAGGTGCTCCAACGAGGACTAGGGGGGTGTGTCGACACCTCGATACCTCAGGAAAACATCGTTGCGTCACTGAGAATCTGTTTTCCCTAGCTCTTTATATTTCCGCATTACATTCCGTCTTGTTCTTATCTTACCTACTAGAATTTCTTAGGTTGTTCTTAAATTCCATGAACTGCTACCGCTTTCTAGCTAGGACACACGGACGGTAGGCACTAGGGGGGTGATTGGCATTTGATATGTTTTCATATTTGCTTTAGAAATTTAAAACAAGCCCAATTCACCCCCCCCCCCCCTCTTGGGCATCTTGATCCTTTCAGTGGAATTGTGGATCATGGAGTATGCATGGAACAACTTATGTATAATGCATGTGTAGTGTAATTTTATTTCCTGTTATTGGTACCAGCTGCAATGAATGCGAACATGGAATTTCTAGCTAGTAGATTGCTCATAATAATTTTTTAATCGTGCATTATACTATAGATTGATTTGATATGGAGCTGTAAGCAGTGTTCTTTTCACAAACTTGATGCGTACAAGGTTGTAAATGTCGATGTGTTGAGACTACACATGATCAGTTTTATTTGAAATGATTCCCATGCATCCAGGAACGAGTCTATTCTACAATCTGTTAACTTTTTGGCAGCCGGACAGGGGACGATATATACTACTTGGGCTGTAAATATAATATGTATCTTTTCTGCATAGTTATCAGTCTGTTTTAACTTTGAAATATACAACAGATCTGCCGGAGCTGGAAATATACAATCCCTGAAGTTTCAGTAGTTTTATTTTTTGTATACTAAAAATCGAAATCATGTGCACGGCCTCTTCTGGGTATGGTTGGCAAGAAGCGCACGCCTTGAGAGGCTAACGAGTGAGCCCTGGACTGGTGAAGCGCCTTATTCTGTTGTGTCATGCCAGTTGCGTGACCCTATCGAAGGAGTGCAGTGGCCGGCAGGGCCTTGCGCCTGTTGAACGGACAGACTACATGGAATCTACATACCTGTCAGGCGCCGGATGCCTGACTCTCTGGTTGCCCATGGATCGGGACGTCGCGGTTCATCACGTGAGCACTGGCCTAGGTATGCGCTGGGTTGGAGGCACGCTCGGGCTGCTGTCGCTCGGCAGTTCGGGGCCCTAGCGAGCCCCTGAGCCCCAAGCATTGGCCAAGGGTGTGCTCAGGTTCTCCCCCGACTCCTTCTAGAGGGTGCACACACGCACCCGATAGGTAAAGCCAGCGTGCCCTGGGCGGTCTGTGAGATCAATAGGGCGGTCTGTCGGTCGGCTTCTCTTATCCCGAGAACATATAGCATGCATATACATCTATATATATGTTAGTGATAGGTTCCTTGATCCTACCACGGCTGGAGCGTAGACATAGGAGATTGGAGGACAAGGGCGAGCTTTAGTCCCAGATTCGTAATCTCGGTCGGGAAAACTAACCGGCCGGGACTAAAACCGGGTTGGGAACCGGGACTACAAGACTCTTGTGTACGTACTAGTGCATGCGTGGCTGAAGCCCTAGCTGGGGCGAGTGTGGGAAGGGAGAGATGGATCACGTATGTGGCCTTTAAGGCCAGGAAAATACTATTGCATTTCTTAATTAATTCCAAATTGTCAAAGGGGCACTAATCCAATCGAATCAAGATCCTATAATTAAGAAATAACAAAAATATCTAATAGGAAGAGCTCCCGGGCTTCTAGCGGAAGCAGTTTTCTTGCCTTTGAGGGCACATGCTCTCACATTATGCTCCACACGATTTGCATTGAGATACGTGCACAACATATTTTACTATTGTGCACACATCTCAATGCAAATCGTGTGGACCACTATGCGAGGGCATGTGCCCTCGAGGACAAACTTTACTTTCCCGGCTTCTAGCCCTCTTCTGTACACCAGCCGTCGTAGCCACTAGGCCAAGCCCGACTTTGATACGCCACGCCAATCATAAGAGTTAGACTCTCGTCAACAACAATAACAAAATTGGCATAAAAATGATTGTGTCACATTGAAAGCGACCATGACGTTGGCTCTTATCAAAGACCGAGTACGTAGATAGTGCATACTTGATATTGTATCAAACATATGAAATGACTATGAAACCTTTTACATGAAGCAGTCCTGCTCTGGGAGGCCATGCATCTCTGTAGTATCCCTTGTTTAAGTAACAATACACGACATCTCGACAAGTTTCGTGATTTTCAGACTTCATTTGCATTTTATACAATTTTAAAACAAACCACATGCAAGTTGGTGGCTAAGTTTCGTGAACAAGATGTTTGAAATTTTGCACATGTCCTTAGATACGGACATGTACGATCAAAAACATGAATATCATTTTTCGAATCATGAAATTCCATTATTCAATGCACCTAAACATGAATATCATTTTTCGAATCATGAAATTCCATTATTCAATGCACCTGTCGTTCAAAGTTGTTTTTTCCGAAAAAAATTCAATTCAATGAAACAAATTAACTAAATATAGCAAAACTAACAAAAATGTATGAAAATCGAAAATTGGGTACCTAGCAATGTTGTACGGCTGAAAAATCATATCAATAATAAAAAATATTCTTTGCCGAGCGTTCTAGTTAGCGCTCGGCAAAGAGGTATTTGCCAAGAGGTCTTTGCAGAGAGCCTGGCAGGTGGTTCTCTCGGCAAAGAAATACGAAAAAAAACAAAAAATCTTTACCGAGAGACTGACGGCTGGCTCGAGGCAAAGATTGACGGAGGGTGAAGAGGGTGAGCGCCTCTTTTTTTTGCCGAGAGTTGGTGTTTGCCGAGGGTCTGACTCTTGACAAAGATCACCTTTGTTGAGTCTACTTTTGCCGAGAGATAGACTCTCAGCAAACGCCGAGTTGTCGAGCTCCTATCTTTGCTGAGAGCTGCTCTCGGCAAACATCCTTTTTGCCGAGTGACCGACATAAAGCTCTCGGCAAAGAACTTAGCACTCAACATATATATGTTGTTTTCGGTAGTGAGTGTATCTTATGGAAGAATATTAGCTTATTTTCCAAAGATTTGGTCCTTACTTTAATTAAGCACAAAGTACATGCTCATCAAGTTGTACTTTTGAGCCGACACAAAATGGAAATCCATGGAAGTCCAGTTGAATATCCATGGAGAAACTAGAAACCCATGATGATTTGACTATTAATTTGTACAAAGAGAGGACTCAACAACAGAAAGGAAAACTGGCAAAGGCCTATCTGACCCGATCGAGAGCCACCCTAACCTTGACTATTAATACTCATCAAAAAGGTAAATAGGTAATACTTGATACACGAACTAGGTTGGAATCAGATGGATGAAATGACCATGACACCTTTGATGTATAAGAGATCCTTTAATGGAATGATAAACACTTCGGAAAACAATAAGAAAATTAACGTAGTTTGTCGCTCGAAACGAGTGTTCAACGCTGCTAACCTTTCTGATGACGAAACTGAAAGAATTGAGAAAGTGTTCATTTACTGACAGAACTGAACAATCTAATCAGTATAACTCCAGTATTTGCCAGTACCTTCTAGTTGTCAGTATATCTTTAATTATTTTGTCAGTTTTTTTAATGGCTTGGTACAACCGGTATTATAACTTTAGTAGAAAATAGAACCTTTAATTTTAATAGTTGTCAATAAGTATTTTTTTAGTATCTTCAAATATTTTCTCCTTTTTATCAGTACCTAGCATAACCGGTACTATAAATTCTAGTACCATTAAGTAGTTTGTCACTATCTTCAAATATTTTGTTAGTATAGCTTGGTATAGCCGGTACTGTGACTTCAGTAATTGCTAGTACCTTGTTGTTAGTATCTTCATGTATTTTTTAATATCTTCAAATATTTTCTCGTTTTTATCGGTAGCTAGCATAACCAGTATTATAAATTCTAGTACCTTTAAGTAGTTTGTCACTATCTTCAAATATTTTGTTAGTATAGCTTGTTATAGCCGGTATTGTAACTTCAGTAATTGCTAGTACCTTGTTGTTAGTATCTTCAAGTATTTTTTTAGTATCTTCAAATATTTTCTCGTTTTTATCAGTAGCTAGCATAACCGGTACTATAAATTCTAGTACCTTTAAGTAGTTTGTCACTATCTTCAAATATTTTGTTAGTATAGCTTGGTATAGCCGGTACTGTAACTTCAGTAATTGCTAGTACCTTGTTGTTAGTATCTTCAAGTATTTTTTTAGTATCTTCAAATATTTTCTCGTTTTTATCAGTAGCTAACATAACCGGTACTATAAATTCTAGTACCTTTAAGTAGTTTATCACTATCTTCAAATATTTTGTTAGTATAGCTTGGTATAGCCGGTACTATAACTTCAGTAATTGCTAGTACCTTGTTGTTAGTATCTTCATGTATTTTTTAGTATCTTCAAATATTTTCTCGTTTTTATCAGTACCTAGCATAACCGGTACTATAAATTCTAGTACCTTTATGTAGTTTGTCACTATCTTCAAATATTTTGTTAGTATAGCTTGGTATAGCCGGTACTGTAACTTCAATAATTGCTAGTACCTTGTTGTTAGTATCTTCATGTATTTTTTAGTATCTTCAAATATTTTCTCGTTTTTATCAGTAGCTAGCATAACCGGTACTATAAATTCTAGTACCTTTAAGTAGTTTGTCACTATCTTCAAATATTTTGTTAGTATAGCTTGGTATAGCCGGTACTGTAACTTCAGTAATTGCTAGTACCTTGTTGTTAGTATCTTCAAGTATTTTTTTAGTATCTTCAAATATTTTCTCGTTTTTATCAGTAGCTAGCATAACCGGTACTATAAATTCTAGTATCTTTAAGTAGTTTGTCACTATCTTCAAATATTTTGTTAGTATAGCTTGTTATAGCCGGTATTGTAACTTCAGTAATTGCTAGTACCTTGTTGTTAGTATCTTCAAGTATTTTTTTAGTATCTTCAAATATTTTCTCGTTTTTATCAGTAGCTAGCATAACCGGTACTATAAATTCTAGTACCTTTAAGTAGTTTGTCACTATCTTCAAATATTTTGTTAGTATAGCTTGGTATAGCCGGTACTGTAACTTCAGTAATTGCTAGTACCTTGTTGTTAGTATCTTCAAGTATTTTTTTAGTATCTTCAAATATTTTCTCGTTTTTATCAGTAGCTAACATAACCGGTACTATAAATTCTAGTACCTTTAAGTAGTTTGTCACTATCTTCAAATATTTTGTTAGTATAGCTTGGTATAGCCGGTACTATAACTTCAGTAATTGCTAGTACCTTGTTGTTAGTATCTTCATGTATTTTTTAGTATCTTCAAATATTTTCTCGTTTTTATCGATAGCTAGCATAACCGGTACTATAAATTCTAGTACCTTTATGTAGTTTGTCACTATCTTCAAATATTTTGTTAGTATAGCTTGGTATAGCCGGTACTGTAACTTCAGTAATTGCTAGTACCTTGTTGTTAGTATCTTCAAGTATTTTTTTAGTATCTTCAAATATTTTCTCGTTTTTATCAGTAGCTAGCATAACCGGTACTATAAATTCTAGTACCTTTAAGTAGTTTGTCACTATCTTCAAATATTTTGTTAGTATAGCTTGGTATAGCCGTACTGTATAACTTCAGTAATTGCTAGTACCTTGTTGTTAGTATCTTCATGTATTTTTTTAGTATCTTCAAATATTTTCTCTGTTTTTATCGTAGCTAGCATAACCGGTACTATAAATTCTAGTACCTTTATGTAGTTTGTCACTATCTTCAAATATTTTGTTAGTATAGCTTGGTATAGCCGGTACTGTAACTTCAATAATTGCTAGTACCTTGTTTGTTAGTATCTTCAAGTATTTTTTTAGTATCTTCAAATATTTTCTCGTTTTTATCAGTAGCTAGCATAACCGGTACTATAAATTCTAGTACCTTTAAGTAGTTTGTCACTATCTTCAAATATTTTGTTAGTATAGCTTGGTATAGCCGGTATGTAACTTCAGTAATTGCTAGTACCTTGTTGTTAGTATCTTCAAGTATTTTTTTAGTATCTTCAAATATTTTCTCGTTTTTATCAGTACTAGCATAACCGGTACTATAAATTCTAGTACTTTTAATTAGTTTGTCACTATCTTCAAATATTTTGTTAGTATAGCTTGATATAGCCGTACTATAACTTCAGTAATTGCTAGTACCTTGTTGTTAGTATCTTCATGTATTTTTTAGTATCTTCAAATATTTTCTCGTTTTTATCGATAGCTAGCATAACCGGTACTATAAATTCTAGTACCTTTAAGTAGTTTGTCACTATCTTCAAATATTTTGTTAGTATAGCTTGGTATAGCCGGTACTGTAACTTCAGTAATTGCTAGTACCTTGTTGTTAGTATCTTCAAGTATTTTTTTAGTATCTTCAAATATTTTCTCGTTTTTATCAGTAGCTAGCATAACCGGTACTATAAATTCTAGTACCTTTAAGTAGTTTGTCACTATCTTCAAATATTTTGTTAGTATAGCTTGGTATAGCCGGTACTATAACTTCAGTAATTGCTAGTACCTTGTTGTTAGTATCTTCATGTATTTTTTTAGTATCTTCAAATATTTTCTCGTTTTTATCGTAGCTAGCATAACCGGTACTATAAATTCTAGTACCTTTAATGTAGTTTGTCACTATCTTCAAATATTTTGTTAGTATAGCTTGGTATAGCCGGTACTGTAACTTCAATAATTGCTAGTACCTTGTTGTTAGTATCTTCAAGTATTTTTTTAGTATCTTCAAATATTTTCTCGTTTTTATCAGTAGCTAGCATAACCGGTACTATAAATTCTAGTACCTTTAAGTAGTTTGTCACTATCTTCAAATATTTTGTTAGTATAGCTTGGTATAGCCGGTACTGTAACTTCAGTAATTGCTAGTACCTTGTTGTTAGTATCTTCAAGTATTTTTTTAGTATCTTCAAATATTTTCTCGTTTTTATCAGTAGCTAGCATAACCGGTACTATAAATTCTAGTACCTTTAAGTAGTTTGTCACTATCTTCAAATATTTTGTTAGTATAGCTTGTATAGCCGGTACTGTAACTTCAGTAATTGCTAGTACCTTGTTGTTAGTATCTTCATGTATTTTTTTAGTATCTTCAAATATTTTCTCGTTTTTATCGTAGCTAGCATAACCGGTACTATAAATTCTAGTACCTTTAGTAGTTTGTCACTATCTTCAAATATTTTGTTAGTATAGCTTGGTATAGCCGGTGTAACTTCATAATTGCTAGTACCTTGTTGTTAGTATCTTCAAGTATTTTTTTAGTATCTTCAAATATTTTCTCGTTTTTATCGTAGCTAGCATAACCGGTACTATAAATTCTAGTACCTTTAAGTAGTTTGTCACTATCTTCAAATATTTTGTTAGTATAGCTTGGTATAGCCGGTACTGTAACTTCAGTAATTGCTAGTACCTTGTTGTTAGTATCTTCAAGTATTTTTTTAGTATCTTCAAATATTTTCTCGTTTTTATCGTACTAGCATAACCGGTATATAAATTCTAGTACTTTAAGTAGTTTGTCACTATCTTCAAATATTTTGTTAGTATAGCTTGGTATAGCCGGTACTGTAACTTCAGTAATTGCTAGTACCTTGTTGTTAGTATCTTCATGTATTTTTTTAGTATCTTCAAATATTTTCTCGTTTTTTATCGTAGCTAGCATAACCAGTACTATAAATTCTAGTACCTTTAAGTAGTTTGTCACTATCTTCAAATATTTTGTTAGTATAGCTTGGTATAGCCGGTATGTAACTTCATAATTGCTAGTACCTTGTTGTTAGTATCTTCAAGTATTTTTTTAGTATCTTCAAATATTTTCTCGTTTTTATCAGTAGCTAGCATAACCGGTACTATAAATTCTAGTACTTTAAGTAGTTTGTCACTATCTTCAAATATTTTGTTAGTATAGCTTGGTATAGCCGGTACTTAACTTCAGTAATTGCTAGTACCTTGTTGTTAGTATCTTCATGTATTTTTTAGTATCTTCAAATATTTTCTCGTTTTTATCGTAGCTAGCATAACCGGTACTATAAATTCTAGTACCTTTATGTAGTTTATCACTATCTTCAAATATTTTGTTAGTATAGCTTGGTATAGCCGGTACTGTAACTTCAATAATTGCTAGTACCTTGTTGTTAGTATCTTCAAGTATTTTTTTAGTATCTTCAAATATTTTCTCGTTTTTATCAGTAGCTAGCATAACCGGTACTATAAATTCTAGTACATTTATGTAGTTTGTCACTATCTTCAAATATTTTGTTAGTATAGCTTGGTATAGCCGGTATTGTAACTTCAATAATTACTAGTACCTTGTTGTTAGTATCTTCATGTATTTTTTAGTATCTTCAAATATTTTCTCGTTTTTATCGGTAGCTAGCATAACCGGTACTATAAATTCTAGTACCTTTATGTAGTTTATCACTATCTTCAAATATTTTGTTAGTATAGCTTGGTATAGCCGGTACTGTAACTTCAATAATTGCTAGTACCTTGTTGTTAGTATCTTCAAGTATTTTTTTAGTATCTTCAAATATTTTCTCGTTTTTATCAGTAGCTAGCATAACCGGTACTATAAATTCTAGTACATTTATGTAGTTTGTCACTATCTTCAAATATTTTGTTAGTATAGCTTGGTATAGCCGGTATTGTAACTTCAATAATTACTAGTACCTTGTTGTTAGTATCTTCATGTATTTTTTGTTAATATCAAGTATTTGATAGTAGCTTGGTATAGCTAGTATTATAACTTTAATAGTTGCTATTACCTCTAAGTAGGTATCATTATCTTCAAGTATTTCATCAAAACCGGTACGTACTATAACTTCATAGTTTCTTTAAGCAGTATCTACAAGTATTTTGCCGTCCAGTATTTTTCATCTTTCATCATTTATAAAAGATCAGTATCTTTCGATTCATTTTATTACTGTACCTTTCAATACTGATAGTATTCACAGTATCTCTTGGTATTTTTCAGTCTTCACTCTGTCATTTACTCTCCGTCTCTCCTCTCTCAATACTGACTAGCCACCAGGCCACCTAGGTCGGCCCGAGCAGCCAGGACACCAATCGCATCCAGACATGTGCACAGCTCGAGGCGACTGCCTTGGCCATCAGCAGAGGCCACCAGTCCAGCAGCCACATCCGGTCGCAGCTCCATGCGGCTAGTGCCGCCCAGGCCGACAGTCGCGTCCAGCCCAGCTTTGTCCAGGCCTGGTGGCTTCGCTGATGTCGCTCTGATCTTCGTCGCCGCCCTAGTGGAAGGGATCCGCACATCGGATGCAGGACCCTGCCACGGCCGCCTCTAGAGACAGAAGGCTCGCCACCACGGCCGGATGTAGTGGTCCCTGCCATCACGGCCCGGGCGCTGTCGTACCTGTGGGTCGGGCCGTGCCGTGCCGTCACTGAGGGTTGCGGGCCCACGGATTTGGGAGCTCGCCGCCGGACGCCGGTAGTGGGAGGGTGTGCGCCGTCGGTGTACCGCGGGTCGGAGAAGAAAGGCCGTTGCCGCCTTGCCGGTTATTAGGCGGATCGCGATAGAATAGGGTGCGAGTCTGGTTGGATCGTGGAGCGAGTCTGGTTAGTGAAGTCTGACTGGATGGACTAGCTGGGTCATGGTGTAGACTAGCGTTACCATACTACACGACGTCCAACCAACCACCCACGCGTAGTCACGTCGTAGCTAACGGGCCGAGGTGGAGCTCTCGGTCCTCATCACGGAAACGGGCCAAAACAAATTATCGTCTTTTACAGCGTCCAGAGGCAATACGTACGATATTCGTCAGCTGCAATGGCGGAGGCAAATCGTTGGCAGATCCTCCTCAGTAGGCACCACGAATTTTGATGCAAACTGGTATATTGAGACCATCCTGATCCTTGTTTGTGATCGATATCAGTGGCGGAGCCAGCCAGAAAAATGAGGTAGGACGAACTTAAATAGCTCGGTGGCTCGGCCGCAGGCGTGCAGCGGCAGGGCCGCCGCCTTCGGTCGATTCCCGGCGCCGGAGCGCAGCGGAGCGGTCGGCGTAGGCGCGGAGCTAGCGTGGAGTGACGTGGAGCAGAGGCGCTGTCGAGCGAGCGCGATGGGAGATTGGTAGCGCGGCGCGGCGCCACTGCCGCTGCCCTAAGGCCTCTGGGGCTGGGTGCTTAATGGGCCAGTCACCATTGGGCCTGGTTGCCAGGATTTTTTAGCAACGTGTAGTGCCTACCTTCAGGCACAGGAGGACGGACTTCGACAGTTCGACGACTCCATGACCATGGCGCTTGCTGGGGGCAATACTGTGGGGGATCACCGCCGGCGAGGTATGGCGGCCGCCATACCTCGCCATATTGGTGGCTCCGCCACTGATCGATATATGTTATCCGGCATAATCTAATCTCCTCACAGGTAGCAGATCCACCGACAGCTTATTCCATTGATCTTGTTACTATATCCTCTTATCTCGACGCGTTTCTCTCGATCTCCTTGTACCACACGCATGGATGTCTATCCAAAGGCCTATACAAAGAAATATCTTACGTGTCGGGCTGTAGGCTGGCGGACCCCTCGACGACCAATAAAACAATAGGTAATAACGAACCTGAATACTCCCTCCGTCTCAAATTATAAGACGTTCCAAAAATCTTGAAGAGTCAAACTATCTCAATTTTGACCAAAGTTATATGCTAATATAATAATATTTATGATGTCAACTAAGTATTATTAGATTCATTATCAATTATATTTTCATAACATGTCTATTTAATATCATAAATCTTTATAGTTTTCTCTATAATTCTTGGTTAAACTTGAGATGCTTTGACTCTTCAAGATTCTTGGAACGTCTTATAATTTGGGACGGAGCGAGTAATATTTAGCAGCCAGCGGACCTCTGCCCAACTCCGGCCAGGACAATTAGACCATATATAAAAGCCATGTCGGGGGAGACGGGCGTTCGAGATCGTAGTCCTAGCTTTTAGGTCGTTATACAAGCGCGCATCGAGTTCCCGATCTTCACTCTACCGCCGGCCGCCGCCGCGACGCCATCCCGGCCTCACCCACCATGGGAGTGGTCACCAGAGCCAAAAAGAGGAGGCTGCAGGAAGAAGAAGAAGAAGAAGAGCTCCTCGCCGGCCGCCGCCGCGATGCCATCCTGGCCTCACCCACCATGGGAGTGGTCACCAGAGCCAAAAAGAGGAGGCTGCAGGAAGAAGAAGAAGAGCTCCTCGCCGACCGGATCAGCAGCCTCCCTGACGACGTCCTCGGCGACATCGTGTCCCTTCTCCCCACGAAAGACGGCGCCCGCACTCAGATCCTCTCCTCCCGCTGGCGCAACGTATGGCGCTCCGCTCCTCTCAACCTCGACCTCCACGACGACCCAGCAGCAGATGGCAACGGTGGAATCCTTGTGAGCGATATCGTCTCTTGCGTCCTCTCCACGCACCCTGGCCCTGGCCGCCGTTTCGTCATGCCTTGCCCCCGCTACGGCAAAGAGTATCCCCCAAGCACGGCGACCTTGGATGGCTGGCTTCGGTCCCCAGCCCTCGACAACCTCCAGGAGCACCAGCTCGAGTTCCGCTACTCTATGTTGCCGCCATCAATCCACCGCCTCTCGCCCACCCTTCGCGTTGTTGTCTTCACTGACATTTGTTTCACGCCAGGTACAGGTACAACCCCGCCGCTCCATTGGCCGCTCCTCAAGCAGCTGACTCTTTCCCACTTCGGCATCCTAGAGACCTCTCTACACGCCTTGCTCGCCGGCTGCCCTGTCCTCGAGAGCTTCCTGCTATTTCGCAGCGGCTACTTCTGTCGACTTCAGATTGTGTCTTCCAGTCTAAGGAGTATCGGCGTGGGTTATTGTTATTGGGATTATAAAATCACGTCACAGCAGCTCGTCATCGAGGATGCCCCGCGTCTTGAAAGATTACTCTATTTTGGAGGGGAGGTGAACATCTCGGTAATCTCTGCACCAAGATTGGCTATTTTGGGGAAACTCTTTAAGGCCTCTCCAGGACTTCAGTTCGGAGCCACGGTTTTTCAGGTACATACATCCTCACTTTCAACTTTAGGGAGGGATCCAAACTAAACCATTTTTTCTTATCAATCAAGCATGATTTGTTAATCGTACCCTATGCTTAAAACACAGGGATCAACCATTGTTAGCATGTCGACGGTGGTGCCCAGTGTGAAGGTTCTTACCTTATGTCATGTCAATCTTTGCATGGATGCGATTCTTAAGCTAATGCAGTGCTTTCCCCACTTGCATAAGTTGTATATCAAGGTGACTGATTCTCTGTGCCAGAGCATGCATCTGCATTTTTTAGTCGCTTATAACATCAATAGTATTGTTCTAAAGTTAGATTGACTGTTGACGCTATTTCTATGTCCACCTTTGCCTTTTTCAGTTAACACTAGTTTTGGGAAAAGCTTGGTCAACATACCGGAAACTTAATCGTACCCTTGACATCGGTCTGAGAAAAATTGTGCTAAGTAATTACCGAGGAAGCAACAAGTCACATATTAATTTGGCTAGATTCTTTGTATCAAATGCAAGAGAGCTGGAGTCAATGAGGTTTGAGGTAGAAGGCGCAAACGTTAGCACCAAATGGATTGAAAGGCAGCAAAGGTTGCTCCATATCAGAAACAGGGCTTCAAGTGCTCCTCAGTTTGACTTTATATCTCCTAACATATTGAATAGGTCTCATGACGACCAATGTGCACAACAAGTACACGATCTATCAGCCGACCCTTTTCACATGTTTCATTATTAGTATGTTTATTGGCACCAATGGAATATTTCTCAGGTGATTCAGTAAGGTCTAGTCATTTTACAGTGTGTTGACATTTGTTATCTCGTCTCAATGCGTACTATAATTTGTCAATCAACTTGGTGTTATATTTCATTTGAAATGGAGAACTCTTGAGATTTTCATTGTTCTTTTCCGCAGGGTTCATTGGGTTTTTTTTTTTTGCAATTTGTATATATCTGCGTCAAATCATATTACTGTCTAATCCATTGCTCTTTTTTCATTTCTGTTTAGTTAGCAAAAAGACATTCTACAATATTAAAAGTCCTTTGGATTATAATTGTCTTGCATTCACCAAAAAAATACTTATCTGCACATTTGTAAGAGTTAATAGTCATACAATATGATACATTGCCCTGCTACCGTTCTTTGAACTAATTGAATAGCAGGCCCAAAGACCCAAACTACTAACCAACGGCAAGCCTATGCTGACCGATACACCAATCCATAACTTTAGTACTACTGTTCTAGCACACTGAAAGTAAGGGCACGTAGAACCCACATACGCAAGTTTATATAATTTCATGTAGAAACGGCTAAAGAGACGGTTCTTACAATGGGATGTCTATTTAACTGTTTGTAAACTTTTTAATGCATACATACACCCATGATCCAATATGAATAAGATCTCTATATACTATTTTGTTGCTTCTTTGATACAAATGAGATCAAGTGTAACTAATAAAATAAATAATTTATCAAAGATGCAACAATAATTGAGCCAGCTAAATGGACGGAAGACGTCATAGATTAAACAAATTCAAATACTCTATTCCTCCCGTCACACGTTACAGACGGAGTGCAAGTGCCTGCCCATAGCTAGATCTGCGAAGCGGTCAAAGGGTACTTAGTCTGGTTGCCTAAGTCATTCGAGCGGCACCCCACAGGTCCTAAGTTTGATTCCACGTGGGAACGAATTCCAAGCTGCTTTCAGTGGTAGGCGACGTCCCCGTCGACAGCGAAGCGCCTGTGATGACTTCGTGAAGCTCGAGATCTGTTGGCTCAGTTCTTTAGAGGTGCTCATAAGGGTGATGACTTCGTGAAGCTCGAGATCTGCCGGCTCAGTTCTTCGAAGGTGCTTATAAGGGTAGGGTTTGCGTATGTATATTCATAGGTATGTATTCATAGGTGTGTGAGTGTACCAGCCCGTACAACCCTGCTGCACTCGGCAGGATTGCCTCGGAGCACGACAATTTGCCGTCGTCTCGCGAAGAGACTACTCTCCTCCCTTTCCTCATTTATTACGTTGAATAAGGATGTTTTCTGCAATTTTGACACTATAAAGATGGCATTAGAACCGTTGTACGTGCCCTAAGCAGGCATTCGAAATTTTCTGCACTAGCAAAGGGATCTGGAACAAACAGAAATGCAAGCTCCGGAGTCAATGAGGTTTGAGATACAAGACACTAGTACATAGATGATTTCTCTTATGCCAGAGTTTCATTTCCACTGGCGGTTTCGCTGAACGTGCGTCAATAGAAATAAAACGGTTTCGAACCGCCATTAAAAATTGATTTATACATGCAATTTTCTTATAAAATTCCGCCACTAGAAATCATGTATTTCTAGTGGCGGTTCTCTTAAGAAAATCGTCACTAGAAATCTCATTTCTACAGGCAATTTTCTTACGACTTAAGAAATCCGCCACTAAAAATAATTGGATACTGATTTTTTTTAGTTTTTCAAACAATCTCGGATGGAAAAACAACCAAAATGAATGTTGTAGATCTCGAAAAGTTATGAAACTTTGTAGTTGATAACTTTTTCATTTGAAATCATCTTGTCATCGAAAACTACGTTCGAATTTATCAACTTTGAAATTCAATTTTTTTTTACTCTAATGGAAAACTTTCTAAATAAAAGTTGTAGATCTCGAAAATCGAAAAGTTACGAAACTTTGTAGCTGACAAATTTTTTATTTGAATTCCTTTAGTGGCTCAAACAATCAATTTACACTCGGCTTAGTATAATATGTGGGGAACTAAAACGGAATCTAGACACAAGTGACTTATGGATGGAGTCCCACGAGCGCGTAGCACACGAAAAAATGTGTGACTTGTGACTTGCAACTTGCCACTTGAGACGGGCGGGCGAATTACTAGTAGGTCTACCCCACAATTAATCTTTTTTCTATTTTAAAAATCCGATTTACAGAAAATCATTTCTACATGCTGTTTCTTAAAAAACCCGTATGTAGAAATCATTTTCCACCAACGGAGAGAACGATTTTCACTGGCGAAACTAAAAAACGCCAGTAAAAATATGCTTAAAACCGCCACTATAGAGGTTGTGTGTACGTACTAGTGAGACAAAAACGTTTGTACCAAATGGATGGGGGAGGCAACAGATGCTGCTCCAGATAAAAAAGAGCGCTTTCTCAGTTCGACTAACATACTGACGGGGCCTATTTATGACAGACGTGCCTAGCAAGTACAAGATCTATCAGCCGACCCTTTTGGCAGGTTTTATAATTAACGCATTTGGTTCTCAGGCAATCCAGCAAGGTCTAGTCATTTTACAATGTGTTGACACTTGTTATCTCTTATCATGGAACACTATAAATTGTCAACCAATAATTTGGTGTTATGTTTGATGTTTCGTTTTAAATAAAGAACTCTTGAGATCTCCATTGTTATTTTCAGCCAGGGTTCATTGGGTTTTTTTTTTTTTTGTAATTTGCATATATCTACGTCAAATCACAACGAGACAAGAACATTTTATTATAAATAGGCTATCACGTACGATAAAGGAACATGTTTGTTTAGTTAGCGTTCCGCTACTGAAAGTCTGAAACAGTCCTCAACCTGGACATACAAAAAAGCCATTCTACATTTCTACTACTAAAAGTCGTTTGATCATAAATGTCATGGATTCAACAAAATACACTTATCTGAACATTTGTAAGCGTTAATCATACAATAAGATACATATTATACTGTTCTGAACTAATTGAATAGCAGGCCCAAACTACTAACCAACTGCAAATAAGCAGACTTTTTAAATTTTCTGCACTACCAAGGATCTAGAACAAAACAGAAGCATGTGATCAGGACCTTACATACGAAATAGAATCTTTTCGGTTAGCTAGGAAATAAAAATTATATTATGACGGACATCTCCAATTTATCATCAAAGACCTATCTTGATCCAAAACACACTTTTTTGCAAAAACCAACGCAACCATGGAAAGCCTTACCTGTTAGATCAGTTCAGGTTCCCATCAATGAAAAGTATTTCTTTTGCAGTTTACTGCCCTGGACCAGTCCCTAAAAGTTGTGATCTGAATTTGGTCTTGCCATCTGGGTGACATTTTTATTATCAATGTATCTTCAGTCGTGCAGCATGCATGCATGCCAGCATGTGCATCAAAGGTGATAGAAATTTACTTGAGTCACAGGATGTAGCTACTAGGATACATGCCAAATTTACCAATAATGAGAAGCTTACAAGAAACTTGGATGCAGAATTTGAGCCCCATTCAGATTCAGGTACTTCAACAGAACTTTGGGTTCTAGTTTCTTCTTTGATAAGCCTTACAGCCAGCCCTTGAGCCCCATTCAGGTTGAGGCGTCGATGATTACATTAACTGAAAGATAAACACTTCCGAAAGAATAAGAAATAAAGTAACGTAGTTTGTTACTCGAAACCAAGTGTTCAACACTAGTTACCTTTCTTTCTGACGAAACTGAATGAATTGAGGAAGTGTTCATTTACTGACGAAACTGAACAATCTAATCAGATTGCAGTGGGCCCAAACAAACATGCGCAGCCCTATCTATATATGGGCGTTCGAGATCGTAGGCTGTTATGGTACACGCGTCGAATTCCCGATCTTCAGTTCACTACACCGGCCGCCGCCATCCCTCTCCCGCCATGGCAGTGGTCACCAGAGCCAAGAGGAGGAGGCTGGAAGAGGAAGAGCGCCTTGCCGACCGGATCAGTAGCCTCCCTGACGGCGTCCTCGGCGACATCATCTCCCTTCTCCCCACAAAAGACGGCGCCCGCACGCAGGTACTCTCCTCCAAGTGGCGCCACCTATGGCGCTCTGCTCCTCTCAACGTCGACCTCCGCGACGACGCAGTTGACCCCCAGGTGCTCTCCCGCATCCTCTCCACGCACCTTGGCCCTGGCCGCCGCTTCGTCATGCCTCGCAACTACCTGGAGTATCCCACACAGATGACTCTTGAATCTTGATCGCTGGCTCCAGTCACCCATCCTCGACAAGCTCCAGGAGCTCGAGTTCCGCAACACTCTGCTACTGCCATCAGTACACCACCGCTTCTCGTCCACCCTTTGCGTCGTCCGCTTCGTTGGCTGCAATTTGACAATCCCAGGTGGAAGTGGAAACGATAATGGCAGACTTTTCCAATTCCCGCTTCTCAAGCAGCTCACCTTTTACCAAGCCAGCATCTCGGATAGCTCTCTGCACGCCTTGCTCGCCGGCTGCCCTGTCCTGGAGAGCTTGCTGCTACTTCACAGCTGTTGTTTTCCTCGGCTACGAATCGTGTCCCGTAGCATCAGAAGTATCGGTTTGTATTTGAGTCATTTTCGGCAGGGTTATAATTATATACAGCAGCTCGTCATCGAGGACGCCCCATGTCTAGAAAGATTACTCTATTTTGGAGGAACTCCAACGAACATCTCGGTGATGTCTGCACCAAGATTGGCTATTTTGGGGAAAATCTTTGACTGCTTTCCCAGGCTTCAGTTCGGGGCCACGGTTTTAAAGGTACATTTTTTTCTTCATTATAGGGGGTTTTTTTCAGGTACATACATGTATCGCATGCATCCTCGATTACTTTCACCTTCACGAGGACTCCACATTAAACACTTTTTTTCTGTAATCAATCATGACGTGTTAATTCTTGCTTGTCGAACTCAGGGATCAGACATTGTTAAGATGTCAGGAGGGGTGGTGAGCAGTGTGAAGGTTCTTGCCTTGTATGATTTCAAGCTTTGCCTGGGTACAGTTATTAAGTTACTGCAGTGCTTTCCCCGGTTGCAGAAGTTGTACATCATGGATGTGAGTCTCCGTACCAGAGTGTGTGCATATCTGCATTCTTGTGTCGTATGTAGAACATCATATATTATTGTTCCCAAGTTAGTTAGGTTGACCGTTGACACTATTTCCACGCTCACTTTGCCTTTTTCAGATAACAAGAGTTCGGTGGAAAAAATGGTATACATATCAGAACCTTCCTAGTACCTGCCTTGACATCAATCTCAAGAAAATTGTGCTAAGAAATTACCGAGGCAACAAGTCAGAAATTAACTTGGCTAGGTTCTTTGTATCAAATGCAAGAGTGCTGGAGTCAATGAGGTTTGAGATAGAAGACAAAAACGTTAGCACCAAATGGATTGGAAGGCAAAAGAGGCTGCTCCAGATCAGAAAGAGCGCTTCAAGGGATGCTCAGTTTGACTTTGTATCTCCTATCATACCAACTGGGTCTCTTGATGACAACCGCGCCGAGCAAGTACAAGATCTATCAGCCGACCCTTTTGACAGGTTTTATTATTAGTATGTCTAATGACACCGATGGAACACACATTTGGTTGTCACTTGGTGATTCAGCAAGGTCTAGTCATTTTACAATTTGTTGACAATTGGATATCTCTTATCATGGAATAATACTATAAATTGTCAACCAATTTGGTGTTATGTTTCATTTGAAACAAAGAATTAACTCTTGACATTTCCATTGTTACTTTCAGCCAAGCTTCATTAGTTTTTTTTTTCTCTCTCTCTCTCTTTTTTTGTAATTTGCATATATATATATCTACGTCCCCAATCATATTATAGTGTTGTCCATTCAGTTTCATCAAAAAAGAACTTTTTGGTAAGCCATGAGGTGCACGACTATTATATCAAATCCAATCTTGTTCCATGCATCATGGTACCAACAGGCTGAGTAATTGTGGACAATGGTGATTTGTGAATGTATTTGATCTAATATATCTTTGACCATGTACTGTATATATATATTAATGTAAGAAATTTCTTTTATATCTGCATTTTCATTTGACTCTATCTCTCCGTAACTCATTGTTCACCTCATCTGTAAGTGGACTGCCAAAGACTAAAGCACAAGGTTGTTTTGCAGTGTTTATGGATATCAAGATGCTTTAGAAAATTTAAAATTCATCATTATCCTATATTTTACTTACTGGGTTTTTTTATATATGCCTGAATATGTAAGGTTCATTTCACAATGTCCGAGGTGACATGAAAATGTGCTGAACCTCGTAAACTATATATATATATATATATATATATATATATATATATAGCCTTTCCACAGACAAACCCGGCCCGGCCAAGAAGGAAACTACTGACAAGTGGCATCACCATCAAAGAATATAGCAGGTCATAACATGAGAAGAAGAATCTCCGCATCAGGAACAAATTAATTCAGTCCACCGCCGGAGCCCGGCCGGCCACACTGAAGCAGGTAGAGGTAGGTCCTCCCTCTCTCAGTCTCCGTTCGCTACCCGGCCCCTTCGTTCCCTTCTACCTACCCTCTGCATGCAGGTCACCAGTCGGTGGGGAGATCCAAGACCATGCACTGGGAGCTAGATGCATTCCTATATATGAGAGCGACTAGTCCGACTACGACCGCGCCATACCTGGAGCTAGGCGGCCCGCAGCCGACGGAATCACTGCCTGCGCAGACACGGTGCCAGGAGCAGGAGGCTGCACCTGGTGACGGAGCAGCCACCGGTGGTAGGGCGGGCGGGCGACACGCGCTTCGTCGGCCGGCGCGCGACTCCATGGGGAGCCGCGGCACACGGCACGGCCGCGCACGCCATCATCGCCACAGGATGCGACTCCGCCTGATGCCGACTTGTCGGCGTTGTACTTCAAGGTACGGTGGCGCTGGAGATGGAAGGGGCACGTCTGGCGGGAGAGGACACAGCCGCCAAAGACAAGATGATGATGCGCTGTCGCCGCCGTCATGCATGCTGGATCCAATCCATCGACCACCACGCTATATATGGCGGCCGGCCGGTGAGGACCTGTCCACGTACAAGCAAGGTTACAGCGGCTTGGACGCACGATCCGAGTTCCATCGATCCCGACGACGTACAATCCGCCTAGCATGCATGCGCGGCATCCAAAGGCGGCGGCAACTTAATTCAGATTTCGTGGGGTGCGGCCGCCCGCCGCTCATCTGGCGCAAGCTAGCCTACGTTGAACTACCGCGTACGTCACCGTGCACGTGAGGAGCGTCCACGACTACTTGCCGCGACCGGACTCCGATCCCCCGCCGACGATCCATTCCACACCCTCGATCGGATGACGGTGATACTGATGGCCACGGGGTACCGGTGGTAGGGTGCCGCGCGCCGGCGGCACGTAGTAACGACGACTGTGGGGGGATGGGAGCGGTGCCCATGGGAGAGCGGTCACCAACGTCAGCTAGCACAAAAGGAAAAGCGCCAGCCAGAGGACTCAAATTTAGCGGCCAGCGGCGTCTCGCTGCCCATTGCCACGAAGGGCAGCAGGCGGAGATCGATGAGTGAAGAAGAAGTGACACCCCAGCCCAGATTGTTGTTCGCGGCAGTAGTGGGCGCGCGGTGTTCACATCAGATCCTCGATCTCTGCCTCGCTCGCTCTCGACAACCATCTGGGCTGGGCTGGGCTGGGCAGGGCAGGGAGGCGCGACACCTGGACTGGACAGCAACGTGTTGGACCCTATATATGATGAATGAACGAGATAGAATTGAAGCATGGGTCCGCATGCACACAACGGCCCTACTACAGGACTGGACACCACAATAATGATGTACTGCTGCAACGACTTGTGTGGAGGGAGACGGAAAAGGCAAGGGACTGACGGCATGCACATCGACCAAAACATATAGGCCCGCTTGGTTGCCTGTACGTGCCTGAACTAGGCTGACCGGATGCAGAGTGGCGTCGTTTGGTTGCCTGGTCCGGCCCTTCAGCCAGGCTCAACTCTGGCTCAACTCATACCCTCGAGCCAGGCTCCGGAGGAACGTGAAAATCGGACGTTTCTCCTCAGCTAGGCTCGCTCGGTGCAACTGTTAGTCGGTTAATGACGTTCATTAGTATTTGATTAGTGAATATTAAGTAAAATTAATATATTTTAAATATGTTTAAGATATAATTAGATGAAATAAGAACTTTAAGAGTGTATTTATACAAAATAAAAATTATAATTATAATTATAATTTTAGAATATTTTGATTTCATTCAACATATCTTCGTACGAACAACCAAACAACATCTCTTCTCAGCCAGCCCGAGCAGATACGAGCAACCAAACACGACACCATTGCATGCACTCAGCCTGTCCCATGTGAGCCAGACTCTCACATACGAGCCAGGCTCTATAACTACATGAACCAAACAGGCTAGTTCTCCCAACATTGACAAACAGTGCAAGGGGATCCCCTTCTGGGTTGGGCATTTCACTGTCGAATTAGTGGGGGTTCAACCTAGCTAGCTAGCAAAGTAAAATTCATTTCCCTATTTTTTGTTGATATATATTTTATTTTTACATTAATATAGAGGTTATTGCATTTTTTTTATTTGATGTTAATAATTCACCACATGTATATCACATTTCCACCAATATTACTTATACTACAATCCATGAAAAAAATCGTGGGCTATAAAATTTAGCGGGAGTTTGACAAAAACGCTATTTTGACGCTATTCGGCGTTATAGCGCGCTAATGAGCATTGCGATAGTTGCTTCTGGACGCTATTTCGGCGCTATAGCTCGCTATTTTTCCAGTGCTCTACAATACAATTATAGGGAGTTCAAATCTCCGTTGCATGATCGGATAATGAATAATATCATAATTACAAAACCATACATGATAGATAGAGATCAAGTCAATACAAACCCAGTGTCATAAAAGCACAAACCAAAATCCATAAAAAGACATAATTAGGGCATGTTTGGATCCCTTGTCAAATGACAAATGACACATATAAAGATGATTATACCCCTAATAATTACACTCTCATTCACATGTCATGCATAGGAGAGAGGCGTATGAGTGGAAGGATTTTCTATTTGCCTTTATTTGTCACTCCAAAGTGGCAAATGACAAATTTTTGCTCTTTTGCCAATTTTTATCTTGCATGTTTGGATCCATTTGCCAAAAAGTAGCAATTCTTTTACTCTTTTGTTAATTTACCAATTTGCCAAAGAGATCCAAACACCCCCTTAGTTAGACCTTATTTGAATGCGCATGTATCAGCCTCAAACCATATGGATCGATCAAAATTCATATGGTTTGAGGCTGATACATCCAAACAAGGCCAGGATATTTCCTTCCCACTGTAAAAAAATGGGTCCAACTCAAATCGATGGCGCCAATTCACAAGCAAGCCTGCTCCAACCCATGGGCCGGCCGTCTCGTGGGCCGTGGCCCTTCACCTCCAACCAGACCCGCTTGGGAAAGGCACGTCGTCTCTCTCCGTAATTCAACTGCAATCCAATTTCTGCTCAAAAAAAAAAAACTGCAATCCAATCTCAAATTCCATCGCGAAATCCGAAATGCTAGCGCCTGTGAGACTGGAGAACCTAGATCCCCAATGGCCCAATCCCGTCCCCACACTCGATGGAGCTAGGCGGCGGCGAGGGCGAGAGCGCCGGCAAGCGGCCGAGGCTCTCCTCAGGCGAGGAGGACCGGCTGAGCGCGCTCCCCAACGACGTCCTGCTCCTCATCCTCCTCAAGCTCAGCACCCACGACGCCGCGCAGACCAGCATCCTCTCCCGCTCCTGGCGCCGCGTCTGGGCATTCCTCCCGACGCTCAGCTTCGTCGCAGCAGCCACCGAGGCGGACCGGCTGCGCGACGCGCTCGACGGCCACGAGGTGCCCGTCCGCAGCCTCGACGTCGGGACCCACGACGCCACCGCCGAGTCCCTAGGGGTCTGGCTCCCCGCCGCCGCGCGCCGCGTCTCCGGCGACCTCGCCCTCTACAGCTACATTCCGGTCACGGAGGAGGAGGAGGACGGCGATGCCCCACCTCAAGGAGGCGTCTTTGAGCTCCCCTGCTTCGAGAAGGCCACCTCCGTCACGCTCTTCTTGAGCTTCCACGGCCTCGCCGTGCCTCGCGCCGGCGTCTTCGCCCGGCTCGCCGTGCTCCACCTGCACCGCGTCTGGTTCCAGGGACCAGGCGAGCTAGGCGACGCCGTGTCGGCGCCGCGGTGCCCCTTCCTGCAGAGGCTCACCGTCGACGACGCCCGAGGGCTGGCCGATGTCGCCATATGTTCGGAGACCCTGCTGGAGGTGGAGCTCAGGAACCTGCGTTCTTTGTCTCAGCTCACCGTTGTGGCGCCGGCGCTTAAGGAGTTGATTGTGGTGCTGTGTTTTGTGAAGAATCCACCGGTTGACAACATCTCGGCCCCTCTGCTGACGAATCTTGACTGGGGTCATGAATATGATCCCAGCTCTGTCCGCCTTGGCAAGATGGAACATCTCCGGTCGTTGGCCATCAACTCTTATCTTGTTTATGGACACTATGCCTTCATACACAATCACTTTTGGTTAACTCTCTTGCAGCGCTTTCAGGGCATCCGGACTCTTTCCCTAACACTCATGTATCTGCGGTTGAGTTCTCACTTCTCTTGTTGCATTATATATCTGGAATTATGCCATCTTTGTATTTTGTACCATGCCATGCTAGTCTATGCATCCAAGGTTTCGATGTGATATACTGACTAAGAATGATATTAGGCTACCATAGAATTAAAGTTTGCTCCATACCCCCTTTTTGTAAATAAAAACTTGCACAATATCCTAAGGCTTGAGTGGACATGTAAAAGCAAGCAAATAAAATACTTCAGGCATATTGCTTATGAGTCTTTGTCTAGGATAAATTGGATAAATTTATAAAATAAGTTTACCTGCACGTTGAACTGAACCAAATGGCCTACTTAAAAGGATGTTTCATTTCCATTATTTGGCTTTTTATCAAATTGTCTAGATGATGGTGATATCAGCAAACCACCGTAGAAACAAATGATCGCATGTTTTGGTTTGCTCAGGTCTCTCCAACATTGCTGAGCACACTCATTAATTACTATTTTCCAATGTATATTCAAGAAACATGAAATCCCAAGTATTTTCTAGAGTACAAGTAGTAAAGTCTTTTAAGCAGCTCACAGTGGAAACTCAGAATGAACTTTTTAGCTTTGATAGCACTAGCTTTGTGTGTGCTCACAAAAATGGCAGCTAGCAAAAATCACTGAAACATCTTTATGTTTCATTCTCTTTCTAACTGCCACATATGACCTTTGTTTTACTTTCCACGGACATGCAGGATATAGAGAACTATGAATACATGATGGAAGACTTGACAGTGCTTCCAGACATTATATTTTTGCGTCTATGGGTAGCTGCAAATGGACATGCCTTTCAGGCCAGCGCATTCCATGTTCTCAGATTGTGTACTGGTATAAGAAGGTTGATAATGCAATTTTCGGTACAGGTAAAGCTATTCTTTGTTTACCTAATACTCCCTCTATACACAGAAAAAAGGTAGAATTCTTGTCTCTAAAGGCATCTTTGACATTTAATTTCTATTAAAGTATATATGTCGAAAGCCAAATTAAATTAAAGCATTATGAAACTATTTTTCATGGTAGATCGATGCATGCTTTTTTATGAAAAAGCATGTTTTGTATTTTTTTAGACATGGTCCCTAAAAGAATAAAACACTACTTGTTTTCTTACTGTAGTAAGCATTTAAATTGCCAGGAAAATAATGGGAAGATACCTGCATTTGCATTGTTTGTGGCATACCAAGGCTTGTGTGTGGTAGATGTACTGTTTATTTGATGTCCTTATGGTGGCACTTTACTCTGTAGATTTAACTGGATGGTATACTATTTGGGCTGTAAAAAGTTGTTGTCTTTCTAAGTTATTGCCTGTTCGAAATATATGGCATTGGTGAGTCGTTGGATGGCACTAAAGCATATCAACCTTGGTAATATAGTTAATAGTTAGGAAATAATGTGGTAGTGAAATACGTTTGCCTTGTAAAAAGCTGAGGCAACTCGTTTTTTTTTATAAAAAAAATGTGGTAGTGAACAGAGAAATGAAGGAGTCATTGGTCTAGGTGTTTTTTTTTAGTGTTAGCTGGAATTTTCTATGATTTTACAACAGAAATTATGCTCTTCTATGCTACCTTGTCTCTTAGTAAAAAAAACTATATTGCTGCAACTAGTTTGTAGGCTGAATTATTTTTTAGTTGTTGGCACACCTGAAAAGTGTCCAGGAATCTGACTATTTAGTCTCCCCTTTTTGTCATTCAATAATTTAATTTAGTTGGTACTTCCTTGTGTCAGGTCCGAACAGCTGTATGCTCATCAGATTGCATATGTGATGATCAGCCAGCAGACTGGGAAACCGAGGAGCTCTTGTTGAATAATCTTGAAGAATTACAAATCACTGGATGGACAGGGTCTGAACATGAAGTTGCTTTTATGAAACGACTTTTCAATTGGGGGACAAGGCTTAAAGAAATGACAGTAAATTTCCATTTTACAACCTCTGAAATCAAGGCCAAGGAGTTGTACCAAGTATTTCAGAGTTTCTCTAGGCCAGGAGTATGCACGAAATTTTACCTATATCGGGAGAAGCGTGGGAACGTGTTATATGCACCTGACTACTAGCACACCAAATTGTCACTGTAGGCAATTCTTTGTGGTTTATGTTTTCTTGTTATGAACCGTATTGTATGAGACCATCAAAATGCTAGAAGATCTTAAAGTTAAAAGGTTGAGGTCCATTATATTTTGTATTTTGTTTGTGAAAGTTGAAGCTTTATTATTTTTTTTATAAGCTGGAAGGGTAAAGAACCAAACATAGGCACGTTAAACTTCAGCGATTCTTTGACCCTGCTCTCTAGCCGCTGCCATTTTTGCCTCCGTAAATTAAATAAACAAGTCAATTCGCAAGATGGAGCCGCGCGGGACTGGGGGACACCATAATCCAATTCCGTGAAAAAATCTAGGTGTCACACAAAACATTACACTGACTTCGCATACAAAGCTCCGTAATAATTGTTGCTAAAAGTTCCGTCAACAAAAACAAAAACAAAAAAAACAAGAGGTGAAACGCCATGCACATTTATGAATGAAAATGGTAGAAGACCCAATTTTGGCATGTTTTGTACGCAGATAAAATCCTTTTCATGTGGGCCGTGGGCCGTGGGCCACCACCTTGTAGCCACGTCTTCCCCTTCCCTTCGCCGCCAGGCGCGCAACTCTGCTCTCGTCTCGATGGAGCTGGGTGGCGCCGCCAAGCGTGCGAGGCTCTCCTCCAACGACGATTCCTCCGCCGCCGCCGCAAGCGAGGACCGGCTCAGCGCGCTCCCCGACGACGTCCTCGTCTCCATCCTCCTTCACCTCAGCACCCGCGCCGCCGCGCGGACCAGGGTCCTCTCCCGCCACTGGCGCCGCATCTGGGCCCTCCTCCCGGACCTCCGCTTCGGTGAGCGTGAGACCCCCGAGCCCCACCGGTTGCGCGACGCCCGTGAGGCGCCCGTCGACTACCTCCTCGTTCAGACCCACGGCGCCACCTCCGAATCTCTAGGGGTCTGGCTTCCCGCCGCCGCGCGCCGCGTCTCCGGCGTCCTAACCCTTCTCAACTACGGTCCGCGATGTGGCGCTAGCAAGGAAGAGGCGCTTTTGTTGAGCTCCCCTGCTTTGAGAAGGCCACTGCGATTTACCTCGTGTTGGATTTTCTGGGTCTCGCCGTACCTCCCACCGGCGTTTTCACCCGGCTCACGAGGATCTACCTCAGGCGCGTCTGGTTCCGAGGCCCAGGCGGTCTAGGAGACGCCGTTTCCTTGCCGCGGTGCCCGTGCTTGAAATTGCTCTACGTGGACGGCGCCCGTGGGCTGGGTTGTCTCTCCATACATTCGGAGTCTATGCTGGAGTTGGAGCTCAAGGACGTGCGCGCCTTGTCTCAGCTCACCGTTGTGGCGCCGGAGCTCAGGGAGCTAACTGTGGCATTCTGTTTTGCCAAGAGTGGACCTGTCGCCAACATCTCGGCCCCTCGGCTGGCAAAGCTGCTGTGGAATGATGTGTATGATCCGAGCTCCGTCGACCTTGGCAAGATGGAACATCTCCGATTGCTGGGCACGAGCTCAGTCATATTAAACACATCAGTCTTTGTTTAGTATTAAAAAATAAAAGTTGATGTGAATAATTGTACACTGAACCAAATGGCCTAATTAAAATAATGTTTTATTACCACTGTTTTGACTTTTTTTTGTTGATTTTGTCTTGATGATGAGGATATCAGCAAACCACCATAGGGAAACATCTTCTCATGTTTTGGTTAATTTGTTCATGTCCCTCCAATGTTGCTGAGCAAACTCAATCTATCACTATTAGTTGAATTTATCTTGAAGAAACATGAGATCCAAAATATCTTCTAGAAAATGCAATACAATCTTTTAAGTAGCTCTCTATGGCCAGGCTTTGTGTAAGAGAAATCCATAATGTACTTGTTAGCTTTATTATAGCGACCGTTTCGTGCTGGCTTGCAACAATGGCCAGCTATCAACAATCACTTAAATAACTTTAAGATTCATTCTTTCTAACTGTCACATATGACCCCCTTGGTTTACTTCCTACGGACACACAGGATACAGAGTATTATTATCAATTCATGATGATGAATGAATGGGAGGACATGGCAGTGCTCTCTAGCATTAGCCTGATGGTAGATGCAAGTGGACATGCTTTTGGGAGCAGCACATTATTCCATGTTCTCAGATTGTGTACTGGTATAAGAAGGTTGATGCTACAATTTGATACTAGTGACTCAGAGGTAAAGTTATTCTTCGTTTACCTAATATGGCCTCCAGACACTGAAAAAACTTAGTATTTTGGTCCTAAAAAGGCATCTTTCAAAATATTTTTTTATTAAAAATATATGTCGAAAGCCAAATTAAATCGAAGAATTAAGTGAACTATTTCAAGGTAGACCGACCATGCTGTTTTTGTGAAAAAAAGCATGCGTTTAGTTAGACATGGTACTGAAAAGGATAAAACACAAGTTGTTTTCTTATTGGAGTTAGTATATTTAAGTTGGGGAAATAATGTGAAGAAAACTGCATTTGCACTTTTTTTTTGCATGCCAAGGCTTATGTGTGGAGTGTGGTAGATATATGGTTGGTTATTTGATATCCTAACTATGTCACTGTAGTCTATAGATTTTACTGAATGGTATACTATTTGGGCTGTAAATTAATAATGCTCTCGATCTTTCTAAGTTATTGTTAGCCTGTTTTAAATATATGGCAATCATGAGTCGTTGGATGGCACTAGGCAGACTGACCTTGGTAATTAATATAGATTAGGAAATAGCATTGCTGACAGCAGGAAGTTGAAGGAGTCATTGGTCTGGGTATGTTCATTTAAAAAAAATGAATTTATGTACTTCCATTCAGAACCCACATGCACTAAACTTGATTCAAAGTCTCCTTAAATTTATGTGATTAATAGCACGTTAATATTACCTATAATTTTCTTTGATTTTATAACAGAAATTATGCTCATTTTTGTTATCTTCTCTCCAAATAGAAAATTATATTGCTGCACAATTGGTTTTTAGTCTGAATTGTTTTTGTTGTTGTCAGCACATTGACACGCCTCAAAAGTATGCAGGAATCTGGCAATCTGCTTATTCTCTCGTTTTTGCCATTCAATCGACAATTACAAGTTTATACTTCCTTGTGTCCAGGACCAAACCGTATGCTCATGGGATTGCATGTGTGATCAGCCAGCAGATTGTGAAACCAAGGAACTCTTGTTGAATCACCTTGAAGAAGTTGAAATCGATGGATTGAGAGGATCTGAACATGAATTTGCTTTTGTCGAACGGGTTTTCAATTGGGTGACAAAGCTTAAAGAAATGGCAGTAACTTTCCATTTCTCAACTTCTGAAATCAAGACCAAGAATCTGTACAAAGTATTTCAGAAATTTTACGTATATCGTAACTGTAGTAAGGTGCTATATGCACCTGAAGACTAGCGCACCAGGTTCGCTTTAGGCACTTTTTTTTTGGTTATTTACGCTTCTTTGTTATGAACCGTACTATATGAGACATGAGAGCATCAAAATAACAGCTAAGCTTAAAAGAATGTTAAGATTTTGTAGTTTTTATTTATTCATAAGGTGGAAGTGTATAAGATCCTAATATAGGCACGCTAAGTTCAGCGATTCTATGAGCCTGCTTATAGCCGCTGCAATTTCACTTCCGTAAACAATCACATGGTAGTGTTTAGAACATTGATAAATCTCTCTCCTAACTGGAAAGATGCAAAATTTAATACGGTTCTATTTGGCTAATAGTTTACGTGGCTAATAAGTTGATTGCTGTTGTGTTTGGTGTATTATGACGGATAAGTTTAAGCGAATAAGGAAGGCTTAACATATCAGCAAAAGTGAAAAAAAAGGTACATGAGTTTCTGGTTTCTAAAACTTGATATCAAAATTTTTTTTCATATAAACTCGAATGAAGACAAACTCTATATCAAAATTGTAGACCTCGACGCAATCTAAAGTTTTTGAATTAAACTGTTTAGGATCTAAAAAAATCAAATTTCAAAATATTTAAACATAAATACAATATTTTGGATCCTAATAGTTTTAATTCAAAAAAAAATTCAACTACAAAGTTGTAGAATCACGTCGAGGGCTACAATTTTAATATAAAGTTTGTCTTCGTTCGAGTTTATATGAAAAAATTATGAATTAATTTTTGATATCAAGTTTTAAAATCGTCATGTTTAGATCTGGACGAGACTCAAAACTAAATTTAAGGACCGTGACACAACCGAATAAGTTTGAGAACCTAAATGCTCCATTTGCATATTTATGGATCGGGATGACACAACCGAATAAGCTTAGAGACCGAGGTGACATAGATGAACAAGTTTGAGGACCTAAACGGTCAATTTGTGAGTTTAAGAACTGGAAATACACATCAATATAAGTTTAGAGGGTACAAATTTAGGGGCTCATGCACTTTACTCATTTTTTTTATTTTGTTTAATAAAGTTGAACCCTTGTTTTTTCCCTCTTCACAAGCTTGAAGTGCCGAATTTAGGTATGCCCCTCAGTCAAACGGATAAATACATCCCATTACCATATTATAGTAAAACTGCAATTTTTGACATGTTCAATGGTTAAAAGTTCGTTTTTAAATAAATAAATAAACACTACTACATAAACATTTTATTGCGGCGGGCCTTTTTGATTTCCAGCAGCGGGCAAAGCTATCCGCCACCGTAGTAAGGTCACGGTAAATCGTAGATTTGCTGCAGCGGACAACTTTGCCGGCAGGGGTTAATCCTTCGAAAAATATATATAAAAAAGAAAAAAACCCTAGATGGCCCGTCGAGCCCATCCATGGGCCCACTGAGCCCATTCAGGGCTCCAGCGCCGCCACGCCGCCAAAACCACGCCGCACGCCGCCGCGAGACCACGTCCAGACTCCGTTGCGACCCCACTACGCCGTGAGACCGCGCTTGCGCCGCCCCGCCTCGCCCGCGCCGCGAGACCGCGCTCACGCTGCCCCGCCTCACCCGCGCCGCGCGACCCGCGCTGCCGCGCTGCCTCGCTAGGCCCGCCTCGCCCGCGCCTCCCCGCCTTGCCGGCGCCACCATGCCCCGCTGCGCGACCCGTGGCGCGCCCTCGCCAGGCCCGTCTCGCCTGTGTCGCGTGGCTGCGCCGCGGCCTCGCCAGTGAGATGCGAGAGAGAGAGAAGTGAGATGCGGTAGGGAGAGAGATGAGGAGGCAGCTGATAAAGACAGGAAAAACTAAAAACCTAAGTGTTGACACCGTTTTTTGGCACGTGTCAAATGAGCTAAGACTTGTGTTGGTCAGCAGCCGTCGTCCATCGGCATCGGGAAATCATGAGTCAGTATTGCCGATGGGAGTATGCTGCGAAAAGACTAAGTGTGCTGCCGATGGAAGCCGGAAGCCTCAGATGTTGCCGATAGGAGTTGAATGGTTCAGCGGAGGGCGATTGCAAAGTTGTTGATGCCGATTGCCGATGAAGAGATGTTGCCGATGCCGATGCCGATTGCTGATAGGGACTGATTGGTGAAGACAAGTTACCAGTACAAGGTTGCCGATCGGGAAATATTGCCGATACCGATGGGCATGGGGTGCCGATGAGTACAGGGTGACTTAGCGCTTGATGTCAGCAGGGGACTACAGGTGGCCAAAGAAGGAAGTCGCGGATTGAAGGGATCTGCCGATGGAAAGTTTCCATCGAAGGAAAGACATAAGGAAACTGGTGATTTTATACCAGTATTATTATAGCAGTTTGAGTCCGACTCTTGCATGAGTCGTTTGTTTTCCTTTAATATAGGTGTGTTTGTTTAGGAAAATAATATTATTTTAAATCCGACTCCTGCGCGAGTCAGTTTCCTTAAAGTTAGGAGTTTGTGTTAGGAAAGGTACGAGTCGTGTCTCTGTACAACTCTCCATGCGGGAGTATAAATATGTGTCCAAGGGCTGCGTGTAAACATATCAATCCAATATCAAACAAACCAATTTTATTCTTATTCTACTTTTATCGCAATTTACCCTTTACTGTATTAGCTGTAGTTTATCAACGAGCTCTTCAAGCTTCGACGGGCTGCATCATCTTGACCTCCGTCAAATCCTTGTAAGTTCCGCGTGGGAGTACCTCTGAGCTTTGGCATCCAGGCGTATCGCTGTTGCCTCGTTCAGCTCTGCTCTAGTTATCCTGATCAAGCTTCAATCTCAGCATCCGGGCGCATCGCCGTTGTCTGGATTGAATCTTGTTCTAGTTATCGTCCTTGTTGATTAACTGGTCAAATCGACTGGCACGCCTCCGGATATCGAATTTCGGGTATAAGCCCGAGGTGTTCGCAGATCCTGACACTTTTTGTGTCAACACCTCTTTTGGCACACCTGGTGGGACTCGATTATACAAATCCTACATCTATCATGGGTGATAACGCCAACGTTAACCAGAGGAACGTCATTGAAGTCTTTGAGGCCGATCTGAAAGATGATCAGAAGCTGGCCATGGAGCGGGCTATGGAGGAGTACAAGCAGTTATATCTGAAATCATTCAGGCTCAGCAGGAGCGACGAAGCAATCCAGAAGCAAGATCCGCCGTTGCCACAGCAGGTCACGTACGACGCCAATCCTGGTAAGCTGCAAGAGATGGTTAATTCTGCTTCAAGTCAAGCATTAATTAGCCACTCCAGCGTGCTGTCCAATACTGTCTACAATGCTGTCATGCAATCATTCAGAGAAGGACGTGCACCTCAGTATGTTGGTCCAGCGTATCATCAACCTGGATCGGCATCTATAAGTCCATCGGCAACCCCGCTGACGTCTTCTACTCCCGTGGAGCCGTCTGCCGATGTGACTATACCGCGAAGGCCGAACCCTGAAAGCGTCACCAAGCTCAATACAGATTCAGTGGCATCGGCAAATTCAGGACCTGCTGTCCAGAGTCAACCAGCTCCCGTCAACTGGTGGGGATACGGTATGCCTTCAAATCTATCTCCTGGTTCTAATCTGGTGCAGGGAGACAGCTCAGCTTGGAAGGGCTCTATGGCATCAGCAACGCAATCATAGCCGGTGGCTCCTGTGATGCATTACTCTGCGCCTTCTCCAACTGTGCAAATGCCATCAGAAGATCTTCAAGTAATTCCCAAGATACCTCTGATGCCACCATCGGCGAGCTCTGTGTCAATGCAACACATTATAGTAGCTGGCAGTCAACCTCTGGTGACAAATCCTCAAACTGGAATGCTAGTTCCCCAAGGTAATCTGGTAATTGATTGCTCCAGAATACAAGAGCCACATGCTCCAGTCAGCTATCAGCCATCGGTAGGTCATATGCCGATGATTTATAATCCTGGATGGGCCAACCAGCCACCGGCTCAATAGCCTGGCGTGTCGATGTATTATTATGGAGGCCCAGCAAACATTCAGAGCAGACCATCGGTTCAGCAACCGATGAATACGGTGACTCAACCTAATCTGCTAAGTGTGCAAAACTATCCATCGGTAAATCAACCGATGCATAGTGTTCAGATGACTGGTGTTGTACCCGTGACTACTCCGCATCATCTTCAAGAGGCGCATCAGCCGGCTCCACCAGTCAACAACCAGCCAATGAGTCGGCAGGAGCAGGATGCATATTGGGCCGTTAAGATCGCCGAAGTTATGAAAGAACAATTCGACATTAAACCCAAAGTGAATACGTACTCTTATCGGACTCCGTATCCTCCAGCATATGATTTGATTCCTCTCCCAAATCGGTACAAAGTGCCTGATTTTACCAAGTTCTCCGGCCAAGATGACACGTC
The DNA here is from genome assembly GCA_022036555.1 of Microstegium vimineum. NCBI lineage: Eukaryota > Viridiplantae > Streptophyta > Magnoliopsida > Poales > Poaceae > Microstegium > Microstegium vimineum. The sequence goes on from CM039119.1 coordinate 2,171,385, forward strand.
AACAATGGAGCACATCAATCGCTTCATTATCCAGTGCGGAGAAACTGCCAGCAGGGAGGAGTTGAGGGTGAGATTGTTCTCTTCGTCATTGTCTGGATCAGTATTCACATGGTTCATATCACTGCCTCCAAATTCTGTAATCACATGGGCCGATCTAGAGAGGTAATTTCATAAATACTTCTTCGCTGGCGTACATGAGAAGAAGCTTACCGATTTGGTCAAGATGAGGCAACGCAATGATGAATCGGTAGAAAGTTTTGTTCAAAGGCTACGGGACGTGAAGAACAAGTGCTACAGTCTGGTGCTTGATGATCGGCAACTGGCAGATGTGGCCTTCCAAGGATTACTGCCGCACATCAAAGACAAGTATGCGTCCCAAGAGTTTGAAAGCCTAAGTTATCTGGTGCAAAGGATTGCCGATCAAGATATCAAACCCTTTGAACCCAGGAAGACTTGGAACAAGAAGGTGACCTTCATCGGGCAAGAAGAAGATTCTGGGTCAGATGAAGAGCTGAGCGTTGATGCGGCCGAATGGGTGAAGGATAAGAAGCCTGTGTCTTGTCCGTTCGGCCAGAAAGAAACCGAAAGGTTCACCTTTGACATCACCAAGGCCGATAGGATGTTTGACTTACTACTTTAAGAAGGGCGAATCAAGTTGGCGCCCAACCAAGTAATTCCATCGGCCGAAGAGCTCAAGAAGATTAGGTACTGTAAATGGCATAATGCAACTTCCCACAGTACCAATGACTGCAAGGTATTCAGGCAGCAGTTGCAGTCGGAGATTGAATCTGGATGCATCAAGTTCAAAAATTCCAGAGTCCAGAAACCGATGAAGATTGATCAACACCCGTTTCCAAACAATATGGTGGAAGCTAGTGGAAAAACCAAAGTGCTGACATCGGAAGCGGCCAGGAAGAGGGCATCGGTAGATCCTAATCATCAAGTGACCGAGCGTGATGAAAGGAGGTTTGCCGATGACAGAAAGGGCAAGAAGGTTGTCGATGAAGGTAGCAGTGACAACAGGGCTCCTGGTGTTGTGATCACGCACAAGCAGCCAAGACGAGACTATCGGCAATCACGTGAAGAGCGATATCGGCAAGAAGAAGAAGAAGAGCACCAAGAGTGGCTTCGGCATAAGGATCATTGGAAGTGTCCCTTCTTCGTTCACTGTTGGGAAGAAGGCATCAAGCTGCCTACTACCGATAATTGCCCCGAGTGCAATGGGTATTACACTGCCGATCGGTCAGGTAAGAGACCTTGTTTTGATGGTCAGGCATCCAGGTACGCCAAGCCGCTCAGAGAGAAGAGGTCGGCGCATGACCGACTGGGGGGCAAACTTAGTGCCCATGACAAGCTTGGCAGGCGTGTTGATCGAGAGGAGCTGGAGGAGATGGCCAATGCAAGAGTGCCTGACGAAGACATTCTCCAGAGATCCCAACATCGGAAGAAATGCCGATGTAAGCGGTGGAAAGCAGCACCAACCCGTCTGGAAAACCAAGCTTTCTCAGTGGTGCCCCAAGGGTCTGACCAAGACCCAGAAAAGGAGGATTCAGTGCCAACGCCGTGATGACCTGCATGACGATGGAGAACCCTCAAGGGAAAAACAATGGAGGCCAAAGCGCAAGGACAGGGATCCATCGGCAGAGATCAATATGGTCGTCATGTTGCCGATGGAGTTCATGGCGCCGGTCAGCGATGATGAAGAGACTGCTGAGATGGCACAGTTGGTGCTAGATCCGATGGCAGCCATCTTTGAGAAGCCTGCCGATGACGAAAGGCAGCACCTGAGGGCTCTGTTCGTTAAGGGCAAAGTGGATGGACAGCCGATGACAAAGATGCTGGTAGATGGTGGGGCATCAATAAACATAATGCCATATGTTGTCTTCAAAAAGCTTGGGAAAGGCGACCAGGACTTAGTCAAGACCGACATGAAGCTCAAGGATTTCGAAGGCAACGTGTTAACCGCCATGGGAGCCGTATGCGTTGAATTGACCATCGGCAGTAAAACTTTGCCGACAACATTCTTTGTAATTAGCGGCAAAGGCACCTACAACTTGTTACTGGGAAGGGATTGGATCCACGCCAATTGTTGCATCCCTTCCACCATGCATCAGAGTCTTGTACAGTGGATCGGAGACAAGATTGAAGTCGTCCGCAGTGAAGCCCCATCAACTGTTGCATCGACAGAATCGGAAACTTATGAGCAGACCAGGTGCATATCTGGTGAAGCTTGGGACAAAGAGTTCCTCAAAGTTGCCGATTACCGCATCAAACCGATCCAAGAAGTCGGTCCTGAAGAAGAGTTTTAATGGATCGGTTCACCGACGACGGAAAATTGGGGCAGGGCTTCACGTCCGCCGATGATTTACTCGAAATCGACATCGGCGATGGTAGTAAACCTAGGCCTACTTTTATTAGTGCTAAGTTAGATTCCCAATGTAAACAACAGTTAACTGATCTATTGAAAGAAAATAAGATTGTTTTGCTTGGGATTATACGGAAATGCCTGGTTTAGACCGATCAATAGTTGAACATCGGTTACCCATCAAGTCTGGTTTCCAGCAACATCGGCAACCTGCGCGCCGATGTAATCCCACTATTCTACCTGATATCAAGGCTGAGATTACAAAGTTAATCGAAGCTGGATTCATTCGGCAATGCCGATATGCCGAATGGATTTCTAATGTGGTTCCTGTGTATAAAAAGAATGAAAAACTTCGTGTTTGTATTGATTTCAGGAATCTTAACAAGGCTACGCCGATGGATGGCTACCCGATGCCCGTTGCCGATTTGTTGATTGATGCTGCTGCTGGACATCAGATCATTTGCTTCATGGATGGTAATGCTGGGTATAATCAAATATTCATGGCTGAGAAAGACATATCCAAGACTGCTTTCAGATGTCCAGGTCACGTCGGTTTATTTGAGTGGGTCGTCATGACTTTTGGCCTAAAGAATGCTGGTGCTACTTATCAAAGAGCAATGAATTTCATCTTTCATAAGTACATTGGCACGATAGTTGAAGTCTACATTGATGATGTGGTGGTTAAGTCTGAAGACTTCGGGAAGCATCTTGCCAATTTGCGAAAAATATTAGAGTGCACGAGGGAGCATGGGTTGAAGATGAATCCTAATAAGTGTGCATTTGGCGTATCGGTAGGACAGTTTCTGGGTTTCATGGTGCATCAGAGAGACATTGAAATCGGCAGAAAGTCTATTGATGCAATTAACAAAGTGGTTGCTCCTACAAACAAGACTGAGCTGCAGTCCTTGATCGGCAAGATTAATTTCATTAGAAGGTTTATATCCAATCTATCTGGTAAGATTAAATCTTTTAGTCCATTGTTGAAGCTGAAAGCCGATCAAGAGTTTATATGGAAAGAAGAACATCAGTTAGCCTTGGAGGAGATCAAAACGTATCTAGTGAACCCTCCAGTCTTGGTTCCACCTCAGTACGGGAAGCCTTTCAGATTGTATTTGTCTGCCGATGACGGTGTTATCGGATCAGCCTTGATTCAAGAGTTTGAAGGGAAGGAGCGTGTGATATACTATCTGAGCAGAAGGTTGGTGGATGCTGAAACCAGGTATTCGGCCATAGAGAGATTATGCTTATGTTTATATTTCTCTTACATTAAATTGAGGCATTATTTATTGTCAGCTGAATGTACGGTTATCTGCAAAGATGATGTGGTTAAGTAAATGCTGTCAATGCCGATATTAAGTGGACGAATCGGTAAGTGGATTTTGACACTTTCAGAGTTTGACCTAAGGTATGAATTGGCTAAAGCAGTTAAGGGTCAGATAATGGCCGATTTTGTTACTCAGCATTGCAGTATGGTGAGCTCTGTGGAGATTGCTCCTTGGACTTTGTTCTTTGATGGATCTACGTGCAAAGATGGAGCAGGTATTGGTATTTTCTTAATTTCACCCCAAGGACGGAAGTATGAAGTGTCGTTGTCGATTGTTGCTACTTCAACAAACAATCAGGCTGAGTACCAGGCTTTACTTAAGGGGTTAGAATTACTCAGGGAAGTGTGTGCCGATGCTGTTGAAATCTTCGGTGATTCTATGTTAGTAATTAACCAATTGATTGGGACATATGAATGCCAGAGCGAAGCTTTAATTGCAGCCCATGAAAGGTGCCTGCAGTTATTAAAAGAATTCAGAGAGTACCGCCATGAGCATATTCCTAGATTACATAATGAAGAGACCAATCGGTTAGCACAGAATGCTTCAGGGTATCAGCCGATTCAAGAAGTCAGGACATCGGTAACAGCTGCCGATGACTGGAAGAGTGAGATTGCCGATTACTTAAGGAACCCGTCTAAGAAGGTTGAAAGGCGTCTAAGGTTCCAAGCCACCAAGTATGTGCTCCTTGACGATGAATTCTATTATCGGACGATTGATGGAGTTTTGCTCAGATGCCTTAATAAAGAGGAATCAAAAGAATTGATGGGTGAAATCCATGAAGGTGTGTGTGGAGCACATCAATCGGCATTCAAGATGAAGTGGATGATTAGGCGGAATGGATATTATTGGCCAACAATCCTTGAAGATTGCTTCAACTATTTCAAAGGGTGCCAAGATTGTCAGAAGTTTGGAAATGTACAGAGGGCACCTGCATTGGCAATGAATCCTATAATCAAGCCCTGGCCGTTTAGAGGGTGTGCTATTGATCTCATCGGCCAGATTTATCCGCCGTCAAGTAAGGGGCATAAGTTTATACTTGTCGCTACCGATTACTTCACTAAATGGGTTGAGGCAATTCCTTTGAAGAAGGTGACATCGGTAAACATGGTAGATTTTGTTAAAGAATACATTGTTTACCGATTCGGTATTCCTCAAACTATTACTACCGATCAAGGAACCATGTTCACATCGGGAGAGTTTGATGAATTTGCCGCTAGTATGGTGTTCAAGGTGTTAAACTCTTCTTATTATGCTCAAGCCAATGGTCAGGCTGAGGCGACTAATAAGGGAGTTATTAAACTTATCAAACGCAAGATTGAAGAAAACCCTAGAAGGTGGCATGTGGTGTTAAACGAAACCTTATGGTCATATCGGATGTCTTGTCATGGTGCAACTAAAGTCTCGCCGTATCAGTTGGTCTATGGACACGATGCCGTCCTACCTTGGGAAATTAAAACTGGTTCTAGGCGATTATCTTTTCAAGATCAATTGACGACCGATGATTATGCTACTCTGATGAGAGATGAGTTGGAGGATTTAGCAGGTCATCGGTTGAGGGCATTAATCAGCATTGAAGAGAATAAGAAGAGGGTTGCCAGATGGTATGACAAGAAAGTGAAGGTAAAGGAATTTGCCGATGGTGATTTGGTTTGGAAGTTGATTTTACCGATCGGGACTAAGAGTTCTAAATTTGGAAAGTGGTCTCCTAATTGGGAAGGTCCTTACCGGATAAAGCAGTCTGCTCCTGGTAATGCCTATATTTTGGAAACTCTCGAAGGAGTTGCATTCTCTAGAGCGATCAACGGTAAATACTTAATGAAATATTACCCTAGCATATGGGTAGACGCATAGTGCTCAGTTGAATGCCGATGAAAGAAATTTTTATAAGCATCGGTACAATGTACTGACATTATATTACAAAGCCAAGTCAAGTATCAAATGTTACAGCGGCCAATATGGTAAATTACAACAAGGATTGGATGGCTGATATCGCACGCAGGCAAATTTGCTCTATCTCATCCATTTCCTTGGCATTGGCATCGGCATCGGCAGAGCCCTCGACTGGTTTGATCTTCTTTTTCAATAAGATGGCTTGTCGGGCATTCTGGTCTCTCTCTTGCCGCAGGACTCTGATGGTGTCAGACAATTGGGCTTTCCGCTGATTGGCTATGTTCAGGGCTTCCTCAACCCTTTGCAACTCAGCCAATAGCTCTTCCTTCTTCGCCGATAGCTGAGTGATTTCTTGATCAAGGTTGGCGCTGGAGACTTCTGCTTGGCCGATGCTCTTGTGCTTTTTATCGGCAATACCTTTGAATTTGAGTCTCTCTTCCTCAGCCTGAGATTGGGCAGACCTATCGACAATGCGACGAGAGAGCCTCTGGTATTGAATCTGCTTGCTATCAAGGAAGGTTGCCTGGAAAAGAGTTTCTTCAGCATCGGCAGGGAGGTGGCCTTGGATATCCTTGTAAGCTATCCTTGCTGCGGTTGAATCTTGGATGAGCTGGGATGTATCCTGTTGCAGCAAGGAAAGCAGCGCTTCAAGCTTAGATTTGACCTCTGCCGATAGTGCTGGAGCAGAGCTTTCTTCGTCCTCGTCTTCATCAGGAATGTCGATAGCGAAGGAGAATAGGCTGTCTGCTCGAGCGGGGCCTTCTTGGTGCTCCTCCTCATCTTGGGGGTTGATGCCGAAGGAAAAGAGGCTATCTGGAGAGTCTTGGGCCTGAAAACGAAGAAGTTAAAATGTGCCGATCTTAAGGTTATACTATGAAATTTTAAGTAGTTAACTTACCATCTTGAAGCGAATTTCTTGTCTGGGACTTGGCATGTTGGAGGGTCCAGCCTCATCTTGGAGATCGGCGGCAGTCGCCGATGAATGAGCTTTTGTTGGGGAAGCGGCTGAAGCCGTTGGTGCTGGTGGCGCTGTCGCTAGCGTTGCTTCCGATGCAATAGCTGGCTCCTGTGGTGGCGACACTGCTCTCTCATCGGGGATTTCGGCTGGTGATGCCGATGCCGATGTCGCCTCCGCTGCTGCAGCGGGTGGAGTTGTCTCCTGACCAAGGACATCGTCCAGTGGATGATCAGGAATCGGAGCCGATGACGGTCCCGCTGTTGGGCGCGTCGGTAGTTGGCGATGCGACTGGAGTTGATGGTGAGGATGGAGTGGCCAGTCTCAAGCGTCTTTTCTTCCTTGGTGCAGCGGCGGGGGATCTGGCCCATTTCGATGAAGCCTGGGGGTATCGGCAGCAGGGCTTGGAGATGCTTGTCTACTTGGAGCAGCTGCCGATGACCTCATTGCCTGAAAATATTAAGTGCAGGTTATACAAAGTAAACTGTTGCCGATGAAACAATATATAATCGGTATGAGTGAAGATGAGTTTACTGCAAAAACCCGCGTCAAGGCAGCAGCAGCAGTCGATGTAGCCTTGGTTTTTGTAGGCGTCGGTTTGGGTACCTTCTGAGGCGTGAAGGCAGCTAGCGTTGGAGCATTGTTGCCGATGAGTGATATAGGACTCATCATCCGAAGGTTGAAGGGCTTGCCACTGTTGCTCATCGTGGGGATCGGATCGTCGACCTGTTAAGCATAAGGGGGTCAGATGCTGATGATAAAAGTAAAGTGATAAGGAATGCATCGGGATAGAAACTTACCGCGTCGTCGGGGATGATGTGGTTGGCGTCAATCATATGCCGATAGTAGTGCGATGACTTAGCAAATAATTGATGTCTCCATTCTTGCCACCAGAATTTATACTCATTCGTGATGAAGGATGTTGGTGACCAGGAAGACAAGTCAATATCTGATGTATCGGCATTGGGAGGAAGATTGACGACTTTGTTCCAGTCTAGAGCGCTGGAGATAGTCTGCCTGGGCTTTACCACCTTGGAATACCAAAGCTTGATCGGCAGTTGGCCAAATGCCAGTTGTCTTGCTGCTGCCGATGGGTAGTAGAATTCAAACGATAGAGGGGTATTCTTCTCGGATCCGAAGATGTTCACTGGAATAGCTCGGGGAACAATACTGGCCTTCATGATTATGTGATTTTGGGGCACATTCCCATCGGTAAGATTGAACAGCAGCGGAAACTGATTATTCTCATCGACGTATGGCCACTAGAGCCGCTCGGAGGCAAGGATTCCGTTGTAAAATTTATGAAAGAACAAGCCAAACTGTTCTACATCGGCATAGGTCCCTGGCAGTACTATGATGGCCTCTCCGAAGTTGAGTGGAGGGCGAGTTGCCGATTCATCATTCCTGCATTGGTGATCTCCCGATATGTCTCTTGGGAATCGTTGAGCGAACAAGTCAAACTGAAGGGCCTTGTACATGTGCGCGTTCAGCCACATGTTGATGAACCACCAGGGACCTCCAAGGTTGCTGATGGACTCGCCTAGCAGTAATTTCTTGGATACTTGATGAAGAAGGCGGTATACCGATCCAAGGAGATATCTGCCTAGCGGAAGTCTTGTTCCATCGGCAAGGAGTTCGGCTGCCGGAAGATGCATAGTAGTGGGTCCAACTACTCTGCCGCAGAAGATGAACTTTTCTAGCCACATATTCAGGAAGGTGGCATGCTCTCTCTGGTTTACCGATCCAGTCTTCTGATACTCCTGGATATAGCCGGTCCAGCCGCCGATATTCCGAGTATTCACTTTGTACTCGACTTTCCTGTTGAACAGAGTGAAGGTATCGGCAGAAGAAACGTCCAGGCCGGTCAACATATGGACATCGGCAAGGGTGGGGGTGGCTGGTCCGTGTCGGAATAAGAAGGCATTCATCGTGTCAGACCAGAAGTAGGAGGTCGCTATCAGCATGTTTTCATTTTTCTCCATATCGGCAATGGAGAGCCTGATGCACTGATCCAAGTTGCGCTCTGACCAATATACTTGCTGTGTTCTAGCGACCCTAAGGTACCAGTTCTTCCACCCCTTGGTAGGCTTGGGCCATGATCGGAAAACATCCTTCCAGAGTCCTAAACCAAAACATTCAGATCTAAATGGGATGTGATTGGCTTCTGCGTTGATCATATAGCTGGGATCAGGGTTCCCCATGGGGCCTAAGCAGGTGAAACTGGACTGATCGAGAGGGATTAAGATCTTGCAGTACAGTTCCTAGGGTTTGAAAAGAAAGAATCAGAAAGGAACGGGGGAAATTCTGGATTCGTACGGAAAAGAACTGGCAGGAGGTTGGACGAGGAGGAAAGTAGATCTTACCTTGGGGATGTCAACTTGAATCGCCATTGGAGCAGAGTTCTTGTGGTTCGTCCTTGGATTGGAGAAAGCACTGTTGCTCGAACTCGTGTTCTTCGGAGGTGCCGCCGGAGGCTGAAGACGAAGGCAGTGAAAGTGGACTCGGAGTAAAAAGGCAGATTGGATCCTGGTGACTTTTGTAAGCTTACTCAGGGGCATTTTGGGGTTTCGGTTCATGTTGTGCAGGAATGTGGAGAGGCCCGCGGTGGATGTGCGCAATGATCAAGGAAATATTGTCAGGTTTGCAACTGTTTATGCTACAATCGAGGGATTTTATTAATAAATTGCGGTTCTGCGCGCGGAGATCGAGAAAGTGGTGCAGTTATCTCGAAGGTAACGGCTACAGTAGAAGGAATTTCGACGCGTAAAGTATTATACACTCCGAAACTGGGGGGCATGTGTTGACACCGTTTTTTGGCACGTGTCAAATGAGCTAAGACTTGTGTTGGTCAGCAGCCGTCGTCCATCGACATCGGGAAATCATGAGTCAGTATTGCCGATGGGAGTATGCTGCGAAAAGACTAAGTGTGCTGCCGATGGAAGCCGGAAGCCTCAGATGTTGCCGATAGGAGTTGAATGGTTCACCGGAGGGCGACTGCAAAGTTGCTGATGCCGATTGCCGATGCCGATGCCGATTGCTGATAGGGACTGATTGGTGAAGAAAAGTTACCAGTACAAGGTTGTCGATCGGGAAATATTACCGATACCGATGGGCATGGGGTGCCGATGAGTACATGGTGACTTAGCGCTTGATGTCAGCAGGGGACTACAGGTGGCCAAAGAAGGAAGTCGCGGATTGAAGGGATCTGCCGATGGAAAGTTTCCATCGAAGGAAAGACATAAGGAAACTGGTGATTTTATACCAGTATTATTATAGCAGTTTGAGTCCGACTCTTGCATGAGTCGTTTGTTTTCCTTTAAAATAGGTGTGTTTGTTTAGGAAAATAATATTATTTTAGATCCGACTCCTGCGCGAGTCAGTTTCCTTAAAGTTAGGAGTTTGTTTTAGGAAAGGTACGAGTCGTGTCTCTGTACAACTCTCCACGCGGGAGTATAAATATGTGTCCAAGGGCTGCGTGTAAACATATCAATCAAATATCAAACAAACCAATTTTATTCTTATTCTACTTTTATCGCAATTTACCCTTTACTGTATTAGCTGTAGTTTATCAACGAGTTCTTCAAGCTTCGACGGGCTGCATCATCTTGATCTCCGTCAAATCCTTGTAAGTTTCGCGTGGGAGTACCTCTGAGCTTTGGCATCCGGGCGTATCGCTGATGCCTCGTTCAGCTTTGCTTTAGTTATCCTGATCAAGCTTCAATCTCAGCATCCGGGCGCATCGCCGTTGTCTGGATTGAATCTTGTTCTAGTTATCGTCCTTGTCGATTAACTAGTCAAATCGACTGGCACGCCTCCGGATATCGAATTTCGGGTATAAGCCTGAGGTGTTCGTAGATCCTGACGCTTTTTGTGTCAACACTAAGTCGGTGTATTTATATGGAAGATGCCTATTGGGCCTCAGATGAGCCTCTTGGGCCTCGACAGTTTTGGAAACGGGCGTTTGTTTTTATCCTTTACAGTAAATCGATTTACCGTAACGGACATCTTAACGTGCCCGCTGCCCGTCACCAAATACCCGTTGTGGTAAATCATGGGATTTTTTGCAGCGGACAAAACTTGTGTCCGCCACAGAGGACTTTTAGGCAACGCTGTGGAAGCTCGATTTTGACGTAGTGAAATAAACATGTATTTTTTGTTACTGTTAGTTCGGTGGATGACACCAGTAAAATTAATTTCCCGTCGCACGTTATTGAGCCGTTTTCAATTCAGCAGCCCACAAATCCTTCCACAGACCAGGTCTTAGCACAGCCGCGCGTTTCGCTATATGCATGTGTTAGAGGTCAAACACACAACCTTACAGTCTAACAAAATCACTATCCACCACTTCACTACATATCTAGTTGATACTATTTTATGAAAAAAATATTATAATAAACTTAATAACACTATTTAAATAAAAGAAAAGTAGTCTAGCCTTACAAGAATATTTTTAGACAAAATATATCATTTGACATCTCATAAATATAAAAAATACAAGAAAACAAAATAAAAATATAAAAAGAAAGGAATAAAAAAAGTAAAAATTTAAAAAACTATATAATATATTTAAAAATCATAATATATATATATATTATTTGTAAATAAGAAAATATATCATAGAACATCGCATATATATACCAACTAAAGATCACAAGTATATCATGAAAATCTAGGAAAAAAAGAAAAATATATGTAAATATATGCGGGAACATAGAAATATAGGAACATTATAAAATATGTTATAAAACATCACACATATACTACGTGAACATAACGAAATATATCATAGAACATTACAAATATAATACGTGAACATCACGAAATATATAATAAAAACATCACATATATACTATGTAAACATCACACATATCTCATTAAATGTTGGAAACAAGAGAATGAAAAATAATAATAATTATAACTAGACTAAAATAAAGAAGATAAAATGAAAATAAATAAATAAATAACAAATACTATGAATACATACATGATAAGTAAATAACTTAAATATAAAATAAATTAATAAAATACAAGAGTAAAAAAATAATTAAAACCCAAAATCACATATATATACTACACGCACATCACATATATACTACATAAATATCCTATTTATACAACATGAAAATACTTAAATACATCCCAGAATATCATAGATATACTACACGAACATCTCATTTATACAATATGAGCATACTTAAATATATCAAAGAACATCACATTTATATTGCATTATAGCGTCTCACAAGAAGTATATAAATACTAAAAAATAATCATGGAACATGCCATATATAAAACGTGAACAAGCAAAAAAAACCATCATACATTACAAAACATGAATAACGGAGCTATAACATATATAGAAATAGAGAAAATAGAAAAAAGTAAAAAAATAAAATCTATATCTATATCTAATAATAAAGAGACAAAATTTCTCCACCCATTTTTTTGGTATGGCCTTCCCTAACTAACTCATGAATGCAGATGTCTCTATTTATTTGTATACTATAACCCTCCTATATATATATATATATATATATATATATATATATATATATTGAACACGAGTATAGGTCAAGAATTCTATTTTGATCCAAATAGAATACCCCTAAGTAAGATGAATAGGGATTCTAATTCTAATCCAAATCCAAATCTAAATAGTAAAAGGCAAGAGAGAGATCTATTTCTAACTTTATATATGTAATTCATGTTTATACAAGTTTGAATAGTTCTTGTCTAGTATGATATGGAGTTCGATTCCAAAATTTATTGGGTTGCATTCGATACAATTCTTATTCCAACATGTCCGATGATGAAATACTTCAGAGTACGATGAATATGGATTTTAATTCTAATCCAAATCTAAATAGAAAAGAACATGTATTTAGTTTAGAAAATAGCAATACAATGAGTTAATGATAAAAAATAGAAAACATAAAATAAGAATAAATATGCAATACTCCCGTGTATTTTTAAATTAATATTCAATTTTTTCTTCCGTTGCAACACACAGGCATGTTTTCTAGTGGATAAAAATATAAGACCAAAAAATAAGAACATCATATGGATACTAACTGAATAAATAAAATATCATAGAACATCGCAAATATATTTCATGAACATCAACTAATATATTTTATAATATTACTTGTATACTATATCAACATCACAAAACATCACATTTGTACCATGTGAACATCTAAAGATACATAATGAAACTTCACGTGTTTACTACATGAGCAACACATGTATATTTCGTGAATAATAATATATTTCATAAACATCACATAATATATTTTAAAACATTAGATATATACTACGCGAACATCATATGTATATTTCATGAACATCACATAGTATATTGAAGACATCATATTATACTACGTGAACATCACAAAAATACACCATAGAACATTGCATATATACCGCGTGAATATAACAAAGTAGATAACAATTCACATAATAAATAGAGTATCTAAAAATACTTCGTAAGCATGTCAAAATTAATCATAAAACATCATACAATATATCATAGAATGTGAACATCACGTGTATCTAAAAATAAAGAGTAAAAAACAAAATTATTAAAGTAAATAAATAGAGTTAAATAAAAAAAGTAGAAACATAAATACCTAATGCTAAATATATATATATAAAATTAATCCCATGCATTACAAAACAATGAAATGTATCTCCTATAACATACAAAATAAAAAAATAAAGCATGAAAATAATTAGAAATAAAAATAATTAAAGTAAAATAAATAGGAAAATAAAAATGAGAAAGATCTACATGAAACATAAAAAAGAAAAGAGAAGTAAATAAATAGAATAAAAGAAAGTAAAATTAATAATATTAAACATAAAAATGGACATTAGAAACTAACAAATAATTAACTATGGCAAAAGAAAAATGGAAAAAATAAGGATAAACTTAAAAGGTGAAAAGAAGAGTATAATGCGACATATATAATAATAATTAAATCTAAAAATAAATGGAAGAAAAGAAGGGAAATAAAAAACGTGCAGAGAAAATAAAATAAAAAAATAAAAAGAAGAAAAAGACAACATAGAAAAAAAGAAAATAAAAAGGGAAAAAAAAGAAATGGAAAGACCGCAATCCTACGCGGGCACGCGGCTACGGCCTACAGGCGGCAAGAGCACGGCATGGGCCTCGGCTTGGGCAATGACTTCTTTGGGCCCAAATCCAGCCGAGCCGAACCCCATTTTCCCTCTCTCCATGGAACGCTGCGGCGGCGGCGGCGATGGTGAGGGGCTCCCCTCTGGCGCCTCCGCCGGCGCCGGTAGCGACGACCGCCTCAGCGCACTCCCCAACGACATCCTGGTACTCATCCTCCGCCGCCTCAGCACCTGCGCCGCCGCCCAGACCAGCGTCCTCTCCCGCCGCTGGCGCCGCGTCTGGGCCCTCCTCCCAGCGCTAAGCTTCATCTACGCCCCAGATCCCCGCCAGATCGGTCGCGTCCTCGAGGCTCACGAGGCGGCCCTCCTGCGCCTCCATGTCTGGACCCAGGACGCGGCCCCCGGCTCCATGTCGGCCTGGCTCCACGTCGCCGCGCGCCGCCTCTCCGGCAGCCTCTTGTTTCACAACGCTGTTGAGCGGGAGAGGGGCGCCCAGGAAGGCGACGAGGAGGAGGGGCCCGGGCAGAGTGCCGCCTTTGAGCTCCCCTGCCTGGAGCGCGCCACCAGTGTCATCCTTTACCTAGGCTTCCTCGGCCTCGTCGTGCCGCCTGCCGGCGTCTTCGCTCGGCTCACCGACCTGTGCCTGGCTCACGTTCGGCTGTACGGGGATCTCGGTGACGTTGTTTCCCGGCCGCGGTGCCCGTACTTGCAGAAGCTCGCCGTCCGTGACGCCACGGGGCTGGACAACCTTGCCATCCATTCAGATTCTCTCCGGCAAGTGGAGCTCATCGATGTGCGAGGCTTGCGGGAGCTCAACATTGTGGCACCGGCTCTTGAGGAATTGAAGGTTACACAATGTTTCTTCTACAGTCCCAGCCAGCCGGTTGCTAGCATCAGAGCGCCTCAGCTGGCAACCCTTTGGTGGATGGATAAATATGATCCAAGCTTCATTCATCTTGGCGAGATGAGTCATCTTCGATTACTGAGGCCTTTCTCCTTTGTTGTTTATGAGGATAACAGCTTCACCCACAATCAGTTTTGTTTAAGTCTCTTGCGGCGTTTTAAGGTCATCGAACATCTTATACTCACACTGACCTATGTGTCGGTAAGTCCACTTGGCCACTTATGTGAATTTTCAGTGCGTGCATGTTTCCCTTGCCTGTGCACGGATTTGAAAACTAAGGCATTGATGCAATCCGAGCAAACAGTGTCCTTCAGTATCAATGCAATTAACATAACATGGACAAGGAAGATAGAATTAACATATTTAAGTCTTTGCTATTAGAAGTTTAGACAGAGTACACTTCAAGTAAGGCATGCCTAGTTGGCTGTTTGTGGAACATAAATTCTGATGATCTGGTGATACCGTGATATACAGCTTGCTTGGCTCTAAAAAGGATTTTTGTTCATAGAGAACTAGCCATGTAATTTTATTCTTCATAATCACAGTTAAGTTATATTAACCACTTTGTGCATGGTAATAGCAATGGTCACCTTATTAGACTTTGTGCATGGTAATAGCAATGGTCACCTTATTAGAACTACTGAAACTGTTGTTGGCTCTTTGAAATTGTCATATATTACTCATATTTTTGTGACCTCCCATGTACATGCAGGACATGGATGACTATCAGTATTTGATGGAATTTATGACAATGCTCCCGAAGATAACGATTTTGCACATGAATATACTCGCAAACAAACATGCTTTTGGAGCCAGTGCATTTCATGTTCTCAGGATGTGTTCTGGTATAGGGAAGCTGATGCTGACATTTCTTCCTCCTACTGTGGCGGAGGTAAGGCTATCAATTTTTATCCAATATGCATTTGTATTTCTTGCCTTACCATGACATGATCTATTCGTCCCCCTAGGCATTTGTTCTTATATTTTCTCTGAAAGTTATGGCTCATATTTCTCATAATGTATATGTATTTAGGCATATGCATAGATGTGTGATTACTGAATACTTCTTACTCCCTAGTATGGCAGATTTTTCTACATTTGTACCTATACCTTTTCCCTTTGGGGCTATGCAATATAACTGAGTTGCATTCTGTAACACTAATGACAACACTATGCTTTATATGTGCTTTTATATTTTTATGGTTTTGATTGAATGTTCTACTATTTAGGTTGCAAAATATTTGGTTTTATTGAATTATTGTCTGTCTGGCAGTGTTTCATAAAAAAACATATATATCGCACTGAGCAGAAAGTTAACTGAGTTGCTGCATGGGAGGATTGATCTTGACAGTTAGGAGTTTGGAGATATCAGTAAGTGTTGGTAAATAATATACCAGTGGCAATTTTGCCGTGCCCATAATTTGTAAAATGTTCCATGATTCCATTGGATAACCTGAGCCCTACGGTCAAATGAAAATCTTCTTGAACATTATTGACATTATAATCATGTTTGCTATACCACTCTCTTAGCTTAAAACAGTCATATTGCATCTGTTGGCTTCAAAGTAATGTCTGGGACGAATCCATTTGCAAATCTTATGGTGCCTTTGATTGCATAATTGGGCACTCCCATTTTCAAATTCCTGTCTGTTTATTCCATCCAACAATACTCTTACATTGACAAGGAAGATAAAATTAAGTACTCAAGGCATACCATATTTAAGCCTTTATTGTTAGAATTAGAAAAAAAAATGTAGCTTGGCATGCCTGGCTGGCTGTTTGTCCAACACAAAATGTGAGCACAGTGCTGGCATTAGTGCTGTTACCATGCATTCTGTAACACTAATGCCTGGTTGGCTATTTGTCCAACACAAAATGTGAGGATATACGACTTGCTTGGGACTAATTTTTGCTGGCTTAGAACTAGCCATGCAATTTTATTCATGCTGACAGTTAAGTTATAGCAATCACTTCCTGCATGGTAACAACAATGGCCACCTTGTTATAACTACTTATGATGAGATGCTGTTGTGGGTTTCCAAATTCCAATTGTCATATATGACCCTTCTTTTCTTTTTTGTGACCTTCCATGACCTATACCTCCCATCCTAGTATGACAAATTTTTCAGCATTTGCACCTATGACCTATACCTCCCATCCTAGTATGCAATTCAATTGAGTTGCGTTCTGTAACACTAACAACAACACTGTGCTCTATATAGTAACCGAATAGTTACATTGGAGTTTGATCTTGACAATTAGGGGCTAGGAGATATTAGCGAGTATTGCTACATAAAAAAAAACAGTTGCAATTTTGCAAAGGCCCCCAATCTGTAAAAGGTTCCATATTTCCATTGGATAACATAAGCCCTGTGGTCAGAAAAAAAATCTCGTGTACATTTTTGAAAACATAGTCATGTCTGCAGTACCACTCTATCTTAGGTCAAAACGGTCATATTGTTGCAACTTGTTGGCTTCAAAGTGATATACAGGATGAGTCCTTTTGCAAATCTTTTCATCCTTGATTTGCATATTTGGGCAATCAGACAGTTTTTGGAATTTCCTGTCTGTCTGTTCCACCCTACAATATCAGTTAATCTTACCATTACAGTTTAATGTGTTTCTTGTTCCAGGCACAAACTACATGCCCACCAGGTTGCATCTGCGCTGAGCACCAAGACTGGGAAACTGAGCACCTATTGTTGAATCGCCTCAAAGAAGTACAAGTCACTCGGATGAGAGGATCTGAACATGAAGTTACTTTTGTGAAGCAGCTGTTCAACTGGGCGACATCCTTAGAAAAGATGAAGGTAGTTTTCGACGAGTCGGTTACTGAAAACGTGGCCAAGGAGTTGTCCCAGGTGCTACGAAGCTTTGCTAGGCCGGGAATACACATGGAAATCCACACGTATATGGAGGACCTGCTGAAGATGACGTGTGTACCCAAAGACTAAGGCACCGGGGTTGTCAGCGTTGTGTCTGTAGTTTTCGTCTTTGGTAGTGCGAACTTCTTGTTTGCTGGCACGCTGAGGGTTGGAGGTAAAGATAGTCTTGTTTAGATTAGATCATCAGTACGCGATGACTCTGTAATGCACATTTACAAGCCCTTATAGAACAATGGCCAGTATGATCTTTCTTCTTTCACGTAAAGCATCTAATTGGATCGTTGCAGTTTTACTGTTCCAATCATCCTTATCTGAACAGTTAAAAAAACGTTTTTTCTCTCTCTTTGTTCCAATCAACCTAACGCTTTTTTTTTATCCAAATTGAATCGTTTAAGCAGATTACATGGGCCGAAAAAACGTGCTGGGCTCAGACGCCTCAGCGTGGAAACTATAAGTACAACTGGCCCGCCTCTCCGTTGGTGATCATCGCCACGAATTCCCGATCACCCACCGCCACCGGCCGCCCCCGCCGCGCTGCCATGGAGGTCCTCACGAGAGTCGAGAAAAGGAGAACGAAAGAGGGTGACCGGATCAGCAGCCTCCCCGACGACGTCCTCGGCGACATCGTGTCCCTTCTCCCCACCAGAGACGGCGCCCGCACGCAGATCCTGTCATCCCGGTGGCGCCACCTATGGCGCTCCGCTCCTCTCAACCTCGACCTCCAACTCCAAGGCGACGACGTCCCACTTCGCCGCGGCATCCGTGCCAGCGACATCTCCCACATCCTCTCCGCGCACCCTGGCCCCGGCCGCCGCTTCATCATGCCTTACCACTACACCCACTACTGCGATTGTCCTACCGCGACGACCATGGACGGCTGGCTCCGTTCCTCCGCCCTCGACAACCTCCAGGAGCTCAGGTTCGACCAAGATCCTCCGCTTATGCTGCCGCGATCAGTACACCGATTCTCGTCGACGCTCCGTGTCGCTAGCTTCTGTGGTTGTTTTTTCCCAGATGGAAACAGTAAGGGCGGTGCACCGCTGCTCTTGCCGGTTCTCGAGAGCCTAACCCTCTCCGACGTCACCATCTCGGAGAGCTCTCTGCACGCATTGCTCGATGGCTGCCATGCCCTGCAGAGCTTGGTGCTACACGACATCTATGGCTTCAGTCGGCTGCAAATCGTGTCCCCTAGCCTCAGAAGCATCATGGTAGGCTTTTGTTGGAGAATACTAGACCTTGAGCTCGTCATCCAGGACGCACCGTGTCTAGAAAGACTACAATTTTCACAAAAAATGCAGATGAACATCTCGGTAATCTCTGCACCACGGTTGGCTATTTTGGGAAAACTCTTTGGCAACGTTCCTAGGCTTCAGTTTGGCGCCACAGTTCTTCAGGTATGGGCACAATTAATTCTCACTTTCACATGCTTCCTTCACAAGGGATCCAGTTAATAAGTCGATCCCTTCGCTTGGGCTTGATTATGATGTGCTAATTCTATGCTTATACATCGACTCAGGGATCGTCTGTTGTTAGCATGGCGGCTGTGGTACACAGTGTCAAGGTTCTATGTTTATTTGGTGTGAAACTCTGTTTGCATACAGTTATTGGCTTACTCAAGTGTTTTCCCCAATTACAGAAGTTGTACATCAAGGTAATTAATGACTCACTGCACCATGACCAAAGTGTGCATATTTACTACTCCCTCCATCCCAAATTATAATACATTTCAATAATTTTGGAAAATCAAAGCATCTCAAGTTTGATCAATAATTATAGAAAAAACTATAAAGATTTATGACATCAAATAGGCATATTATGAAAATATAATTGATTATGAATCTAATGATATTTAGTAGGCATCATATATGTTATTATATTGTCATGTAAGTTTGGTCAAACTTGAGAAACTTTGACTCTCCAACATTCTTCGGATGTCTTATAATTTGGGATGGAGGGAGTATTTATTTAGATACATCGATGATTTTTATTTTTCATCAAGTTATGTTGACCATGCATTGACACTATATCTTTGTTCATTTTCCCTCTTCAGGCGACAAGTCTCCGCCTGGAAAATGCTTGGTATCAAACAAACCCGAAACGTGTTGGCGCCGCCCTTAACATTCGTGTGAGGAAAATTGTGCTGGCAAATTATCAAGGGAGCAAATCACATGTTGACTTTGTCAACTTCTTTTTATCAAATGCGAGAGCGTTGGAGTCACTCGAGTTAGGAGTTCCAAACATTATTACCAACAAGTGGATTGCAAGACATCGTAGCCTGCTCAACATAAAGAGTGCTTCCAGGGGTACACGGGTCGATTTTGTACCCTATAAAGACATCATAAAGAGTATTTCAAGGGGTGCATGGGCCATGTGAATATGGGGCTTCACATGACCTTCTGTATGCTAAGCAAGTACATAATGTGTTGAAAGACCATTTTCAAAGATTTCATTAGTAGGTCTAATGACAACAATAAATATATTTTCTCTCTTTTTTTCTCAAAAGATTGTGATTTGTCAACTGTTTGGTGCTATATTTTATTTCCTTTAAAATAGAGAAGGGTTGTCCATTATTAGTTTTCCAAATGGTTGCCATTGCAATGATCGCAATTCGTATGTATCCCCATTTTTTTTTATTTCCTCGCTAAAGGGAAAAATTCTGTAAAGCCATGAGGCCCATATGCCGATATATGTTAAAGACAGTCTTGTTCCACACTTTGTACCCGTGGACTCGGTGATAATCTATGTGAACATATTTGATTTTGTATTTACTTACTTGAAGCAAATCTCAACTGTTCCTGCATTCTCCTTCGACTCTTCCTCTGCCTATAACTTTTTTTTGGGGGCTATGTGTTGGTATAAATACTAGAGTGCTTGTAAGAACAGCAATATGTTAATAGATCCTTCAAAAATTTAAAACCCCTTCTTTTTCTTTTGAATAATTTCACAAGTTGAAAGTGCTTAGCATCTTAATGGTTTAGATAACATGAAAATATTATAGAAATTCATTCATTTGCTATGCATGCTATGAATCGATGAGATATGGTCCTTCCAATTTTTTTTTACTTTGATGATTGTTATCAGGGTTTTTTGGGCATGTATGTAAGCAGGTCAAACCTGTTCTACTCGTCCTCCAAGCTCCAAGACGACGACCCTGTTGTCACCTATGGATCTTTCAGCATATGCATATATATATATATATATATATATATATATATATATATATATATATAAGTAGTAGTATGGTGTATATATTCTACTCGACATATACCGGCCGGGGGCGACACGAAAGCCTTGGACGATGATGCAGTAGGCTGCTGAATCTTGTTCGTCAGCGTTGGTTGGGATGGCGTACGTACTCGTTGTCGTTGGAGAAGCTCTGCTCTGGCGGCCACAGCCTGAGGTAGAGCTGCTGGCTGAGGTAGTGGTAGTGCCGGTCCCTAGAATGCAGACCGCAGGTTGGTCCCTGGTTGTCCAGCGACATCACCCGTTTGGGGCTGGGCACACCTGATGCGTGCATCACAATTCACAATTGCCATTGTTCGGTTTCAGTATTTTATCTAGCAAAATGTTCAGAGTACTTCAGACTTCGTTCATTGAGGAATGTAGTACTTTGAAGTTAATTTTACAGTTACATACAGTTTAATGCTCTTTTTTTTTGTTGGCCACGTCTTTTTTATTATTATTATCCTTGCATAAATAAATAAATAAATTCTCTCTTTTTTTTCTGACTTTGTTGAATACTTGAATCCCGTACAGACTGGGCCAGAAACATGGGCCCCCACAAAAAACAGACTTATGAACGAGCCTAGTGCCTGCCCGTATCCCAATTCGCAGGGCACGACGTACGCCGCGAGTCCCCTGCGCGCCGCCATGGGCGTCCTCACGAGCGCCGAGGAGCAAACGAGGTCGACAGAGGTTGACTGGATCAGCAGCCTCCCTGACGGCGTCCTCGGCGACATCGTCTCCCTACTCCCCACCAAAGACGGCGCCCGCACGCAGATCCTCTCCTCCCGCTGGCGGCACCTATGGTGCTCCGCTCCTCTCAACCTCGACCTCAACGACGACGACGTCTGCCGCAGCGTCCGTGCCAGCGAGATCTCACGCATCCTCTCGGCGCACCCTGGCCCCTGCCGCCTCGTCGTCTTGCCCTGGCGCTACGCCAACTGCGATCACCCCGCACGGACGACCATGGACGGGTGGCTCCGTTCCCGCGTCCTCGACAACCTCCCGGACCTCACGATCTGTCGCTATCCTCGGCTCCTGCTGCCGTCATCAGTGCGCCGCTTCTCGTCGACCCTCCGTGTCGCCAGCTTGTATGGCTGTACTTTTCCAGATGGAAAAAATGGCGGCGCGCTGCTCTGGCCGGTTCTTGAGAGTCGATCTAACCCTCTCCGAGGTCAGCATCTCCGAGAGCTCTCTGCGTGCACTGCTCGCCGGCTGCCCTGTCTTGCAGAGTTTGGTGCTGTTTGACAACTATGGCTTCTGTCAGCTGCACATCGTGTCCGCTAGCCTCAGAAGCATCAGGGTGGGCACTTATTATGTCAGAACTCAGAAGTATCATGTCAATGGACTTCGAGCTCGTCATCGAGGACGCACCGTGTCTAGAAAAACTAGAGTGTTCAGAGAAAATGCAGATGGACTTCTCGATAATCTCCGCGCCAAGGTTAGCTATTTTCGGGAAACTCTTTGGCAACGTTCCTAGGCTTCACTTTGGCAACACAGTTGTTCTTGAGGTATGGGCACCATTAGTTCATTCTAACTTTCACCTGCTGCCTTCACAAGGGATGCTTCATCATGATGTGTTAGCTCATTCTATGCTTATTATATATCAACTCAGGGATCGTCTGTTGTTAGCATGGCGGCTGTCGTACACAGTGTCAAGGATCTATCTTTATCTGGTGTGAAACTCTGTTTACATATGGCTATTAACTTACTCAAGTGTTTTCCCCAATTAGAGAAGGTGTACATCAAGGTGACTCCCTGCATATTTACCATGATAAATTTGGTCAAACCTATAGTATGTTTTGACTCTATGATTTTTTGGAATGACTTAAAATTTGGGACAGATAAAGTATATCGATGATGGTTTTAAAATTAGGTTGACCATTGACACTATATCTCTTCTTTTCACTTCCCTTTTCAGGCGACAAGTGTTTGTGAAGAATACCTAACGGATCTGGAACGTATTGGCAGCATGTTGACTTCGCCAACTTCTTTTTATCAAATGTGAGAGCTTTGGAGTCACTCGAGTCAGTAGTTAGAAACATTATTACCAACAAGTGGATTGCAAAACAACGTAGCCTGCTCAGCATAAAGACTGCTTCGAGGGGTGCACAGGTCAATTTTGTGTCCATAAAAAACCATAAAGGGTGCTTCAAGGAGTGCACGGGTCAGCACATGACACCTTCTGCATGCTAAGCAAGGATATGGTACGGTATGTCAACCGACCATTTTCAAAGGTTTCATTAGTAGGTCGATCTAATGACATAAATACAGACATGGTTTTTTAGCTGGGACCAATATTCAGTGAGATTGGTCAGTTTGCCGTTTGTTGGCATTTGTTATCCCTTTCCTCTAATACTATGATTTATGAACTGATTTTGTGGTGAACTGGGGATGCTATATTTCCTTTTAAATAGAGAAGACCTCTTGAAATGTCCTATGTCATTTTTCCAACAGGTTGTCATTGTGATGATTACAATTCCTACAGGTCTTTCAGATTTTTCTGTACAAATAAATTTCTCTCGTTGCTTAGTTGTTAGGCAGAGTAATAATTGCAATTTGTATATTTTTTTATCGAATACGCAAAAGTTTTGTGTATCATTGTATTAAGGGGAAGAATTTAAATATATCAACAACACACTTCTATTGAACGCCGAAAAGGTCGACCTAAAAACAGCAGGACCTTCGTAGCAAAAGATCTCTAATTTTGCTATTACATATAAGTGGGAAACAACCAAAACCAACACAACGGTGTAACCTAGGTGGTAGCCTTGCGCCTTTGCGGCGGCCTAGTTGAGCCCTTTCCACCATCCGGGAAGAACATATGCAGTGCTTCGCCGTTGGATGCAATCAGGTTGCGGTCAAAAACCTTGACAAAGGCCTCCAGCTCTAAAGAGGATGATGTTGATGGACCCTGATGTAGCTTATACGCTGCATGATCAGCATCTCACCCTACTTGGATACAGGTACTCGAGAGAGGTTTTGAGCAGCCGGTCGTCTGCTTTGCCACCGTAACACTGGCTTAGCAGGTTGGGAGGCTCACGAATAATTGGAGAGTCGTCGACCTTCTTTAGCACGCACCTGATGAAGCTCTTGAGGTGGCGTGTGACAGAGTTGTCACTGACGTCGATCATGTGGTCCTCCAGAGGCTGCATACTAGACATGTATTCATCCGCAGTGCGTGAGCTTGGTCGTACTGAAGCTAGGCGGACCACCCACCTCGTCCATCGTAGGCGCGCCACCTTCTGAGGTGGTGGTCTAGACCGCCTATGGTGGCGTGACTTGTATAGATGCCCAATGGGCCGTGCCGGCCAGGCACGTCGTCATGCGTCAACGGGCCGCCGTGCCTCACGGTCCGTGCCTGTGTCGTGCTCGTGCCTAGCCTTCGGGCCAAGGCACGGCCCGTGGGCCGTTTGGCCATGCTGTGCAACTAGTTAAGGTCGGGCCATGGGGGGAGGGGAGGCGTGGAGGAGCCATGCTGTGCCGCCCTCCGACTTCGAGGAGGCGGTCGCCGCCTCACCGGGATGCCGCGTGCGAGGAGGCGGCAAGGGCAGGGCGGCGATACTCCGTCTGGAGTCGTGTCGTGCCGCCCTTCGACTCCGAGGAGGCGGTTGCTGCATCGCCAGGACGCCTCGCGCGAGGAGGCGGGACCGGGACCGTGGGACTCCACGCCGCGTGCGAGGAGGCGGAACCAGGACGCCGGGTGAGGAGGCTGGAAGGGTGTGGGCCACACGGGAAGGGCGCGGCAGCGGTGCTTCGGCTAGGGCGGGGCCATGGGGCTGCACTGGCTAGGGTGGGGCTGGTGGTGGCGCTCCGGAGCTAGGGGCAGAGCTATGTGAGGGAGCCAGGGAGGAAGAAGTGCGGGGAGGGGGAGGCAGGGCGTGCGGCGCGAGTCACGCAGGGAGGGAGTCGCGTGGATGCTGGTGGAGTGGGGGGGACCGACGCCGGTGGAGGGCGTAGGCCGCGCCGTGCTCATGCTGTGCAACGGGCCAGACTGGTGGCCCAGGCACGGCCTGGTGCCCCGTGCCAGTCGTGCCTGGGCTCAATGGCCACCGGGCTGTGCCGTGCTCAGGCCGGGCCAAAATAGCGGGCAGCGGGCTGGGCCAACGGGCCTCGAGCTGCATGGCCAACTATAGTGACCCGAGACTGACCTTGCTCAAGTGGTGGTGGAACCAAGTTTGTTGCCAGCTGAGCGGGGTGGGAGACCATCGTAGAATTGGCGCAGCTACACACACTGGTGGCCGCGAACGAGGCTACAACCTCCTCCAACATCGAGTCCTCTGAGATTTCGCGTGTGGCATGCGTGACTCCTAAGCATGGTGAGAGCAACAATGGGTCGAGGTCAGAAAGGCCCCCAATAAGGGGTGTGTGTGTCACTGGTCGGCCCGACATGACCATCATGGGCAACACTGTCGTTGACAATACTAGAGACCGTTGCTGCAACGGTGTTGTCCTCCATCAACCATCACTAGGGGCGGATCCCAAGGGGGCTGGTGGGGCTCCAGCCCCCCTACAGTTGGTGGATCAATGGAAATATAAAGAAGCCAAGGGAGAAGAAAAGAAGAGAAAAGAAGAAAAATGGAGAGATTGGAGGAAGAAGAAGAGATCAGCCTCCCTTTAATCTTGTTCTGCATCTGTCACTGTCCGACATCGAACTTTATTTCCTCACTTAACGAAAGCTTCCGGTGTAAAGCCATGACAACCATTCTGTGGGATTTTGGCTCTCACGATGTCGTTTTGGCGCCGTGACCACCAAGGTGCGGCTGGCACGGCCTCGCGTCCTGCGCGGCTCTGGCCATGCCTCCGACGCAAGAGCAGCGTGTGTAGTGGCGTCCCCACATGCCATTAGAAAAGATCAGCGTATTTTTTTACGAATTAGTTACCGAAAGCGTGGCCAATAAGTTGTCGCTAGTTAACGAAAGCGTGGCCAATAAGCTGTCGCAGGTGGTGCAAAGCTTTACCAGGCTACAAATACGCCTGCAAGTTCACACTTATATGAACATAAGATGTTGTATTTACGTGAAGACTAAGGCACCGGGCTACCGTGTTATCTCCATAGCTCTCTTTGTTATGCACGTACGTACTTCCCATAAACGGCATGCTGAGGAATGGAGAGATCAAGGCAGTCTTTTTTTAGGGAGTCAATAGTACAGTCTATATGAGTCTCTGTAATGCACAGTTGCAAGATTTTTATGGAGAATGGCAATTGCTTTGTTTCTTCTTTCAAGATAAAGCTCCTATTGGACTGTTGCAGTAGGTAGCAAATTTTCCCAACAGTAAAGTTTTACTTTTTCAATTAATCTCATTGTATATTTTTTATGGTAATGACTTTAAGATGACCTGTCACTATTTTAGCCAAATGCACGCACACACAGCACATTCTCAACGAGTCGTCTCACCCTCGGCCTAGCCTCTCTCTCTCTACCTCTCTCTCCCCACCTGTGCTCGGCGACTCCCTCGGCGACCTCCTCCCTATCCCACCTTCGGCACCGCGACGCCGGCGAGGTAGGCATCCTCCTCCTAGATCTATTTCTTAGGGTTTCGATGGGGCACCCCCCCTCCTTCTTCCCAAACTCCATGGGCCTTAAAAGGAAAGTTGGTTAAGGGAGGAAGACCGACTAGGCGGAGAGGATGCTGACGGGTTGTTTAGGGGTCCTGGCGGCAAGGGAGGGGCCTAGGTCAGGGCGGAGCAGCAAGCTTCTCCAGGTCCCTCTTTTGGCGTGGCGGCGCCATCGAGATAGGCCTCCTCCTCCACCTCCTAGATCTGTTTGTTAGGGTTTCGACGAGCCCCCCCTCCCTTCTTCCAAAACCTTAGAAGGAAAAGTGGGTTGCGAGAGGAAGAACGACCATGCGGTGGGCCCTAGCGGTGGTGGAGGGGGCCAGGTTAGGGCGGAGAGGGAGCACCATGGCCAAGGCTACGGGGGGAGGGGAAGAAGGTAGCGCCATGAGCGAGCTAGGGTTTATGGTCTCAAAGCTTCGGCGAGAACTAGTCTTCCCGCAACAGGGCAGTGGGCGGCGCGTGGGGACGAGGGCGCCGGAGTCGAGGAGAAAGAAGGTGTTGTGGTGTGTGTGCTTGCGTTCTGACGACCAGTTAGACACATCTTTTTTTTATTCTTGCATAATAATTAAATAAATTCTTTTTTATTGACTTTGTTGAATTGGTTGGAGTGACAGGAAAAATAGACTGGGCCAGAAACATGGGGCCCTAAAATGCATATGTATGAATGAGCCGAGTGCCTGCCCGTTGGTTTGGTGATTGTTCATCCCAGGGAACCTGCTGCCATGGGGGTCCTCACGAGAGCTGAGAAAAGGAGATCAACACAGGTTGACCGGATCAGCAGCCTCCCTGACGATATCCTCGGCGACATTGTCTCCCTTCTCCCCACCAAAGATGGTGCCCGCACGCAAGTGCTTTCCTCCCGGTGGCGCCACCTATGGCGCTCCGCTCCTCTCAACCTTGACCTCCAACACTACGACCCACTTAGCCACGGCATCTGTGCCAGCAAGATCACCCACATCCTCTCCTTGCACCCTGGCCCCAGCCGCCGCTTTGTCATGCCTTACTACTACGATTATCCCACCACGACGACTGTGGATGGCTGGCTCCAATCCCCTGCTCTCGATAACCTCTAGGAGCTTAGGTTCTACCACTATCATCGCATTCTACTGCCG
Source organism: Microstegium vimineum (assembly GCA_022036555.1). NCBI lineage: Eukaryota > Viridiplantae > Streptophyta > Magnoliopsida > Poales > Poaceae > Microstegium > Microstegium vimineum. The sequence goes on from CM039119.1 coordinate 2,198,740, forward strand.
CCATCAGTACACCGCTTCTCGTCGACGCTCTGTGTCGCTAGCTTCTGTCGTTGTTCCTTCCCAGATGGAAACAATGGTAGTGCACTGCTGCTCTTGCCGGTTCTCGAGAGCCTAACCCTCTCTGATGTCAGCATATCGGAGAGCTCTCTGCATGCACTGCTCGCTGGTTGCCTTGTCCTGCAGAGCTTGGTGCTAATTGACAACCATGGCTTCCCTCGACTGCAAATCGTGTCTCTTAGCCTCAGAAGCATCAGTATGGGTACTCATTGGAGAGGCCTCTTGCCACCGGAGCTCAAGCTTGTCATCGAGGACGCGCCGTGTCTAGAAAAACTAGAGTGTTCAGACAAAATGCAGATGAACATCTCAGTAGTCTCTGCACCAAGGCTAGCTATTTTGGGGAAACTCTTTGGCAACGTTCCTAGGCTTCAGTTTGGCACCACAACTGTTCTTCAGGTATGGGCACCATTAATTCTTACTTTCACCTGCCTTCACAAGGGATTCAATTAAGTCCCTTCGCTTCATCATGATGTGTTAATTCTATGCTTATATATCAACTCAGGGATCATCTGTTGCTAGCATGGTGGCTGTGGTACACAGTTTGAAGGATCTATCTTTATCTGGTGTCAAACTCTGTTTGGACATGGCTATTAACTTACTCATGTGTTTTCCCCAATTAGAGAAGTTGTACATCAAGGTGAGTCCCTGCATATTACCATGACTAATTAATTTGATCAAACATGATATGTTTTGAATCTTCATGATTTTCGAAATGACTTATAATTTCGGACCGAAATAGTATATCTATGATTGTTTTAAAGCTAGGTTTACCGTTGACACTATATCTCTGTTGTTCACTTCCCTTTTCAGGCTACAAGTCTTTGTGCAGAAAATGCTTGGTATCTAACATGCCCGGAATATATTGGCAGCCTTAACATCCGTTTGAGGAAAATTGTGCTGGACAACTATCAAGGAAGCGAATCACATGTTGACTTTGTCAACTTCTTTTTGTCAAATGCGAGAGCGTTGGAGTCACTCAAGTTAGGAGTTAGAAACATTACTACCAACAAGAAGTGGATTGCAAGACAACGTCGCCTGCTCAACATAAAGAGTGCTTCGAGGGGTGGTGCACGGGTCGATTTTGTGTCCCATAAAAAACAATAAAGGGTGCTTCAAGTAGTGCATGGGTCAGTCAGCAAATGACCCCTTCTGCATGCTAAGCAAGTACATCATCTGTCAAGCCACCATTTTCAAAGGTTTCATTTAGTAGGTCTAATGACATCAATACAGACATTTGGTTTTTAGCTGGGACGAATATTCAGTGACGTTGGTCATTTCTCCGTATGTTGGCATTTGTTATGTCTTTCCTCAAATACTATGATTTATGAACTCATTTTGTGGTGAACTGGTGATGCTATATTTCGTTTTAAACATAGTAGGGCTCTTGAAATGTCCTATGTCATTTTCCCAACAGGTTGTCATTGCGATGGTTGCAATTCGTATATGTCCCCATCAGAAATATATTTTTGTTTCCTCAATAAATGAAAACCTCTTTTGTAAATCCACGGTGGCCATGCTGACATTAGTTTGGTTCTATGTCAGTGAAGAATGCACTATGCAGTGAAGAATCGTTTTGAATTCAGAATACTATCAACCGCTAAGTCATTTCTACCTAATTTCACTTTGGTTCACCATATCTTATTGGGGCTTGAATTTTGGCTGCATAAGCTAAAACTTGTTTACTTATGATGTGTCTTTTTTCACAGACAATCACAGTCTCATAACACATAAACTTGTCATTAAAAACCATAGCTTGTACATATTTTGTGAATCTTTTATCAACAATGCATTGAGGAGAAGATCATTGGACAGCTTCAACATTCAGCAGCCTGAGGTATTTCTTACCCACAGGCCACAGGCAAACTACAAGAGCAAAAATCACTGACATCACCATCAAAGAATAGTGCAGTTCATGAGTTCTCGCTACAACAAAACACTCTTGTGGCCTATCAACAAAAATTATTTTACTCGACGTATACCAGGGGGTGACGATCCGATGAACCAAAGCCTTGGGTGATGCAGTAGGCTGCTGAATCTTGTTCGTCAGCGTTGGTTGGGATGGCGTACTCGTTGGAGAAGCTCTGCTCCTGCGTCCACACCCTGAGGTAGAGCTGCTGGGTGCTGGTCCAGGTACTGCCGGTCCGAGATCGCCGACATCAGGTTCCACATCCCCTTGTTGTCAAGAGACACCAAGATCGTCGGCCACCCGTTCGGGTACACCTTGTTCAGTTCAGTTCAGTTCAGTGGTGTTTCAGCAATGTTCAGAGCTTGTTCGTTCTTGATTGACGAATTGAATCTACTTTGAAGCTGGAAGCTTTCAAATGCATACCTGAACCGTGTGTCTTGCTTGTGCGTCCACCAAGTTGTATGTTTGCCGCTGCGTCTCATTCCACTGGCAATGGTGTTTGGTTTGTTTCAGAGGGAGCTCTGTTCGTCTTGTCAGACAGAGCAGGGGAGGAGTAACGTACCCTACAACCCAGAAGTCATATCCGTCGAGGTGCCACGACTGCAGCTCGTCCTCAGTGTTCTGGAACACGACCTCGACGAACTGGTGCAGGCTGAGCCGGAGCACGGGCGTCCCGGCACGCGGCAGCTCTGCCGCCGTGCCGGCGCCAGCTGTGTCGGGTCGCACGGGAGGGTGTCCCAGTCGATGACGTCGGTGATGTTGTAGTTATCAGCGAGCTTGAGCGGCGTGTCAGGCACGACGAACGAGACGCCGTTGACGGCGTGTCAAGCAGAAGGTGATGTGTGCACCGGGGTTGTCTCTTGTTTAGATCATCATCAGTACGATGACTCTGTAATGCACATTTCTTCTTTCCCGTAAACTAATGTATTTTTATTTGAACAGTTACAAAAAAAAAGTTTTTTTTTTACTTTGTTGATTGAATGTGTTTTTGAGTGACAAGAAAATTAAACAGATTACATGGGCCGAAAAAAAACGGGCTGGGCTCAGAAGCCTCGGCGTGGAAAGTTTGGAAAACTATAGTGGAAACTATATATATATACGACTGGCCCGCCTGTCCGCTGTTGATCGTCGCCGCGTATTCCCTGTCTCCCAAGTCCCGCCGCCACCGGCCGCCGCGCCGCCATGGAGATCCTCATGAGAGCTGAGAAAAGGAGAACGAAAGAGGGTGATCGGATCAGCAGCCTCCCCGGCGACGTCCTCGGCGACATCGTGTCCCTTCTCCCCACCAAAGACGGCGCCCGCACGCAGATCCTCTCCTCCCGGTGGCGCCACCTATGGCGCTCCGCTCCTCTCAACCTCGATCTCCAATTTGAAGACAACGACCCAATTCGCCGCGGAATCTGTGCCAGCCAGATCTCCCACATCCTCTCCACGCACCTTGGCCCCGGCCGCCGCTTCATCATGCCTTACTACTACGATTATCTCTCCACGACGACGACCATCGACGGCTGGCTCCGTTCCCCCGCCCTCGACAACCTGCAGGAGCTCATGATCGAGTACTACCCTCGGCTCCTGCCGCCGCCATCAGTACATCGTTTCGCAGCGACGCTGCGTGTCATCAGCTTGCATGGCTCTACTTTTCCAGATGGAAACAACAATGGCGGTGCACCGCTGCTCTTGCCGGTTCTCGAGAGCCTAACCCTAACCGAAGTCACCATCTCGGAGAGCTCTCTGCATGCACTGCTCGCCGGCTGCCTTGTCCTACAGAGCTTGGTGCTATTTAACAACCATGGCTTCCGTCGACTGCAAATCGTGTCCGCTAGCCTCAGAAGCATCCGAGTGGGTACTTATATCAGAAGTCTCATGCCACAGGAGTTCCAGCTCGTCATCAAGGACGCGCACCGTGTCTAGAAAAACTAGAGTGTAGAAAAAATACGGATGGACATCTCAGTAATCTCTGCACCAAGGTTGGCTATTTTGGGGAAACTCTTTTGTTACACTCCTATACTTAAGTTTGGCACCACAGTTCTTCAGGTATGGGCACCATTAATTGTCACTTTCACCTACCTTCATCACAAGGGATCCAGTTAAGTCCCATCGTTTGGGCTTGATCATACATGATGTGCTAATTCTATGCTTATATATCAACTCAGGGAAAGAATGTTGTTAGCATGGCGACTGTGGTACACAGTGTGAAGGTCTTATATCTTTATCTGGTGTGAAGCTCTGTTTGCATACAGTTATTAACTTACTCAAGTGTTTTCCCCAATTAGAGAAGTTGTACATCAAGGTAATTAATGACTCACTACACCATGACCATAGTGTGCATATTTACTATTTATTTATATGCATTGACGATTTTTATTTTTAATCAATCTAGGTTGACCATGTATTGACACCATATATATATCTTTGTTCACCTCCCTCTTCAGGCCACAAGTGTTCGCGTGGAAAATGCTTGGTATCAAACGAACCCGGAACGAGTTGGCGCCACCCTTAACATTCGTGTGAGGAAAATTGTGCTGGCCAATTATCAAGGGAGTAGATCACATGTTGACTTTGTCAACTTCTTTTTATCAAACGCGAGAAAGTTAGAGTCACTCGAGTTAGGAGTTATAAACATTATTACCAAAAAGTGGATTGCAAGACATCTTAGCCTGCTCAACATGAGGAGTGCTTCGAGGGGTGCACGGGTCAACTTTGTACCCTATAAAGACATCATAAAGAGTATTTCAAGGGGTGGTGCATGAGTCATGTGAGAATATGGGGCTTCACATGACCTTCTGTATGCTAATACAAGCAAGTACATGATGTGTCGAAAGACCATTTTCAAAGGTTTCATTAGTAGGTCTAATGACATAATTAAATACATTTGGTGTTTTGGTGGGGTCGTAATTAATATGCAGTGAGGTATAAAGGCATTTGGTGCTCTCTCTCTCTCTCTCTCTTTTTCCTCAAAATATTTTGATTTGTCAACTGTTCGGTGCTATATTTTATTTCCTTTCAAATAGAGAAGGGCTCTTGATATGTCCATTCTTATTTTTCCAACTGTTTGCCATTGCAATGATCGCAATTCGTATGTATCCCCATCAATATATATATACTCTATGTCTGGCTACAAAATAATTCATTCTATAGCTTAAAGACAGTCTTGTTCCACGCTTTGTACCAAGGTGAATACCCGTGGACTCGGTGATAATCTATTTGAACATATTTGATTTTGTATTTACTTAATGGAAGCAAATCTCAACTGTTCCTGCATTCTCCTTTGACTCTTCCTCTACCTATAGATTTTTTCTTGTAGGGTTTGTGTTGGTATAAATACTAGAGTGCTTATAAGAACAGCACAAATCCTTCAAAAATTTTAAAACCCCTTCTTTTTCTTTTGAATAGTTTCACAAGTTGAAAGTGCTTAGCATCTTAATGGTTTAGATAACATGAAAACATTGTAGCAACTCATTCATTTGCTATGCATGCTATGAATAGATGAGATATGGTCCCTCCATTTTTTTTTACTTTGATGATTGTTATCAGGGTTTATTGGGCTTGTATGTCAGCAGGTGAAACCTCTTCTACTCGCCCTCCAAGCTGCAAGACAATGATCAACCCTGTTGTCACCTACGGATCTTTCAATTCAACTATATTTAAGTAGTAGTATGGTTTATTCTACTCGACATATACCGGGGGCCGACGATCCGATGAACCAAAGCCTTGGATGATGCAGTAGGTTGCTCAATCTTGTTCGTCAGTGTAGAAGGCCTTCCCACAGAGGATGCTGTTGGTTGGGTTGGCGTACTTGTTGGAGAAGCACTGCTCCGGCGTCCACATCCTGAGATTGCAGACAGCAGGTTGGTCCCTGGTTGTCCATCGACGCCAGGATCGCCGACCACCCGGCCGTTTGGGCATAGCTGAACTTGATACACGCATCACAATTGCCATTGTTCAGTTTCAATACTCTAGAAATGTTCAGAGTAGTTTAGAGTTTGCTCTTTCATGATTGAGGAATGTACTTTGAAGTTAGTTTTACAATTACTACAGTTTAATGTTTGTCTTGTTCCAGGCACAAACTACATGCCCAGTGGACGGGTTGCATCTGCGGTGAGCATCAAAGCTGGGAAACCGAGAGCAACTATTGTTGAATCGACTCAAGCAAGTAGAAACCAGTGGGATGAGAGGATCTGAACATGAAGTTACTTTTGTGAAGCAGCTGTTCAATTGGGCGATCGACATCCTTATTAGATGTCATGTCATGTGGGGACGCCACTACACGCGGTGCTCCCGCGCCAGAGACACGGCTAGAGTCGCACAGACATGCCAGCGTGCCTTGACTGGCTAGGCTGTGCGCGATCACCGCATGGCTGGACAATGCTTTGACTAGGCAGGTGTTGACACCGTTTTTCGGTATGTGTCAAATGAGCTAAGACTTACATTGATCGATAGCCGTTTTCTATCGGCATCGGAAGGTCATCGGTCAATGTTACCGATGAGAGTGAATGCTGCGAAAGGGATAAGTTTGTTGCCGATGGAAGCTGGACGATTCTTGCCGATAGGAGTTAATTGGTAAAGACAAGTTACTAGTGGAGGTGAAGGGTTGCCAATTGGAAGGTATTACCGATAAGGAGATGATGCCGATGGGCATAGGATGACGTGGCGGTTGACGTCAGCAGGAGATTGCCGATGGCAATAGAAGGAAGTTGCGGATTAAAGAGTCTGCCGATGGAAAGTTTCATCGAAGAGAAGACATAAGGAAACTAGTGATCTCATACCAGTATTGTTATAGAAGTTTGAGTCTGTCTCTTGCATGAGTCATTTATTTCCTTAGAAATAGAGGTATTTACTTAGGAAAATATTATTGTCCGACTCCTGCGCGAGTCAGTTGTTTCCTTAAAAATAGGAGTTTTGTTTAGGAAAGATATGAGTCATGTCTGTTTACAACTCCTTTTGCTGGGGTATAAATATGTACCTAGGGGTCGTGGAACAATATATCAATCATATATCAAACAAATCAATTACTTTTTATCTACTTTTCAGCAATTCTACTTTTATCGTATTAGATCTAGTTTATCTACGAGTTATTCAAGTCTCGACGGGCTGCATCTCTTCGATCTCCATCAACCCTTGCAAGTTTCGCGTTTGAGCAACCTGAGCCTCGACGTCCGGGCGCATCGCTGTCGTCTCATTCAGCTCTACTCTAGTTATCCCGATCAAGTTTGAGCCTTGACACCCGGGCGCATCGCCGTTGTCTCGTTCAGATCTTGTTCTAGTTATCGTCCTTGTCGATTAACTGGTCAAATCAACTGGCACACCTTTGAATATCGAATTCGGGTATAAGCCCGAGGTGTTCGCAGATCCTGACGCTTTTTGTGTCAACAGTAGGATCATTGCATGGCTAGGATTTTGATTACTTCGTTAGTTTAGATCTAGAGTCTAGGAGTTTCTATCTTAGGGTGTGAGGCATCGAGCCTATTATTTAGCTCTATAATAAGGATGGTCATCAGGAATGAAGCAAGAACAAATTATCTCCTATATAATGTCCTCTGTTCTCTCCGAATCTATAAGGATGCTTGGTGTGTTTCGTAGAACACCTTTCTCCATCGATGGCCAGACGCTCTAGGCGTACCTCTTTGTTCTTCCCTTGGCAGGCCGTGTTGTCTCCTCCATAGTTCTCTCTGTTATGCACAACCTACTTCCCATTGCCGGCATGCTGAGGAATGGAGATATCAAGGGGCATTTATTCTTGTTTGGATCATCAATACTATTGGCTTGTTTGGCACGGTTCCTCCTGAGAGGCTTTTCTGGAGGAGCTAGAGCTGTTTTGGAGAAGCTATAATTTATGACTCCTCCAAAACGGCCCCGACTCCTCTGTTTTTTTACTGAAAAACGGCTCCTCCGAGAAAAAAATTTGGCAGAGGTTCGCCGGAGGAGGTAGAGCTAGAGCCAGCAAGAAGCCCCCCCAAACAGACTCTATATACATGGTCTATGACTATGTAAGTAATGCATAGTTGCAAGAAGGTTTTGTTGTGCAGTAGGAGAAGCTACGTGAGGGAGCCAGGGAGGAAGAATTGTGGGGAGGGGGAAGCGGGGCGTGCGGTGCGAGTCGTGCGACTTCGTGAGGGTTGAGGGAGGGAGTCACGTGAAGGCTGGTGGAGTGGGGGAACCGGCGCCGGTGAAAGGGCGTAGGCTGGGTCGTTCCCATGCCATGCCATGGGACAGAGTGGCGGGCCAGGCACGACCTGGTGCCCCGTGCGGGGCCTACTTGGGCTCGATGGCCACCGGGTCGTGCCGTGCTCGGGTTGGGCCAAAATAGCGGGCCACGGGCCGGGCCACCGGGCCTCGGGCTGCATGACCAACTATAGTGACATGAGACTGAACGTGCTCAAGTGGTGGTGGAACCAAGTCCGTCGCCAGCTGAGCAGGGTGGGAGACCATCATAGAAGTGGTGTAGGTGCATGCATTGGTGGTCGTGAACAAGGCTACAACAAGCAAGCGACTTCGCGTGTGGCGTGCGTGACGTCCGAGCATGGTGAGAGCAACAATGGGTCGAGATCGGAAAGTCCCCCAATAAGGTGTGTGTGTCGCTGGTCGGCCCGACATGACCATCACGGGCAACACTGTCGTTGACAATACTAGAGACCGTTGCTGCAACGGTGTCATCCCCCATCAACCAGCATCAGGGGCGGATCCCAATGGGGGCTGATGGGGCTCCAATCCCCCTACAGCTGGTACATCAATGGAAATATAAAGAAGCCAAGGGAGAAGAAAAGAGGAGAAAAGAAGAAAAATGGAGAGATTGGAGGAAGAAGAAGAGATCAACCTCCCCTTCAATCTTGTTCTGCATCTGTCACTGGCCGACGTTGAAGTTTGTTTCCTCACTTAACGAAAGCCTCCATTGTAAAGCCATGACAACCATTATGTGGGATTTTGGCGCTCACGATGTCGTTTTGGCGCCGTGACCACCAAGGTGCGACTGTCCCGGACTGCGCGTCCTGTGCGGCTCTGGCCATGCCTCCGGCGCAAGAGCAGCTGTAGGATCTCTGCAAGGGTAAATAGCCTAGGAGGGGGGGGGGTGAATAGGCCTGTCAAAATTCACTTCAAACAAATGTCAAATGCCAGGGCGGCACTGTCGGCCTATAGAGGGCGGCACTGCCGGCCTACAAATAATGAGCAGAATGAGCTGAGGTTTGGCAGGGAGATACTAGGTACCAAGGTGAGTCCTTCCCTACAAAATCAACACAAGAACCAGTTCGAAGACTGGTTACCACAGAAATGTTTCCTTTCCTTGAATCACCAACACAAACCCTAGCACAAGATATATTGCAAGAACCAAACACTAGGGGACCAGCACACAAGATACAAGGATTTATCCCATGGTTCAGCTCGCCACCAAGGCTTGCCTAAGTTCACGTTGTTGAGGTGCCACAAAGGCTTGGATCTTTGCAACTCCAACTCAATATCATGTCAAGGGAGTGAATCCTTGAGATGAGGGGTAATCTCTTAGCTTCACACAGCGATTACAAACCTCCCTAGGCTGCCACAAGCGAGGGGCAAGCTCTAGGGCGACGCCTAGCCGGCTAAGAGCAAGCTCCAAGGGTAACAAACCCTAGCACCACCGGCCAAACAAGAACCACAAGCTCTTAGACTTTGGGAAGTAGTAGATCCGCTCTCTAGGAGTGTTTTGCTGCCTTTTCCCTCAAGAATCTATGGTTGGAAGTGTGGGATTGCTTGGAGGTTGAAGGTCAACAATGGAGTGAGAGAGAGGGAGAGAGAGCTCTGTTTCAAACGGTCGGATTCGAAGGAAGACGAAGGGGTACTAGTCTGGTGAGGTGGAGACCGTTCCAGCGGGTATTTATGGTCAAGGAAAACTGTTGGAATTAGAGGGTGGCACTGCCGCCCTAGCTCAGTGTGTCTGCTGGATCTGGAATTTGGACTGGACACTGAGCTAGCTGAGTGCATGTCTGAGATAGAGATTTGAGCATGTGATTCTCATCTGACCAAACAACACTAGAATCCCCCTTAATAGTACATCATACCTATACTCAAATTCAAACCATAAATGAATTTAAACCTTTGATGAGTAGAGAAGGCACCATAAGAATGGGGGTACCTCCACCTTCTCTATATCTTCCTCTTTTTGTTCTTCCCTGCTTGTCATCTCAATAGATCTCATTAGTTCTTGAATTAAGCGGTCATCAACACCAAAACCCACTTAAGGCTTGATTGCACTTTCAATCTCCCCCTTTTTGGTGATTGATGACAACCCAATTCAAGCTTACAAAAGAATAATCATAATTCTGAGATATACAATCATGGGTGTAGAGAACTCCCCCTGAATATGTGAATTGAGGTTTGAATTCTCAATTTGGTATTAGAAACCAAGTTTCACATATGCAAAGTGATTTGGGACCTCCCCCTACATCCATGCTTGCTGTGGGGTGCTCAAAATATGTGTCACAAGATAAGACATGATGCATATGATAGTTTATATTAAATAAAAGCACTCAACCCTGGCTGTTGTAGCAGGGGGCGGCACTGCCGCCCTAGCTATAATAGCCAGGTAACAACAATGTTTCTACACAAGAAACAACAGGTCTAAAGCAACACAGACACAGAAATATGACAAGCTAAATCTAAAATCCACAAGTACATGTCCATATCCAATATAAATAGAGTCAAACTAGTGCCTTATTATATAAAATAGAGTTTTGTGGCGGCACTCAACCTCAGAAGTTAACAAACTAACTCTCAACAGATATGACATGAAGCTCAAACTGCAGCGAAAAGATTTGACCCCCCTAAACTTCTCCCCCTTTGGCATCAAGCGCCAAAAAGAAAAGAAAAGAGAAGGGGAACCAATCACTCCTCATCCTCATCATCGCTGTAGATAACGGCACGACCAGCCCGGTGTGTGGTCTGTGTGAAGCGCTGATGGGCTGAGCGGCGAGGCGGTGGTGCAGCTATAGACGGCCCTGCCATCTCCTCCTCATCCTGCTGCTGCTGACGACGCGGCCTCCTGCCATACACACGGTCACAAGGAGCCCACTAAGAACTGTCCCACTGACCCTGCTCTCTGATCTCATCATCATCATCCTCATCACTGGAAGCTGACAAGTGCGGCAGGTTAGGAAACATGGGAGGGACCTCCACTGGTGCAAGTGGTGGAAGACCGGCAACCTCCCTAGCTCCCCTGATGGCCTCCCTATTGGCCACCTGCTCCTCATAAGTGATCCTGACTTGATAGGTGCAAGTAGTAAAGATGGCCTTGATCCACTCTCCAAACTTCTTCATCCTCCTCCCACTCCTGGATCTGACATGTGAGCGTGAGTGAGAACAAGAACTCTCAGGAATGTCCCTCTGCCTGTGAGAAGTGCCACCACCTGTAGCAGGTGGAACTGGTGGAGTAGTAGCTGGTGGTGCACCTCCTCTGGTCTTCTTGATCACACACATGGTGTGCTCACAATCCTTGGGATATCTCATCCCAGTGACCTTCTCAATCATAAACTGCAGATATGGAGCATAAGGTAGCCTCCTCCTAGCACCATCCAAAGCAGTAGCAAGCTCAACCCAAATGAATCTGGGAATGTTGAACCTCTCACCATTGGGAAACCTTGCAAGAACATTTGTAATATAACCATTAAGATCAGTAGCATTGTCCTTGGGATTGAGAGTTACCCTGATGAAGTTGTTCAAAATGTAGTGAAGGCTCCTGAGATTTGTCCTGGAGTAGTTAGGCACTGCCTTATCCTGATCCTCCAAGATATAGCTGACTGTGTGTGGCTCAGCTCTAGCACCCACATGGATACTAGGTAAAGCCCTGTGATCTCTCCCAAAGCCAAGAATCCGGCAGAAAGTGACATACTCACAATGGTAGTGGCGACCGTCAGTCATCCAGTGAATCACATCCTCCTCCTGATCCCAAAAGTAAGTAGCATGGAACTGAGCAAGAATCTCTGTGTTCCAATCATACCTGAAGCTCATGATGTCACACTATACCACAACCCAAACTGGCGTCCAACAAAGGGTCGCTAAATATATCGAAATAGCGTTGGACGGTTGGTCGGTATAGATTAGTGGCAGACAGTCGAACGCTACATCTTACTATTACGTCCGAAGGTTGGTCGCTATTTTTATTTTGGTTCAGCGTCGGTCGGTCGGTTGGTATAACCGATTAACTAGGTCGGTTGGCCGGTCGGTATATTAAATTGGGCCTGCACGTCCATAATTAGCCCGTTTTGAGTCTAAAATTTGGAAGGCCCACACGTCAGAGCAGAGTTATAGCCCAACCCAATACACATGAACCCTATGTCTAAAAGCCAGCTCCTCTCCCAGTCGCCGCCCGCCACGCGCACTCCCCTCCCCGTCAAGCCCGCTGTTGGTATTTCTTATGACTATTGGATAAATTCGCAAGCGCACAGATTATACCGTTGTAGCACTTCACCTAGGAGTATTCCAAGGTATCGTAATTTATATTATCCTAAGGGAAAGCTGGCTAGAAATGATAATCAGAGAGAGATCCTAGAGAGTACCTCAACTTAGTACCAACTAGTATAGGGGGGTAAACGATATATGTGATAGGAAGGGGGTTGATGAATAAAGAAGCTACGATAAAGGATACTTAGAACAGACTAGAAAGACTAGCTAGGTGGGAGGACAACGAGAAGAGTATAGGGACTCCTATGTACTTCACTTTACTTCAATATACTTAGCAAATTAACTAGTCTAAACACTATAGTTTGCCTCCTCAATACAAGTATGCTAGGCGAGGGGATAGATCAGTAGGAGGACAAAACTCCTACCGGACCGCGCCCTCTTCTTACGGGGGCCTTACCTTTTAAGAACTTGCCTATAAACACGTGGTGGAATACAAAGACTAGACAAGGTTGTCACCTCTTGCTAGCTATCACAAACAATCTGTGCAACAAGCGATAACCAAGGATAAGATGATGTATAAGCACCACGCTTACACACAACTTACTACTTTGACTACGATCTATAATCAAAGCACCCTATGACAGACAATGATCGCATACAGGAAAGGTCACAAGGATCACAAACTATGGTTGTAAAGGCTATTAAAGAGCAAAAGCATATAGCAAGACTATATCTAGTATAGAAATGCTCAAAGTAAATACTAAGTAAAGTAAAGAGAAAGATATATATTGAATAAGATAAAGTCTTACAAAGAAGGAAAGATACAAGAGCTATACCAGACTTCCCAGAAGACAACTCCGGAAATCCCGAGCACAACTCGACTCAACTCTAACTCCCACACTAGACTAACTCGTAAAACAATCTAAGGAATAGAGCTTGTAGGCTTCTTCTTCATGTGTAAATAGGGGGTGTGACCCTCTATTTATAGTAGGGGGGTGGAGTAGGGGCTACTCCAGCGCTACGTCAGCGATCAAGGGCCTTCCATCCTCCACCCTTGGATCAAACCGCTTTAGAACCAACCAAGGAGTGGATGGTTGTGATTTCCACCATGTGTGGGGTGGTATGTCGGTTGGAGGGACCCAACCGACCTATAGAGGCGGTTGGCCGACCGCCCCTATGGCAGGTGGGCCCTCCTCTGGCCTCCTGGAGGTGGCCCCACTGGTCAGGGACCAAGTGGGCCCTGGTGGGGCAGATAGGGGGGGTCAGCCGATCCCCCCTTGGGGCTTTGGCCCACCTCAGCCTCCCAAGTGATGGTCCCACTTGTCATACATGTTGGATGTTGGTCCTGAAGTATTTGTCACGTTTATCTCCTTGGTGTGGGCCCATGGATCCATGTGCTATGCATATGAGCCGTTGAGAGAAAGCACAGAGTGATCCAATGGTTGGATTTCACTCCAGAGTGCCTCTCTTGGATCATGGCCGAGAGGGGAGAGCTTGGTGGGCCCATAGGGTGGTCGGCCGACCCCCTATGTGGGTCCCACTGGCTCTCCTTTGCTCCACTCTTCATTCCTGTACTCAAACACTCATGGACATGTGAAACTAGTTATTTGATAAAATATGCTCACGATGTGTTTGTTTTATCCTTGATCCTTGGATTGGTGGCAACATTTTAGCTATGTAAAAGATGGTCATAATTTGTGCCAACACCCGCCACCCGCCGCTCGCACTACCCTCCCCGTCCCAAGCCCCGCCGAGCTCTCCTCCCCGTCCTGAGCCCCGCAGCCCCATTGCCTACCCAATCCATCATGAATTCAGCCTGCGGTGGGAGACACCATGGCAGTGCCCGGCGAATCACGCGTTAGTGATGGAGGAATCGAGATCCAAGTCCGGCGGCAGTTGCGCTCCCCATCGCGGTGGCGGTGGTTGTCCCCACTGCCGGGAGGGTTCGCCTAACGACGGCGCTCGCGGACGCGACGGCGGCCTCACCCTCCCCTGCTCTAGTTCGTGAGCTCCCCATCACAGCGTCTCCGCTCCAGTTCGCCAAGGCGGCAGCCGCCCCGGCGGTCCACATGACACCCCTCCCTACGGTCCGCACGGCGGCCCGCGCCCCCACGACCCACCTCGGCCGGCGTTGGCAGCCCGCCCATAGCAGATGCAGACCAGCTCCACAGCCACGCCCATGCCTCAGCTGTTGAATCCACCTGCGTGTGGTGTGGTGCCTACTGACGCCCGCCTGCACACCGATGAGATTACCCCGACGGTGACCTCCTCACATTTGACCCCATCAACAACACCATGTAATGTGAGCACGCTCTACTTCCATCCAATCCATGTTGTCTTCAGGATCGTGGCATTTTACTGCCTTTTGGTTAAGCAATTCTGGTTTTGTGTGAACTGCAGCCTAAGCACACAACTCAGCTTCAGTTAAACACTCCCCTTTGCATACTAAGGATCCTAATAGTAACATATTTTTGTAAATGAGAGGAATTGCTTGCTGATTAGAGTTAGATTGTCTTGTGCATGTGAGCCCTATGTACCTGTAGACCGTTGGTTTTTCTGGCATGCAGCTTGACGTAGTATTTTCTTGAATGTGAGCCCTGTGGCAAATCAGTGATCTGCATCAAGCGATCACTACATTAAACCTGCAAATGCATATTGATCTGAACCTGCAATTTCTTATTTATCTGAGCTAGACTGGCTTGGTTATCTTCAGGTGGGGCTAACATGTTTGGAAGTTCTAGCATGCCAGGGAGCACTGTGTTGGGATTGATGTTGTTAGTGACTGTAAAGGGGTGGTTCACTCCTGGTAATTTATGAAGCTTTCATCAGACGAAGCTAATAGTGCTTCCAGACTATTATCTGATTGCAAGGTGAACAAAGGTAAATGGTGTCATACTCTGTAGATGGTCAATAATGTAAGTTTCATTGTTATCATGCACAAAACCAAGTGAATTGCCTAAATCTTATTCTAAATGATGTTGTTTATCCATTGGAGTTTGATGAAGCTTCTTAGTAATTAGACTTTCTGATTATCAAATAGCTAAATTAGTAATCAGTTTGGTGCACCATGTGTCAGTTGTTAGCTTCAGTGGTTCTTGATCTTTTGTTCATTTCTGCCATTCTCTCAGATAACTTCTACATGGCTGTTTTCTGCTTACATAGACAAGAGGGACTGATAAAACATATGTAAGATCAAAGGACACAACTTATAATAGAGAAGCACAGACAGTATACAAAGTCCACAACATTGATTTCCAGTTTCAAAAACATATGCACCCTAGATATTATCTTATTAAAAAACACATGTTAGCGAATGTCCTTAAAGCAAATTGATTTTCACCGTGTTATAATTCTACTCGTGTGCAACCTTCATTTTTTTGTCTCTTTATGATGTTCTTTTCAAGTTTACTTTTGAGGAGAAAGGAATTAGACTTTGGTGAACATTATGCAGTTTTTTAGTAGAAGATGCAAAAGGGTTAGTTTGTGCTTCTGATTTTGTGCATATATGTACAGTATGGTAGATGCTTATGATTACTGTTGTTTGACATGTAACCCGGGAACCTAACTCTCCTTGTGGTTCGGATTAGCATTAATAGAATATGTTTGATTAAATTTGGATAGCTAGATACCTCATTTACTGCTTTTACCTGACTGTTTTTACAAGTTGGATGTAATCTGGAAGAACTCATGGATGTAATCTTTTATTTACAGGTAGGAAGTATTGGCTAGGGGGACCTAATGCATGCAGGAAGCAGTTGGATGGAAGTTCGCATGGCCAGTGCATTATTTTGGACATCCTAACTAGCTAGAGATGAATGCTTTTGGACATTCTAACTAGAGATGAATGCTTTTGTTAAGACTTAAGTGATGAATTGTAATGAGTGCAAGCAAACCATGAGATTTGAACTATGCAACTAGTGCAAACATCTATGAGCTATGCATTATTCTATCTTGATGGTCAAAACTGCCTTGATGTAACTTGTTTCTCTAAGTTGTGAGCTTATAGATATGATATAATTGTGAGCCATGATGAGCTTCATTGTCAAGATTGTGTATTGTCCAAAATGGAATTGGTGATTTTATGGTTTTTTGATTGTTGTTTGACTGTACGACTGGTACTGATCTTGTGTGTAATGGATAATTATGCTATTATTTTCTAGTATGGATAGCGTCTTATAGTTGGACGCTATATAATACATAGCGTCTAACTATTGGTCGCTATAAATTTCTAATAGGCGTCGAACGGTTGGTCGCTATATCTATAACGTGATGTCCAACGGTCGGTCGCTATAAGTATGGTCGGACGCTAAAACTTATAGCGACGCCACTTATAGGGACCAGCCAAGTTGGACGCTACTTATAGAGACCGTCCGTAGGACGCTATAGATAGGTAGTGGTATAGTGTCAGTCATCTAAAAACGGTCACACAAACTGATAGCTCCTGTCAACTGGATATATTGCCTGCTCTCCAACTCAGCAAAGTCAATATACTGCATCTTGCAAATCTTGCTAGCTGGCCTAGCATAGATGGCGGTAGCATAGAAGTTGGAATGAAAGATATTCCAAAACCGATAATCAATACCTCTCATCTTTGGCACTGTGTAGGGATTGACAGCCCTAGTCTCCTGAGTTGCCTTCCAAGACCTGGAGTAGTCTGTGACAGCATGCTGAAAGGTGTCCTGAGGTGCTGCAATCACGTACTCACCGTCAACCTCCTGTATGTACCTGGGATCAAACTCAGTGAGGTGCACGGGTGTCTCTGGCCACTCAGGAATCCCATAGCCCTCCATCTGATCTCTCTCTTGCTCGAAGGCTGCATCTCTGTCAAAAGGCATCTGCATCTTTCCACTGGCCTTGCAACTTGGCACCTTGTCAACCCGCTTCCTCCTGCCCACCGGCTGCACTTTCTTCATTACCGGGATTTATCTATGCAACATATATAGAGACTAGATAAGAAACTGTATATGACAGTGTGTAGATGAAATTAAAAACATGGGTTAAATAGGGGAAGAAATTCAGAGAAGAACCCAAGTGGAAGCTTCCTGTTTGAATCAGCAGGGGTAGGGTGGCACTGCCGCCCTCAGGTGCTCCACTGGATTTTCTCTAGATTTCTTTCTCTGTCTAAATCCTGGTTTCAACAACTTCTACACCTCGTCAAAATTTCAGAATCACAGTCTATTGAAAAAGAATATGATGTCCTAACTAGAGATATGAAGGATAGAATATATTTAGAAACTGAAACTTTGAACTAAGGTATGGATTCAGCACATCTGGGCCTATCCATCCCATAAAACAGAGGCTTACCAGATGGATTCTGCTAGAGGCGGCACTGCCGACCCCCAGGGCGGCACTGCCGCCCTGCCCCTATTCATCCGAGATGGATGAATCCAAATCCACTCAATCCAAACCCTAATCTTAGTTCCAATCCCTTCATACACCTCCCAGAAACATAAATCCCCAACTAGAACCATCACATTGCATAGATCGAACCGAAAAGTTTAGGTTAGGGTTTCACCTTGCTTCCAAATCGTGGGATTGAAGGGGAAAGAGGAGAGGGCTGCCTTCCACAAGCAGCACGTCCACTAATCTCGCAGAAAGATGATGGTGGAGGGTTGAGGAGTGGCAATGCCGGCCAAGGGGACGGCAATGGGCTCCTAGGTCACCTCTATGGAAGAAAGGAGAGGTGAGGGGGAAACTGGACAAAGGAGAGGCGGTGTGGTCGTGGGCACTCAGCATTGGATTGGTTTTATAAAGGCCCATGGGTCCACGAAAGATTCACCCAAATCTGCCCAAAGGACAGAGGGCGGCACTGCTGGCCTTAAAGGGCGGCACTGCCGGCCTAGGTGAAAAACAGCTACTGGACTAATTCTAGTTGGACTGTTCTCTATATTAGATATGGACATATATGCCTAAGAGTTATGGCCAGTAAGCATTCAACATTACAGACAATGGTCACAACCCTTAGTTGGTTTTTTTAAAAGGTTTTGAAACACATAATTGGAGATTTTCATAAAGCTTTTCCTATGTCACTAGGTTGACAATCAAATGTGTGCTATAGTTCAACCAAGGTTACGAGAATCAAGAATATTTAGCTCACTACGCAAAGCACAAAACCTTATCTCATCTAGAGGCTTAGTGAAGATATCGGCTAGTTGTTTTTCGGTGCTCACATGGCGAATTGCGATATCTCCTTTTAATTCGTGGTCTCTCAAGAAGTGATGACGGATGTCTATGTGTTTTGTTCTAGAGTGACTAATTGGGTTATTTACAAGTTTAATGACACTCTCGTTATCACACAAGAGAGGTATCTTGGTGAATTGACATCCGAAATCTTTTAAGGTTTGCCTCATCTAAAGTAGTTGAGCACAACAAGCACCGGCTGCAACATACTCGGCCTCGACGGTGGAAAGGGCTACACAATTTTGCTTTTTAGAACCCCAAGGCACTAGGGACCGTCCAAGGAATTGACACATCCCCGAAGTGCTTTTTTGGTCTACCTTGCAACCGGCATAATCAGAGTCCGAATAGCCAAGTAGATCGAACTTGGATCCCTTAGGATACCACAAGCCAAGGTTAGGAGTGTTTACTAAATATCTCAAGATTCTCTTAACCGCCACCAAGTGGCCCTCTTTCGAGTTAGCTTGAAATCTAGCACACATGCACATACTAAGCATTATGTCCGACCTAGATGCACAAAGGTAAAGGAGAGAGCCGATCATGGAGCAATATACCTTTAGGTCCACGACTTTCCCTTCAACATCAAGATCAAGATGTCCATTGGTTGGCATGGGAGTTTTTATGGGCTTCGCATTCACCAAGTCAAACTTCTTTAGCATGTCTTGGGTGTACTTGGATTGACATAGAAAAGTCCCTTCCTTCAATTGCTTGATTTGAAAACCAAGGAAGAACTTGAGCTCACCCATCATGGACATCTCAAACCTCTTAGTCATAGTCCTACTAAATTCTTCACAAAACGAAGCATTAGAACTACCAAATATTATGTCATCAACATATATTTGGCACACAAATATATCTTTATTGATCTTATGAGTGAAAAGGGTAGAATCGGCTTTGCCTATTTCAAAGCCTTACTTGAGCAAGAATTCCTTAAGGCATTCATACCATGCTCTTGGTGCTTGCTTAAGCCCATAGAGCACCTTTTGGAGTTGGAAGACATGGTTGGGGAACTTGGGGTCTTCAAAACCGAGTGGCCGCTCAACATAAACCAACTCTTGTATTGGGCCATTGAGAAATGCACCCTTGACATCCATTTGATATAGCTTGAAGTCATGTGGGCGGCAAAAGCTAGTAGCATCCGAATTGCTTCAAGTCTTGCCACCGGTGCATATGTTTCTTTAAAGTCCAAACCCTCTACTTGAGTGAACCCTTGAGCCACCAATCTTGCCTTGTTCCTTGTCACCACACCATTCTCATCTTGCTTGTTGCGGAATACCCATTTGGTGCCTATCACATTTGTATTGGGCCTTTCCACCAAAGTCCACACTTGATTCCTCTCAAAGTTGTTTAGCTCTTCTTGCATAGCCATGATCTAATCCGGGTCATCAAGTGCTTGATCTACCTTCAAGGGTTCCAAGGAGGAAACAAACGAGTAATATTGACAAAAGTTTGCTATATGAGAACGAGTTGTTACCCCCTTGCGGATGCTTCCAAGAATGTTGTCAACGGGGTGATCCCGTTGTATAGTTTGTCGTAGTCTTGGGTGTTCAACACCTCCTTGATCTTCTGATGTACTAGCATCTTGTTCTTGTTCAAAAATTGGCTCTAAGTTCAGCCCTTGAGGTGATGGAGTGCTGGCTGGACTGCCTGCTGCTGGTTCACTGGGGGCGGCACTGTCGGCCTGCTGAACAGCAGCAGGTGTGTGTTGCTGTTGGTTGTTGAGTATCACAACGGAATCTTGTGCAGCAACACCTTGAGGCTCCTCATGATCAGCATCTTCTTCTTCCAATGGACTAATTTCTCCTATGGCCAAATCCTTGATTGCTTCACATGGTGGATCCTCCTTTCCTACAACACTTGCATCAATTTGCTCTACTTGAGAGCCATTAGAATCGTCAAATGTCACATCTATCGGCAAACTTAGAGGTTTTGGGTCTTTTGTTGAGAATGAACACTTTGCACCCAAAAACTCTAAAGTAAGACACCTTTGGTTTGTTACCGGTTAGGAGTTCATATGATGTCTTTTGAAGCTTCTTGTGTAGGTAGAGACGGTTGATGGCATGACAAGCGGTGTTGATTGCTTCACACCAAAAGATGTCCGAAGTCTTGTATTCATCAAGCATTGTCCTTGCCATATCAATGAGAGTCCTATTTTTCCTCTCTACTACACCATTTTTTTGAGGGGTGTAAGGAGCTAAAAACTCATGTTTGATGCCCTCATCATCAAGAAACTCTTCCACCATGGTGTTCTTGAACTCGGTCCCATTGTCACTTCTCACTTTCTTGATTGGGAGACCAAATTCCTTTTGAGCTCTTCTCACAAAGGTTTTCACCTTGTCTTGTACCTAAGACTTATCATAAACAAAGAACACCCAAGTGAAACGGGAATAATCATCAACAATAATTAATCCATATTTGTTACCCCCGATACTTATGTAGGCAACCGGTCCAAAGAGATCCATATGAATCAACTCCAATGGTTGAGTGGTGGTCATGATGCTCTTTGGTGGGTGAGGTACACCTACTTGCTTTCCGGATTGGCAAGCTCCACATATCCTATCTTTCTCAAAATGAACATTTGTTAGTCCAAGGATGTGTTCATTCTTTAGGAGTTTGGCCAAGTTCCTCATCCCAACATGAGCTAGTCGGCGATGCCATAGCCAACCCATGCTATATTTTGCCACTAAACAAGTCTCAAGCTTAGCCTTACTTTTGTTGAAATCAACTAGGTAAAGCTTGCCCTTCAAACGACCCGTAAAGACAATAGAGGAATCCTACCTCTTAAGAACTTGCACACCCTTATCCGTAAAGAGACAATTGTAGCCAATCTCACAAAGTTGTGACACGGACAACAAATTGTAACTCAACGAATCAACATGCAAAACATTAGAGATAGAATGATCTAGAGTTATAGCAACTTTACCAAGACCGATCACATCCCCCTTTGAGTTGTCTTCAAAGACAATGTTTTCACTTGAATCGGTTGAGGGGGTGTATGAACTGAACATACTCCTTTCTCCGGTCATATGATTTGTACATCCACTATAAAGCACCCAACTTGATCCACCAGAGGAGTATGCCTACAAAACAAGTTTAGTTCCTTGATTTAGGTCCCCAAAGATTCTTGGGGCCTTGCATGTTAGTAACAAGAGTCTTAGGAACCCAAATGAAAGCATTAATGTAAATATTCTTTCCATTGCCAATGTGCTTGGCAATCACTTCTCCCTTGTTGTTGTTCTTCAACTCAAAGCAAGATTTCAAACTTGAGCGAGATGCTTGAGCCTTTGATTGATATGAATATCTATTTGGGGTGGCCCACATAGTTTCCTTTGGCTTCTGCACCTCATTCTTCACCTTATACACCTCTTTAGTGTGCTTGTTGTGGGTAGTGGAGTCATAGGTGGCCTTCCCTTTTCTGCGGGGAGCGGCACTGCCTCCCTTCATAGCGGCACTGCCGCCCTTGGGTGGCTGTGCTACTCGGGTGAGGCTTGTCCCACTGGCTGTGCAGGCCTCTCTGTACATATTCTGCCACTGCTCACAAACTGAACACATTCAATTCCTTTGACAACCTTTCTTCCATTCTCTTTGCCTCCTCGAGTGAGGCCAAGTCCATCTTTGATGAAAGGATGTCTTCCATCTTTGAATTGTGGCTTCTTTGGTTGATCAACTTTTCCACTTGTTGATCTTTATCATCATTGCACTTTTCATCGAGCAAAGCATTGAGCCTAGCAATCTCCTTCTTCATTGCTTCCATATTAGCAAGGTTAGTGGAATAAGCATTTATATCAATTTCAAAACATATTCCACAACCTTGGCTAGTGGAGGGAATAGAGGTATCCTATAAGGTAGAGGGCTGTGAGTTGCTCTCCCAAAGAAGGTTATATTGCATCTCCATTTCTTTGTGCTTTTCATCCAAGACACAATACTTTTCATAGAGTGAAATATTTGCCTTCTTTGTGAGAGCATGATCTCCTTGCTCTTTGGCATGAGACAAATGTGAGGGGAGTAGTAGTCATGATCATCACTCATGTTGTTGAAAAGCTTTGGTGTAGATGATGACTCTTTGATAGCAATGGATGCAAGCTTCTCATCCTCATCACTTTGGCTCTCTAGTGATGAATCCCACTCATGGCCGATGTGTACTTCACCCACTTGCTTGAACCTCCTCTTGTTCTCAAACTTGCCGTCTTGTCTCTCTTTCTTGTGAAAGCCATCTTTCTTATCATTTGGGCACTTAGCAATAAAGTGCTCGGTGCTACCACAATTGTAGCAAGTTCTCTTCTTCTTGCTAGGGAACCTTCTCTTCACAAACTTGTACCCATTTTGCTTCAAGCCCTTGTTGTACTTCTTGATGAAGAAGGCCATATCTTTAATCTCTTCAAAATTAGCCCCATCATCTTCATCATCACTTGAGGAAGAAGTGGAGTCATCTTCTTGTTGCACTTGCTTCATTTTCTTGAGCTTGCTTGTAGATGCTTGCTTGATGCCTTCTTTCTTGCTTGGGAAGCTCTTCTTGGTTGCCTTGCTTGACTTGAGAGCCACATCCTTGATCTTCATGCCATCAAGCTTTGATTGCAACTCTCCAAGCTTTCGTCTTTCATTTGCTTCCTCTCTTTGCATGTCAAAGGTCAACAATCTTCCAAGCACAACATTAGGAGTGAAGTGCTCAAACTTCTTCTTGTCTCTAATCAAGGTGACTACGGTCTCATTTCTTGGTGAGTAAGCTTCCAACATGATTTTCACCACCTTGTGATCATCAAGCTCCTCACAACCATATCCTCTAATCTTGCCGACCATGGTCATCAACCGATCAAACATCCCTTGAACACCTTCACCATCCATAATCACAAACCGATTGAGCTTAGCCATCATCAAGTCAATCTTTGCCTTTCTCACCTTATCTACACCTTCATGAGCTAGGTGTAGGTTGTCCCAAATTTGCTTGGCCACATCCACATTCATCACTCTATTGTACTCATTTCCATCCAAAACACTAAGGAGAATGCTTGTAGCTTGAGCATTGAGATGGACAACAATCATCTCTTCATTTGTTGGCTCTTCGGGATCCTCTGGCACTTGCACACCCTTCACAACAATCTCCCAAAGGCCGGGGTGAAGACCAATAAGGTAAGCCTTCATCAAATGCTTCCACTTAGCAAAGTTAGTCCCATCAAAATGAGGTAACTTGCCGGTGGGAACATTTACAAAAGACTTACGGTCTCGGTTAGTCAAATAAGAATAGTTAAAAGAGACGGTGGAGTACTTTTTCTTGTTGTTGCTGCTGCCATCATCCTTCTCCTTCTTCTTTCCACCCTTGGAGTCGTAGTAGGATGCATCACCATCACCATCATCCGAGCTACTTGATAGCTCACTAGATGAAGCATCCTTGGTCTTCTTTTCTTCCTTCTTCTTTCTTGCTGCCCTTCTCTTGACTCTTTCTTCTCTCTTGAGTCTTCTCTCTTCTTTTCTTTCTTTCTTCTCTTCTTTTCTTTTCTTTTCTCTTTTTTTTCTCTTCTCTTTTTTTTCTCTAAGTGCTCTTCTTTCTTTCTTTGCTTGTAGCTTATCCACGTCGGTGGGGTTGACAGCGGGAAGTGAGGAGTAGGTTGACTCGGATAGGTTGCTGCTACTCCCATCTTCCACTATCACCTTGTCCGCTCCCCACCAACTTGAGCCCCCCCCGGAACCTTGACCTGTTTCCATACTTCACGCGGTGAAGCGTATACGAAGTAACCAACGCTCTGATACCACTTGTAGGATCTTTGGAAGGGTAAATAGCCTAGAGGGGGGTGAATAGACCTGTCAAAATTCACTTCAAACAAATGTCAAATGACAGGGCGACACTGCCGACCTATAGAGGGCGGCACTGCCGGCCTACAAATAATGAGCAGAATGAGCTGAGGTTTGGCAGGGAGATACTAGGTACCAAGGTGAGTCCTTCCCTGCAAAATCAACGCAAGAACCAGTTCGAAGACTGGTTACCACAGAAATGTTTTCTTTCCTTGAATCACCAACACAAACCCTAGCACAAGATATATTGCAAGAACCAAACACTAGGGGACCATCACACAAGACACAAGGATTTATCCTGTGGTTCATCTCACCACCAAGGATTGCCTAAGTCCATGTTGTTGAGATGCTACAAAGGCTTGGAGCTTTGTAACTCCAACTCAATCTCAAGTCAAGGAAGTGAACCCTTGAGATGAGGGGTAATCTCTTAGCTTCACACAGCGATTACAAACCTCCCTAGGCTGCCACAAGCGAGGGGCAAGCTCTAGGGCAATGCCTAGCTGGCTAGGAGCAAGCTCCAAGGGTAACAAACCCTAGCACCGCCGGCCAAACGAGAACCACAAGCTCTTAGACTTTGGGAAGTAGTAGATCCGCTCTCTAGGAGTGTTTTGCTGCCTTTTTTCTCAAGAATTTATGGTTGGAAGTGTGAGATTGCTTGGAGGTTGAAGGTCAACAATGGAGTGAGAGAGAGGGAGAGAGAGCTTTGTTTCAAACGGTCGGATTCGGAGGAAGACTAAGGGGTACTAGTCTGGTGAGGTGGAGACCGTTCCAGCGGGTATTTATAGTCAAGGAAATCTGCTGGAATTAGAGGGCGGCACTGCCGCCCTAGCTCAGTGTGTCTGCTGGATCTGGAATTTGGACTGGACACTGAGCTAGCTGAGTGCATGTCTGAGATAGAGATTTGAGCATATGATTCTCATCTGACCAAACAGCACTAGAATACCCCTTAATAGTACGACATACCTATACTCAAATTCAAACCATAAATGAATTTAAACCTTTGATGAGTAGAGAAGCCACCATAAGAATTGGGGTACCCCCACCTTCTCTATATCTTCCTCTTTTTGTTCTTCCCTACTTGTCATCTCAATAGATCTCATTAGTTCTTGAATTAAGAAGTCATCAATACCAAAACCCACTTAAGGCTTGATTGCACTTTCAGCAGCGTGTGTAGTGGCGTCCCCACATGACATTAGAAAAGATCAGCGTATTTTTTATGAATTAGTTACTGAAAGCGAGGCTAATAAGTTGTCGCAGGAGGTGCAAAGCTTTACCATGCTAGAAATACGCCTGCAAATTCACACTTATATGGACATAAGATGTTGTATTTACGTGAATACTAAGGCATCGGGCTACCGTGTTATCTCCATAGCTCTCTTTGTTATGCACGTACATACTTCCCGTTGCCGGCATGCCGAGGAATGGAGATCAAGGCAGTCTTGTTTGGATCGCCAATACTATAGTCTTTTTTTAGGGAGTCAATACTATGGTCTATATGAGTCTGTTATGCACAGTTGAAAGATTTTTATGGAGAATAGCCATGATGATGTTTCTTCTTTCAAGATAAAGCTCATACTGGACTATTGCAGTAAGTAGGAAATTTTCCAACAGTAAAGTTTTACCGTTACAATTAATCTCATTGTATATTTTTTATGGTAATGACTTTAAGATGACCTGCCACTATTTTAGCCAAATGCACGCACATGAAGCGCGAGTCAGTCTCGCCCGCGCCTAGCCTCTCTCTCTCTCTCTACCTCTCTCTCTCCCCACCGGTGCCCGGCGACTCCCCTAGCGACCTCCTCCCTATCCCACCTTCGACGCAGCGGCGCCAGCAAGGTAGGCCTCCTCATCCTAGATCTGTTTCTTAGGGTTTCAACAAGGTCCCCCTCCTTCTTCCAAACACTACGGACCTTAAAAGGAAAGTAGGTTAAGGGAGGAAGACCGACCAAGCGGTGAGGATGTCGACGGGTTGTTTAGGGGTCCTGGCGGTAGTGGAGGGGCCTAGGCCTGGGCGGAGTAGCAAGCTCTTCCATATCCCTCTTTTGGCGTGGCGGCGCCATCGAGATGGGCCTCCTCCTCCACCTCTTGGATCTGTTTGTTAGGGTTTCAATGGGGCCCCCTCCCTTCTTCCAAATCCTTAGAAGGAAAAGTGGGTTGGGGGGAGGAAGAACGACCATGCGGTGGGCCTAGCGGCGGTGGAGGGGGCCAGGTCGGGGCGGGGAGGGAGCACCATGGCCAAGGCTAAGGGAGGAGGGGAAGAAGGTGGCGCCATGAGCAAGCTAGGGTTTATGGTCTTGAAGCTCCGACGAGACCTAGTGTTCCCACGACAGGGCAGTGGGCGGCGTGTGGTGGTGAGGGCACCGGAGTCGAGGAGAAAGAAGGTGTTGTGGTGTGTGTGCTTGCGTGCTGACGACTAGTTAGACATATCTTTTTTTTATTCTTGCATCATAAGTAAATAAATTCTTTTTTATTGACTTTGTTGAATGGGTTGGAGTGACAGGAAAAATAGACTGGTCCAGAAACATGGGGCCCTAAAATGCATATGTATGAATGAGACGAGTGCCTGCCCGTTGGTTTGGTGATCGTTCATCTCCTAGGAACCTGCCACCATGGGGGTCCTCACGAGAGCAGAGAAAAGGAGAGCAACACAGGTTGACCGGATCAGCAGCCTCCCTGACGACATCCTCAGCGACATCGTCTCCCTTCTCCCCACCAAAGATGGTGC
The DNA here is from genome assembly GCA_022036555.1 of Microstegium vimineum. Lineage (NCBI taxonomy): Eukaryota > Viridiplantae > Streptophyta > Magnoliopsida > Poales > Poaceae > Microstegium > Microstegium vimineum. The sequence continues at coordinate 2,225,760 of CM039119.1, forward strand.
CCGCACGCAAGTGCTTTCCTCCCGGTGGCGCCACCTATGGCGCTCCGCTCCTCTGAACCTTGACCTCCAACACTACGACCCACTTAACTGCACCCCAGTGAGATCAACCACATCCTCTCCTTGCACCCTAGCCCCGGCCGCCGCTTCGTCATGCCTTACTACTACGATTATCATACCATGACGACCGTGGATGGCTGGCTCCATTCCCCTGCTCTCGACAACCTCTAGGAGCTTAGGTTCTACCACTATCTTCGGATTCTACTGCCGCCATCAGTACACCGCTTCTCGTCGACGCTCCGAGTCGCTAGCTTTTGTCGTTGTTCTTTCCCAGATGGAAACAATGGCAGTGCGCCGCTGCTCTTGCCGATTCTCGAGAGCCTAACCCTCTCTGATGTCAGCATCTCGGAGAGCTCTCTGCATGCATTGCTCGTCGGCTGCCTTGTCCTGCAGAGTTTGGTGCTAATTGACAACCATGGCTTCCCTAGACTGCAAATCGTGTCCCCTAGCCTTAGAAGCATCAGGGTGGGTACTTATTGGAGAGGTCTCACGTCACAGCAGTTCGAGCTCATCATCAAGGATGCACCATGTCTTGAAAAACTAGAGTGTTCAGACAAAATGCAGATGAACATCTCGGTAATCTCTGCACCAAGGCTGGCTATTTTGGGGAAACTCTTTGGCAACGCTCCTAGGCTTCAGTTTGGCACCACTGTTGTTCTTCAGGTATGGGCACCATTAATTCTTACTTTCACCTGCCTTCACAAGGGATCCAATTAAGTCCCGCCGCTTCATCATGATGTGTTAATTCTATGCTTATATATCAACTCAGGGATCGTTTGTTGTTAGCATGGCGGCTGTGGTACATAGTGTGAAGGATCTATCTTTATCTGGTGTCAAACTCTGTTTGGACATGGCTATTAACTTACTCATGTGTTTTCCCCAATTAGAGAAGTTGTACATCAAGGTGAGTCCCTGCCTATTACCATGACTAATTAATTTGATCAAACATGATATGCTTTGAATCTTCATGATTTTCGGAATGACTTATAATTTCAGACCGAAATAGTATATCGATGATTGTTTTAAAGCTAGGTTTACCATTGACACTATATCTCTGTTGTTTACTTCCCTTTTTAGGCTACAAGTCTTTGTGCAGAAAATGCTTGGTATCTAACATACCCGGAATATATTGGCAGCCTTAACATCAACATCCGTTTGAGGAAAATTGTGCTGGACAACTATCAAGGAAGCGAATCACATGTTGACTTTGTCAACTTCTTTTGTCAAATGCGAGAGCGTTGGAGTCACTCGAGTTAGGAGTTAGAAACATTACTACCAACAAGAAGTGGATTGCAAGACAGCGTCGCCTGCTCAGCATAAAGAGTGCTTCGAGGGGTGGTGCACGGGTCGATTTTGTGTCCCATAAGAAAGCATAAAGGGTGCTTCAAGGAGTGCACGGGTCAGTCAACACATGACGCCTTCTGCATGTTAAGCAAGTACATCATCTGTCAAGCCACCATTTTCAAAGGTTTCATTTAGTAGGTCTAATGACAGCGATCATTAAGTACATTTGGTTTAGTAGGATGAATATTCAGTGACGTTGGTCATTTTGCCGTATGTTGGCATTTTATGTCTTTCCTCAAATACTATGATTTATGAACTCATTTTCTGGTGAACTGGTGATGCTATATTTCCTTTTAAACAGAGAAGGGCTCTTGAAATGTCCAATGTCATTTTTCCAACAGGTTGTCATTGCGATGGTTGCAATTCGTATATAGCCCCATCAGAAATATATTTTTGTTTCCTCAATAAATGAAAACCTCTTTTGTAAATCCACCGACATTAGTTTGGTTCTATGTCAGTGAAGAATGCACTAGGCAGTGAACAATCGTTTTGAATTCAGAATACTATCAGCCGATAAGTTATTTCTACTTAATTTCAGTTTGGTTCACCATATTGGGGCTTGAATTTTGACTGCATAAGCTAAAACTTGTTTACTTATGATTTGTCTCTTTTTCACAGACAATTACAAACCAGTAACACATAAACACATAATTAAAAACCATAGCTTGTACATATTTATAAATCTTTTATCAACAATGCATTGAGGAGAAGATCATTGGACGACTTCAACATTCAGCAGCCTGAGGTATTTCTTACCCACATGCAAACTACAAGGAACAAAAATCACTGGCATCATCACCATCATCAAAGAATAGTGCAGTTCATATGAGTTCTCGCTACAACAAAACACTCCTGTAACATATCAATCTTGATTTTTCAGCTATATATATAAGTAAGTAGTACTTAGTATGGCTTGTTGTACTCAGACATATATATAATCAAGAACCAAAGCCTTGGATAATAATACAGTATGCTGCTGAACAAAATTTTGTTGTGCCTGTCAGTGTTGAAGTCCGGCGGCCTTCCCACAGAGGATGGCGTTGGTGGGGATGGCGTACTCGTTGGACAAGCTCTGCTCCGGCGTCCACACCCTGAGGTAGAGCTGCTGGCCGAGGTACTGCCGGTCCCACATCGCCGACCTCAGGTTCCACATCCCCTGGCTGTCCAGCAACACCAGGATCGGCGACCAACCGTTCGGGTACACCTGCATCATGCACGCGCATCGCAATTCGTTGCCATTGTTCAGTTCAGTTCAGTGGTGTTTCAGCAATATATGTTCAGAGCTTGTTCGTTCTTGATTGAAAGTTTTCAGATACATATCAAGTTCAGTGGTGTCTTGCTTGTGCGTCCACCAAGTTGTATGTCTGTCGCTGCGTCTCATTCCACTGGCCGTCGCCGTACCTGAAAGCAAAATCCGGCGAGAAGTCAGCAATGGTGTTTGTTTCAGAGGGAGCTCTGTTCTGTCTCGTCAATGGTGCCAAGAACAGAGGCAGCAGGGAGTATGAACCATCGAGATGCCACGACTGCATCTCGTCCTCAGTGTTCTGGACCTCAACAAACTCATGCAGACCGAGCCGGAGCACAGGCGTCCTAGCGCGCGGCATCGCGCCGGCGCCGCCAGCAGCGTCAGGCCGCGCGGGGAGAGTGTCCCAGTCGATGACGTCATGTCAGGCACGACGAACGTTGAGCGCGCCAAACCCGTCGGCGGTGCGGTGGAGGGACAGGGAAGGGAAGTAGAAGTAGGTGCCGATGTGGTCCGTGGTCTGGAAATGGTAGGTGTAGTTGGACCCTTAGTCACCGCGTTCCCGGGTCGATCGGGTCGAGGAACGGGGATGAGGAACATGGTACGCCAATTTTCAATACTGTTTAGAACGACGAGTATACAGCTTCAGCACGCGGCAAGAAGGTGGAGCGCACGCGGCTCTTCTTGACGACCTTTTAATCTCGGCCTAGTTTGAATTTTTTTTAGCCCAACCGAGCATATATGGCCCATATATCTCAGCCCATGTATATACGTCGCTGGTTGAAGCCCTAGGTGAATGCAATTTCATTTCTCTCTCCTCAGCCGCCGTCTCTCCTCTATTCCCAGTCACTGGCTGCTCCCTTGCTTCGGGCAGAGTGCGAGAGGCAGAGAGCGCTTCCCATGGCGCCGATGTGCCGGTGGCAAGGGGGCCGGCCGAGGCGTGGGGCGCGTCGTGCGCTCGTTGGCGAGTCCTGGTCTGCCGCCTGCAGTATTCTCTGTCCCGTGCGCGGCGGCGGTGTGCAGGAGGGTCCCGCCGTCTTCGCGGCGCACGGGTCGAGTTCCGCCGGCGTTCTAGCAGACAACCCGGCGCGTTCCCGTCCCGCGATCCGGGACGACGTTCCCGAGAACGAGGATCGCTGCGTCGACCCGCGATCCCGGTGACTAGGGTTGGACCCCGGTGGGATGGTGCAGTTGATCCCCGCCACGCCGTCTTGCCACGAGTTCTTCCGCTGCTTGATTCCGTTCCAGGTGACGTTGATGATGAGGTTGCCCGTTGATCAGGATGCCCTGCGGTTAATTGGAGACAGATACAGAGAATGGTGAGTGGGCGGGCATGGTGGCGGATTTAGGGGACCAAACTGAAGATTCAGGAATGGCGGCATATGATATCTAAATTTGCTATCAGCTCCTTGCCACAAAAAAATTAGCTCTAACACTTTCCCTGGATCCCAACACTCCCAGCTTCGTCTACCTTCATAACTTAAGGATCATACGTGTGATCATCGTACATTTGTATTGTGTTTGATCCGTGCCAAAGAAAAAGAGGGGCCTACACACCACAACAGTTCGTCTGATCGTTTTGGTGGTTGATGAGCCGACTCTGTTTGTTTTTGGATGTTTTATTGTGAGAGAAAAAACATTGTTTTGATCAAAGTGAAAATTCCACATGTACATATGACCACAAGGGGTATCCTAGCCATAGAAAGGATGTTGAGATTCGTGCAGCTTGAAACAGAGGAGAGAGAAGAAATCTTTGAGATTCGTGCTGCTGAGAAAAGAAACGGTGAAGATAGCACTGGCGGTCACATATACATGTGGGGCTTCATTTCCGCTGTTTTGATGGGTGATAAGCCAAGCAAACATGACTCTTGTCATCAAATAAAGGGACATGATAATAATCAGGTGCCTGAAATTCAGGCGACGCATGAGAAGTGTCTGATGTTTAGCATGTGTCATTTTATCCCTCCTTTCGCTTGTCTGATGTTTGCATGTAATTAAGCTATCGTCTGGAATCTCTGCCATTTTTAGGCACATGAACCGTAGGAAGGGTGTCAAATAAAAGCTCTCTAGGTATGCTGCACAACAGCAACATCCTGCCCATGTTGAAGGAGATTAGAGGGAGCTGAGATTCCTTTCGTTTGGACAGCCTGTATCTAATAATACTCTTTTTTAATTAAGGATTCTCTACCAATATATAATGCACCGATAAAATTTTTCTAAATCTACACCAACAATTATCCCCCACAGTCATGACTTCTCCTAAATACACCAAGTGAACTCCACCCAGAACCAACCAACCTTTAAAAACGAACGCACCAGATTAACTCTAAACTTTCATTTCTCTTACTCACTCAAATCTAATGACCCATGTTATTTCTAATGGCCCATGTTATTTGGATCAAACATCATCACTCATCACTTGCCCACCCGTAATCACTCATCTCGCATCCCGCACCCACCCAGCGGCGCACGCGCGACTCTCCCTCTTCCGACGCCGCACTCCTCCATCTCTCCCCACGCACGACCGCGACTCCTGCATCTCTCGCCCACCGTCTCCTCCTCCTACTCCTCCTCCCCATTTCCCCGCCGACGAAACCCTAGCCATCCATGGCGTGGCGAGGCCCCACCACCCGGTGGATGGGATCGGTGTGTCATTCTCGCAGGCTTCTGGCGGCGATGATGGGGTCCCCAGTGACGGTGGCCGCGGTGATGGCGCGTCTCACGGTGCACCCCGGTGCCAGCGCGCGGGCGTCCTTCGAGCTCTCCCCCACAGACGTCGCGACTCCTCCTCGATCCCTCCCCCACAGACGAGCAACCAGGAAACTCCTCTCCCCCATGCGCCAACAGCCACTAAAGTTGCGTGCAGCCAGGACAACCACCTCGCCTAATCCCAGCGCCCGACGGCCTATAGGCAGCTGGGGAGGCTTTCACGGGATGCAAGCAGGGGTGAGGTGGACAGAGGGCACCATAGAGCGGTGACGAGCGGCCAGTCGATGCCTGCACCCAGGCCCCTCGCGCGCTCGCCCGGCGGCCTGCGGTCGCAATCTGGACAGCCATGGCGGCCAGGAGGTTGGGGTGGCCTGGATCCGGCTGAAGATGCTCATCAGCGGCGAGGCTCCGCTCGATTTGACGACGGCTCGATGGGAATGTCAATGGCCCGCCGACGCGATCCCCAACCTTACTTTATCGGTGAGAAGATCTTCGTGCATGCTGAGGGCAATGGGATCGCAAGCCCACTTCCTCCAGGGCCCTGGTACGTAATCAATAGGAAGGGTAATGTTTCAAAATGCAATTTCGATTCGATTCATCATCAGGCAGACGTGTTATCGATTCTCTGGATTTGTGATTGCCATTTGTTCAGATGGTAAGCATTTTCCATATCAGACGTACAGGATCATTCTAACCAGTTTTCATGCTCAGATGGATCTTCAAGCTAAAGATTTGTTGTTGCCCTTCCACTGTAATACATCTGATTGGTGAGATGCCATCAAAAAGTTCAGATATATATACTCAATAATGAATCACATAAGTTTCCAATCATTTCTTGTTTTGAATAATTTTAAGTTGGCTACAAAGACCAAAATGAAATTTGACTGAATTTGCTCATGTTTGATGACTGATAAAAAAAATTATCATCCTTTCTTTCCTTGCCGGTTGTTATTATTTTTAGTTCCGTAATCAATGTTGCCCTTCATCTCTTGTGTGTTCGTTGGGTCAGAAGCACGGTAAAGGAAAAAAAAGTGAATACCCCTATATAACTTTTGCAGAAAGCAGTAGGAGATAAAGAATTTCTTGCCGACAACAACTTGCTTTATCATGGTCCATCCTGTCTACTGACAGTATGCACATAGGTGTTCTTGCTGCAGCAGCTCATGAAGCATCAAATGGTGGCTCATTTATTATCTACTGCAATAGTCGATGTGTAATTTGTGTAGACGTTTTACTTGTTATTCAGTAAAATGGTCTATCAACCAGAGCTAACAAGTGTTATCGACGTAGTGAGTGCCACATATCATCTTACTCTGACATAGCATTTAGTTTTTGTCTTTTTAATGCAGTCAAAATAAAAATATATTTATGGAGGTATGCTCTTGTTTCAGTAATTTTAGATGGTTCAGCCTTCAGAGAAGGCTAACAATGGTTTTGAGTCAACAATGGATGCAAAGTGTAGGGCCTGAGTACAAGTCCATCCTCACCTGGATATCTTTCTTTGCAAAGTCTTCCACGGAGGGCAGTTTGTATGATCAGTTTCTATATGGAAGGCAACATGCTCGTGTGGCTTATAGAACAATTTTATATCTTTTTCTTCCACAGGAGAATAGTAAAAATTCTGTACTACAAGAAGGTAGGAATGTTAAGATGTGGAATGGTTAATTACATTTCCTTTTGTATGGATTAGAATATGCAACCAAGTTCAGCTGCCTCATTAGGATTCAATTATTTTTATGCATATCATTTTTATTCTGAGATTTTGTAGGTAAATTTACTACTAAGCTTATGAATAATGGCTTAATTGCAGAGTTGCAAGCAGTGAGAAAAATATAGTCCTTTTACATGGGTGCTGGCCACGAATAAACAAATAAGGTAAATACCATTTCCTTACTTCTTTCAATTTCTAAATCCTATGTGGCTTTAGAGAAAAAACATTAATACTCAGGGTTAATGGTCTGATTGGCATGAAGAAAAATAAGAAACCTTATTACATTAGCTTATTTGTTTTTGTTGACACCGTTTTTCGGCACGTGTCAAATGAATTAAGACTTGTGGCTGTTTTCTATCGGCATCGGAAAGTTATCAGTTGAATTTGCCGACAAGAAAGAATGCTACAGGAAAGATAAGTTGTTGCCGATGGAGGCTGGACGATTCTTGCCGACAAGGGTTAATTGGTGAAGTCGAGTCGCCTGAACTGTAAAGTTGCTGATGCCGATTGCCGATGAGGAGATGTTGCCGATGCCGATAGAAGGTTGCCAGTACAAGGTTGCCGATCGAAAAGTATTGCCGATGCCGATGGGCAAGGAGTGCCGATGGGCGTAGGGTGACATAGCGGTTGATGTCAGCAAGGGATCATTGATGCTGAAAGAAGAAAATAGCGGATTGAAGCAGTCTGCCGATGAAAGTTTTCATCGAAGCAAAGATATAAGAAAACTGGAGATTTTATACCAGTATTATTATAGTAGTTTGAGTCTGACTCTTGCATGAGTCGTTTGTTTTCCTTTAAAGTAGGCGTGTTTGTTTAGAAAAATAATATTGTTATTTTAGATCCGACTCCTGCACGAGTCAGTTTCCTTAAAGTTAGGAGTTTGTTTTAGGAAGGGTACGAGTCGTGCCTCTGTACAACTCTCCATGCGGGAGTATAAATATGTGCCCAGGGGCTGCGTGTAAGAGATGAATCCAATCAAATCAAATCAATTTTACTCTTATTCTACTTTTATCGCAATTTACCCTTTATTGCATTAGTCTTAGATTATCAACGAGTTCTTCAAGTCTTCGACGGGCTGCATCACCTTGATCTCCGTCAAACTCTTGCAAGTTCCGCGTGGGAGTACCTCTGAGCTTTGACATCCGGGCGCATCGTTGTTGTCTCGTTCAGCTCTGCTCTAGTTATCCTGATCAAGCCCCAATCTTGGCATCCGGGCGTATCGCTGTTGTCTTGATTGAATCTTGTTCTAGTTATCGTCCTTGTCGATTAACTGGTCAAATCGACTGGCACACCCTCGGATATCAAATTTCGGGTATAAGCCCGAGGTGTTCGCAGATCCTGACGCTTTTTGTGTCAACAGTTTTTGCTAAGAAATGTGATATATCACATTAAGCAATACATTGTTACCTTCCTGTACCTGTACCTGTACCTGCTCATGTCTGCGTGCATGGTTTGGTGGTGCTTACTGCTTACTAAAAACATTGGGTTTTACTGTGTTCTCTGAACATGTTTTCATCAAACGCTTGTCTGAGATTTACAAAAACGTGAATTGGGGCAAAAGTTTTGCAGCAAAAAATTGAACAAGCGAACATTGTCGTTGTTGCCCGATTCTGTTAAAGATTGCATTTGAGGATAATTTTGAAAACTGATAAGGAACTGAGTGTGTTTCTCAACTTGAAACAATGATCTTGTTTTCTTATTTTTGGTTTTTCTACCTGCAGATGGAGTGGGGATTTATTTTCATTTATTAAAGCTGTGTACAGAACAACATTGATGTAAATATAAGTTCAGTTTGTTGGTTTGTCAGAAGTCAGACATTTAAAACTTCAACCACAAATTTGGCATTACTATATCTGTTAATCATTATGATATGAATACTTCTATACTATATAACTATTTTATTTTAGAGGCTCTATTTTTATAGATATTGTCAGTCAGAATGAGATATGTTTGACTAAGGACAACCATAGATGGACTTATTTTGAGCAGAGGAAGTATCTAAGTGGGTCACACGGCAGGAAGATGGAAGACGGCACACACATGACACACCTCACTGGATCTCGGTCTCCATATGGTCCTTCTGCTGTTCTTACCGCTTTGATTTTGTGTTGATTTCAGTTTTAATTTTGTTTCTTTAGTGATGATTAGAGGATGTTTGCTCAACGGTCGGAGAGGGTCAAGTCGGTGGATTTGCATCCCACGGAGCCATGGTAGGTTCCAATTCTTTTTTGGATCGTTTACTGAATTTTCATTCATTTCGGCTAATTGTGCTTACGGTTTTGGTGTGCTTGTTCTTATCGTTGATTATATGTGGTTTGTATTGTACCGGATGCTGCCGAGCCTGTACTCGGGGAGTGTCTGCATCTGTGATTATCAGGCATAGGTAAGGGCCCAAACTTGTTTACCATTGATAGTTCAGTTTCATTTTCCACCAAGGGGGCCTGCACCGCACCAAATCCTTCCACGCTCAAGCTCACTCTTCGGCGACGAGCAATAGTGTGTTTGGATGCTAGCTAGGAATTTAAGCTTCACTTTAATAGTAATCATGTATTTTTTGGATGAGTAGACATGCTTTGTAGCAACCATGTGTTTAAGCATCATATATCTGATTGTGATGTACAATAGTTCTTCTATCCTTTTTAAGTGTCACCTAGATTTTTTTTTAAAAAAAAGGATGGAGTGAGTACATGTATACAATTGCTGCTTAGTGCACACAAACCTTGCTGGCAATGAAGCACAAGAAATGCCATGAAGCAGCAGTACAATACATGCATGCTATGAAAATGAACGCAATAGAGCAAGCATTTTTGGCTATTTCTCTATTTTCCCTTATCAAATAAATAGAACTAGAGTCTCTTAATAAAGTCACACCTCTTTCTAAATTACAGTAATTTCTAAGAAACTAAATTTGCATTCGTAATATGCCCATCTATGATCAGGCACGTTTGGCATACTTGTTCATTCTGAAGTCAGGTTCTGCGCCTTCCTCTTTTCTTCTTAGCATACATAGCAATAGTAATTTGTTTTTTATTTATATGGCTGATGTTGAGCTTTACCTCAAGGTCTCGAGGATGTAGAAAAAATGCATCGAACTGGATCCTACTTTTCAGAAGGGTTATGTGCGCAAAGCTAAAGTTCAGTTCTTGATGGAACAACATGAAAATGCTATAGCAATTGCACCTTGACTAGCAAGGTGCTCATCTGTACTTAATCTTATGAAGCACAGAACATGCTATATGGGGATTGTGAAACATAGTCAATGAACAGCTAATTGATTTTGAGATTAGGATTATTGTGGTTTCATGCCCCCCTCTATTTATTTGTGGTTTCATGTTGTCTAGATTCCTTCAGTGTGCCTTGTCTTCATATAGAATTGGTTGTATGATTTTTTTTCTAGACGCCACCGTAGCGTTAGCACGGGCAATATACTATAATAGGATAATAATCTGTTGGGTTTCTACTGAGCTGTTCTTTTGCTCCTGGCCCACGTCAGTATTAGCGGCCGGCCCATTACTCACTCTAGGTGCATGATGCGGCTCATCCCTTTCCTTTCCTTTTCTTTCGCAAGACCCGTCGCCGTCGGTAGTACTCCTAAATTAATGCCACGCGCATCCGGCCGATCCCTCCGGCGATCCCGTTCCATGGAGCCGATCAGCCTAAGCGGCGGCGAGGTCGCCGCGAAGCGCGCTTTGTCCGCCACTGGGGAGGACCGAATCAGCGCGCTCCCGAACAAACTTCTACTCGTCATCCTCCTCTTGGTCGACAACGCCGCGGAGGTGGCTCGGACCAGCGTCCTCTCCTATCGCTGGCGCTCCTTGTGGACGCTCCCGGTTCTCCGCGCCGGCTTCTTCCCGGAGCCCCTTAGCTTCCACCGCGCCCTCACTTCGAGTGAACTGCGCCTCCAGTGCCTCGACCTCGAGGGCGACCACGCCACAGTCGAGTCCCTGGCGACCTGGCTCCCCGCCGCCGCGCGCCGCCTCTTCGGCACTCTGATCCTCGTGAATCACGCGCCGGATCAGAAAGAGATGCCGACGCCGACGCCGTTGAGGAAGGAGAAGAAGAAAGAAAGGTTCTTTTTTGAGATGCCCTGCTTCGAGAACGCCTCTACTATCTTACTCGACCTAGGGTTTCTGCCCGCCTTTATGCCATTCTCCTGCGTATTCGCCCAGCTCACCAAGCTCCTGCTAGAACGCGTCAGGTGGCTTGACGGCGGCGCGTGCCTGATCGGCGGCGCCTGGTCACGTTGTTGGCGTTGCCCCTGCTTGCAGGTCCTCACGATCCGAAACGCTCGTGGTCTGACCGATGTCGTCATAGATTCAGAATCTCTCCTGGAACTGGAGCTCAGCGACCTTAAAAGCTTGTGGGTGCTCAGCGTAGAGGCGGCGGTGCTCAAGACACTAACTGTGGACAACTGCTTCGTCTCCTCCTCAAATCAGCTGATTCGTGCTACTGTTTCAGCCCCTCGGCTTGTGTTTCTCCAATGGAATGATTCCAAGGGTCAGTGCTGTGTCGAGCTTATTGGCCACATGCCACATCTCCAGTCCATTGGGAAGTTGACATATTTTGTATATGGACCAAATGGCACTCCAAACAACACAGCTTGTATCAAGATCTTGCAGCCCTTTAAGGCCATCGAATCTCTTGCTCTGACACTGGCCATAATGAAGGTGAGTTCACTTCCTATATATATAGCTTTTTTTTATCTGGAACTGGATCGGAATCAACTATATATTTGCAAAACAATGTGATATGCTAGTCTGCAGCTGTGATTTATTACATATATTGCCAGGTAATTATATAAGTATATGACAACTGGACATTTATCAATAATATTTTAGCAGAATAGTCATTTTAATTTGGCATTCCTAGATTTTCATAGCCTTTACTATGTATCTAGACATAACATATATCTAGGTGCGTAGCGAAAGCTATGAATCTACAAAGCCAAAAAATCTTATAATTTGGAACACAGGGAGTGTTTAATAATTCAAAGCTATGAATCCAGAAACACCAAAACGTCTTATAATTTGGAACCGAAGGAGTATTTGACAATTCACATCAAGATTTGTCTTCTGTTTTTCTTTGCTCAAATGCCTGCAACACTGCTTAGCATACTCAATTAGTACTCTTTTTCAACATGTCCTCCTGCCAATAGATGATATTCAAAACTATTTTCTAAATCTAAAGAATTTAAATTTGTCATGAATAGGTTATGTGTCATTAATTAGTTAACTTATACCTTTACCCAAAAAACTTGTTAACTTAGACCTCCACTGACTGCAAACAATGACGGCCTTGTATTTGATCATATTTTGGTATTTTTTCCATAATGACCCCCCCCCCCCCCCCTCCTTCCTGCTGCCGAGTTTTACAAACTCCATTAATTAGATGTGTACAATATCAAGTATCTAAGTTTTAGGAGGTAATCAATGGCTATTATTTTTACTGTATGGTCCCTGCTCAATTTAGATGCAAGCTCCACCATTGCTCACAAAAGAACTATCTATAGTGCTGAGCTAAGACTTGGGCCAATTTTTCTAGGCTGTGATCTAAAATCATCCATGCCTTTTGCACAAATCGAACGTTGTGCTAACAAGATGGTCAAAATAGAAACAGTTTTGAAGATGGTTTATTTTTTACCCCTTTTAGAAATATTTTGCAGTACTAATAATATGTTTTTGGCTCTTTGCAACAGTCTAATATGATCCTTTTTTATTTTTCTTTGAACGCACAGGATCTAAGCAACTGTCCATACTTGATGGAAGACATGAAAGTGCTCCCTAACCCTGCAATTCTATACCTACATATATATATATGCAAATGGGCATTCCTTCGGGGCCAGCTCATTCCATGTTCTCAGGATGTGCCTTGGAATAAAAAAGCTGGTGTTAGTATTATTAGACAATGTTGGGGCAAAGGTAAAGTTATGTGTTATTTGTATCTTATATTCTGTCGACTTGAGACATTTTAAAAGTTAGCATTTTGGACATGGACGCAGGCACGCAGCACCCATAACACAAATATCAGTATCTGACCATTCATTTCTAATAGAGGCTTAAACTATGGGTATTATGAAAGTATTTTTTGGATACATATCTAAGGTAGTAGTCGAACATATGATTGACTGTACGCTACATACAATAAGTAATACATCACATTTGGTACATCATGGAGTAATGGAAAGAAATATGCTCTTGCCGTTCCTGTGATATGCCCCTGGTTCATACAAAGCTAAGGTAGTAGTCGAACATATATATCGTTGGACCAATGAGTTGTTATGCTCTAGGCGCTGGTTTCATACTTGTTTGTTTCAAATTAAGTTTCTGTGCCAAATATGTATATGTATCTCCTTGTCAAAACACTCCTATTATATATAGTACCTGGGTGGAGATATGCGTCATCATTTTTTAGTTGGTCGGTCTGTTTGAAATATATGGTAGTGGACAGCAAGTTGATGGAGTTTCACATGGTGGCCCAGTCGTGATAACAATACAGTAACAGTTAGGAATTTGTTAGATATTTTATGTATTTTGTCGAGTCTTCCTCACTTCTATTATTTGATATAGCCTTGCTGACTATATGCATGGTCTATTGTAAGAAAAAAAATGGCTCATGGTTCTTTACAATTTTATGAAAATATAATGTACATATTGCACCAATTAGGTTGTCACACCCGGTTTTAAGAACAAAACCAGATATACCCTATATGTGAGCCCAGGAGGTCAAATCCCACATATAGTCACAGAACAAGGTAATATCAAAAGACAATACTTAAGTATATAACATATATGGTTAAAGAAATAACCTTGAGAGAGCAAACAGCGGTAAGACACTCCGAACTTTAAGTGAAGACTCCACTCCACAGGGACCAACTGACTGGTTGATCACAAGCCTAACTCTTCCAACTCTTGCAAACTGGTACCCATCCGGGATTTTTATCCAAAGTATTGAAAAGGAAGAACAAGCGTAAGTACTTTCGTACTCAACAAGTATACATGGGGTTCATGAGGCTCAAAAAGGTATGACACTGGTTAAACTGCATCAGCTTTTATATTGTCACAATTTTAGCATTATGGTAGCATCAAAGTTCTCAAAAGCCCAAAACCATATGATCAAGTTAACAGGATATAATGCTTATATGAACGGTAACAATAATAAATCACCGATAACAACTGATGAGCCATGACATAAGAACATCACATAGCAAGGAGCCCAAGCCACTCGTAACCGTGAGCACGGCTATCATGATAGTTTTTAACTCTGCGCAGAGGTGTACATCTTTACCCATAAGTCGTGAATTGCCCTTTTTTCCCGAGGTAGCTAGTCTCTTACCCACTTCCAAGGTGGGCCGGCAGGGTTCACTACGAGACCTTTCATAAGTTCCACTAGAAGGTAACAACCCGCTACAAGTTCCCTCAACAAGATCCCAGAAGTCACCGCAGCGCTTCCAAACATCTCAGAGCACTTCTTGCGCCCTCTCAGGTAAGTTGCCACAAACTAGCAAAAGCCTAATACTGAGTCAAGCCAGAGCCCATTAGCTTATGGTAGTACTGTTTTCTCGGGGTAATCTCTTACAGAAATATCCCTATGAGTGAGAACACAGGTGTGAGTTCCTGGTGTTCCACCTATGGTCCACGTTGCTAAAAAGTCATCTTTTATTGTCGATTCACATATTCATTAATCAAGTTTACAGGATCATAGTTATTCTCAAAGAGCACTAGCTTGATCTACCCAAGTGCATAAATTCCCAGGGTGACAAGGTATAAGGTACAAAACTAGGATAACCTTACAGGGTAACAAGGAAACACATGCATATGATTAATGAGTGATTATCATGAATAGGACAACAAGGATAATCCCATGTGATACTTGCCTTAAAAGCTTAGATCCTTTGTTCAACTGCTTCTCAGCTTCAGACGACTTCTTCTTGATCACCAACGCAAAACTCACCGATTGGACGACAATTAACAAATCACCACACAAGCAGCTGGACAAACATACATAGCATACAAACATAGCTAAATTAGAACAATACACCAAATCAATGAAAAGGATTTAAAAGGAACCTACGCAACGCTACGATCACACAGTCGCGAAGATCACACTAAACGGAGCTACGATGATTGAGATACAACTAACGGAAGATTTACTTTTATAAAAGAGAGCTATAAGCTTTATCAATTTTATAACTATATAAAAGAGTGTACAAAGTATTTCAAAGAAACACCTTGATTAGATTAGGTCAAAATTGTATTTGGATTTCAAAAACGAAAGTGAGACGATCATTATTTTATGTATAAAACGAGTTACATAGCGGTTAATCAAATTAGGATTTGAACCCATGAAAATACAGAGCTGTTAACATGGTATTAAATATCACTACTGAAAAGGTTACGCCAATACGAAGCCAACACAACTCGAACGGAACGAAACGGATTTAAAACGGAGGAGATATGATTTAACAAGATTTTGAAAAGACAAGATTAAAGCATTAACAAATTAATTTTCTTTGATTTTCAAAATTAATTAACATAGATAAAAACTATACCATTAGATAGATTATGAAATTACGGATCTAACGCAACTCGTTTGGGTCAAAACGGAGTTAAAACGGGGAAATTACAAGCATTTGAATAGGAGGGGCAGATCTGTAAAAAGAAGAAAACGTATTTTGCAAAAGCCGAGAAGGTATTACGTTTTCCAAAACGAGAAAGCGTAAACCA
Organism: Microstegium vimineum; assembly: GCA_022036555.1. Taxonomy (NCBI): domain Eukaryota; kingdom Viridiplantae; phylum Streptophyta; class Magnoliopsida; order Poales; family Poaceae; genus Microstegium; species Microstegium vimineum. The sequence continues at coordinate 2,241,547 of CM039119.1, forward strand.
GAGGGTGCGGCAGAAAAGGAAAGCAGAGGGGGAAGGGAAAAGGAAAGGCCGGTGTGGGTGGCGCTCGGCTTGACGACCCACGGGCAGTGTCGGCGTAGGTAGGGGAAGGGGGAATCCTGCTCGGATTTCCGTGCTCGGCAGAGACGGCCTCGTCGGCACAGAGGAAGGAAAGAAGAGGGAGGGAGAAAAGGAAGGTGATGGAGCTGACAGGTGGGGTCGGCTTGTCGGCCAGAGAGAGGAGAAGGGAGGCGCGTGCGTCCGCGCAGCGAGGGGGACGGGCGGCTGACGTGTGGGTCCCACCTGTCGGCACTTCCAAACGAGCAGACAGGCTGGGTCGTGATGTCAGAGACCGAGAGGGGAGAGGGGGTCGTCCGCACGGCGGGCTGGTTGGCGGCAGTGGGCCGAGGCCCAGCGCGGTGCTGGAGCAGGCCGGGGAAAGGAGGGAGGGGGAGTGGGCTCGGCCACCTCGGGCCAGAAATAGAAGGGGGGGGGAGTGCTGGGCTGGCGGGGGAAAGAGGCCTGCGGGCCAGAGACAGGGGGAGATGGGTTTTTGACTTTTTTTCTTTTTATTTTGAAATTTCAAACACCTTTCCAACTCATTTTCAAAACCCATTTTCAAATTCATTTTGAAATCCTCATTTGAAAAGCTAGACAAAGCAAATAAACAGGTGCAAAGGCATGAGTGCTCAAACATGTTTGTACCTAAGGAAATTTTAATTTCATAAAAAGTTTCAATTTGCTATGATTTCATGAGCACCAAATTTCAAAAATAACTCATTTTATTTCTATTTTCCATAAAGTAAATTTTAGGGTGTTACATAGGTTTACCATAATTTTGATGTGTTTGTTGATGTCATGTTGACATATCTCTATTCTCCAAATATTCATTCTATATGTTCCTCATCTATATTCCAGATAATGTCATCTATTAATATTACAACGCTAATATGCTTTTGTGTCAGGAAAAAACTCTATGCCTACCAGGTTGTGTTTGTGATGAACAACCAAACTGGAGAACCGAGGAGCTTTTGTTGATTAACCTTCAAGAAATTGAAATCCATCTATTGAGAGGATCTGAACACGAAGTTTCATTTGTGAAGCGACTATTGAATTGGGCAACAACACTGAGCAAGATGACAGTAACTTTAACCTCATCAGCAACTGAAAGTAATGCCAAGGAGTTGTTCCAGATGTTCGAAAGCCTCTCTAAGCCGGGAGTTTGCATGAAATTGATGTATCATGGCCATAAGAAGGTGTTTATGCAACCTGAAGATTATAGGTAGTATCAGGGTGTATCACTGTATCAGAACTTTAAAGTTCTGTTTGTGGGATACGAACCAGCATGGAAGGAATATGCATAGAAATATTCATGTATCAACATTTTCCTAATTAATTTTTTGGTACCATTTGTGGTGGATATGGTATGACAATAATTCTAGCAGATCACTGAAAAAAGATGGATCCATTGTGCTCTATTATGACCAAACCATGTTTTGTTTTTTACAGCTAAAAATCTAATATATTTTCAAAGGTAGAAAGTATTCTCTAGTCTCTAGTAATTTTTCTTTCCCATGTTTCAATGTAATTTTGGAGAGTTGAAAACATTCCGTTGCTGCCGCCACCATCGCCGCCCCAAGGCGGCTCCGTTGAAGATGAGGGTGATAACTTCAGCGTCAGCATCTTCATTGACATGACAACATGTAGACCATGTAATAGTTTTCTCTGATGTCTTTTCCATTTTGTTGTGGTTAGATCTGGCAACGATGAAGGACTAGCGAGAATAATTTTCTGATCAGTCTTCCTCATTCTTCGATGGCAAGAAGGAAAACACCAGAAAAAGAAGTTCCTCAATCCCGCATATAGGAAAAGCCACTTCTATAGAGGCTTCTATAGATCTTTTAGCTCGAAGTGCCTCCTTTATTTGATTCACATCAGATGGAGACTATCCAATTTGTCTCTATACGTAGCACTATGTGTCATTGAGCTCGACTTGAAGAAAAAAAATAGGAGTGGATATGGGATGTCCATTCGTATTCAATTTTCCTATCTGTTGATCAAACGCAGTGAGCAGTTTTGAAAGTCAAACGCAGTTTTGTATGACAAGATGATTTCAAATAAAAAAGATGTCAACTATAATGTTTTATAACTTTTTGATATCTACAAAGTTTACTTTGGTTGTTTTACCATCCGAGGTCATATGGAAAATTCAATTTTTAAAATTTTAAAATTCAAACTTAGCCTTGCATGACAATATTAATTCAAATAAAAAAGTTGCCAACTACAAAATTTCATAACTTCTCGAGGTCTACAAAGTTTATTTTGGTTGTTTGGTCATATGTTCATCCGACGTGATCGTTCTAACATTGTTCATAAATCACATGTCTCTGACGTAGTTTTGTAAACTACAAGAGATATATATAAGATTTGTGAACAAATTTACTTTCACTTTGTCATATGAAGAAATGACCAAAACAAACTTTGTATATTTTGATGAGTTATACAACTTTGCACTTCAAAAAATTTCATTGGAATTAATTTACTCCTTGAAATGTATTTTGAAAATTTCTTTGCCGAGGGTAAAAAAAACACTCGGCAAAGAGATCTTTGCCTAGTGTAAAAAAACTCTCAAAAAAGAAGTTTCTTTGCCGAGAGTCAAAAAAACCCTCGACAAAGGCTTTGCCGAGCATTTTATTTTACTCTCTCAGCAAAGATTTATTTGCCGAGCGCTCGAAAAAAATGCTCGTCAAAGAATTAACTCTAGGCAACTATCCATTCTCCGGTAGTGATATATAGCTAGTTTGATGCACTACCGCCCACACGTGCACGCTGAGTCCAAAGTTCCCGCATGCCTGCCTCCTCCCACACTGCATCTGTTATCTTCTACTTCCTCCCCACCCCGCCTCCTCCCTCCACATGGTCACGTCTTTCCTGCCTTTGGCACCTCACCCGCTGCTGCCTCAACCCGTTCGACACCGAATCTGGCGACTTCATCCATGGCTTCTGTGAGTGCCCCCACCTCGACCACCTCCCACCGCTGTGGCGAGAACCTACCGCCAGCGGCGACATCCTCCTTCCCTCGCCCCTCCCTTTCGTCCCCTCCCACATGTGGCCATGGCAAACTCCGGCGAGCTTCGCCGAAGTCCAGCCATGGCTCCCCCACCCCAACATCGCCCCGCCGGCCCTACCGTCGCCAGCTCCCTTAATCCACCCATCGACCATCCCCACCTACTGGCCTAGATGCCCCTAAGGCCGTCCATACTATACCCATCGGAGTTAACTTCTTCTCTCTCTCTCTCTCTCTCTCTCTCTAGCGACCTCCTTTCCGAAACCCTAGCCGACACCAAAGCTAGGGAAGACAGAGGGCGGATGCGGGCACACATGTGAGCGAATCAGGCATGGGTGGTGCATCCTTTGGCGGTGGAGGTGAGCACGAGCAATGCCTTCTTTAGCGGTGGCGACGGGTGAGTTGTGGGCGTGAATCAGATGATTGAGTGGTTTCCATCCCAAATCGAGAGGTCGCGACGGTGTGCATATCAAAATTGTGCAGCGTGTGCGGTCATTTATTTTTTGAGTCGAACAGTAGGGGAATCCCCTACCTATATTTTTTTTATTTTCTATTAAATGAAAGAATGGTTCAAAGCAACAAAAGAGAAAGTTACAAAATACAGGGTAGCCAGACCCAAAGTAAAATAAAACTAGTATTACAACACACTATCTCTCCAAAGACTAAGGGATGCTTTCCTAGCAACCTTGGACTTGTTGCAAACATGTCCAAGTTCGAGTTTGAATTGACTCTTCCAAGTGTTGAGATTGGCTTGGCCATTATCAAAGATGATATCATTTCTTGTTGTCCAAATTATCCAGCATCCAGTGATCATTATCTCTCTGAAAATTCTATCCCCGAAATCTTCTCTAGCTTGTAGAATCATGTCTAACAGGTTGAGTGAGAGATTCCAGTTGATGGACAAGAGGGACCAACGGTCTCGACTGAAATTGCATTCAAAGAAAAGATGAAAACTGGTTTCTTCACAGCCCAAGTCACATAAGACACAACTGTAATCATCCAACACCATGTTCTTTCTTCTTAGAATGTTCCTTGTACTTAATCTATTTATTAAAAGCAACCAAAAGAAAAAAAATTGTGCTTTACAAGGTTGCTTGAGGCCCAGGGTCATTTGAAAAGGGGGGAGGTTGCAGTATAACCAGTCAAGAATTTGTAGGCTTTCCTACTACTATATGTTGAGGCCCCCCAGGAATAGCTCCAAGAGTCATTCATGTCAGCTTCCCAATGTTCAGTATCTATGAAAGCAAGTAGATCTTCATATTGTGTGGCTGCTTCAGTGGATAGAGGGAGACTAAAGGAGCTGGACACATTTTGCTGCAAAAAGAAACTTATTGAGCACTTTGGTTTCTTACTAAATGAATATAACTGAGGAAATCTATCTTTCATGGGTTGGTCTGTCCATTTGTCAGCCCAAAATGCCAATGTGTTACCCTTATTAGGCTTGCAAACTGCTAGACTTTGAAATTTCTCAAAGAGTTTGAGAATGTGCTTCCACCAAAAAGATCCAATAGGGCTTCTAGTGTGTGGGGGGGAGGGGGGGTTGTGTGTTGGGGTACAGTTTCGTCCAGGTTAAGGTTACCCATGGCACATCTGCATAGTTGTAGAATTTGTCCAAAATATTCATCAACAAGGCTTCGTTCTTTGCTTGGATGCCAATGATGCCCAACCCTCCCTCTTTCTTATGTCGACATGCTGAGTCCCAAGCAACTAGACAAGGTCCTCTTCTATTAATGACACCTTTACTCCAAAGACAATGCTTCCTAAAGATGTCAATTTGTTTGATAATCTCGGGAGGGATTCTAAGGCTACACATGTAGAAGGTTGGCAGTGCAGAGAAGACTGAGTTTACTAGTGTGAGCCTACCATGGTAGGATAGAAATCTACTGATCCCTGACAACCTTCTTTCAATCCTTGTGAGCAGTGGGGTGAATTCAAGAATGGTTGGTTTAGTGATTCCAAGGGGGAGCCCAAGAAGGTAAATGGCAGGTTCCCCACTGAACAACCAAAAGTATTTGCTAGATGCATAGCTTTACTGTTGTCCATATTAATTGGGACCAAAAACGATTTATGGTAATTGACATGAAGCCCAGTGGAATCAGAGAATGATCTTAGGATCCCTTTGAGTTTGAAAAGATCTCTTGCATCTCCTGGTAACAATGTTTCATCAACATATTGTATAATAGGATAGTCCCCTTGAAAGTTCTCATTGATGGGGTGTTTAAGAACACCATTGGTCCAAGCTCTATTCACTATAGTTTGCAATAGATCAGCAGCAAGGACAAAAAGGAGAGGGGAGAGGGGGTCACCCTGTTTGAACCCTCTTTTGCAGTTAAAAGATTTTCCTAGTATACCATTTAGGAGGATTGAGGAACAACATGTTCCTAAAATATTTTTTATCCAATCAATCCATTTCTCAGAGAAACCCTTGTGTTTAAGAACATCTATGATGACTGGGTGTTCTAGTTTGTCAAAGGTTTTTTCAAAGTCGAGTTTCAAAATGACAATCTCTTTCTTAGACTTGTGACATAAATGGGGGAACTGAAAAGACCATGCTAAACAATCCTGAATCGTTCTCCCTTTAATAAACCCATACTGATTGGCATGAACTAGTTGAGGCATGACAGTTTGGAGTCTCTGAGAAAGCAATTTGGTGATGCATTTGAAGGACTAATTGAGCAGGGATATAGGTCTATAGTCATCAACACTCTCAGGATTATCTTTCTTCGGTATTAGTGTTATAACTGGACTATTGATGCTTCTCAAGTCAATGTTTTGAGTGCTGAAGTCTCTGAGAAGTCTGGTGAAGTCATCTTTAATAATGTTCCAACACTTTTTTGATGAAGAAACCATTAAAACCATCAGGACAAGGGCATGGTTGTTTGGCAGGCTTTTAATTACCTACTCAATCTCTTCTTGGCCGAAGTCTGAATCTAGACCCTCCAAAGGGATTTCAGTTAGAAGGGACCTGAGGTTGTAGGATATCCCAGTTAAATCACTCAGGCCCAACCTTTGCTTGAAAGAGTGCCAAAGCAAGTTAGCCTTTTGTTCATACTCCATAATGTTATCTCTCATAGTGTTTGTGAGAGAGACAATGAAGTTTCTCTTGTGTGATGTGGTAGCCATGGTGTGAAAGAAATGGTTGTTTTCATCCCCTAAAGTCTCCCTGCTCACAGTATTCCTTTGTTTCCAATAAGTTCTCTTAGACTCCAAAAGACAAACTAGATGGTTCTTAACCAGTATTCTGAAAGCAGTTTCTAGTCTTGATAATCTTCTTTATTCCTCTAACCCATCTAACAATAGGAGTGCCCAACTGCTATTGTCAATGAGTTTGTTGAGATTTGATAACTTTCTACTCTAGGATTTGAGACCAGCTCTGACTTGTTTTAGTTTCCCTATTAGGTTTTTGACTACATGAGCAAAGAAAGGTGAGTTGTTCCAATGTAGGCTGGCAGTATCCAAAAAGTCTGGGTGCTCAACCCAAAAGTTTTCAAACCTAAACAAATTAGATTTAGGGATGTTACTTCCAATATGTAGGACATATGGGATATGATCAGAAATGGGTTTTGATAAAGGTTGTACAAAAGTGGCAGGAAAGGACAGAGTCTAGGATGAGGAGGTAAAGACCCAATCAAGCTTGACCAAGAGAGGATCAATTTGCATGTTACTCCAAGTGAAGCTTCTACCACTGAAAGGAATATCAAGTAAATCCAACTCAGAAATTAGAGTATTAAACATGTTAATTTTTGTGATATCTCCACCTGGCTTGTTTCTATTCCCTAGATGTCTCATGAGATTGAAGTCACCACCTAATACCCAATCTTGCAGAAGCAAAGTCTCCATAGACTATAGCCAAGTGATAAAACCAGGTTTGAGGGGGGCACTTGCAAGACCATAGCTATTGGTGACATGGAAGGACTTGTTGTCCAACCTACAGGTGAATTTGACTGTAATGCCATAGCAATTGGTTTGAATAGTGTAGCCATAAAAAATACTACTATTCCATATGGTAATGACTAATGAGGTCACCTAAAGCTCCAACAGATGGAGCAAAAACAAACTTGTCCAATGCTCTAGGGAAGAACTTTTTTAAGTAGAAGCTATCAAAGCTCTCTCTTTTTTGTTTCCTGAATGCAGAGGATTTGGCAAGCACTTTCATTGATTTTACTTCTTAAGGCATCCCATTTTTCCTGAGAGTTAATACCCCTGATGTTCCAAAAAAGATTTTTCATGTTTCTGTGTCTACCCATCGACAGGATTATAAGGTTTGTTGACTACTTGGGCAACCAATTGCCCAACAACCACAAGAAGAAGTAAAGAGCCATGTAATGAAAATAAGAAACTTAAGACCAAAAAGGAATAACATTTCAAACAATGGTCTTATAAACTGATCCTTATGGTGTTGAGGCACCAGTTACACACAAGCAAGTTCTTATTGACACAGGACCAACACTTAAAGAGGAAACAAGACCAGCTAATAAAGTTGTGCACTAAACATGGAACTAGTGCACAGATAACCTTCCTACTAAGACTACTCATATATATCATCCTTGTCTAAAAGAGCAGCAGAGACAACCGCATGATGAATCTAAAGGAAACCCTGAGCAATACCCTCTAAGATGTCCTTGGAGAGGTGAGGTGCAGGGCCTGGGATGACTTCAAGTGGAGCAGGAACCACCACCTCAGCATCTAGAATGGCTTTCTTGGCACTTTTTGTATCTTTGAAACCACTCAATTCCTTGGCCACCCTCTTGCACCTCCTCAGGAAGCTGTCATCAAGCTTCTCTTTCAGCTTAACTGACTTCTTGATTCTTGGTGTCTTGAAAATAGCTGATGGTTCATCCAGCACTTGAATGTCATCATCTGCATCCAAGTTCTCCTCCTCATGTAGTCCAAAGCAATCTTCTCCAATCCTTGTCCACTAATCTGTGGGTGTGGCAAAAAGGCAAGATGAATCATGATTGGGAGATAATTAAAATAGGATGGAATGATTGTGTCATGACTGATGAATAGAGAAGAAATATTTCTCAGGAAGTGTGAGGCAGGTGAGGAGGGAATGAAGCAAAATACCTTAGCAAGGAGTGATGGAACAACAGAAACCAATGGATATTCCTTTGTGGATGGCCCAACAATGATGGACCTGAGTCGAGCATTCTTTAGGCCCAATACTGCGTTCTCAACAAGGTTCAGGTTAGAGCTGTCCACCACAGGGTTGCTAGAGTGATCACGTGGAGCCAATTGTTCTTGCCAGCGACTTGGTCCTTCATCCTGAATGTCCATATTATTGTCATTGTCATTGCCAAAGTTGGAATCAGCGGGTGTGACATTTGAGTTGGTAGGAGGCACATGACCCATCTAGCGGGTGGCCTGAAAGGCAAGGGGGTGAAAAGGACCATCCATGACAAAGGCTTCTTCATCTTGCAGTTCAGTAACATTCTTTTTTTTCAGCACAAAGCAAGGCAATGTCCATGATCTGCCTTTCTAAGGGAGTCCAGCGTTCACCTTGAAAGAATCAGGGATCTTAGCGTCATCATTGAGATAGATCTTGGCAACAACTCGAGCAAGGTTCTCAAACTCATGCCACTGCACAAGAGTATCGAAGCCTGACACAGCCTTGGCAATGCTAACAGAGTTCTTGAGATCTTCTGTAAATCCAACTAAAAGTATCCAAGCCTCACGATCTAAATCGAAAGAGCGTGCATTGTCTGCTTCATCATGCTTGATGACTATCATGGAATAGTTGCCGAAACTAAACACTGGACCCAGAAAGTGTTCCCTTTCTAAAACAAAGCTGAATCTAACATAGGCATCTCCAAGGGCACAGGGTTTGATCTCAGAAGTGCGAACCTGATGAACATCCAAGTAGGCACGGAGGACGGTGGCGAGTTGATCGTAGTCGTCCTTGTTAACTGGTGGTGTAAGCTTCACAACCGCCAAGTCTTCATTGTAAAGCGTGTAGCAGCCCGTCATGAACACCTCGAGACGAAGGGGAGGACAAAGCACCATATCAACGACGGCGAAGCCGGCAGGCACATGCGGGCGGGGATCAATCGCCCAGTTCGCCATTGAGGGGGTGGGGTTTTCACGGCGGGGAGGGTCGGTTGTGGATTGTGGCAAGACGGAGGAGGCAAGGTTGGGCGCACCATCAACTGTGGGGGATAAATGTTGCAACCCTCCGTTTACCAAATGGGAAATGGGTCTGTAACGCCGTGATTTTCGCCACTTGGAAAGGCAAGTCGAGGACGTGTGCCCGTAATTGAAGCAACGATTGCACCTGACAAACTGGGTGCACTCCTTCCTAAGATGGCCAAGGCCCAAGCAATTGTTGCAGCGTGACCAGACTATCGAAGGGCCATGAGATGGGCCAGCGGTAGAAACCGTCTGTGAATCAAAAGAATTTGAAATCAAACTGCTAGGATCACAGGGCCTTAATCCGACTTGATGAGTTGCAGAGATTTCGGGTTTTGTCTTGGCAACCCAGCAAAGAACACGCCGATTCCGTTTCGAGCTAGCACCTCTAATGGGAGGATGAACAAGGGAACTAGGCCCAGCACGAGCACCGATCAAATGGGCAGAGTGTTCACGATTAAAATCCAACAGTTGGAAACGTGATTATCCGGATATGAGAGACGTAGAAAAATGGATTTTTTCGGGGCAGAAGAGCTATGGACAACATCAGCAAAGCTCTTTTTATATTAGAAAACTTACTTTTAGCTCCAACAGTTGTTCAAGCATAGGATTCTTCAAAGCACCACAAATCATATTCTCTTTGCCAATTAGGACCCCCATTGCTCCAAAGGGAAAAGAACAAGGAGAATGCTTTGCAAGAAAAGCTTTTCAGTTTATAGATCATGAAGCCCACATCCTTGCAAGAGACCCAAAAACTGAACATCCACCCGAGAGGTGGCAGACCAGAAGAAGGTGTCATGATATTGCAGGGCATTGTGTGTATCTGTACCTTAAACTTCTGTTCCTAGAATATGCACCATGGAGCGAAAAAGCATGAAACTATTCATGTGTCAGTCGTTTAGTAATTGTTTTTATTACCAGTGCGCTTGATGTGAACATGAAAATGTGTTGTAAACTATATGTTACCTGAGATGAGACAAGGTCATATTTTTTATCCTTTGCTCAACGTTGTTCAGGAATGGGGAAATGTGTTGCAAACTATATATATTGCCTGCCACATCGGTGGTCTCACCACTGCAATGACAAATGCTTTTTCATCGAGCTTGTTTTTCACCCTAGGGTCAATACTGCCCCAGATTTCCTGATGCTTCATTGACTTCGTCGGAAGGGAGCAAAGCTGAAAATTTTCCAAGTATAATTCTAAGCTCTAACAATGAAAAAATAGAAACGCACACTCAACAGTAGCAATGTACTCCAAGATCCTGCTGAGATTTTCAAATTCAATCGCGCTGTCAATGAGTAATACATGGTCACATCTGCCTCAAGTTCAGGATGAAGATGAACTTGAACCTGAACCTGAATGTCTTATTGTTGCTGCTGTTGTCCGTAAGATGACCACCAACTAGGCGACCCAGTACCACATCTCCCTCTATGATGCTAACGTGCTTTCGCTCCTTCTCTTGCAAACAACGGGCTGCTGGACACCATCCATGTAGGGGGGGGGGGGGGGGGGGGGGGGGGCAAGAGCTTAGTGTCCACCTGTTGGCGCGTTTTAGTAAGGAGAGCAGGGGAGAGCATGTAAGGCGATGACGGACCACGGACCACACGGAGTGGGGCAGGGTGTGTCGAATAGAACAAAGGGAGGCCTAGCCGCCTAGGGGTGGGAGGTGGTGTGGGTCTGTGGGAACAAGGGGCCACGGCACCGAGCGTCCATTCAGCCAGACTGCACCCAATTTTTTTCCAAGAAAACATGGTAAGCAAATGTGTTGTCCAAGATGTTATATATAAAGCTGATCAGGAAAAAAAAATGGCCACGGGTGAATTGAAATGGGTTTTGTAAGTGATTCCTTATCTTAAAATAGTTTTGTTGTAAAAAACAATAACATAAAACGACCTTTGGCATCCCATCCCAAATTGATGTATTTAACTTATTGCCATCCATATAGATGTCACCTCTCCATTTGCCAGGTTTATTACATCGGAATTTATGTATTTGCCACGCCAGAAAAAGTAACAGTGTTACACATTTGTCATTTTTTTCTAAGGTGGCACTCCACGTGGATCAGCCAGCACACACATGCTCTTGGAAAGTACTCATGCCCACAGGATGTCCGATATATTTGCCCTCATCCGTAGTTACCACGGCCATCGCCTATCTGATTAGTTTCTGCTCCCACGGCTTCGTCACCACGGCCATCGCCTATCTATCAGAGTACCAGTGAGCACTGGTTTGGCTTTCTCTACATGTTCGTCACCAGCTTGGCATGGGGAGTGCCCGGGAGATGACGCTGTGTAGGTGGGTAGTGGGCGCCGGGCAGCTCCAGATGTTGGGTGTACATGCAGCGCTCCTGGATCATCTGCCTCGCCACCTTCACCATCATGCTCTGTTCCTCGTCAGCTGTTTTACTTCGTTCTATTGCATACGCCATGAAGTCTGGACGTGCGGAACGAGCGTAGCGCACCTGATGTGATGTTCTATCGCGTACCGAAGATGCAGCCCATTATGTTGAGAGCGGTACTCTGGAGGTGCGGGCTGATGATGACAGTGCGAGTGGTGGACTACTCAGCGGCGACGGAGCGGAGCATGGCCTCGGCATCGCCCTAGCGTTCTTGCTCGTGCGTTGTGGACTTGTGGGGGAGAAGACATCTGTGGACGTGACATGGCAGAGGCAACAATAATAATACTTGTCGTTGCCATGCGAAATCGTGGTCGGGGAAGGAAAAGGACAAGTGTGCGAGTAACTCGCACAATGTGGCTGGGCAGGATGACACGACCACGAGCGACAAAGAACGCCATGAGCTCCTTGGCGTGGGCCATCACGGTGAGAGCACGGTACGGCAGCCTGCTGGACAGTGCGAAGATGACGGAGACCGCAGGCCCCACGACACGATAGGAGTGGCGCTGAAGCGGCCGCAGCCGTATGGCCACGCTAGCAGAGCCACCAAGACTGTGTCTAGGAAAAGCAGGTCGGCCAGGAGGGCTGGGTAGACGCATAGGCCCGGTGCCTGATCCTAACAGTTTTGGGAGCGCGTACACCCATCACGCATGTGATGTATGTCCGTGCACAAGGAAGCCGGGAAGGCCATCGCTATATCGGATCGGCTGGGGCCAAAAGAAGATGGGGGCAACAGTGTCATTTCGCGTGTCGTGTTAGGGTTCTCACAGATGCTATTGCGCTGGCTGACTCATGTGTCGCGCCACATCAGCAAAAGTGACAAATATGTAGGAGGCTCATTGTTTTAAATGGCAATTGTGTAGGTTTCCCATCTAAATAAAACTAACAAATGGAGAGGCATCGTCAGTAAGGATGGATATAAATTAAATATCCCCCACCACACCAAATCCCATCCCTTTAACCTTTCCCCACTCTCATGATGGAGTTGGGTAGCGGCGATGGCGGCGGTGGCGAGAGCGAAGCCAACGACGCGGAGATCTCCTCCGACCATGTCAGAGCCATGGACTACCTCAGCGCACTCCCCGATGACGCCCTGGTTGTCATCCTTCTCAACCTCAGCACCCGCGACGCCGTGCGGACTAGCGTCCTCTCCCGCCGTTGGTGCCACATCTGGGCCCTCCTCCCGGGGCTCATCTTTGACTCCAACACAAATCCCCACCAGATCGTGTCCACCCTCCAGGCCCATGATGCGACCCTCCGGTGCCTCCTAGTCATCTCCCGAGATGCAACCGCCGAATCTGTGGTGGCCTGGCTCCCCGTCGCCGCGCGTCGTCTCTCTGGCTGCCTCTACTTTCATAATCTTAAGCAGGAGCGGATCGCCCAAGATGAAGATGATGATGATGATGGTTATGATGATGATGGTGATGGTGATGATGATGATGATGATGATGATGATGATGATGATGATGATGACTATGATGATGATGATGAGGAGGAGGAGGCCACTCAAAGGGTGGCATTTGTACTTCCCTGCCTGAAGTGTGCCACCAGTGTCACGCTTAACCTAGGATTCATTGGCCTCGCCATGCCACCGGTCGGCGTCTTCACTCGGCTCCGCGAGCTGTGCCTATCATTCGTCCGGCTCCAAGGCCCGGGGTTTGGCAACGTTGTTTCGTGGGCATGATGTCCGTGCTTGCAGAGGCTCAACGTCCGTTACACCCGCAGGCTGGACAACCTTGCCATCCATTCCAATTCTCTGAAGAAAATGGAGCTCAGTAATGTGCACGACTTGCGGCAGCTCACCATTGTTGCACCGGCTCTTGAGGATTTGAAAATTAACTTCTGCTTCTACTACCGTCAGAACCAACCGGTTGCCACCATAACATCCCCTCAGCTGGGAATCCTTATGTGGTCAGATTTGTATGATCCAGGTTGTGTCCATCTTGGCAAGATGCAACATCTCAGATTGTTGAAGCCTTTCATCTTTATTGTATACGGGAATGACACTGTGGCACTCAATCCAGCCTGTTTAAGTCTCTTGTAGCGTTTTAAGGTCATAGACCATCTTGTTCTCACATTGTACTATCATAAGGTGAATCCCTTCCTCTCTTATGCATTTTGATCAGTGCGTGAATTCAAATGTGCAATCAAGTAAGGCATCCATGCAATTAACATTAGCACAATATTCTTAAATTAACAAGGAAGATTAAACGAAGTAATTATTAAGGCATGTCATCTGTTTTGCATAATGTTACAACCAGGCAACCAGCACATGTGTTCCAAGGCATACCATATTTAAGTATTTGTTATTACAAAAAGATGCAACTTCACTTCATGTACCAGCAAAAAATGTGGGGATATACTACTTGATTAGCACTAAAAGGATTTCTGTTGGTAGAGAAATAGCCATGGACTTTATTCATGCTTCCAGTTAAGTTATAACAACCACCACTTCCTGCATGGTAACATCAATGGCCACCTTATCAGAACTACTTAAGATGAGATGCTGCTGTCACTTTTCAATTGTCATATATATAACCATTCTTTTCTTTTCTTTTGACTTCCCATGGACACACGCGTACAGAGCATGGATGACAATCAGTACGTGATGGAAGATATGATAATGCTCCCAGACATCACAATTTTGCACCTGATTTTTATTGCAAATGGACATTGTTGTGGGGCCAGTGCATTTCATGTTCTCAGGATGTGTTTTGGTATAAGAAGATTGATGTTGACGCTTGAAAAGGCAGAGGTAATTCAATAATTTGTTTATCCAATACACTTTTGATTTCTTAATTAGTTCACCATTGCCTGATCTGTTAGTGCCCCTAGGCATCCATTCTTATATTTTTCCCAAAAAGTTATGGTTCATATATGTCCTAATTGTTAGAGGTATGTATTTATGAATAGTTGTGTGATTACTCCCTAGTATATGCATGGTAGGTTTTTCTCGTTTGCACCTATACCTCTTCCCTTTTGCGCTATGCTATACAATTGAGTTGCATTCTGTAACACATTTTGCTGTATAATAGAGTGTTCTGCTATTTAGGTTGTAAAATATCATTCATTATCAAATTATTGTGTGTCTTTAACCCGACATACTTCCCAAGATGAATGATCCACACCCCTAGCTGCGGTGACTCAGACTGAGGAAGACATGGAAAAACAGCAGTGTATTTTTGGAAACCCGTGTAATTGTAGAGGCTTAGTCTGCTAGGGTTTTTTGGTTGTGCTTGACCTTCTGGGAGCTTAGGGGCCCTCGGGGCACAACCTTTTTCTTTAATTATCTCCTACCATTTAAATTCTAAGAAAGAACTATTGTCTGTCTGGCAGTGTTTCATAAAAGATATATTTGGAAGTGAGCAGAAAGTTAACTGAACTGTTGCATGGGAGGCTTCATCTTGACAAATAGGAGTGGCAAGATATCGTAAATAATATACCAGTGGCCCCAATTTATATAGGGTTTCCATGCTTCCATCGGATAACTTGAGCCCTATGATCAATTGAAAATATTCTTGAAAGTTATTGATATCATAATCATGTCCGCTATACCATTTTCTCTTAGCCCATCAGAACAGTCCTATTGCTGCACTCTGGTGGCTTCAAAAGAAAACTGTTTGCAAATATTTTATTGCCTTTGCTTGTGTATTAGGGCACTCTAATGGTTTTTCAACATTCATGTATGTTTATTTAATTTCATTCAACAACATCAGTTAAGCTTGCAGTTACAGGTTTATATGTTTCCTTTTCTAGGAAGAAACTGCATGCCCACCAGGTTGCATTTGCATTCAGCAACAAATATATGGGAAACTGAGCACCTGTTGTTGAATCGCCTCAAGGAAGTAGAAATCAATCAGTTCAGTGGATCTGAACATGAATATACTTTTGTGAAGCGGCTGTTCGTTTGGGCGACATCATTAGAAAAGATGACGGTAACTTCTCACAACTCGGTTACTGAAAGTGTGGCCAAGGAGTTGGGCCAGGTGTTACAAAGCTTCTCGAGGCCAGAAATACGCATGGAAATTCACACTTGTCGCGCAACGACGACCAACTGATCAAGGTGATGTATGCACCCAAAGACTAAGGCACCGGGTTTACCGCGATGTTTCCATGAGTTTCCTCTTTTGTTATGTACTGCAGTGCGTGGTTGAGATCGTCAAAATTCTGCAGCATGCATGCTGAAGAGTATTTGTTTCGATTATAATAATCATGAATCCATGACTTTGTAATTGCACATTCACAAACCTTTTATGAAGAATGGCCAGGATTATCTTTGACGAGCTGTAGCGATTTTGAAATGGTTTACCTTTTATGAAGAACGCTTAAACCTCATCGATCGACTAACCTAGCAGCGCTATGCCGCTATTGCATTGTTACAGACTTGCAGTAGCGAAATTTCCCAGCAGTAAATTTGCTCGTGCAGTACTACACCATGTTGTTCTTCTGTATTTTTTTTTAATTTTGTGTGAAGTGTCGTTTCATGTTGTACACTTGTACCCTACGTTTTATATGCGCAGGAGACAAACAAAAATTTGCCTAGTTCACTTTGTTGATGAATGGGTTTGAGTGGCAGAATAAGCAGACTGCAATGGGCCAAAATATCTAATTGGGTCCAAAAATGGATTGGGGTGCTCCGTGCTCACGAGTCAAGAGGAGCCTCTAGGAGAAATAACCCGTCGCAAATTGGGTTAGCTTATCGATCGGCAGCACTGACGGCGTCTTGGAGACATCATCTCCCTTCTCTTCAACAAAGACAAAAAAAAATGGGTGGAACATACTATTAATCTAATTAATTTAATGACACTTACTTATTTCATTCCAAATTTTAAGTTATTTCTAGCTTTCAGTTGACCAAAAGTTTTTTTCTGAGCACGTATGTCTATGTCCGTACACTCGTCTGTATAAATTAAACACATATATACAAACCCTACTGCTACGACTCCTATGAGCACCTTCGAATGATTAAGCCGGCAACAAATGATTGTGAGTAATGAAGGTGGATATAGATCTAATCTCTACACCAAGGTGATCTTTTGAATGGATCAGATAGGTCTGAGTCACAAAATAACCAGACTGCGGTGAAAAAAAAACAGATTGGGCCCAAGATAAACGGATTGCTTCGTGGAAACAAACTCCGTAGGTTTATATATATATATCGTCGCAAAAAAAAAGTATATGGTTGGTCCACCCTGGCCATTCGCCATCATCGCCACGCACGCCGGCGCCGCGATTTCACGATCCCCAAACCCCGGATGCGCCGCCGCCATGGGTGTGGTCACCAGAGCCAAGAAGAGGAGGCTGGCAGAAGAGGAAGAGCGCCTCGCCGACCGGATCAGCAACCTCCCCGACGGCGTCCTCGGCGACATCGTCTCCCTTCTCCCGACCAAAGACGGCGGCCGCACTCAGATCCTCTCCTCCCGCTGGCGCCACGTATGGCGCTCCGCTCCTCTCAACCTCGACCTCCAAAACGCCGGCGATATCTCCGACATCCTTTCAGAACACCTTGGCCCTGGCCGCCGCTTCATCATGCCTTACCACTACTTGAAGACTCGAACCACGACAACCATGGATGGCTGCTACAAGGAGAACTACTATTATGATCCCACCACGTCGACCCTTGATGGCTGGCTCCGGTCTGCTGCCCTCGACAGCCTCCAGGAGCTCGTGTTCCACTCCGGTCTGCTGCCGGCATCCGTGTCTAGAAAGACTAGAAAGACTGCTATATTATGGAGGAATGCGGCTGGACATCTCGGTGATCTCTGCGCCAAGATTGGTTATTTGGGGAGACCGCTTTAACAATTATCAAGGATTTCGGCATGATACAACCTTTTTTCAGGTACCACTCTACTAGCTCAGTCAGTTTCAAATCCCTTCATTTCCCTTCAGTTAATCATATATGTTTTGATTGTGTGCATGCTTAATATATATATAAACTCATCAGGGATCAACTATTGTTACCATGACGGGCTTGTTACCTAGTGTGAGGTTGTTATCTTTATCTAATGTGAAAATTTGTTTGGATGCGGCTGTTAATCTAGTGAAGTGCCTTCCCAACATGGAGAGGCTGTACATCAAGGTGACTCTCAATTTGTATTAAATAATACATATACGATTGCTGTTGCAAAAGTTGACAATTGACATCATTAATTTGTATGTTCACTTTTGCTTTTGCTGCAGGCAAATACTGTTTGGTCGAAAGATGTGTCGTATCTTAAATCCCAAAAACTTATCCGCACCCTTGACATTCGTGTGAGGAAATTTGTGCTGGTAAACTATGAAGGAAGCAAGTCACATATTAACTTTGTCAAGCTTTTTGTATCAAATTCTAGAGTGTTGGAGTCACTGAGGCTTGAGTTAGCAGACCCGAGTGTTGGTGAGATATGGATTGCAAGACAGCGTAAGCGGCTCCATATTGAAAAGAGCGGTTTGAGGGGTGCACAGATCGCTTTTGTATACCCTAGCACGAAGATGGGTCCACCTGCTGACCTTCTAGGTGCTGATAAAGTACATGATCTGTCAACCGACCCTTTTCAAAGGTTTCATTAGTTAGTGGGTCTAATGGCATTCGGTTTTTCAAGCTGGATGAATGAATATTCAGTGAGATTTATCTTGCAGCGTACGTGCTGATATGTATTACCTCCTTTCCTTATACACTGGTTTGTGAACTGATGGTTTGCTGCTATATTCTTTTTTAAAACAGTTAAAGGCTCTTTGTATGTCGATTATTATTTTCTAACCTAGTTGTCATTCTGATTATTCATGTTTGTATATATATCCCATCAAAATAATATATTGTGGTTTCCTCACAAAAATAAAATCACTTTGGCAAACCATGAGGCCCGTGCTGATATTATGTCAAAGCTCAATCTTGTTCCATGCACAACACCGAGTCACCGATCAAGTGGACCGCTATAGAACTTTGGTGAATTTCTATAGACAGATATTTGATTTACTATATGTATATATTTATTATGAAATCAAGGCTAAGGAGTTGTACCAAATATATCAGAGTTTCTCTACGCCCGAAGTATGCTTGAAACTTTACCTGTATCGGAACTTTAGTAAGGTGTTATATTGAACCTGAGGACTAGCGTACCAGGTTGCCACTTAGTTTATTAGGAACTTTTTTATGGTTTCTGTATTCTTGTTATGAACCGTACTGTATGAGAGCAACAAAATGCTAGCTGCTATTAACAAAAAAAATGTTGAGAACCAGTATACTTTGTATTTTGTTTATGAAAGTTGCGAGCTGGAAGTGTATAAGATTAAGATCCCAATATAAGCACGCAAAGTTCAGCTGAGGTTTGTCAGTTTAAACACTTCTTTATTGTTTGTGTTTTCTTCTAGTTATGAGGTGTATTGTACGTCTGTACCAGAACATCAAAATGCTAGCGTACCTTCAAAAAAATTGTTAAGATCGTCATATGGAAGTGGATCAGTCGATGTCAAGCTGGATGTGTGTAAGATCCCAATTCTGGCACGGTACAGAGAGGCAGTCAGTTCTGTTTTGGGTAACCTATTTAGCAACAATGGCCCGTTTGATGCTGCTATTTTACCTCCGTAAACAAAAGTATGGTATTTTAAAACACAACAAACATTGTAGAATTGCAAAATTGGGCCTTTTTTATATTTTGGCCAACAATGAATAATCAATTATACAACAAAGTGTGATTTTACAATGTGTGTGGGGGCATAAACAACATAGAGCTACAGTTAATTCCTGATCGGCTAAAAATTGAGAACTTTCCGTTTTACATAAACCTAGTCCTAATTCTATGCTACACAAAAAACAACATCAACAATTGCTGGAGACAATTTACATCCATGCTTGTGCTATCAAGATCTCTCGTGCAAACCCTGGTAAACTGTACAATTCATGTGGTTATGTATCCTTACTAAAAAATGGTTAGAAGTTAAGGTCAGAAGCTGCATCCTGTAGGTAAAACACCATAGAAGCTCCATCACAGGGTTTTTAACCCAGCTCCTCTGGATTGCAGTGCTCCATGAGCAGTCACAATATTGCGTGGTCACATAGATGATCTTATAAAGCTCAAGATCCTTAACTGCACTAGATTCTGCAAGGCACATTGAGACTGAACTGCATCTGACAGAAATGGCACTCTACATGGCATGCAGCATCCACGATCAGAACAAAACTTCCTTCCCGTTAGGCCTTGGCAATGGACTAGGCTGAGGGTTTACACTTGTAAACTGCATGGTGTTCACAAAATTTGCTGTGGAACCAGGATTGCGAAAACCTAAAGGCCGAGGTGAAAAGTTAGGAGTAGCTTCCTGGATTGTTAGTGGAGCCAATCGAAAAGTTGATTCAGAAGACCTAGCAGCTCTGCTTGGTTCACTGGTAACAAAAAGAATATGTTGTTGTTAAGATATAGTGACGAAAAACTCACAGTTCTTTTAACCAAGACAGCGCAATGATAATTTAATCGAAACTACTCACACATTGGTATTTTTTCCTTTCATGCTTGAGTCACTCTTCGCAGTCGGTCTATTGTCTCTTGAACTGTAAGTGGTATCCTGTAATACATCAGCGGTATCATATGTATGCCATTCTCAGGTATCTTTCAACCCTCATTGATCATGTCAGAAAAAGAGACTTACATTAACTTTAATCCCTGCAAATGAGTGTATGGAACCATGTTTGTTGTAGTGACTTGAATTGCGGATAAATGGATGGTCCAACAGCTCGCTTGCAGTTGGCCTCTCTGCAGGAGTCCTCTTGAAACAGCACTGTAGAAATTCTTTGCCCTCATTGGACAAATTTTCTGGTATTGGTGGGTCCTTATGTAACACCTTAAACATCGCAGCTGGCTGCAGGACGAAAAGGGTAACATATAATAGGGAACATTAAAATCAATGTGCGATGTCAATACCAAGAATACGGGTGACAAATAAAAGCATGTAAGGTAGTAGAGAGCGAGGTTAAGAGGTGCTCAATGACACTAGCAACATGTGCTTGTCTTGTCTTTCTATGCCTTTATGTAATCTAGTGCCCTGCTTTTTCTATGACAGAATGGTCAGGCTAGCTATAGCTGTTTTCCTCAAGTATGAGAACGAAAACTTTATCACACTCGACCTAGAAAGGTGGGTGTTATTGACATGATTGTTTCACAATTCTTGTGGCTTTGAGCAATCAGATGGCCTCACCTATTATGTAAATGTATATATATAGGACTATTAGCATGACAGGTATGCATGTAACACTCAAATACTGCTTCAGTGCTTCTAGAAGCACCAATAATTTTGGTTGGTCAAGGATCCCTAGATCACTATGGGGAAAATATTGTAAGCCTGTAACGAAGGGAGCACAGATGGCACAACTGAAGGATGTCACAGGGAAAGTGCTTCGTTTTAAGCGAGCTTAAGCACACGGAAAATTTGAGCTATGCAACTACATTCTAGAATTTATTGTAAATATAAGCATGCTTCAAGTTATTACCCCTTCAAGATCACTCCAAGGAGGCTTTCCATCAAACATCTCTATGATGGTGCAGCCGAGACTCCATATATCAACAGCGAGATCATAGCCTACATCTTTCATTAGTGTAGCTTGAACCATCTGAAGAAAGCAAAATTTTATCAATAAAAGTACAACTAAATTTCTAGTCACAAGCATGCTACTAACTTCGATATAACAAAAAACACGAGGCAGCAAAATACAGTAATGGGCTCATTTGACAAGCCAAATTGACTCTCTACTAAAGGCTAACAAATTCACTAAAAAAACTGCCACCCAAGCTGTGAACTAGAGAAATGAGCTGCTGTTGTTTTATTTTGTATGCCTCTCACAATTGGTTGCCTAACTAACTGCCCGGTTGTGAGTTGACATATTAAATAATATTTATTTTGATTACAGATGCATTTCGTACAAAGTTAAGAGAGCTTCATAGCCCATCAACATAATATATGTTCTTATTCCTTTGTTGCACACACTGGCTCTGGAGTCTCAATGTACTTTATAGTTCAGTAAGTACAGAACTTCTGAGCTCCCAATGTTTTTTTTTCTTTTCTCGATCTTTCCTGAGCATATTATTCGAGTTCACACTATAATTGACGACCCATGCTGAAAACAGTGTAAGGTTAGATAAGAAGCATAGTATTATCATGTTATGCAACATTACAACTTTATACAGAACAAAGTTTTTTTTTTTGTGTGTGTGTGTGGGGGGGGGGGGGGGGTCACATGTTGTACTTAGAAAATTAAATTGATACTCAGTCGCATGAAAAGTTGGTAGTAATACAAGGAATATCTTAAGATACCTCTGGGGCCATCCAGTATGGCGTTCCCTTCAGTGAAAGATTAGGGGCTGCAGTACTTAACTGGTAAAAGGAAAAAAAAGATGTCAATGGTGCCACATGGAAAATGTTACTGAACTCCATATGAGTCACTCACATGCTTGGCCATTCCAAAGTCAGCCAATTTGACTACACCCTGAACATCAACTAGCAGATTTGCTCCTTTGATATCCCTGCAAGTGTATATTTTCATTGCCTTTTACATAAATGACACAAAGTGAAAGCAGATGCATTAGTATATAGCAATCAAAACCATTCTGAGAGGTGCACTCCATGTTACTCTATTGAAACCTTGAGTTTGAGGTTTGCTCAGCTTTGGTACACAAGCTATGCCCTCCACCTTTTCATATATTCACCTAGGTGAACCAAGGCATTGAATAAGCTGGCTTGAGTTTTATTTCTGCTCATGGTTGTCAACAAAGTTCCTATTTTTATGTACTTTCAGGAATATTTTTGTTTTAAAAAAATGAGACCATAGCTCCTTCATCTCCTATCCTATATGTTCAAATGACCAGAGAAACGACAAGGTATCATGATAAGGGATAACCAATATAACCAACACTCCAACAGTGATTCATTTGGATATCGGATGCAATAACCAATTTGTATACCAAAGTCTAGTAAACCAACATAAGAAATAACATAGTGACATGAACTAAAAGAGGCAAATAGCATTGAGATCTATGTGAGAAAAATTATACAAATAAGTATTTTGTGGGAAAGTTTCTCTTAAAAAGTTGTGTGGGAAAATCTAAATTTGCGTAAGTTTACTAGAAGCTCCTAAGCAAGACAGAAGAACTAGGAACCAAGCCACAAGTCAACATACCAGTTGACCTGGCTCAAAAAAAAAGTTGAATTTGAACAATGACAGGGATTTGCATACCTATGCATAATCTTTTGGCCATGCAAAAATGCTAGACCCCTTAGAATATGTCGGGTGAAGTTGCGAATAACTGATTCTGTCATTGCTCCATAATGTTGTTTGACATACTTATTAATTGAACCCGGGTGAACATATTCCAGGTAAATGTAAAAACGATCTTCAATCTGCAAGACTCCCAAAAGATTACATGATGAACTAAAAATCAGAGTTACTTAGCTCATATTCATGTCGGGAACTTACAATGTCACTGCCATAATACTGCACTATGTTTTCATGCTTAAATTGGCTTAGGAACTTTACTTCCTGAAATATATGAAAATATGTCAGTGCAGGCTATTACAGAACTTGCATATGTTTCCTAACTTGTCTAGATATAAAAAGATAGGCAGGTCTCCTACGTGTTTGAGAAAAAAAAAATAGTCATCCAGATATGTCATACAAATGCTGCAGGTAATATTTAAAAGACACAATATAGTCAAGCAGCCAGATGCCTTGGCACAAAGAAAAACGCTCAACAAAAAAGTAAAGTAGAAAATTATTCAGATAAGGAACGAAAGCACCTATAAAAAAAATTAAATGTTGCTCATTCCTGCAAACCAAAAGCATGTGTATTCTGTAAGATATACTGTGAAATCTAACAACCTGCTCTAATTGCTTCAAGGACTCAGCAGATTTAGCATCATCAGGAATTATGTTAACTTCTTTCATTGCACAGAGAGCTCCAGTGTGCCTGCAAATAAATGTATGCAGAACAATCTTCAGAATTCAAAATGATGAGCTAGTATCAATGATATACCAAATACACTCCCATACCTATTGGTAGCTTCATACACACAACCAAATGTGCCGCTACCTAGAAGTTTTCCTTTTTGCCACTGACCAGCAACTGAGGGCATTTCAGCTTTTGGAGCAGACTGAGTGGTAAAACCTGTTTGCATTGGAGTTAAAGCACCAGGAGGGAGCGGTAATGGGTGAAAGCTGACACTCCCGTTTCCTTCAATGCGTGAAATATTGTTATCTGGGTACAATTTAGAGTGCATAGGTGATGGAGGGGCACTGGTATTCCTTGGCATAAGAACAGGACTTCTCAATGCACTAGAGAAAGAAGATCGGTCTGGAAGCCCTGCATATTTTTCAGGAGAGAATGAAACCCCATTAAATCTGTTGATTGGATAGATGGAGCAGACCACACAAGAGGTCCTTGAGCAGGTGCCATAGTAGATGAGAAGTCAGAATTGCTAAATCTTCGAGGGCTGCACACAGGACTTGAAAAGCCACTGCTCGGAGCACTTTTAGCAGGAATGTTCAACCGAAAGTTCATAATTTCTGCTGAACTCTTATCCTGGAACTTCTCACGAAATGCATTCCTGTGGTGACTAAAGGTAGCCCGTTTTGTTCCATTTGGTAATAATTCATTGTGCTCAGGAAACTTTTCTGCAATCTGGCTTGTCACCCTATAGCCACAAAACATTTAAGGGTCAGGAAATAGCTCAAAAGCAATGAAAAATTAGTTTTAGCTGGGATCAGCTATTTATAAAATTATCCATTTTGAGTAATAAAGTGCAGACTATAGGAAAAGGACTACTCCCTCCGTCCCACAAATAACGCAATTCTTTGACTTCTATAAGTTGTCTTTGACCATTCGTCTTATTTAATTTTTTTTGTGTAAATAAAATAAATAGGTCATTATGAAATTATATCTAATGATAAAATAAATCATAATAAAACAAATATATTTATTAAAATATTTTGAATAAGACGATCGGTCAAACAAGAATCGTCGAAATAAAAAAATTGCGCTTTTTGCGGGACGGAGGGAGTAGTCAGCAAAGGGGTGATCAGGTGATGCAACTCTAGTTTTCCTCAGTTAAGTGTCTTTATGCATTGGTGAGCTAAATTAAATTATAGAAAACTAAAAAACCACAAACAGAAGTTTTGCTTTAAGTGAATGATGATGGATCTGTCAGACTCCTTTTTTCTTACAATTCCGGTTTGCACAATCCGGCTCATCACGGTCACACATCCGTCTTGTCATTCCCATGTATAAAAAAAACATTGCACGTTCAAAGATAAACCTTTCTTGATTCTATGGTTCGCCATGCATCCATAATGACAGTAATCTACTAGTGCATAATGCACCTCTAACATAAAAGGTCTTGAATGATGAAAAGGTCCCATGATTAACTCAAAGCTCCTAACCTATCCTACATGTCCATATCACCATGAAAACCATGCCGAATTTATGTAGTCTATGAATTGTGATAGGACTTTGCCCCTCTTTCATTGACTTATGTCCAGGACAGATGAACTGTAGGGCCATAACAGTAGATGTCCGTTTTGAGCAATTGTCAAGTGCCAGCAATCCGGTTGAAACAAACATTCTATGACAGAGACAGTTCCAATCCCTTGTGTTCCCACATTTCAACATCTCAATAATTGCTAAGGATCCCCGAATAACCATAAACGCCTTTCAAGGACTAGCTGAAAGTAACATCTCAACCGATTGTTGGAACTACAGAATCGTACAGTGCCAATTGCAAATGTAGCACTTCCTCCCCATAACAATCTACGGGCAATCAAATCAAGCCGTGCTACACATGCGAATGAATTGAATTGAATTGAGATGAAATTGGGCGAAAGTAGGAAAAGGGGGAATTTTTTTGGAAGTAGAAGAAGAAAGCACCGCACCTGGGCGCGAGCGTCGTCCTGTCACCCCACCCATCGGCGGCCCCGAGCGGGTCCGGCGGCCTGGGCGAGGGAAGCGGCAGCGGGTGCAGGACGGGCGAGGACGCGGACCTGGGGGGCGGCGCGCCGCCTTCCCTTGCGCTAGCGGACCTGGAGATATGGGTGGCGACAGGGATCCCGATGGCCTCGGAGGCCGAGGAGCGGCCCCTCTGGTGCGGCGGAGAGGAGGAGGAGGAGGACCTATCGGAGACGTCGATGCCGAGGTCCCCGAGCTCGACGT
The DNA here is from genome assembly GCA_022036555.1 of Microstegium vimineum. NCBI lineage: Eukaryota > Viridiplantae > Streptophyta > Magnoliopsida > Poales > Poaceae > Microstegium > Microstegium vimineum. The sequence goes on from CM039119.1 coordinate 2,267,298, forward strand.
AGACATTGCCGACGTCGACGACGTGGCGCAGCTTCCGCTGGCGCGTGAGCTTGGGCGGCGCGAGGAGGTCCCCCCGTCTCCCGGCGCGGCCTCCGGGCTGGACGCGCGAGGTGGACGCCCGCGCGGGGGACGACGGCGTGGAGGCGGACGTGGCCGGGGTGACGGACGAGCGGTGGAACGCGGACTTGGAGCGCTTCCACCACGACGGCATCGTCGTCACGGCCCGGGGGGGTGAGGAAAAGGGGGCGAAGTGAAGGGAGGAGAAGGGGAGGAGGGCAAAACCCTAGCCGCCCGCCGTGCGCGTAGGGTTAATGGAATTGGAGGCGGGGCCGCGAGGGCGGGTGGACGGCGACGGCCGCGGCCACGACGACGACCTCTTCCTCCTCCATTCTTGGGGTGCGGTGCGGACGCCTTTTTTATATTTTATTTTATTTTATTGTCGTTTTGTTTGGGAGGCGGTCGTTGGTTTCGCGGGTACCGTTAGGATGGCCCACATGTCAGGCGTGTGGGTCCCGCTCTCGCCTAGTAGGCAATAACCAAACGTTCAACCAGTCAAACCACCCGATGGTCGCTTTTCGTTTTTCATTCTTGGTCTTAAAAAAATCTACTCCGAAGCTTTCACACTGTCGTCGTCGCCCTTGTTAAAAAAAAAAACTGTTTTCCAACGTTTGTGTCCACACCATCATTCGTAGAAGACGGGCAAAATTTATGCTGCTGTACTGGCCAATAGATCGAGATCCATCGATTCAATTTGTTCAACACACTCTCATCACGTTTGTGGTGTCAATCAATCCACCAATTCACTTCCAAAGGTAATATATTGCCTTTTAAAATTAAATCATGATAATATAAATAATGATTTGGATCGTTACTTACTTTCAGGTACATAAATAAAGGCTTAAAACAAGGTGATTCTTTATCACTAATACTTTTTTTAACTTAGTAGTAGATGTGTTAGCTATATTCAATACTATAGGTAAGGAGGATGGTCAAATTCCGAGCTCTATTTCTTTTCTCTCTCAATAGAAATGGATATGTGACCTATCGTTTTTGTGGTACCCTAATGCTTAACAAAGAGCATGTGCCCTTGGGGGCAAGAAAACCGCGTTCCAATTTCAGTACAAGTTGAGTAGCTAGAAAGAAAAATCTTTTTATCTTATGGTGGTACGTTACTTTAATTAAATAATTTTGTTTTGAACAGCCTTACTACATACATGTTATCTTTTTAAGTAAAGTGAAAGGTATTCTAAAGACATTAAACTTTTTTCTAGAAAGAGGACAACCGTAGGAAGAAATAGAGTGATGAAATGGGGAGCTTTATGCTTACCAAACGTTTTTTTTAAAAAAAAGTACCTGGAAAATAAAACAACTAGCGAAGTGCAGTGGAAACGGATTCACACTTCTGGCTTGGTCTTATAAAGGTCAACGCTAGACTGTTTCCTTAACCTTTTCCCATTTTTAGTCTTCAATTCATGTTGATAAACAAATTAGGTTTCAGAGTGCAAGTGAATACGAAATTGTAATCTTAAAAAGGAAAATAATGATCGTCCTTGTTTCATATAGCCAGAAAGAATCACATCTTAGTGGCTCATGTCTTTAGCACTATTCCTCTACACATAAGTTTTCGTAGACCTTTGGTGGGCGATAAATTACAAAAATAGGACGATTCAATTGCCAAAGTTGCATTGATGCACCTTGATGAAGAAAAAGGTAATCACAGTTGGAGCCTTTCAAGGGACTTTTAAAGTAAACCAAACATTTCTACATTCAAATAATTTGCGTGATCTAAAATTTCCTCTAAAGATTAAGGTCTTTGTTTGGTTCTTGATAAAACGAGCCATTTTAACAAAAAAAACATCTTCTAGAACAAAATTAGAGGTGACAATAAATGTTGCTTTTGTAACAAAAAAAACAACCATCCAACATTTACCTGATTGTCATGTAGCAAGATTTGTTTGGAGAATTTTTCAAATCACCTTTTGATTAAAACTGCCAAATAATATAACAGATATCCTTATATAGAACCAAGTTACGCCAAGGGGAAACACACAACCTCGTGTCTGTGTGAGTGCAAATTGGTTGTAGAACAGTAAAAATGAACTAGTTTATTTTTTTTAACAAAAATAAATGTTTCTATTAGATCGATTGGCATCTAAATGATCTTTGTGTCTTTTTTTTTGTTTTGTTTTGTGAGCTTGATTTAAAAAACCAAAGATTGTTTTTACATCAAGAATGGTCATACATATATTCATATCTTATTCGGAGCCGGGATAGAATAAAATAAATTAGAAAAATTGTGTGGTTATTATGGTATACATACACAGTACTACTTTCCTCGAAAAACAATGTATAGATCGAAGAATCTTTCTTAAAAGAAAAATGTACGGCAGCTTTGACTTTTTCCTGAAAAGACACGACTTTGACTTTTTTGGCGGAATGGTATTTGGACTTTGTATCGGTCTTTTCCTTGGGATATACTCCTATTAAGTCTTGTCCTGCATGCCACATGACGTCGTGAGTGTGACGAAGTTCATGGCAATTGTTGGCACTTGGCAGTCACGTACGCAGTGACATTCATTGACTCTAATAACAAACGTCATATTCAAACAACCATCATGCTCTAATTAAGAAGACTTCGAGTTCTTATATCCCAAAAAGGACTAAATCGTAGCTGGCTTAGCTATACAATAAGAAGAAGAAGAAGAGTCAACACACGGTCAACTTACTTGCACAATGGTGCACTTGAAGAAGGAAGAGAATAGGTCAAAGTAGAAATCAAGATTCCACATTCGTTCCTCTCCTTCGTTTTTTTTTTTTTTTTTGGAGTGGATCCTTTCCTTCAGCTTGCATGGCAGGACGCACGCCGGCCTGTTGTTTGGCATCTGGGCCCAACAGAAAAGCATTCCTTCCTGCCGCCTCCGCTTTGCAAGGGCCAGAAATGGGCCATCATGGGCTCTCCATACGATCAGAACAGAAGGACCAGGTTGTTTCCGTGGGCCTTGAGCCCCCAAAGACCTAGGAACATCCGGACCAGGCCCGATGGGGCCCAGAGGTGTCGCCTGGGCCCAAAGCAGCAGCAGCAGCAGCACGTTCTGGAGTTGCAGCGGCGGCGGCAGGAACACGAATGGCCGCCGCGGCGAGTCGCCGTCGATCGATCGGCTGCAAATTGCGAATCTTACCGCCGTGTAGGGGTGATGGTAGAGTGGAGAATATCGGGAATCCGATGTCGACAGCAGCCCTGCTGGAGCTCTGCTTTTGCGTCGTCGGCATCAGGTTGCTCTCCTGTTATGCTGTCATTGTCGTTGTCATTGTCAAGCTCAAGCTCCGGACAGGACCAGCAGCAGGCAGGTGGGTGCTGTGGATCTCCCACGTGAAGTGGGATCCACGTGAAGTGGGGCCCGCCCGTCCTTCACCTCGGTCCTTGGAGAGCTGGTGCGGAACCAAGAAGAAACTGAAGATGAAGAACTAATTAATCGTGATTAGACGACAACTAAACGGACTATCAGAAAAACTAGTCGGTGACTAATCGGATCGACAAATCATAGCCCCTAGTTGAATCCCATGATACTGACTAGGACGACTAATCACGATTGATCGGACGATTTTTTGATAGCACTGCTCGAAATCAAATGGGATTTTTTTTTCTCAAAGGAATGGTTAGTTGGGAAGTATTTCTTTCTATCGTTCCAAAAAAAAGGGTCTCGCAAAGATCGAAGGCCTGTTTGGATCCCATGCATGAATTGAAACCAATGTTTAGAAAGGGTTTCCATTTCAGTACATTAGGAGCACATTTGTTTTCAGATAGATGCTCTATTTTCAATTCCTGCTTGAGACCAAACATGGCCATAGCGCGCGCTGTAGGAATTGGATCCATTTGAAATTGCTGTGTTTTTCCTCACATTTGGTGGGTTATATATTCGACGACAGAGTAAATTAAATCAAATTCAGTCCAGATTACTGTCTGTTGTAGCCGGCCGTCTACAACGTGGAAAATGAATTGCTTGCCAGTGCCATCGTCTAGTATATATCTATGGAGTATCTACATTATATATATATATATCACAGAAAAGAAAGAAAGAAAGAAAGAAAGAAAGCAAAATGAGGGGGACAAGACAAGCAACAAAAAAGGAAAGGAAATGGCCAAATGGGATATGGGAAGAAGCATCTATTATATCTATAAGGTGCATGTGCATCCAGCGAGCGAAAGGAAGGAGAAGAGAGAATCCATGGATAATGGGCCAGCAGCAGACACTGCCAGGCCGAGCTCTCTCTCTCTCTATCTCTGCAACGATCCTCGTCTGAGCAAGCTGCATGCAGTGCGACAGCTGGAGCCCGCTGCACCGTCCAATATGCAAGCGTAAAGTGTCCCACCGCGCGCTTGGCCGTAAGTGATGAGTACCATTTCCAACGCAGCATCGCAATCGCCAGTTCGCTCGATCGCTGCCTGACGATGAGTGTGATAACTTTTCACACCCAGTTTTAAAGATAAAACGAGATGCATAAACTTTATGTATGCCTAGGGATTAGTCATACACATAAGCCGTCAAATCATCAAAAAGGTATCATTACAAGTGTTTATTACATAGCGAATAAATATTTAATTAAAGTCTATTACAAAACAACGGAAATAAAAGATAACTCGCGCGAAGCTCCATCGCACAGGGACGTCAACTGGTTGACTCCAAACCTAGTAATCCTTAGGATACTCCTCATAACTCTGATAGTCTGGTACCCATCCGGGATTTTTATCCAAATATGAAAAGTAAACAAGCGTAAGTACTTCTAATACTCAACAAGCATATATGGGGTTCATGAGGCTCAAAAGTATGACACGGTTTACTGCGGTAAACATTTTTAATTTGTAGCAAAACTTTACAAGTGGTAAATCAAGGTTATGCTTAAGCCCCCAAATTAAACTGCATGATCATATAAACAAAAAAAAAGAATATCATACTATCATGATAAAGTGATTCATAATGATAAACAACAAGTAAACAAAGTTCTCTGTGAGTTTTCCGGGTCGCTCGTGTCCGTGAGCACGACTGATATATCAGTTTTTAACACTCTGCAGAGGTTGTACACTTTACCCATGAGTCGTATTACCCATATGCCCGGGTTTATAACTCCCAAAACACTGTCGAGGTGAGCGGGCAGGGTACACTATGAAGTCTTTCAGAGGGGCTCGCTGACATATCACAAACACTACGGATCCACGGGCAAGGGGTATACGGGGACCCCTCGATGGTACACACGCGCAACGGTAGCCACTCTGGCCGTACCCCGCAATCGCTCGTCAATGGCAACTTTCGTGAACTGCCGCATGCGAGAGAGTGACCCTAGTACTGAACTAAAGCCAGAGCCATGTAGCTCTCATGGTTGTACTGTATGTCCCAGCTTTTGCTGACAGATAGGATTCTAAATCCATGTTGCTAAAAAGTCAAGTTTTACTTTATCATTTCATATGGTCATTAATCAAGATTCAAGATCATGCTTTGTTAAAAAGGAGCACTAGCAATAACTACCTAGATGCAAATAACCCATAGGATTTCAAGGTTCAAGGTAACAATTCTAGGTAAACCCTATGGTAACAAAATTAGACACATGCATATGATTTGATTTAAAAACATCATGAATAGGACATCAAGGAAGATCCCATATAATACTTGCCTTGCTCAAAAGGTTCCTGCTGCTCCTGCTCAAAGAAAACCTTCTGGTCACCCACGTACTGCTCACCGTCTATACTCGATCACCACAGCAACATACAATCATACCGAGACATAACATGCAAACAACACAGAGACTATAGATTAGAACAGTACACCAACCATAATAAAACAATATTAAAAGTTTATAAAAACTAATCTACGTCTCACTACGATCACATAGACGTTTGAATCACAAAAAACGGAGCTATAACGAAGAAGATATGACCTAATCAAGTTTTATAATTTAAACTAGAGATTAAAAGAGATTAAGTGATTAAATATATTTAAAAGTTGTCTAACATGAACTATGAACTAACTAACACGCAGATTACATCGATACGAATCTAACGCAATTTGAATGGGTGAAAAAGGAGTTAAAAGGAACATTTTATAAGCATTTGAAAATGAGTGGCAATTCTGTAATTAAGGGTTTTCTATTTATTTTTGATTTAAAACAAATCCGAAAGGAAATACGTTTTCCAGAACTGAAAACGTAAAGAAGAAAGACGCTAAGGGACTGCGGGTTATGACTTAAAAAGGGGTGGGATTCTTTCTGCAAAACGGCCGACTGAACCGGTATGGGGCTCTGTGAGCCGTCCGACTCCAGATGAGCGGACGAGATTAGAATGGGGAGAGGGAGTGGTGGCGCGCGGTGGCCGGAGGCAGAGCCGATGGCGGCGCCATGGCCGGAGTTGGGCGGCGCGATGCAATCCGTCGATTCCGTGCGCGATTCTCCGCGCAAAAAGGACGGGAAGAGAGAGGGGGAGATGACGAACTCGAAGGCGGGGTCGATTGGACCGATTAAACGCCGCGTGTGGCGGTGCTCGCGGCACAGCGGCTCGGCATGACGGTGGGCGCGGAACGACGGAACAGAAGGGTTGGGAAGGGAGAGCGAGCTCCTGGGGGCTCTCCTTACCACGATGCGAAGCTCGGGGAGAGGTGGAACGGAGCGGAGGGGCTCGGCAAGCGCGGGGCGACGGCGGTGGTTCTGTGTTCGGCGTGCAGCGGCGGCTGGGGTTCTGCAGTGCTCCGAGAGGGCGGGGTGGAGGCGGTGTGGTGCGGGATTCGGCTTAAATAGCCCGGAGGCATAGCCGCGAAGGGAAAGGGGAGATCCCCTGCTCCAAAACGCGCTCGGCAGAGATGGAAGGCGTCGGCGCGCAGAAAGGAAAGGAGGGAGGAAGAAGAAGGAAAGGGAGGGAGGTGAAACTGACATGTGGGGCAGGCTTGCCAGCGGGGGAGGAAGCGGTGCAGTGCGGGAGGAGCTGGGCCGGCGTGCTTGGGCCGGGGCAAGCCCATGCGGGGGAGGAGAGGTGGGGAAGAGGGGGCCTGCGGGGCCAGGAGCTGGGCCGGGGAAGAAGGCATGTGGGCCAGAAAGGAGAAAGGGAGGGAGAGAGAAAGGAAACTGTTTTTCCTTTTAAAAAAATTTTAAGAATTTTCAAACACAAATTGAATTCTGTTTTGGAACTTGATAAATCCAGACAAACAAAAATACTATGCAGCAGCATGTATGCAACAAAGTGTTTCTACTATTGTGATAAATTTTATTTTATGAAATCTTAATTATTTTGCCTAGGTTTTAATGTCCACCAAAAATATATTTAAATTGTTTTTAATCTATTTTAAAGAATGAAAATTTTAGGGTGTTACATAACTACTTGCCAATTGCCATGTCTGTGACTGTGAGCGACGAGATCAGATATATTCAGATGCAGTTCAGTTTCAGTTCATTCAGGTTAGCAGGTTGGTTGCTTTTCTTCATCAAACTAACCAACCATGTATCTGATCCACCCCCACCTCACCTGGGTGGCTGGGTCCGTTTCTCTATGCATTCGCCATGCCCATGCTACGTACGTGTTGACATTTTGACACAATGACACTGTTTGCTGCTGCTGCTGCTGCTGCTGCTGCTGCGTGCGGCGGCGCGGCGCCTCTTTTCAACTACGGCCTTGTTTAGTTCCCCAATTTCTCTCCCAAATTACACTATGCAAAAAGAAGATTCCCGTCACATCAAAATGTCGACCTATGTATAGAGTACTAAATGTAGATGAAATTAAAAATTAATTGCACAGTTTTGTTGTACATTACGAGACGAATCTTTTGAGCCTAGTTTGAGAATTTTTGGACAATTATTAGCACTAAAAAACAAAGGTGCTACAGTGCTCCGGAGGAACACTGTTCCGATTCGGCGCCACCCGAATCGGAAACTAAACAAGGCCTACCACGATCCATGCAGCTTCATTCCAGTTGCAGTCAGAGTACAGACAGGCTGCACAGTAGTAGTAGCAGCTAGCATGCATGCAGTGGCGCGGCAGATGGGGGACCAGATGGGTCAGATAGAAAGTGGTCTGTGCTCTTGTTGAAAGCTACCTACCCTGGGCTATGGCTGGCTCCGTGAAACCACCAGCTAAGGGCAGTTTCAATTAAAGAAACTAATATGATTTTTATAGCGTAAGAAATTATTTATAGAAACCATCTTCCACAGTGGAGGTGTCTTTGAGTAATAATTATTTTCTCTTTCTCTCTCCTAACTCTATCTTTTTCCTCCAATGAGAGTGACACGAGCTCTCTAGAAACTAGTGGTTTCTTACCAATGGTGATTTCATAGTTTCTTGGTGCATTGGATAGAGTGAAGACCTGATTTCTTCATGAAGAAACCATTTCTATGATTTGTGCTCTCTTTCATCATTAATTATGTTGCCATATCAACATTTTATCTACGTGGCAAGTCATTTAATGAGAATAGAAACCATCATCAATACACCGGGACTGCCCTAAGGGCAGGTTTAGATGCGTGAGCTAAACTTTAGCTGTCTGCATTTAGCTACTAGGAATTCAAACGGTCTCTAACTAAAAGATTAGTTAGAGTTTAACAATGTTTAGCTATTTTAATTTAGCTAAAGCCAGCTAAAATTTAACATACTAGTATAGAAAACATATGAGCATATACAATAGAATTGATAGCTCATATGGGCTCTAATAAAAAATATAAAAATGGAGTAAGTTAACATGCTAGTATAGAAAACGTATGAACATATACAATAGAATTGCTAGCTCATACGGACTCTAATAAAAAAAAATAAAAATGGAGTAAGTTAACATGCTAGTATAGAAAACATATGAGCATATACAGACACATAAAGCATAAGAAATTGCGATTCGGAAGCACATGATATAATGCTTGTGCATCACACTAGTACTGCCCACTACACGAATTGCGCGTACGGATATGTGTTCTGTTTTTCTCTGGTGTGTGTGACCGTGGAGGAGATTTACTTGATGGCGTTTTCGGGCTTGCAAAGGCCAACAGGACCTTTGGAATTAACAACAAGATATCTTCGTTCAAAAGAGGTCTGAAAACATTATGTACAACCTTCCTCATATCCCCCACTCTTGATGATATTCCATCAAGCTAAGATCGGAGTGGTGATCAAAGTTCTCCTAGTGCATTAAGTAATAATAAGAATACTATCACCAATCCTAGCACATGAGAACTTTAGGAGGCATTTGGTCAGAAAAAAAACTCATATTAAATATTAAATGCTAAATAGTAGAAGAAGCGCGCCCAAGTCGCAGATTCTAGTTTTGAGGCCAGGTCAGCTGGCCAGGGGTACTGCATGCACCGCCTCTTTCTCTTTTTGGACTACAACAACTTTGGTCCTTGGTGACATGAATTTTCCAAAATAAAAGCCTCCAATAGACTTTGAAGATTGTAATCATATATAGTACAATGTGTTGGGTTGGGGATGGACCATATATAGTAAGTTAGTGAATACTATGGACATATATAAACTAACAACCTCTCTTCTTCTTGCATTGTTTCTATGTCAAACATTGTTTACAGGGAAGACCCGGTTTAGGATAAGCTTTTTATTGTGAACGGGGGAAGCGAGGTGAGGTGAGACTTTTTATGTGATGCATGAACTTGGATGTGAAGAGGGCCAAGTTCAGTTCAACAGATCGAAATGCATGCATGCATGCAGCCTTTTTATTTCCTTGTGAACGAGGGAGGCGAGGTTAAGTTGGGGATGATGAATGAACTTGCTTTTTACTAATCTAGATAATTAAAAATAATTAGCTGCAATATGCATATGCCTTGTACTATTCAGGTCGATCTAAACAAGAGGAGTGAACATGGATGCTAAAATGGTCAAGGTACACAAGATGAATGCAGCCTCATATATATTCCTTACTTACTTAGGTAGTACCACTTCAAGTAGTTCACGTTATATGGTTTAATCATCCATTTATTTGTATTATCAGCACGCACAACTGAGAAAAAGAGCCATCTTTTCGTTCCAACAAAGAAGGCAATTATATATATAATTATTTGACCTCCTTGCTTAATGTTGATTCGTTATTTTTCACTCACTCTGCAAGAAATTGAGGTCGTTTCAAAGATACGCATCTTCAAAGGATCGGATCGGAGAGAGATCAAGAATAATTAATAATAATGCTATACTCCATCAAGGTATTTTTATTCTGAAAGATACAGAGCTACTAGTAGTGTCGTCACAAGCAGGCAATTAACAAGAGCAGCTTAACTGCCACCATCAAAGTATTTCTATTCTGAAATTGACGCTTGCTTAAGAAGTATATCTTTTTTTACTTCTCTATTCTCATATATACTACTTTATATAGTACTACTAGTGATATCGATCGAATTCAAGAAGTAGTATATATAGACTGAAAAATGTGCCAAGCTTGGTCAAAGAGGCAGATTTCTTTCTTCATACATGTGATGCATGATATATAAACTAAACCAAGTCATGATATGATCGTTCGTTCTTCCAATATGAACGAATGGAAATTCAGTTCGCAGGCCATGTCGTCAGGGATGGAATCTCAACAAGATATTCTCGTGATTCTAGGCTAGAAAACTCTAGGCTATCGCCTTGTCGCCGTGCAGAATCTCGCATCGAGATCATCTGTTTAACAATGCAGAGTAAGCTAAGAAGCGTCCGGGTCAACACAAGCAAGCATGCATGCATCCGAAATTCCAAGGAGAAAATGACTCAAATGGTTTCTAAAGGCCACTTCAACTGTTCAAAGCGGCTGCATGCATAGGGCTAGAATTATTTAGTGCAGACAGAGGATCGAAATGTCGAGGAGGCATTTGTGTCTCGGATCCTCCGGACGACTCTGATCGGAGCATGTGACTGGTCGACCCCAAGCTGTGTCCTAGCCTAGGACTCTAGGAGATTCAGATTCTTGGGGCAGCTGGGGGCCAATCAGAAACCAGTGCCAATTAGTGGGACCCTAATGGCTTGAACTTTAGCAGAATAGTCCTAGCTCCTTCAGACAATTATTCAGTGACCAGTGCCTAATCCTTTGAAGAGAAGATAGTTTTGAAGTGTGGTTCACTTTGGTCTCTGTGGGATCCCTTAGCCGAAAGGTGTTCATATTGTCAGTATCATAACCTTTTACATGTTACAACAAGGTGTTTGTGTGTATTCAGATTGAACTCTAACATATGTACATGTCGTCCTTGTGTTGTAGACTTGTAGGATATTGATTAGTACACCCTCGGTCCAATATTACTCTCTCTGTCCAATATTATTTATTATTTTAGCTCTAAGACATGGAAACTAATGAGGAGTGAAAAAAAAAGATATAGTGCACAAGAGATGCATTAGGAAAACAGAAATGTATATTGCAAAGTGAGAATGATAAATAATTTGGGACAGCTATAAAAGACTAGAGTAGCTTTTATTATGGAACGGAGGGGGTACGCTTAGTTGCTGTTCGATCATATTACGAAGACGATGGTTGCAAATTTGCACCAAGGTATATACCGTACCACAAAGGTACATCTCAGCTAGGTCACCAAAAAGAAAAAATGCACTAGCTAGAGTGGTAACAACAAGCTGTCATCTTCAAGCTATGATATAGCTGTCAATGAGAAGCTTCTCTCCCTTTATCTCATCGGAAGATCAGTGGCTCAATCACATGCATGCAGCAGGCAATCAAGACAAATCAAAAGAGAGAGATTATTAGCTAGTAGATCAGGTCGTATACTACTACATATTTAACATGTATAAATACAATTTGGCTTATGGTCACGTGGAGGGGTCAGATACTCATGGAGATACCTCTGCCTCCTCGAGGAGCCGAGGAGCCGTTTTGAATTTGTGCTTTTTTTTTTTCAGTTCCATGTGAAAACCTCACCCGGCCCTCAAAGCCAGCATCATCAGGATGACGATGAGGAAGCTGGTAGCTGGACGAATGCTGATCCTGTCCTACTATAGCTAGTGCCGGTCTTAGAAATGACACAATAATACTATATAGTAGTTTCAGTTAAACCTTTTTAATAAATTAAATCAAATTTTCATAAAAAACATATAAAGAAAAGAAATAATTTGAGAATGAAGTGCAGTAGTTAAACATTTTAGTCAAATCATTAACATAAAGCAATAACAATAATACTTGTCATACTTTCGTCATATAATATGTATTTTTATTCAAGTTATAAATACTGATACTGTATTTTATTCTATATAAATTTAGTTACAGTTCAGATTTTTTTTTTAAAAAAATAGAATTTATGGCAACGTTTCTAGCTGCCAACTACCACGAGGCCCAGCTGCATCCACTCCTTGGATTTTATATATGCTTTTGGGTGGTCCCTCGTGAAGGAAGAATGATTCACTCATGATGAATATTCCTGGGGGCACCTCTTGAATTATTGGGTACGCGTCAATTATTGGTTAGATTTATTTTAAGCTATCCATATGTTTCTCCATCAGATCACAACACATACAAAAACATGGCCTGCAATCTGCATCACCATGAACGAGAGAATAGGAATCTCTTGCTGGCAAGTGGACGATATGGTCTGCCTCTGTGGATGGGACGACAAAATTCCCTTGTTTTTAGCTAGAATATGTATTAATATATTTATTAAGAGTATGTTTTAGATTCCACACAAAGAGATATTGAAATATAATTATTAAGAGTATGATTTAGATTCCACATAAAGAGATATTATACTAGTAGCTAGTATAATTATGCTGCTAGTCACTCGCTTCGTCTCAGAATGAATCAAATTTTAGATTTATCCTGAGAAACTTTCTTAAGCTTGACCAATTTGAACAATAGTACAAACATCTATGACCCTTAAAAAAGTATAGATTTATGTTGTGTCTAACTACTATTTGTATGTCAGAAATTATAAATGTTTAAAAAGTTTGGCCGGCTAAGAACTACTCTATAAGTTAATTTATTTAGAGACAGAGAGAGTATTTTTTTTCTGGACGTTTAAGGATGAATCCTCACCACAATATAAGCTCATGTCTTATTCAGCTCAAATTTAGGTGTACACTTTTATTAGACATAGAAAATATACATCTCTTGAGCATAATAATGTGCTTCCATGGACCATATATTGTTTAATTGTAATCTATATCAAGATTAGAATTAGAATAGTAGACAGTTGAGAGTGGCGACATGCTTGCAATGGAAGATCTGATCAATTCGGTCGCAATAATTGCAACAAATCCATATAAGTTTGTCTCTTTACTGGACTAATAATATCAACCATATGGCGCATCATGTTGAGGAGAGAGAGAGAGAGAGAGGAATCCCTCCAATGCAATAGCAAGAAAGGGACCAACCATTGCAGCCCAAAGCAGGTAGCAATCACCCCAAAGCAGGGCATCAAAACCACTGGCTCCTTATCCACGCATCACTGCAATTGGCATCAGAGAAAGGTGCTTTTTTTATTAATCAGTGGGAATCTAATTCACCACTATAATAATCTAATAGCGTGTTGCTTTTGCATTGCTTTCCTGCTGATCCTGTGGGCGCAGTCCACACATGCATATATGCAGTGTGTCCTTGGTGGTGCATATGGCTTCCTTTTGGGTGGTGGGATGGCAGAGATTCCTCAGCAAGTGCACACATCCAAATTCTAAAGTGCTCATATCCTCTTTGCTTGCCTTAGAATCCACCACTTTGGAAGGTGGGAAAAGATACCATCATGTTGTCCAGGATTCTCTCTTTTACTTGGGTTTTCTTTGTTCATACATAGTTAGTCTTTGTAGTAGTATCTTGCAATATCTTTCTATTTTCCTCCCCAGGTTTGTCATGTCTAAATTTAATACACTAGGATAAAATTAAATGTTTATGAGTCATATATAAGGATGGTAAAGTTGAATGCACTCTACATATAGTAAAGTTTGTATCGAATTCAACATTTTGATAGACCTTCTTAATTTAGCATATGTATGTATAGCCAACATTTTTTCTAGAGCATGGCATGGAAAGGTAATATTTTTACACAAAAATTTCCAAGCAAAGAGGTTTTACAAATTTAAATATAATTTTTTCTAAAATACTATATACATGTTTTTTGTGTGAAAGGATACTTAGGCACAACAATACAGCATAGACCCCATATAGTATAAAAAAAACTTATAGAACACCTGACCAGTACATCAACAATCTTCCCTGTTTATGATTGCTAAGTGTTTGTTTTATCAAACACTTAATTTTTGAGTAAATGAAACTCATAAACCATGGTTTTGTGAAATATATAACGCATGGTTTTATTCTTTTTCTTACTTTAAGCACACGTTCTTTACTAGTGGTGAACAATGTCTACATCCTAGCTAGCTAGGTGTGGATAAGGGAGGGCAGGTATGATGTTGACCTTGCCTCTTCTCTCGTATGCATCTTATCTATCTAGAGAAGGATTGAGGCAGGAGTGACATGTGCACCATCATATCAGCAAAAGAAACCATTCTCCCTAACTTGGTGACCGGTTAGTGAGATGGCATGTAGTTGTCCAATCCTCAATAATGACAAAACTATCTAGCAAATAAAATTATCTCCTATATCTAGTCACAAATAAATGGCAGTTTGGGTATTATATGAAGTTAACCATTCCAAAATTTGTCTTAAAATAGTTCCTAGCTAGAAAATTTATATTTGGTGTATCTATAATTACACTATGCTAAAAAAATAGATTGAAACGGACGTTGTACGATCTCGACCGTCACTCATTTGTTAATTAGGGAGTATCATGGATCGGCGCCCTACTCCTATATGATTAGGTTCTTGTCCATCCAGGTTTAAGTGGTCGATCTCACATGGTTGTTTCTATTTTTCTAGATTTATTTAATGATTTGACGATGTCTAAATTTATCAACGAACAGTGATAGAGTATAGGGTCTCATGTAAGGGCGTAGAGTAGATATCATAACCCCGCTATATATAACTTTGCATTGGCTTTCATCAATGAATATCCAAAAGCACCATGTTCATGTAACTTGTAGAGTTTATTGTAACATGCATGAGACAGAAAAAGAACTTAGCGTTGATCTAAGAGGAGCCATGGCAAACGAGACCACCAGATCGAGCAGAACTGAAAGGAGAAGTAAGAAATAAAATGGGTAGTTTGACAGACGATGGACGGGATGATGGGGGCGGACCAAGGCGCAGAAGCAGACGATAGATTCTTTTTTTTTTGTAATAAAGTTAGAGATTCTAGTTCTATCAAAATGTGCCTAATAACAAAAACTTTCAAGGAGAGAGAGACGTGACGTGACGTGACGTGAATAATGCATGGGATGGGAGGGAGGACGCGGAAAACAAGTCAAGCTAGGCTCGGTCAGCTACTTGTGCAAGGCAAGGAGCAATGCAATGCACCATGATGCACGGTGCGTGCATGCGACGCGGCGAACCCTAGTTCGCATGTTGCCCCGGCCCACTACTGCTGCATGTTGCAAAAGCAGACGCAGAAGAAGAACCTGCCAGACGGGCTAAGCACCTACTGATACCTTTTGTCCTCCCTCTTAACAAAACATTCAATCCCTCCATAAAAAACATATAATTCTAGCATAATATTATATTTTAGTATTTTAAATTTAACTAATTATAAATAAAAAAATATCAATATTTATAATATCAAATAAATATTATTAGATTAATTACAAAATTTATGATAATTTAATTTTGAGTTATAAATATTAACTAGCAAATGTGTCCATGCGTTGCAACGGAACTCAATACGTGTAGAAATCAGATTTTGTACTTTGTCCAGTAAACATGCGTGTGTTGTAACGGAACTTAATACGTGTAAGAATCGAATTAGGGAAGCCGGACCAAAAAAAATGGGAGGAGAGAAATTTTGCCTCTTTATTATTAGGTATAGATATAGATATTGGTCTCTAAAAATTTGGTTAGACGTGAACTATTTTTTTCATACTTAATTCATAGTGTCACGTGTTTTTATTGACGGAAGAGTACAGTACTACGCAGTCGCACGTGTCGCCACGCTATCGCTTGCTTTGCTAGCTAGCTAGTACCGTAGTAGTAGCTCTTCTGTACTGTACTTGCATTGCATTGTGCTGGATCTGATGTACTTTGTGTCAACGGTGGTGCGTGGCAATCCTACCTTCACCAACGAGATGGCCGGCTAGTTTTTCTAAAATTGAAGGGACTTTTTGTAGAGTCCGGATGAAGTAATTAGCTTTCGGAAAGATTTTGCCTTGGCCCTGTAAAAATTACACGGCTAGTTTTATTAATAAACAGAGCATCTCACAGAAGTACTCCCAACTTTCAGACTGTATATGCGTACGACATGTACTAGTATACCCTAGAGAAAAAAAAAATACGTACACTATCGAGCGAGTACGGCTTGATACAGTGTTGACAATGAGGGAGTATATAAGTATTAAAAAAACCGCCATACACAGAACCAAAAGATCTGGCGCGTACGTTATCTTATTATCTCATCGTACTACTGTACGTTGGATCATTTATTGGCAACAGATTGTACTCCCTTCACCCTAGGCATACCATGATTTATGTGTCAATATATTTAATTCTATTTATATAAAATATATATAATATTTATAAATCTATATACTATTAATAAAGAATAAGATAGGGTCTAGGGTGGGAAACAACACGCACGCCTGATATGGATCGTGCTCCAGCAGGCTGACCAAATGGCTGTGCTTCCATGCTAATGTGTCATGGTAATATTAATAAGAGTGAAATACATCACAGTCCTATGGATTTTGCTCGCTGTGTTAAATAGGTCCCTGGACTTAGAAAATGACCATCTGACCCCTTCAACTTGCAAAACGTTTCACCACAGGCCCAAATGTCAGAACCAGTCCGGTTTTACATGCCATTTTTCAAAAACAACCCCACCCATTCTCCATCTAACCTTTATGCCCTCTCCCTTCTTCAACAACAGGCAGAGCAGTGGACGGCTGGAGTGCAGGCGAGTGCGGCAGCACGGCCGGCGGGAGAGCGCGCAGTGGTGCGAGCACGACAGCATAACCGGCGCACGCGAGCGCGGCGGCGTTGGCAGCGCACGCGAGCAAGGCCGACCCCGGTAGCTCGAGCGCGGTGGAGGCGGGTGCGCGTGGAAGGCTGCGTGCACGTGTGCGTCGCCGTGGAGCAGACGCGGCGGCGGACGCGAGCGGGGCGGCCGAGGCGGCCGGCGAGCGCGAGCGGGCGCGGGCGACAGGCTCGAGCAGGCGAGCGGGTGCGGCCGCGGTGGTGCGGGCGAGTGCGGCGGGCGTTGCCACGGCGGCGCGGGCGAGCATGCGCGAGCGGCCGCTCCGCCGCCGCCGCCACAGAAGTGGTCCTGCCGTGGCGCAGCCGCCCTACCTAACCTAGGCCGCATCGCGCTGCAAGACCTAGCCGACGAGCTTCTCCACGGCCTCCCGGACCTAGCTACCTGGTTGATGAAGCCCAAGAAGCACCAACCAGCCCTGCCGTCGTAGACCCATGGCCCTCGGCCTCGCCAGCGCACGCGCGCTCTGGAGCGCCGCCGCGTCGCGCGCTCGCCCCACCACCTCTGCCCACCGTGAGACGCGAGGATGCGGCGGAGAGCACCGCCAGGACCCCCCGAGTCCGGACGGCTAGCTAATGAGGCGGAACCCCTTTGTTCCCGCCCTAGCCGTCGCGACTCTGAGAACTCCGGAGCGTCGCCGCGGCCCCCGTCGCTGTGCGGGCTGCGCCGAGCACCTTAGTCGTCTATGACGAGCTCAACGTGATCGTGGGGACGTCAATTGAAGGAGGAGCTAGAAGATGGGGGAGTAATTGGGGGCGTCCCCGCGCCGCCGTCGTCGTTCGCGCCACCATGCTTGCTGCTGCCGTCCCTGACTTAATTAGGATCCGCTCGGCCACAAGATTCCCATGCAGCTCAACCCGCTGGAGCTCGCCATGGAGGTCACCGGCCAGTTGCTCAAGGAGGACCGCTCTAGGATGGTCATTTTCGCCATGGAGGTCACTGGCCAGTTGCTTGAAGAAGAAAGGAGAGGGCATAAAGGTTAGATGGAGAATGAGGTGGGGGTTGTTTTTGAAAAATGACAGTAAAACCGGACTGATTTTGGCATTTGGGCCTGCGGTGAACCGGTTTCCAAGTTCAAGGGGCCAGATGGCCATTTTCGAAGTCCAAAGACCTATTTGACACAGCAAGCAAAGTCCATGGGCATGTAGTGCATTTCTCATGTGATGCCATGAGACCTATTGCACCATGTAAGTTTTTTTAAACACAAACATACATTTATTTAATTCTATATATATCTATATACCTAATAATTGACAAAATTTCCGGTCTTTTTTTCGGTCCATTCATTTTTAGTTCGTATCTCTCTAATTACTGGACAACATAGAGAGTAAGTACGATTCTAAGACTTATTAGGTCGTATATGTGACCCGAACTCGGAGACAACCGGCTTTCGAAGCCTATTTCGACATGATCAATATCTACAAATTCTAATTTGAATTCAAGTAAGTCCCTATTTCCGTTTGTGGATGAGTCCTAATTTTTTTCTTTACTACGTGGTCGACTTTAGGTTGTTTTTATATTTATGGAAAATATATAATTAGAAATTATAATGTGTGTCATGTGAAAAAAAAATCGAACCAAGAAACGAAAAGGACACGGACTATAAGCAATCAAGTATATTGTGTAATCCGATCCGTAAACAAAATAGAACACAAACTATATAGGGCATTCCTATTTTATTGCCGATATTAATTTATGTTATGGATGTCATGTTCTTATGAATAGTTAGTAGTTTTTTTTCTCCCGTTGCATCGCACGGGCATATTTGCTAGTTTAAATAAATTTATTAAAAAACTAGATTCAAATATCTATTAATAATATTAATTATGTACTATAAAAAAACTCGATTCAAACCTGCACGAGTCTATATGTATATGAGTACGTATGTACCTATGTGTGCCAAACTGTCAATACATGTATATACACGTACATGTGTTTAGATATAATTTTTGTTATGCAATTAGATATTATGCTAAACATATGTCTAGATACGTAACAAAAAATCATATACCTAGAAAACCATAACGACCCATAACACACTCAGAAGGTAAGAGCACCCTTATTTATAACGTGGTTCGTCATTGTAAGCTAAAGAGATGTGTTGCAATATTAATATTATTATGAACATATAATTAGTATCATTGAATTATATAGATCTTTGAATATTGTTCATAATAACTTTTTTAGTTTAAAGGTATAAATATTACATGTATTTTTTATAAATCTCATATAATTCAATGATGAAGTATATATACATGCATGTAGCGACTTTTCTAAGGGACAGGTGAAGTATACATGCATAACTGTGATGCACACGCCCCCACGTACGTTCCGACGGCATAACCCAGTTATGAAGGGGTCTGTTGTGAGAAATAGTATATGTGTATGTTTTTTCTTATGCCTGCCTAGCCCTTTTCGTGATGTGATAATAATGTCGTGCAACAAGCTTCAACTCTTTGTGGAAAATACCACGGCCTAGAGGAGCTAGGTAGTACGTGGCGAACCGAGTGCGCCTAAGCTGTCCACATAGAACGTGACGAGAATGCCCCTGCTTCTCCGGCCAAACCACAAGACTGCCCCTGAACGGAACGGAATCTTCGCTCCTGCTGGTCCTGTATGCTCCTGGCTCTGGCTGGCTGGCTGCCATTCTTCTATATTCTATTCTTTTTCTACTGCCCCTCTCGATCATCATCATATAGTAGGTGTAGGCCCAAGAAAAGGAAAAAAAAAGACAAAAAAGCATCTATCTATCTCATGATCAAGCAAAGAAACTTGATGGATCAGGGGTTCAACCAAATGAAGTCGTGGCAACTCATAGGCAGTAAGTGTGATCCTAGCTATCCAGACAATTTTGGCTAGGATTGAGTTGCATTGCATCGCATCCAAACAGTACACCGGCATGGGAGGAGCAGAAGAAATGGAATTTCTAGAAACTTGTGTGTTGGATTCGTGGTAAAAGGAGGAGGAGGGGGCATTGGAATCTGAATCATCAGTAGAAATGGAATTTGGAGCCTTCTACTGTCGCTTGCTCACCAAGGATTCCATTGCATTGCTTTGCTTTTCTTTGTTTTGGATTGGAATTTGACAGCTGGGGGTTCTTTATTTCTCCTTTTTTCTATTCTCTTATTATTATTACTATTATTATATATACACTTATTACCTAACTGGTTTTTTTATTTCTTTTTTGCTATCTTATTCAATCAAAGAGAGAATCTGATGTGTGACACAGATGTTTATACGTAAATATTATTCTTTTGTTATTTTTACCTTTATTGTTGGATCCAGCTAAACACACCATTGATTTGTTCAGAAACTCATATTATTAGGCCCCTTAATTAAATTTGCATGGAACGCAAAAAAAAAACACGTTTCTTGTATTTTTCATGTAAAAATGAATTGATCATATGAAATTAAAATACAATTTCTGCGTTCGGGAAAGAGTATACCCGGTCAACCTTCGAATTTTAGCACACAATGCAAACAAGTTGGTGCTTTAGTGGGGGATGACACCACGCAACACGCAGCTGCCCTATACAAGCAAAGGTGAGCTCAATTTGCTGGCATTTCTCTAACAAAACTTATCCCCTAGATGGATATTCCAACCCCATATGTATATGCCATGTTGAAATGATGTCACTGCCCTAATAAGACAAATGTGAGGCAGCCAATTCCTATCCATCTTCAAAGGGAGAGCATCCTCGATCCCCTTAACAATGCAGTTCTAGAATAATAGCATGTTATCATGTTTGATCAATTATAGATTTTTATATCAAATAAACATCATTAGATTAATTACAAATTTTATTTTTATAATAAATTAATTTAAAAGCTATAAATATGAATACTATTTACTAACCTGGTCTAATTTTAATTGACACGCGCATCAAATTAAGCTGTGTTCTTTTAAGAAGAGATGTGTATATACTTCATCTATCTATGGTGCAGTGTCCTTTTTGTAAATACTTCAAAGCTAAGGTTTTTTTAACCATGCACCATGCATGCATGCTTGTCATGGAATTTCCTTTAATTTGCTTGCAAAAGCTGACAGGTATATTCCATCGGCATGTATGGGTAAAATCCTTTTTGGCCATATGACCAAATTCGTGCGATGTCTGCGATGAATGTCAAATCGTTTCTCTAGCGTCAATTCGAGTTGAGCTTTGAGCCACCCCTAGAATACTTTAGACTATACCAAAAAGACACTTAGGATATTCCGAGCACAAGGGATCAAGAAAAGGGGGTGAATATCTCTTTAGTTTTAACACATAGTAAAATACTAAACGAATAACACAAAACACAAGTAATTAATTAAGTATATGTTAGATTAATAAATGTTGTTATATGTGCCAAACTACCTAGTCTAGGCACTTGATAGCTTGAGTGCTTGGGTTTATATGCATCATGGTCTCTTTGGATCCTAGGCCCAAAAAGTAGCTCATATTATGAAAATAGATTAAACATATATTTATTATGGGCTAACAAGGGTTAATAAACTCTAACCGTAAATTAGCCTTTATTAGCTCTTGTTAGTCCAAAAGTAGCCCATGTTTATGCATTCTAATTGGTATTAAAAAAACATAGACTAATTGTTAGCTCTAGGGTCCAAACACTCCATTAATCTTGAGAGAGCATCAAGCAATATTTAGCTCACTTCAAGATAGGCCTAAGCAAAGTGGTGGCCAAGCCATGGGAATGTGTCTAATTAAGTGCGCAAACAATACATATTTCAAACATTTTATCATCTCTCTAGTCCACAATAAAATTAACTTAGATCTTTAAGGAATATACTAGTTCAAGAAAAGCGAATAATATATTCGGAAGTACTTTTGATTGGAATAGCGTCAAACTTCATTGACACTTAAGTTTTATCATTAACACCCTTGTTTGTGTTAAATCCAGCTAGCATATACAAGAAATATTCATCAATTCTTTTAAAGAATGAAATAGACTAACAAACCTTAAAAGAAACACTGAGGTACTAGACATCACAATAAACCAATCCACGAGATGGTGAAATCTTACTCGTAGGTGTATATATGAAGAAATACTTGTTCTAGTTAAAAATAGTAGAGCAATCGATGTAATTGAATACTGTTATGCACTAATTAGTACTTAGATTTTTGACCATGCATATAACTATATGCAACTAAATACAATGTCACTACCAATTACCTCATAAGCATTCAACAAGTCATAGATTACGTTTTTGTTTTGCTAAAAAAATGTAAATGTTTACCATTTATCTCATCCTACCATTTTAAACAAGTCATTAGCAATACCCTAAGGGGCTTTCTTGGCAGAGATTCCAAAGAGGTTTCTAGGTTGAGAAGTGATTCTATGAATAAACTAGGAGCTTAGAACTGAAAAATTAAAGTAGTTTCTTCTTGTTTACTCCATGTATGGAATCACTTTATTCAAAGAGTTTATTCTAGAGAATCACTTGAACTAAGAATGAGGAGCAGGATGAACTCTACCAAATATGAACTACATTAAATTTGCCCTTCTTGATTTTTAATATTTTTGCTTCTAAAATATGTATGGGTTAGACTAGTTCCTAAAATAATCTCCCCTTCTTGACTTGAGATCTTTTTATCTGTTTTACAAAGTATGTATAAATTAAAATAATTTATAAAAATAATGAGAAATTAGACCTTCTAGAAGGGGCCTTACAAGGTTTGTTGAGCTAAAAGTTTAGAATCCAAAAAATTTTGTAAAGTAAATAATGTACTAAATTTGTAGGAAATCAGGTACTTTTTCCAAAATAATCACAAAAAATTATCGTAGATCTTTATTAGGAGTAAAGAAATGAAACATGATCTAGATTTTGTGGAGAAAGCGGTTAAAAATTGGGTAATATGTCATGGGACCCATTTTTAAATAATGTTAGCCAAACCTTAGTTGAATAAAAGAGCATATATAGTACTAAATAAAAAATATCCCTAGAAACACATGGAAACTATCTATATGACAAATAATGTACTAAATCTACAAAAGTTTGTTTTCCAAAATGCTGACAGAAGCTTCATCGTAGGATTTTATTAGGAGTAAAAAAGAACCAAGCTTGTTCTAGTTTTACGCTAAACTAAACCCGAGAACTGGCTACTAACGTCATTGGAGTTGTTTATAAAATGTTAGGTAAAACTTTACTAGAA
This sequence comes from Microstegium vimineum, assembly GCA_022036555.1. Classification (NCBI taxonomy): domain Eukaryota; kingdom Viridiplantae; phylum Streptophyta; class Magnoliopsida; order Poales; family Poaceae; genus Microstegium; species Microstegium vimineum. The sequence goes on from CM039119.1 coordinate 2,290,463, forward strand.
GTGAAATATAATATTAAATTGAAGTATCCTAGAAACACAAGGGTCTTTCTATACAACAAATATTGTACCAAATATGTAAAAGATGCTTTTTCCAAAACATTGTCGTTGTAGGTTTCTTTTAGAGTAAAAAATAACCAAGTTTGGTCCAGTTTTTAGGTGAAACCGAACCCGAGAACCAGCTAATATGTCATTGGACTTGTTTACAAAAGTGTTAGCTAAAGCTTCACTACAAGAGAAATATAATATTAAATTAAAGTATCCTAGAAACACAAGGATCTTTTTATATGACAAATAATGTACCAAATCTGAAGCTTAGTCATAGGATTTTATTTGAGTATAAAAGAATCAACCTTGATGTATTTTTTAGGAAAAATCAAACCCAAGAACCAGCTAATACATCGTCATTGGACTTGTTTATAAAGTGTTAGGTAATACTTTATTACTCATTAAATATAATATTAAATAATTGTATCCTAGAAACACTAGGATCTTTCTATACTACAAATAATGTACCAAATCCATAAAAAGATTTTTTCTAAAACAATGACAGAAGCTTCATCATAGGATTTTGTTAGGAGTAAGAAAGAACAAAGCATGGTCAAGTTTTTAGGTGAAACCAAACCGGAGAACTGACTAATACGTCATTGGACTTGTTTAAAAATGTTACATATTACAAGAGTAAATATAATACTAATTTAAAATATTGTAGAATCACAAGGGGTTTTCCTATATGACAAATAATGCACTAAATCTGTAAAAGATTGTTTTTTTTCCAAAATAATGACAAAAGCTTCATTGTATATTTTTATTAGGAGTAAAAAATAACAAATCTAAGTTTTGAGAATTTAAATAGTCTAAAAATCAAATAACACATCATTGGATTGGGTTTATAAATGGTTAAACCTATATTACAAGAGCAGATTTAGTACTACATTTAAATATCATTCAAACACAAGGGGTTTTCATATATAACAAATAATGTACTAAATCTATAAAGTTTTTTTCCAAAACGATGATAGAAGGTTCATCATAGGTTTTTATTAGGAGTAAAAAACAACCAAGATTGATCCAGGTTTTGAGATGAAACAGAGGCAAAAAATTGGCTAATACGTTATTGGACTTTGGTTTACAAAATGTTAGCCAAACCTTTATTACCAGAACAGATTTAATACTAAATTAAAATATCCTACAAACATAATAGGCTTTCTTATACAACAAATAATGTGTTAAGTCTGTAAAAGGTTGTTTTTTCTAAAACAATGACAAAAGCTTTGGCATAGGGTTTTATTAGGAGTAAACATGAACTAAACTTGATCTAGGTTTTGAGATGAAACCAAGCCTGAAAACCTGCTAATATATCTTAAGGCTTGGTTATGAAATGTTAGAAAAACCTTTATTACAAGAGAAAATATAGTACTCCTTCTGTCTCAAATTATAAGTCATTTCAAGATCATTGAAAAGTCAAAGCATATCAAGTTTGACCCAATTTATATAACAAGATAATATCATTTATTATTCCAACTAAGTATCATTAGATTCTTTATTAATTATATTTTCATTGTGTATCTATTTGACGACACAAATATTATTCTCCTTATAGTTTTAGATATTTTGACTATCTAAGATTCTGGCTTATAATTTAGAATGGAGGAGTATAAATTAAAAATTATCCTACAAACACAAGGGGGCTTCCTATATGACAATAGAGTGCTAAATCTTTAAAATGTTATTTTCCAAAACGATGACAAAGCTTTGTCATAGGCTTTCATTAGGAGTGAAAAAGAACCAAGCTTGATCTAGTATTTGAGATGAAACCAAACCCTAGCGAGAACATCATGATGCTTGTTCACAAAATATTAGCTAACCTTTATTGCACATAAGAGCAAATATAGGACTAAATTGAAAATACTCTACAAACACATAGGGCCTTGCTCTACGACAAATAGTGTACTAAATTCATAATAGAATGTTTCTTCCAAAACGATGACAAAAGCTTTGTCGTAGGCTTTTATTGTGACTAAACGAGAAACAACCACTGACCCGGTTTTTCAGGTGAAACCGAGCCCGAAAACCCGCCATTTTTATCAAATGTTAGCCAAACCTTTTTTAGTATTACACATAAGAGTAGATATTCCACTAAACTAACAATATACTACCAACATAGGGGCTTTCGTGCAAATGTTACAATGGACGTGAAAACCCGTCCTTGTTGATTCGGAGATTCTACCACTCCATCTTCAGTTTTTTTTTTTCCCTCCCCTGCTCGGTTCCCCTATAAATGGAGCTCACCTTCCACGACCTCCCTCCGTTCCCATCCGCCGCCCGCGCACTTCTTCCTTCCGGCACACAGAACAGATTCATCGCGACGATGGGGCTCGACGTCGTGGAGATCGGGATGGGCGCCGATTTGAGCCTGGATCTGAGGCACTTCGCCTCCAAGGCTGTCAAGCAGAGCAAGGACGACGCGCCGGCGCCAGACATGGACGCCTGCATCCGCCGCCTGGAGGAGGAGCGGGTAAAGATCGAGATGTTCAAGCGGGAGCTTCCGATCTGCGCGCGGCTCCTCGCCGACGGTGAGCGCACACCTACCTGCGATTCAGTTTCCTTTTTGCTTCTTTTCCATTTTTGGGGGGCGTTTTTTTTACGCGGCGATGCGGTTGCGTGTGCGCAGTGATTGATGTCATGAAGGAGGAGGCGGGGAAGACGACGACGACGAGGAGGAGGAGTGATCGCAGCAGCCTGGCGGCTGCGGAGGAGGAGGAGGACGGCGCCGCCGGGGACAAGAGCAAGTGGATGAGCACGGCGCAGCTCTGGACGGGCGATTCCGGCCGGGAGGACACGGAATCAGAGGTACGGCACGATTCGATCGCTGGTGCAGCGACTTGAATGCTTCACCCGCACAGGATCTGGGGGTTGTCGGGTGCTCGATTCGTGAACTATGAGCTTGCGTCGGTGGCCTTAAAGTTTGGAGCTTTGCGATCTCAGAAGCAAGACAAGGGGAGGAGCTCGCCGTCCCGCGGCGCCGGTGGCGCTCTCTTGCCGTTCAAGACTGCTGTGGGCTCCGGCGCGCCGGCGTTCGCGCCGCTCTGCTTGAGAAAGGACGACAAGGCTGCGCACGTCGGGATGCCGGATCTGTCCTTGCTGTCGCCGCCGGCAACCAAGAGCGTCGCCGACGAGAGCCGTCGCCAGGTGGTTGGGTTTGCGCAGGCAGCGGCGAGGGCGGCCGCCATGGCGCCAGCTGCCCCTGCGCTTGGCCTCCAGTCCCAATCGCAGCAGCTGATAGCTCAGCAGCAGCAGCAGCAGCAGACAAGGAAGGTTCGGCGCTGCTGGTCGACGGAGCTGCATCGCCAGTTCGTCGCCGCCTTGAATCAGCTCGGTGGGCCCCAAGGTGAGCCTTCTTCTTCTTCTTCTTCTTCTTCTTCAGATACCAAATTCACAAATTTTCTTGCCAATTTTCGGCCACCTTAATATTAGTAAAAACACAAACTTGGAATTAACGAGTTCATTGATTCATGCCGTGTCTGCAGTTGCCACCCCAAAGCAAATCAGGGAGCTGATGAAGGTGGATGGCCTGACAAATGACGAAGTGAAGAGCCATCTTCAGGTTAGCAATACCCTTGACATTCATCCATCTCATCTCTGGAAGATGAGGATTCATTGCCCTTGTTTTTTTGTTGTGATGATTGCTGACACGGATTCTCTGAACTTGATGTTTGTTCAGAAATATCGGCTGCACAACCGGAGGGCGCCTGGATCCGGCTTGGTGAGCCAGCCAATCGTGCTCGTGGGAGGGCTCTGGATTCCCCAGGAGCAAAGCAGCTCGCAGTCTGGGTCTCCCCATGGCCCTCTCCACTTCTCCACCTCAGGCATCGCCGTCTCGTCGGCGGCCACCGTCAGCTGCGAGGAGGAAGACGGCCGGTCCGAGAGCTATGGCTGGAAATGATGATGAGGCTGCTGCATTATCAGTGTGTGTTCAGAGAGGGGAAGGCTTCAGGAATCAGGAGGGAAATTGAGAGTAGTGTAGCTGTCTGTACACATACATAGTTACATACAGGGAGGGAGTGAGGAAAAATTGAGCCTTGAGCGCTCGAGATCGATCAAACTGATGGTGCGTCGTCGTCGGGTTTGTACATCCCAAAAGAGATGATACTAGTTACAGTTTTGCGGCTTGCTAATCCATGTTTCGGGCAGAGCTACAATTTTCGCCCCGAGAGAGTTTACCCCTATCCGTTTTTTTTTTTGTTTTGGATTATCATCATCATCAGTTCCTCTATTCGTTGAATAAAATGTTTCTGCTGTTCATCATGGATTGATGAACAGTGAAGTTGAACAGTTGCAGTCAATTTCTGACTGTGCTACTTTTTTTTAATAAATTATTTTTTGTGTTGCTCCTGGAATGGTTGAATTGTTGCAAGGAAATGCTACTCAAAATCTGCTTGTGCTATTATTTTTGAATAAAAATGTTTTGGCTGTTCGCCGTGGAATGAACAGTTATGTTGAATTGTTGCTGGTACATGCTTTTTTAAGGCAAAATATGTTTGCTATTTGTTGTGGAATGGACAGTTAAAAGTTGAATTGTTGCAAGCACATGCTGCTCAGGTATTCAGGTCATGCTTATAGAGTAACCTTTTTTGTTTTGTTTTATTACTGTTTTAATGTGGTTGGTAATACTGTAGTAGGAGTATCTCTGTGGCTTTCCAGATGCATGCATATCATTCAGGTCCAAACTGAAAGGATGGCAGGAAGGGAAAAAAAGAGCATCCTGATGATAAACATATTCCTATATTGCAGCTCCCTCCAGCATTGAATAGAAACTTTGGATGCTGTCCTTGGAACTTGGAGGGTGGTCCTGACTGAAATCCTGATAACCACTAACCAACCAACACAGGATGAGGTTGTTCCTGTTCTTGTTCCTGTTCCTGTTCCCCATCTTCAACAACATGTTTGTGTACTATACTGTATAGTACTCTCTAGTACTAACAGTAGCAGTAGTAAAAAAATCTAGATTCGCCTCGAGATGCCTTCAATATTACAAAATTTTTACAAAATTTCTCGTTGCATTGAATTTTTAGATGCATGTATGGATTATTAAATATTAAATATAGGTAAAAAAACTAACTAATTACACAGTTTAACTGGAATTTACGAGACTAATTTTTTAAACCTAACTACTTCAAATCTATTTACATCTAAACAACCCCTCAGTTTGTTTTTTTAGTAAAAGAATGAAGTGAAACGGGAACTGAACTGAACTGACGAAGCAGAGCACGGGCACGGGCACGGCAGCAGCAGCCTTTCTATGTTCCTTGCTCCACTGCCTTCCCCCATCCGTGAGCGTTGCCGGCAGGCCGCAGCCTCGAACAGAGTCGCGACGCACGCCAAGAACCTCCGCACCGTTGCCGACGGCGGGCGTTCTTGGCATGCAGACCTCCTCTTCGGCTCTTCCTCTCCGTAATGCAAGCCTGCAGCAGCACGCACGCATGCATGCCCTGCACCTGCACGCTGGCCGGCATTAACAACTCCGGCGTCCCTGTCTGTTTTTGTATAGTGGCAACTGGACCGGCCCTGCCCCTGCGTGCTACCGCTCTTATCCAAGCCGGCCGGAGGAGGATATTCTCGAGGCATTCTTCTTCCTCCTCCTCTTCTTCTTCTTCTTCAGCATGCGCGGCTACTTTGAAGAGAGAGAGAGGCAGAGGCATCACACTGACTCGGTCCATTAGCGTTTTGTCAGTCCTTGATCAACATTATTAATACTAGCTAGCTAGTAGCTCGCTGCTGACTGTGCAAAACTCATGTTGTCGGGAATGGACCAAAACAGGTTAAAATCAAAGAGGACCTACCTAATCAGAGTGCGGTAACTTACAAAAAAAAACGATATACTATGGGTTAATGGTTTTTACGGCTGATAAATCGATAAATGTTGTTTTATTTTTTCATGGTTGATAAGGTAGACTTGTCAGTTCAATCGAACAGGGTGAGAGTAGAGTGACGGTATGAGTATTTTGAGTGTCGGTTTCAGTCGGTTTTCACTGCAGATCTCCGTGAAATCCTCTCTTGTTGTTATTCTGAGACGGAGGAATGAAGCAGCAGTGTACAGCGACGTAGACGATGTGGAATGGTCCTCCTTTGCATGAACGGACGAACGAGAGCAGTGATCGAGCTCTGAATATTCGAAGCCGCGCCGTTGATGATGGATGAGGATGAGCGCGGCGGCCTGTCGCTCTCTGCTCTGGTCTGCTCTAGAAAGAGAGAGAGGGTGGACACTACACTACCGGACAACCCAATGTTCAGACCAAACAAAGCTCGTCGGAATCGGAATCGGAATATTATATCCCCTTCTGGTACCTTTTTTTTGTTTATTCTTTCTTTTTGTAGAGTAAATACTCCGTAGGAGAAAAAAAAGAGAGGGGGATATTCTTGCTGATTCTGACTCTGAAACGAGGGCATATTTCAAATGATTGATATATATATTTTGGAGTAGTATATTCGGCATATCCTAGCTAAGCTGGTGGTTCCATGAATCATTCATGCACGCATGCTCCGGCATGTTGGAGCAATATTTTTTGTACTCATTGCACTGGTGAAAAACACACGTAGGAGTACGTTGCAGGGTTCTTAAAGTACCTTCTCATCTCCCTCTTTTTTGTTTTTCTTTTTTTTTTGGCGGCAAACAGCATTACCAAAGCCCAGACAGTTTTTCTATACGTTCTAAAAGGGGACAAGATGTTATATATTATAGTCTCTTCATTCCAAATTATAAAGCATTATAGGAATTCTAGAGACTTAAAACATATCAAGTTAGACTAAAATTATAAAGATTTATGACATTAAATAGATATACTATAAAAATATAATTGATGAAGAATCTAATAATACTTATTTAGCATCATAAATATTATTACATATCATCATATAAGTTTAGTCAAACTTAAAATGCTTTGACTCTCTAATAGACTTAAAATATCTTATAATTTATAGGATAGATGAAGTACCAAATTTTGTACCATGGTGCCTCGGCATGTGCGTTCCACTACCATTCCCGGTTGACGGGCATTAGGGGTTAAGCTCTATGAGGTAGTCAAATCGTCCTGTTTGGCTGGTCGTTTTGTGGTTGATAAGTCGGCTGATGTTATTTTTAGCTGTTTTGTTTTGAAAGGAAAAACACTATACCATAGCTGATAGCCAAGCGAACAAGCAGGTGCCAAGAATATATACATTAAAAAAACTATCAACTTATTAAATATGCTCACTGTACATAACAGAAAATTAACAAAAAGAAAGATGCTCAAAGTTTTTAAAGGAATATAAATACGCTGAAATAGCGCAATATTAACGACCCGAGAGATGATCAAAGTTTGGTAGATCAAAATAAATCTGTTTCTAGCAGTGTTTGGAAACTAAAGAAACTCTCCATTCGCAACCAGTCCAGGCGTGGCGTATTATTTGCTGACAGGACTGTGAAAGCTTGGTCCACAGTTCGTTGGCCCATTTAGGAATTGAGCTGAGTAAGCAGTATGTTGCACCTACGAAGCCAAATCAGCCCATGCATCAATCATCACGGTCACGGATTGGGTCGATTGACCTTGTGTGAATAAGCCTGACGTTCCACGAGCTCATAGCCGGTGCTTGATATATTTTTTTCTCAAAAACGCTAAAGATTTACAATGGTATATTTGTGACGAGCGTTGTTTTAGGTGGTCTTACAACTATAACTAGTCCTTCCTAGCAGATTGTTTCAAACTTTGATAATGCATAATCAGCATAAATGTGACATACAACTGAAGTAAGAGCAGTGCAACAGCCTACGCCTGTCGCTGGCTGTGTGACCTTACTCCACCATCCGAGATGAACGTTGTACTACCATGCAGCCCTATTGTTAGTCGTTAGAAACAGCTCGATATCAGAGCTGGCACAGTGCTTGATATGTAAAATAAAATAAAAATATCAACAGATTTTGCGACAAACCACGGCGCCAACACAATGGAAGAAGTAGTGGTGACAATGATGATGATGCTGGGAGTGGGAGGGAGGGAGGGAGGGAGAAGACAAGTGCTGCTGCGTTCCGTTCAAATGAGAGCGTAACTTAGCTTTAGGACCTGCTTAGCTAGATATAAAGTGGTAGCTAACGGATACTATGTTAGGAGTATGTTATGTACTTACAAAAGCAAAGCAATAGGCTATAGTGCATGGGTAACAATAATAATGATAAACAATGATGATGAAAAGTATAATGTCTGTGCTAACATAACGGTTTGATCTAGAGAAATGCTTTAAAAACAACTAATTTGTTTTTGCAGAGTTTAACTTGTTACACAATAATATTTGAGCTTATACATAATAGATGAATCATTTTTGTATTTAAGAAATAGTTACATTCTCCCTAGCTCCTTAATCATATATTGGATTTCTGCAGGGATGTTCAGCCAAGAGAACTCATATATGCATACAAGCTACAATCCAAGTGCGTCCAGGATTTAGTTGCACCTAATACTAAAAACTTTGCCTAACTTCATGTCTAATTTCTGCAATATAAATACATGATAGATCTGAAAAGGAAACAAATCATGTCTTACTTCTGCATATAAATAGTACACTTCTCTGCATTACCCCTAAATTAATGAGCCTACAATATCATAACAATTGGCTTACTAAATTAAAGTATCACAACAATTTAATTGTCTAAAGAATCTTAATACAATGTAGTTTTTCTTCTACCAAAAAAGTGCTTTTGTGTACAAAAATTGTATCTACTGTGATCTCATAGAACATCAAGGTATGACCATAGCTTTGGTTTTATAAGTTACCAAAACAATCAGATCGCAGCCTTTTTTGGGTGGGTGAGGGTGAGTGGAAAGAAAAAAATAGAACAGGGCGAACCGAAGCACCCGGGGTGAAGCTAGAGCAAATGGGTTGGGGGTGCACAACTTCATCAGGAATACAGTGACCCACATCAAAATCCACAATTTTTTACATCAAAATTTAACTTCCAGTAATGGCAATGTGATTTTGGTCAAAACATAAGCAACCAGTAGGGGCAAGGGTAGAGCCAGCCATGGGGTTTTTTAGGCATAGGTCCAGAACTAATTCAGAGGCCTAATCCACTTTCTCAGAATATCCAAATATATTTTTGTATATGCATATATAGTTCTATGAATACACATCAATTAAGAAAATAATATTCAATGCACTAAAGATATTTTATAAATATCTTAAAGTTTATAAAATGGACAATATAATAACAAAAATTACTTGGCATTATTATTTTAAACGATCTATCTTTTCTTTTTTCTTTTGTCATTTCCGGGTACACATTATCAAGACGAATTATATCCCACAATCCTAATACCAAAATTTAAATAAACATACAATATAGTTGAAAAATGAAAGCGTTTGCAAGATAAAGAAAATCAATCACCAATATGCATACAACAACGATGCTTTAGCTACATGGATTTGAGACAGAAGACTTGAAGATGCAGTCACCACATCAAACCTCCGTTGGTGATCCACTCCGTCCTCTGCCGTGGCTTGATGCCTTGGGCATCTATGCCCATCATCTCCAGTTCTCCACACGCGCGGGAGCCAGTCGCATGCCCGCACGATGAGCCGATGACACTGCAGATGAAAGTCACGGATGATTGATGGGCCGACGAGGAGAGATTAATTTCAGATATAAAAGGATTAATTTGAGAATAAACACTCACCGGGCATGGACTCAGTGGAGACAAGATTGGAGATCTAGATGGACTGGTGGAGCGATCAACGACGATGGGCGACGGGAGGGAGAGGCCGGGGACAGCCGGACGCAGTCGCAGACTCGCAATTCGCAGCAACCTCGCGAACGGACAGGAGCAGGGACGTCGGACTCTGCACATGCGGAGATGAGGATGGCGGTGCTGGGACGGGAGGGCCGTAGGGCGCGCGCCGGCCGCATCCGCAGCACCCGCTCGAGCCGGCCATGCTGCAGCGGCCCCGCTCGCCACGCGGTCGCCTGCCCTGGAGCTTGCCGTCCTCCACGCGGTCACAGGCCCCCACCGCCCTCGGCCGCGTCGCAAGGGAACGCTCTCGCCGGCCGTTGTTTGCCTGCAGAGCCGCTCTGAGGTTGGGGGTGAAGCATAGGAGAGAGAGAGAGTATCGGATGGAAGGGAGAAAGCAAATCTGAAAAACGAAAATACAACTCATGCTGGTTGCGGCGCGTGGAATCGAACCGTGGCCGCATGGGCGAGGGCTGAGCGCGGGCGTGGGAGATGGGAGGACGAGGAGGATGACACACAAATTCTAGACCATTAGATGTGAGTGAGTAAGAAAAGAGAAGACTTAGATTAAATTTGAATGGTTTATTTTAAAGGTGTGATTTTTTAGGTAAATTTTTCTATGTGTACGAAGGGAGTATTTCTCAGCGGAGAATGTTTTTTATGTGGATTTAGAAAAGAAAACAATGATGAATTAGTAGGGTAGATGATAAACAATAATGACGAAAGGCGATAGTGTCACGCCCGGAGCGGCGCTTACGGTGGTTAATAATCACCTCAGTCAGCATTTGAAAGCTTGGCTAATTAAGGTCCTCTTTGGATTTGTTATCTCATACTAGTTACTTCCTTCATCTCAAATTACGAGATATTTTAAGAATCTGCATACTACAGCTTATTAGTCGGTCCAGCCTATGAGATTCATGACAAAATAAATGGCTAAATCTTTCCTCGCAACAATTAAAAATTCGAAACAAATTAATATTGCATTTTATTTTCTTTCTCGTGTTCCAGATACAAAAGGACATGTACAGTCCGCTTTTGGGTGCACTGGTCTAAAGTCGCTAATATCCATTCTTCGCCGGTGCGTGAGCTTACTCCCTCCGTCCCAAAAAAAAACGTAATTCTAGTTATGAACCTGGACACGCGTATATATCCAGGTTTATAGCTAGAATTACGGTTTTTTTTGATGGAGGGAGTACTTCGCTCACTGCTTTCTTTTCTTGCAGAAAATAAGGAAATAGAAAAGATGACAGAAAAAAAAAACTGTAATGCAAGCCAAGCCTAGCTTGCAGCGGCTCAAAGATGCCCGTGATCGCCGGCACACATCGCGGCGTGTTTCCATTTCGGCCGGCGGCGAAAAAGAGAAACGAGGGGAAAGGAAAAGAAAAAGAAAAAGAAAAAGAAAATCATATCACCGCAGCTGCAGCCTGCAGGCGTCTTGACATTCAGACAGACATGGCTAGCCTAGTACTGTACTAGTACTAGTAGAGTAGTAAGTGTCCTTTGAATAAATAAATGGTGGGCATAGACCGTCCGACACGGTTCAGCGGCCACATGCCCGCGGCGATAGTCTAGTCAAAGCCCACTGTCACTGTCACTGTCACTGTCACTGAGCGTTATATATGGATGAGCCTGCATTTAGATAATCCTACTATCAGTCAGCACTTAAAGGATAGTGTTTGGTTAATAACTATCAGTCAACATCTTTGCATAAGCACATATAGGCTTCTTTGTTTGGTTTGCTGCATGAACAGGTTCCAGTTATCTCCTGTTTTTGTTTCAGAGGATGAGCTTATATCCATACGACATTCTTACGGGCAAGATAGACCAAATATTTTATTTTACAACAACTTAAACCAAATATTTTACAACAACTTAAACTATATATTTTACCCCCAAAACGTTGATCCGATCGAGGCTACCAAACGCAATCTCTGTGCTGCGGCGGCATATACCATACCATGCTTGCATGTGCAGCTTATAACAACCTCGCTCGCTCTAATGAGCCATTTGAGCTTCATCTCACCCTAGCTAGCTTGCTCATTATACTGTCAGCTAGTAGCTACTTGCTGTATGATACAGAGTACAGTCAGATGGCTGTTGCATACGCATCCATTTTTCTTTTCCTTTTTCCCCTTCTCTCTCTCCCGGAACATGCATCATCTCCTCATGCCCCCACCTTATTAGCACCTGCCGCCCTGGCCCATAGTCACTCTCTCTAGCCAGTCAAAGTTTAGTTTTGGGCATCGATTGGATATTTAAGACGTACGTACTAGTACTCACCACCTTTTCAATCTATAGGTGAATACTAGTAGTACGTAAGATTTACTAGTTATTAGGCGTGTTTCTATTTTTAATTATGGAGGAAAATAATAAAGCTGCTTAATTAACTGTCGTTCATCATTCGTGGAATCGTGGTCCAATAGTGAAGGCCTCCTTTTCCCTTTACGCCTTTTGCACTACTGTTGTTATACACGTGAATTAGTTGTCTTCCAAGCTAAGCTAACGTACATTCTATTCTTTCAGATCCGTACAATTTGGACGTATATAACTCACCCACACCACACTCACACCACACATACACACACTAAGAGATTGGGAGGCTCGCCTCCAGTGCGCGGAAAACGTGCAGTACCACCGAACACCAAATGCGTACGCGTACGTGTATCTGAAAAATCTGGGATAAATCCCAGAAAATGGTGCGACGTTAGGGTTTGAACCCTTGTAGGTAGCGTCCCACTGGACAGTCCTATCATTGGACCACAGGCCCATTCGCGAGTCTAGTAGTTAGATAGCTATATATAGAATGAGTCATCTCTCTATCTAGAACATTCATGTTGGATACCTAATTTAACGGTAAACTTTCAAAAATAATCAACAACCATCCGAGAGGAAGCAAGAAGCCCATCAGAGCCGAATCGACACGGCCCATCGGCCCACAGGACGACAGGCACGGGGGTCACCATCCAGTTGGCCCAAGAAGGCAGACGTGCCCCGGGCATACGTGCCCTGGGCAGACGTGACTCCGCCTCACCCGACGTCCTAGGGAAGACGTGCCCATTTCTCCATCTACGTCGGCACTCTCTAGCTTGAACCAATCTGGGTCTTCCTAGTTAGGCCATTGGTTTCAGAGGCGTGACAACAGTAAAGAAAAGACTTCTTTACCCCTATTCAAAGGGAGGGGACCACTAGTCCTTAGCTGCCGACGACGCACTCTCTAAAAGATAAGAACGGAGGTACAAAACCATGTAGAATCGTACGCCCCATATAATCCCGGGCTCAGGATAACACCCCGACTTCTACCCGAACGAAGACATGTCAAGTTCCCCAATCGGAACGGGACGAAGCAGGGATCTTGAACAGGTAAGAATCATGCCTCTTGCGAAGCGGAGTCAGCCTCACACATCCCCGACCCCTACAGGAGCTCATCGAACGAAGGTACGACGGGTACAGGGGGCCCTCTGAATAACGGAGTCCATTGGCCAAGCATGGAGGAATCTCGCCGTACACAAAAGAATTGAAGGAAGGTACAACGTTGTACCAGCTGACGGAACAACAGGCAACCATGCCTCTATCCTACTACGGGCTTAACCGGACCCCCCCCCCCCGTATTCACTGGCGGTGCGGCGAGGGGCCGACACGACACCCAGTCTCCGATAAGGATGGCAACGGGTCGGGTTCGGGGCGGGTATCCGCGGGTTTCGGGTCCCGCGGGTTCGGGTTTGGGGGTGATTTTTCACCCACGGTTTTCGGGTTCAGGTACCCGAAACCTATCGGGTTCGGTTTCGGGTTCGGTTTTTCACCCGTGGATATCCAATGGATATCCGAAATATGTGTATATATATTCGCGGGTTTCGAGTATTTATTCGGGTTTCGGGTATCCGTTCGGGTTTCGGGTATCCGCGGGTTTGGTTTTGGTGATGAATTTCCACCCGAATCGGTTTCGGGTTCGGGTTCGGGTTTTGACTTTGGGTTTCGGGTTCGGGTGCACGGAGACTCCACCCGATTCGAACCCGACCCGTTGCCATCCTTAGTCTCCGACCAAGTACATGTACAATAGGAATATAATATTATGAGTACTCCCCATCCTTCTGAGAGAAGGCAAGGATAAGGCACCACCTCCCAGATAGATCCCCTGTGGCACACACTTGTAACTCCCCCTAACTCCTTGCTACTATAAAAGGAGGGCGAGGGGGACGACGAGAGACATCGAACAACAAAGCAATAGAGCTAGAACACACTCACTCACCGACACACTCAGAGACTTGGGCTCATACCCCCTCTCTCGACCAGCTTGTAATCCCTCTTCAAGCAGAGATAAGGAACACGAGCAGCTACACACTGGATGTAGGGATTTTTTGTCCGAACCAGTATAATCCTCTTGTCTCTTTGTCTCACCATTCGGAACCCGACACGCGTACAAATTTATTGGTAGTTTCTAAACACCGACAATTCATCTTCTTCCACTGCCATGAAAAAGAAATCCCTACCATATCAAAGAATTAATATACCATGCACATACTTGGTCCGATCAGAAATTCAATTATTTTCCATTTGGATATTGAATGAATAGAAATATTTTTTTATAATGATTCCATATAAAATTTCTACTGGTGCAGTGGCTCTTTTAATAAGAAGGAAAAAGAAAAGGAAAACTGGACCAGTGTGAGTTTTTTTTCTTTTTCTTTTTTAAAAAACAATTAATAATAAGAGAGGGGAGGTGCAGTGTGATCAGTTGATCAAGGCTACGGCGACACGGATGTCTAGTAGTACCTGTAGTAATTGTCGTCACCTTTTTCTCATGTACTGTACGGGTGGTGCCGATTCACGTGTTGGGTGAACCTGCAATGCAATGCAACGTGCTCCACAGACCACTTGGGCATCGCATAATTAATCCTCTGTCTGTGTTTTTTTTTTCTTTTAGCAACAATAATACATCACCTTGTGTTTATAATAATTAATACGAGCAAACAGGATTAACTTCCAAAAAAACAAAAAAAATCCCGTGTTGCAAACAGGACCTTGGTCTACCTTGTATGTGTGATCATCGTACATTTGTAATTTTGTTTGATCCGTGTATTCTTGGATTTTCCAAATGTGAATTTGAATCCTCCCCCCACAGTCCCACACCCCATTTGGAAGAGAAGAGAGTGGGGCCAGCCGCCAGCGAGAAAGTGGAACGCAGGACACTTGAGGCGGGCCCCACCTCGCCTGAGAGAGAGAGAGAGAGAGAAAGAGAGAGAGAGGGGAGGTGGGGGAGACAGGTTTGTCCGGCGCTGTCCTTCCCTGTCCCGCTCCTCCCGGCTTTTACTCCGTTCCAGCCGCCGCCTGCCGGTGCCGGTACGAGCAAACGCCCATTCCTCTTGCTCTGCTCTGCTCACCCTGCGTGTCTCCACCTCGCGCTCGCCTCTTCTTCTTCCATTCAAAGCTCCAACTGAGAATACGCGTCTCCTTCCTTTCCGCATTGCTTTGTTTAATGGCAACAGTCCGGCGGCAGTCGGCACCCGCGAAAGAAAAGATAGCAGCTCTAGCCAGCTATAAAGACAGGCAGGCTCCATCTTCCCCACGGCCTCGCCTCGCCCTGCTCCACTCTACTTCCCCCGCTGCCCCCTTCCAGATCTAGAGGATTCCGCCTTCAGTTCTGCGCGGCCGCGCCGCCAGCAATGGCACTGGCACCACCTCCGCCCGCGCCATTCCTCCTCCTCCCCCTCCTCCTCCTCCTCGCCGTGTCGCTCGCCGCCGCCGACGACCCCTACCGCTACTTCACCTGGACCGTCACCTACGGCCCCATCACCCCGCTCGGCACCACCCAGCAGGTACTACGCTCCTACTCCTCCATTCCATTGTTCCAGCCATTTCACCTCACTCACTCATCCTCTGTCTCCATCTCCAATTAACCGCAGGGCATCCTGATAAACGGGCAGTTCCCAGGCCCACGAATAGACTGCGTAACAAACGACAACCTGATGATCAACGTCATAAACTCCCTCGACGAGCCATTCCTCCTAACCTGGAACGGAATCAAGCAACGGAAGAACTCGTGGCAAGACGGCGTGGCAGGAACCAACTGCGCCATCCCACCGGGGGCCAACTACACCTACCGTTTCCAGACCAAGGACCAGATCGGCACCTACTTCTACTTCCCTTCCCTCTCCCTCCACCGCGCCGCCGGCGGCTTCGGCGCGCTCAACGTCTACCAGCGCCCCAACATCCCCGTCCCCTACCCGCTGCCTGCTGGGGAGTTCACTCTCCTCGTCGGTGACTGGTACGCCGTTTCCTCGCCCCACGTCGACCTTAAGAACGCGCTCGATGCCACCACCGGTACTGGTGTTCTCCCGCCGCCTGATGCTCTGCTCATCAACGGCGTCCGGGGTGGGAATACGAACACGTTCGTCGGGACCGGCGGCGGGACGTATTTGTTCAGGGTGTCCAATGTGGGGCTCCGCGCCTCCGTCAATGTCCGGATCCAGGGCGGACATAAGCTGAGGTTGGTGGAGGTGGAAGGGACGCACCCGGTGCAGAACGTCTACGACTCCCTCGACGTCCACGCCGGCCAGTCACTCGCGTTCCTCGTCACGCTCGACCAACCTCCACTCGACTACGCCGTCGTCGCGTCCACGCGCTTCACCTCCTCACTCGCGGCCGTCGCCACGCTGCACTACGCCGGCGCCACCGCCCGCGCGCCGGGGCCGCTTCCGCCGGCTCCGCCGGGTTCGTTCGGCTGGTCCGTCAACCAGGCGCGCTCGTTCCGGTGGAACCTGACGGCCAGTGCGGCGCGTCCTAACCCACAGGGCTCCTTCCACTACGGCGCCATCCCGACGTCCAGGACGCTGGTGCTCGCTAGCAGTAGAGGCCCGAGGTGGTGCGCCGTCAACGGCGTCTCGTTCGTCGTGCCTGACACGCCGCTCAAGCTCGCTGATAACTATAACATCGCCGACGTCATTGACTGGGACACCCTCCCCGCGCGCCCCGACGCTGCTGACGTGGCGGCGATGCCGCGCGCTGGGACGCCTGTGGTACGGATTGGCTTGCATGAGTTTGTTGAGGTCGTGTTCCAGAACACTGAGGAAGAGATGCAGTCGTGGCACCTCGATGGATACGACTTCTGGGTTGTAGGGTATGGTACTCCCTTGCTCTCTGTTCTTCTCAAACATTGATGAGACAAACACCAATTGCTGACTTCTCGCCGGATTTTGCTTTTTCCAGGTACGGTGACGGCCAGTGGAATGAGACGCAGCGGCAGACATACAACTTGGTGGACGCACAAGCAAGACACACAGTTCAGGTATTTATGTGAAAACTTCCAGATTCAATCAAGAACCAACAATCTCTGAAGAAACTGAACAATGGCAACCAATTGCGATGCAGGTGTACCCGAACGGGTGGTCGGCGATCCTGGTGTCGCTGGACAACCAGGGGATGTGGAACCTCAGGTCGGCGATGTGGGACCGCCAGTACCTCGGCCAGCAGTTCTACATCAGGGTGTGGACGCCGGAGCAGAGCTTGTCCAACGAGTACGCCATCCCGACCAACGCCATCCTCTGTGGGAAGGCAGCCGGACTTCCACACTGACAGGCAGAACAAGATTTTGTTCAGCAGCGTACTGCATTATTTATCCAAGGCTTTGGTTCTTCAGATTGTTCGTCGCCCGGTGTATGTCTGAGTAGAACAAGCCATACTAAGTACTACTTACTTATATATATATATATAGCTGAAAAATCACAGGAGTGCTTTGTTGTAGCGAGAACTCATATGAACTGCACTATTCTTTGATGGTGGTGATGATGTCAGTGATTTTTGTTCCTTGTAGTTTGCCTGTGGGTAAGAAATACCTCAGGCTGCTGAATGTTGAAGTCGTCCAATGATCTTCTCCTCAATGCATTGTTGATAAAAGATTCACAGAATATGTACAAGCTATGGGTTTTTATTACATGTTTATGTGTTATGAGATTGTGGTTGTCTGAAAAAGTGACACATCATAAGTAAACAAGTTTTAGCTTATGCAGCCAATATTCAAGCCCCAAGATGCTGAACCAAACTGAAATTAAGTAGAAATAACTTATCGGCTGATAGTATTCTGAATTCAAAACGATTGTTCACTGCATAGTGCATTCTTCACTGACATAAAACCAAACTAATGTCGGCATGCCACTGTGGATTTACAAAAGAGGTTTTCATTTATTGAGGAAACAAAATATATATTTCTGATGGGGCTATATACGAATTGCAACCATCGCAATGACAACCTGTTGGAAAAATGACATTGGACATTTCAAGAGCCCTCTCAAAAGGAAATATAGCATCACCAGTTCACCACAAAATCAGTTCATAAATCATAGTATTTGAGGGAAGATATAACAAATGCCAACACACGACAAAATGACCAATCTCACTGAATATTCATCCCAGCTAAAAACCAAATGTACTTACTAATGTCATTAGACCTACTAACGAAACCTTTGAAAATGATTGCTTGACAGATGATGTACTTGCTTAGCATGCAGAAGAAGTCATGTGCTGACCCGTGCACTCCTTGAAGCACCATTTATGTTTTTTTTATGGGACACAAAATTGACCCGTGCACCACCCCTCGAAGCACTCTTTATGCTGAGCAGGCGGCGTTGTCTTGCAATCCACTTCTTGTTGGTAGTAATGTTTCTAACTCCTAACTCGAGTGACTCCAACGCTCTCGCATTTGACAAAAAGAAGTTGACAAAGTCAACATGTGATTCGCTTCCTTGATAGTTGTCCAGCACAATTTTCCTCAAACGGATGTTGATGTTAAGTCTACCAATATATTCCGGGTATGTTAGATACCAAGCATTTTCTGCACAAAGACTTGTAGCCTAAAAAGGGAAGTAAACAACAGAGATATAGTGTCAATGGTAAACCTAGCTTTAAAACAATCATCGATATACTATTTCGGTCCGAAATTATAAGTCATTCCGAAAATCATGAAGATTCAAAGCATATCATGTTTGATCAAATTAATTAGTCATGGTAATATGCAGAGACTCACCATGATGTACAACTTCTCTAATTGGGGAAAACACATGAGTAAGTTAATAGCCATGTCCAAACAGAGTTTGACACCAGATAAAGACAGATCCTTCACACTGTGTACCGCAGCCGCCATGCTAACAAGAGACGATCCCTGAGTTGATATATAAGCATAGAATTAACTCATCATGATGAAGCGAAGGGACTTAATTGGATCCCTTGTGAAGGCAGGTGAAAGTAAGAATTAATGGTGCCCATACCTGAAGAATAGTTGTGGTGCCAAACTGAAGCCTAGGAACGTTGCCAAAGAGTTTCCCCAAAATAGCTAGCCTTGGTGCAGAGACTACTGAGATGTTCATCTGCATTTTGTCTGAACACTCTAGTTTTTCTAGACACGGCGCGTCCTCAATGACAAGCTTGAGCTCCGGTGGCAAGAGACCTCTCCAATAAGTACCCAACCTGATGCTTCTGAGGCTACGTGACACGATTTGTAGTTGAGGGAAGCCACGATTGTCAATTAGCACCAAGCTCTGCAGGACAAGGCAGCCGGCGAGTAGTGCTTGCAGAGAGCTCTCCGAGATGGTGACTTCGTCAAGGGTTAGGCTCTCGAGAACGGGCAAGAGCAGCGACACATCGCCATTGTTTTCATCTGGGAAAGAACAACCACGGAAGCTAGCGACACGGAGCATCGACGAGAAGCGGTGGACTGATAGCGGCATCCGAAGCCGAAGATAGTGGAAGAACCTAAGCTCCTGGAGGTTGTCGAGGGCGGGGCAACAGAGCCAACCTTCCAGTGTACTCGTGGTGGGATAACCGTGGTAGTAAGGCATGATGAAGCAGCGACCAGGGCTAGGGTGCACGGAGAGGATGCGGGAGATATCGCTGGCACGGATGTCGCCGTGACGAATTGGGCCATTGTCGTTGAAGTCGAGGTTGAGAGGAGCGGAGCGCCATAGGTGGCGCCACCGGGAGGAGAGCACCTGCGTGCGGGCGCCGTCTTTGGTGGGGAGGAGGGAGACGATGTCGCCGAGTATGCCGTCAGGGAGGCTGCTGATCCGGTCAATCTGTGTTGCTCTCCTTTTCTCGGCTCTCGTGAGGACCCCCATGGTGGCAGGTTCCCTAGGATGATCGATCACCAACGGGAAGGCCTTTGCTCATTCATACATCTGCATTTTAGGTCCCCATGTTTCTGGCCAGTTTGTTTTTCCTGTCACTCCAACCCATTCAACAAAGTTAGTAAAAAAATTATTTACTTATTATGCAAGAATAAAAAAGATGTGTCTATCCGGTCGTCCGCACGCACGCACGCACACACACACACACACACACACACCACAACACCTTCTTCCTCCTTGACTCTGGCGCCCTCACCCCACACGTCGCCCACTGCCATGCCGCAGGAAGACTAGATCGCACCAGAGCTTCGAGACCATAAACCCTATCTCGCTCATGGAGTCACCTTCTTCCCCTCCCCCCGCAGCCTTGGCCATGGTGCTCCCTCCGTGCCTTGGCTTGGCCCCCTCCACCGCCGCTAGGGCCCACCGCCTGGCCGGCCTTCCTCCCCCAATCCACTTTTCCTTCTACTTTTTCCTTCTAAGGTTTGGGAAGAAGGGAGGGGGGCCCTCGTCGAAACCCTAACAAACAGATCTAGGAAGAGGAGGAGGAGACATATCTTGACGGCGGCGCCGCGCCAAAGGAGGGATAGGGAGGAGCTTGCTGCTCTGCCCTAGCCTAGGCCCCTCCACCACTGCCAGGACCCCTAAACAACCCGTCAGCATCCTCTCCGCCTGATCGGTCTTCCTCCCTTAACCAACTTTCCTTTTAAGGCCCGTGGAGTTTGGGAAGAAGGAGGGGGCCTCATCGAAACCCTAAGAAATAGATCTAGGAGGAGGATGCCTACCTCGCTGGCGCTGCGATGCCGAAGGTGGGATAGGGAGGAGGTCACCGAGGGAGTCGCCGAGCACAGGTAGGGAGAGATAGGTAGAGAGAGAGAGGCTAGGCCGAGGGCGAGACGACTAGTTGAGAATGAGCTGTGTGTGCGTGATTTGGCTAAAATAGTGACAGGTCATCTTAAAGTCATTACCATAAAAAATATACAATGAGATTTATTGAAAAAGTAAAACTTCACTGTTGGGAAAATTTGCTACCTACTGCAACAGTCCAATAGGAGCTTTATCTTGAAAGAAGAAACAAGGCCATGGCCATTCTCCATAAAAATCTTGCAACTGCGCATTACAGAGACTCATATAGACTGTACTATTGACTCCCTAAAAGAAGACTATAGTGTTGGCGATCTAAACAAGACTGCCTTGATCGATCTCCATTCCTCAGCATGCTGTTTATGGGAAGTACACGTACGTGCATAACAAAGAGAGCTATGGAGATAACACGATAGCCCGGTGCCTAGCCTTCACGTAAATACTACATCTTCAGCATGTCCATAAAAGTGTGAATTTACAGGCGTATTTCTAGCCTGGTAAAGCTTTGCACCACCTACAACAACTTATTATTGACCACACTTTCAGTAACTAATTCATCAAATACACTGATCTTTTCTCATGTCATGTGGGGACGCCACTACACATGCTGCTCTTGCGCCAAAGGCATGGCCAGAGCCGTGCAGGACGAGAGGCCCGGGCCAGTCACACTTTGGTGGTCACGACGCCAAAATGACATCGTGAGCGCCAAAATCCCACAGAATGGTTGTCATGGCTTTACAACGGAGGCTTTCGTTAAGTGAGGAAACAAACGTCGATGTCGGCCATTGATGGATGCAGAACAAGATTGAAGGGGAGGCTGACCTCTTCTTCTTCCTCCAATCTCTCCATTTTTCTTCTTTTCTCCTCTTTTCTTCTCTCCCAGCCTCTCTATATTTTCATTGATGCACCAGCTGTAGGGGGACTGGAGCCCCAGCAGCCCGCCTTTGGATCCGCCCACGATGCTGGTTGCCCGTGATGGTCATGTCGGGTCGACCAACCACACACACCTTATTGGGGGCCTTTTCGACCTCGACCCATTATTGCTCTCACCATGCTCAGACATCACACACGCCATACACGAAGTCTCAGAGGACCCAATGTTGGAGGAGGCTGCAACCTCGTTCGCGGACACCAGTGCATGCACCTGCGACACCACTTCGACGATGATCTCCCACCCCACTCAGCTGGCAAAGGACTTGGTTCCACCATCACTTGAGCATGGTCAGTCTCAGGTCACGTCACCACAGGCGGTGCAGACCACCATCTCAGGAGCTAGCACACCTTTGCTAGTCAAGGTGGGCGGTCTGTCTGGCATCGCTATGGCCGAGCCCATGGAGGATGCGGACATGTTTAGTACACTGCCTCGGGAGGACCATATGGTTGACGTTAGGACAACTCCGCCGCACGCCGCCTCAAGAGCTTCACTAGGCGTGTGATGAAGAAGGCCGACTCCCGATTATTTGTGAGCCTCCCAAGTAGCCTCCTACTAAGCCGGTGTTATGGTGGCGGAGCAGGTGACTGGATGCACAAATCCTCTCTCGAGTACTTGCATCCAAGTGGGGTGAGGAGTTGATCATGCAACGTATGAGCTACATCAAGAGTCCATCAACATCATCCTCTTTAGAGCTGGAGGCATTTGGTAAGTTTTTTCACGACAACCTAACTGCGTCCAACGTTGAAGCACTGGACGTGCTCTTTCCGACGGTGGAAAGGGCTCGACTAAGCAGCAGCGAAGGCATAAGGCTAACGCCTAGGTCGCACCGTTGTATTGGTTTTGTTTGTTTCCCACTTATGTAATATCAAAACTAGAGGTATCCAGTTACGGTGTTTTAGGTCGACCTCCTTAGGCGCTCGATAGAAACGCGTTGTTAGTGTATTTAAATTTTTCCTCTTAATACAATATAATTCTTTGAAGGTGATGATGTCAGTGATTTTTGTTCCTTGTAGTTTGCCTGTGGGTAAGAAATACCTCAGGCTGCTGAATGTTGAAGTTGTCCAATTAATGATGTTCTCCTCAATACATTGTTGATAAAAGATTCACAAAATATGTACAAGTTATAGTTTTTAAGGGATTTGCTAAATTTCAGATGCCTGAATTTTAGTTTTCTTTCAGGCGATAGTTATTGCATATGGTTTATACTAAAATTGCAATTTTAGTTCGTTGCAATTTATGTAGGTACAATCTGCAATTTTTTGTTCCAGTACCGCGGTACTGTTCATCCACGAAAGAGAGACGGCTAGGGTTTCTCCCGGCTCCCTGAGGAAGCCGGAAACAATCTATTGTTTTTGCTTAATCTCCAATAATAGTCTTACAAGGTATTTATATCTCTGACTCTATAATTATAAATAACTCCCTAATAATAATAGTAATTGGACTAAGACTAGGACTCCTCTATGAATAGGACTCACTGTAAATAACTATTACGTGCTGTAACTAGTCACTAACGGGCCTATGCCTGCCATATGGTATGCCCGTCATAACATCTCTCCTCGCCTGAAGAGACAACTCGTCCTCGAACTGAAACCTGGTAGAAGCAACGTCAACCAACACCGGGTTCATGCTGGAATATTGCATCAGTCGCCACCGCTGCTGGTACGTCGTCGTCGAGGAAGTCGGACGACTCCAAGAAGAATAGCCGCTGACACTTGTGGTCGCGGATGTTGGGCTCGTCACAATTGTAACAAAGCCCTTGGAGATGGCGCTCCAACTGCTCCGCCGGTGTAAGACGACGAAACGAGGGAGCTGAAGCGGGTAGTGGCGCAGGAACCACCAGTAGGTGTAAGACGACGAAACGAGGGAGCTGAAGCGGGTAGTGGCGCAGGAACCACCAGTGTAGCGCCCGTAGTCACCGAGGGATCCGCAACCGGGTGGCGCGTCGTCGGCAGACCCGGACGGGGGGCGCTGCTGTGCTGCGCGGGCAGGAAGGCAGCGGCACGGCGTTCATAAGCTCGTGCATAGTACATGGCGGATTGCAGGTCTTGCGGATGTTGCATCTCGACGTCCACCTTGATATGTTCAGGGAGGCCGCCGACATAGAGCTTCATACAAACTGAGTTGTGTGCAATGGGGCCTTGGTTTCCATACACATAATATGACAAGTCCCCAAGGTGCTGGAGATGCTGTGGCACCTGGCCAAGCTCGAGAGAGCGTTCCCCAGCTCTATCGTTTCACTTGAGAAATACAAGCCGAGGGGCCGAGACGGTAGCAACAAGCTGGTCATTCCACTGGCAGGAGATGCACCTATCCACTATTAGATCCTTGAGCACCGCCGCCTCGACGGTGAGCTCCTGGAGGTCACAGACCATGACGAGCTCCAGTTGCAGAAGGGATTCCGAGTTTATGGCGAGCCTGCGCAGCCCACGGGCGTGCCTCACCTTGAGGACCTGCAAGCGTGGGCAGCGCGGCGAGGAGACAGCGTCGCCGAGCTCGCACGGCCCGTAGAACTGGATCTTTTGCAGGACGAGGATGGTGAGCTGGATGGAATGGTGGTGTAGAGAAACCCTAGGCCGAGGAAGATCCCGGTGGCACTCTCGAAGCACGGCATGTCAAGCCAGTCTTTCTTCTTCGTCTTCCTGATCTTCTTCCCCTTCCTCCTCGTCGTCTTCTTCGGCGGCATCCCGTCCTGTTCCGGATCCGGCGCACGGTTCACGAGCATCAGGGTGCCGTTGAGGCGTCGTGCGGCGGCAGGGAGCCAGATCTCGAGCGACTCCGGTGTGGCGCCGTCGCCATCGAGACTGAGGTAGCAGAGGTCCAGTTGACTAGCCCTGAGGGCGCGCTGGAAGCTGAGGGGCTCCGGGAGGAAGGGGACGCGGAGAGAAGGGAGCTGCGTCCACACGCGGCGCCAGCGCTGGGAGAGGACGCTGGTCCGAGCTGCGTCTGCGGCACTGCTGAGACAGAGGAGGATGACGAGCAGAAGTTCGTCGGGGAGCGCACTGATTCGGTCCTCCCCGGGAGCGGAGGAAGCGCCGCCGCTGAGCTCCATGGAAATGGATCGCCGGATCGGGAGGGCTGGGAGGACTGGGAGAGGAGGAAAGTGACGAGCTGGCGTCGACCTCCTCGTACAAGAAGTCAAGAATTCGATACTTGCCCGGTGACAATGAGTAATGGGCCGGGCTAGCTGCTAATATTGAGGTGGGCCACGAGCAGAAACCCAACAGATTATCATATTTCACAGGGCCATTATATATATATTATAGTCTGTCCAAACGAAAACCATGCATATATGCCCTTCCAGGTTGTGAAAACAACACTTTTCATATGTGCGAAACTGCGAACAAAACTTAAGCAATTTATTAAACTATATTGGAAATGCTAATAAATGAGCGTGCACGCTGCACAGTTATGGTATGCACACCGTCGCGGCCGCTCGATTTGGGGTGGAAACTACACGACCATCTGATTCATGCCCACAACTAAGGGTGAAAACGGATCAGATTTTTATCCGACCGTCCGTTCGACCGAATGAATCTGAACAAAAATATGGATACTTAATCAGATATCCGAGTAATTTTTCGGACACAAATAATAAAACAGATAACTTGTGCGAATACCGAATACAAATACAATATTGCTATTATCCGTCGGATATTGGATATCCGTAAATACAATATTGCTATTATCCGTCGGATATCGGATATCCGTTAAAAAACCGGATGTATCCAACCTGCATCTAACAGATATTATCCAATTACAGACAACCAAGCAATGAATGGCCTATTGTCCTGCCCCTGCCCATCAATTTATAGCTTCCTCTCTCCACGCTCTGCTGTGAGTAACCAATGTGGTACTAAAGTTTTACCTCTTCAAGTCTTCAGCCCTCATCACACGACCACACCACAACAAGCCCATCCCGTAGGTTCTAGCAGAGGCCCACAGCCGTTGGGCCACTAGACAGCCCAACAGGCCACTACACAGATCACACGCAAGAACAAGAGGAGAAGGAATGAAGCTGCCATCGATGTCTAGTGACGCTTGCTGTTTTTTTAATCTATAAGATATATATCTTTTACTCAATATTCGAATAGATATTTGTATCCGATATTCTCCGAATCCAATTCATATCGTATTCGATACTCATTATTCGTATTCGTAACCGAGACCATCCGTATTCGTATATGTATTCGATAGCCATCCGTGTCCGGATTCGAATCCGAACAAAAATATGAAAACAAATACAATATCAATGATATCCGTTCGTATCCGATCCGTTTTCATCCTTACCCACAACTCACCCGTTGCTGCCATTGAAGAAGGCACTGCCCATTCTTGCCTCCACCGCTGAAAGATGCAGCACCCATGCCCGATTACATGCCCGATTCTCTCGCCTGTGCGCCCGCACCCGCCCTCTGTCTTCCCCAGCTTTGGTGGCAGCTAGGGTTTCAGAAAGGAGGAGGTCGACAGAGAGAGAGATGAAGTTAACTCCGACGGGTATGGAATGGCTGGCCTGAGGGGCAGGTAGGCCAGTTGGCGGGGATGGTCGACGGGTGGTTTAGGGAGATGGCGGCGCTAGGGGCGACCGGGTGAGGTCAAGGTTGGGTCGCCATGGCCGAACTTCGGCGAAGCTCGCTGGAGTTCGTCATGGCCACATGTGGGTGGGGACGAAAGGGAGGGGCGTGGGAAGGGAGGATGCATGTTGCCGCTAGCGGTAGGGTCTGGCCAAAGCGGTGGGAGTCGGTGTAGGCGGGGCCGCGGGGGCACTCACCGAAGCCATGGACGGAGTCGACGGATTCGATGCCGGGCAGGGTGAGGCAGCAGCGGGTGAGCTGCCATGTGGAGGGAGGCGGCCGGGTGGGGAGGAAGTGGAAGATAACGGATGCAGCAGGGGAGGAGCAGGCATGCACAAGCTTTGGACTCAGCGTGCACGTGCGGCGGTAGTGCAACAAACTATATATATGTGGATTGTGGAATAAAAGAGCTAAGTTTTTTTAAAAGAATTTGCTTGTATTTTGATGTCTGCATCATGCACTGCCTTTGGTGCCTAACAAAATGGTCTTCGCCACTTTTTTCTGTCACTACGAAGAAAACAAAAAGAGAAGCGTTTTTTTAGTGAACTAACAACCAAAATATTGCGGCCAACAAAGCAAATCATAGGCTATAAGAGAAGAAAAAAATAAAAACAAGGGAGATTAGGGTTGCTATCGTACATAAATGGGAGTTGATACAGGATGTCCACTCGTATTCTAGAGAAATGTGCATTGGTGGCACTTAAACTTAATTAGTTTTGTGATCTTGGTCCTATAACTCATAAATATCTCTATGTTTAGCTTCCCAAATTTATTCGGTCATGTCATCCCTCCACCCTCTATCTCTCTTAGCTCGTCCCTTCTCCCATCTCTGCTACCTCTCTTCTCTCCTGAGTTCATGGCTCACGGGTGGTGTGGCTCGGGAGGCATGGTGGGGGCTGGGTGTGACAACGTACCGTTATCGTTAGGACCATGGTGGTGGCGCTTGACCAGGGGCTCTCCTAACAATGGTGATGCTCAGCCATATAGGTGATAGCTTTGCTAGTGTCATCGCACTCCATCAGGGGGCTAAGCACAGCTAATAAGGTCATTATGTAGCTAGGTAAAAAGGTCTATGTTGTGTTGCAATGTATAAACTTGTTTGCTCGTGACTACTTGTAGACTACAGATAGGAAAATTGAATACCAGTGGACATCCCATATCTAATCCCATTTTTTTCTTGAAGTCGATGAGCTCAATCACACATAGTGCTAGGTATAGAGACAAATTAGATAGTCTCCATCTGATGTGAATCAAATAAAGCAGACACTACGAGCTAAAAGATTTTTATCGAAGCCTCTATAGAAGTGGCAACCTGTATGCAGAATTGAGAAACTTCTTTTTCTGGTGTCTTCCTTCTTCTTACCACCGAAGAATGAGAAAGACTGATCTGAAAATTATTCTCCCTAGTTCTTCGTCGTGGCTATATCTAACCACAATAAAATGGAGAAGACATCGGAGAAAACTATTACATGCATGCTCTACATGTTGTCATGCCAATGAAGATGCTAACGCTGAAGTTGTCGCCCTCATTTTTGGGGCGGCATTAAGAAGCCATGTTGCTGGTACGCGGTACGACATTTTCAAAACCTATGGAACGAGGAGGGTATACAGCTTCGTCTCGTACCAAATTCAAATGGAAGTACCAAATCCTAACGAAACGATGACATGGACTGCGTTCCCGGAAATAAGGAACATGTTCCCGGAACGTGTTCAATTGTGCAGAGTTCGATTCCTCATAAGGCACTTTTTTCGGTCGTTTTTTTATTGGGTCGTCGGCCCTCGAACACTTTAACCCTAAAGCCCATTCCAAAATCCAAAATCGGCAGCATCTAGTTTTTGCCGGCCGCCGCCGCCACCAATGCACGGCGCCGCACGGCGCAGTGCCGCAGCCGCACAACCAAGTTGTATGCATCCGCGCGCACGGCCGCAGTGCCAGTGCCCCGCCGGCGGCCGGCCGGCCACCCACTCGATGTGGCGGCGTACAAACGGAGTACTCGGCGTCTCGGGCTCTTGGCCTCGGTGCTGCAGAGCAGGAGTGCAGGAGGACAACGACGTTCACCACTTCGCCATTTGCCAGCTCGGCGTCCTGGACCGGGGCTTCGGCATCCGGCCTCCGGCGTCCGCGAGCGACGCGATGACCCACCCGACCTGAGTTGTGTTTTCTTCTCCGCCCAAGCTTCGTATGTCCCCGAATCGCTATGGCTGCGAGTCACATTCCATAGTCGATTGAGACTCACGTTCCTATGATTGCTCCTGATTAAGATTCGCGTTCCAACTCGTTTGGGAACGACGTCACGGGATGTTCCCGTTCCGTGTTTCGGGACGAAGTTCCCTGGACGGGGAACGTGCCCACGTTCCCGTACCCCGGCTTCTTAGGGCGGCAATGGTGGCGGCAGCAACACAATGTTTTCAATTCACCAAAATTGCATTGAAACATGGGAAGGAAAAATTACTAGAGACTAGAGAATACTGCCTCTACCTTTGAAAATATATTAGACCGATTTTGAGCTGTAAAAACAAAACCTTGATTGATCATAATAGAGCACAATGGATCCATCTTTTTTCAGTGATTTGCTACACAAGTAGAGGACTGCCCTTTAGTCCCGGTTAGAATCCGGGACTTAAGGGTTTGTTCACCGAGACTAAGAATCCAGAACTAAAGGGTTTGTTCTTTAGTCCCAATTTGTCACAACCGGGACTAAAGGTCCTCCCAGCTTAAAAAAATAATGCAATGCAACCACTGCCCTTTAGTCCCGGTTAGAATCCAGGACTAGAGGGTTTGTTCACCGAGACTAAGAATCCGGGACAAAAGGGTTTGTTCTTTAGTCCCGGTTTGTCACAACCGGGACTAAAGGTTCTCCCAGCTTAAAAAAATAATGCAAATGCAACCTCACGCATAGGTTGCCACCTCGCCTACACAACATATGTGACAATGAATGAGACATTTTCCTTTTGAACTAACCCATCAAGAAATCTTTAGTCCTGGTTCGTAACACCAACCGGGACTAAAGGGCAACCGGGGCTAAAGGGTCTATATTTAGTTCGGGTTGGTATTACCAACCGAGACTAAAGGTCCTGGTACCTTTAGTCCCGGTTCGTAATACCAACCGGGACTAAAAGAGACTTTTAGTCTTGGTTGGTGTTACCAATTGGGACTAAAGGTATCGTAGCGGTTAGGCAGAGAACTTTAGTCCCGGTCAGTATATAGAACTGGGACAAATCCGTCTTTATTCCCAGACACAAAATTCACCGAGACTATTGTACATCGACCAAATGCCTGCTTTCTACTAGTGCTAGAATTATTGTCATACCATATCCACCACAAATGGTACCAAAAAATAAATTAGGAAAATGTTGATACATGAATATTTCGATGTATATTCCTTCCATGCTGGTTCGCATCCACAAACAGAACTTTAAAGTTCTGATACAGTGATACACCCTGATAATACCTGTAATCTTCAGATTCCATATAACACCTTCTTATGGTCATGATACATCAATTTCATGCAAACTCCAGGCTTAGAGGGGCTTTCGAACATCTAGAACAACTTCTTGGCATTACTTTCAGTTGCTGATGAGGTTAAAGTTACTGTCATCTTGCTCAGTGTTTTTGCCCAATTCAATAGTCGCTTCACAAATGAAACTTTGTGTTCATATATATCCTCTCAACAGTTGGATTTCAATTTCTTGAAGATTAATCAACAAAAGTTCCTCAGTTCTCCAGTTTGGTTGTTCGTCACAAACACAACCTGGTAGGCATGGAGTTTTTTCCTGACACAAAAACATATTAGTGTTGTAATATTAATAGATGATGTTATCTGGAATACAGAAGAGGAACAAATTGAATGAATATTTAGAGATTAGAGATATGTCAACAAGACATCAACAAACACATCAAAATTATGGTAAACCTAATTGGTGCAATGTACATTATCTTTTCATAAAATTGTAAAGAACCATGAGCCATTTTTTTTCTCACAATAGACCATGCATATAGTCAGCAAGGCTATATCAAACAGAAGTGAGGAAGACTCGACAAAATACATAAAATATCTAAGAATTTCCTAACTGTTACTGTATTATTATCACGACTGGGACACCATGTGAAAACTCCATCAACTTGCTGTCCACTACCATATATTTCAAACATACCGACCAACTGAAAAATGACGACGCATATCTCTACCCAGGTACTATAATAGCAGTGTTTTGATAAGGAGATATACATATACATATTTGGCACAGTTAAACTTTGAAACAAACAAGTATGAAACCAGCGCCTAGAGCATAACTCATTGGTCCAATCATATATATGTTCGACTACTACCTTAGATTTGTATGAACCAGGGGCATATATCGCGGGAACGGCAAGAGCATATTTCTTTCCATTACTCCTTGGTGTACCACAAATGTGACGTATTACTTATTATATGTAGTGTGTAGTGTGCAGTCAATCATATGTTCGACTACTACCTTAGATATGTATCCAAAAAATACTTTCATAATGCCCATAGTTTAAACCTCTATTAGAAATGAATGGCCAGATACTGAGATTTGTGTTATGGGAGCTGCGTGCCTGCGTCCACATATGTCCAAAATGCTAACTTTTTTAATGTCTCGAGTAGACAGAATATAAGATACAAATAACAGATAACTTTACCTTTGCCTCAACATTACACTGAAACATGGAAAAGAAAAATTACTAGAGACTAGAGAATAGTACATCTACCTTGAAAATATATTAGATTTTGAGCAGTAAAAACAAAACATGGATTGGTCAGAATAGAGGACAATGGATCAATCTTTTTTTCAACGATCTGCTAGAATTATTATCATACCATATCCACCACAAATGGTACCAAAAAATAAATTAGGAAAATCTTGATACATGAATATTTGTACGTATATTCCTCATGCTGGTTTGTATCCCACAAACAGAAATTTAAGGTTCTGATTCAGTGATACACCCTAATACTGCCCTATAATCTTCAGGTTCCATATAACACCTTCTTATCGTCATGATACATCAATTTCACCGAAACTCCAGGTTTAGAGGGGCTTTTGAACATCTGGAACAACTCCTTGGCATTACTTTCAGTTGTTGATGAGGTTAAAGTTACTGTCATCTTGCTCAGTGTTGTTGCCCAGTTCAATAGTCGCTTCAGAAATGAAACTTCGTGTTCAGATCCTCGCCACCGTTGGATTTCAATTTCTTGAAGGTTAATCAACAAAAGTTCCTCGTTTTTCCAGTTTGATTGTTCGTCACAAACACAACCTGGTAGGCATCGAGTTTTTTCGTGACACAAAAGTGTATTAGCCGTAATATTAATAGATGATGTTATCTAGAATATAGAAGAGGAACAGATTGAATGAATATATTTAGAGAATAGAGATGTGTTAACAAGACATGAACACAACACATCAAAATTATGGTAGACTTAATTGGTGCAATGTACATTATCTTTTAATAAAATTGTAAAGAACCATGAGACATCTTTTCTACAATAGACCATATAGTCAGCGAGGTTATATCAAATGGAAATGAGGAAGACTCGAGAAAATACGTAAAAAGATCTTCCAATTTCCTAACTGTTACTGTATTGTTATCACGACTGGGCCTAACATGTGAAAACTCCATCAACTTGCTGCCCACTACCATGTATTTCAAACAGAAAGACCAACTAAAATGACGACGCATATCTCCACCTAACATATACCATGCATATTTGGCACAGTTAAACTTTGAAACAAACAAGTATGAAACCAGCGCCTAGAGCAACTAACAACTCATCGGTCCAATCATATGTTTGACTACTAACTTAGATTTGTATGAATCAGTGGCATATTGTAGGAACGACAAGAGAATATTTCTTTCCATTACTCCTTGATGTACCACAAATGTGACGTATTACTTATTGTATGTAGTGTGCAGTCAACCAATGATATGTTCGACTACTACCTTAGATTTGTACCAGACAAATACTTTCAGAAAATACACATAGTTTGAGCCTCTATTAGAAATGAATGGTCAGATAGATTTGTGTTATGGGTGCTGCGTGCCTGCGTCCATGTCCAAAATGCTAGCTTTTTTAATGTCTCAAGTAGAGAGAATATAAGATACAAATAACAGATAACTTTACCTTTGCCTGAACATTGACCAACACCAACTTTTTTATTCCAAGACACATCCTGAGAACATGGAATGAGCTGGCCCCGAAGGAATGCCCATTTGCATGTATATTTAGGTACAAAATTGCAGGGTTAGGGAGCACTTTCATGTCTTCCATCAAGTATGGACAGTTGCTTATATCCTGTGGGTTCAAAGAAAAATAAAAAAGGATCATATTAGACAGTTGCAAAGAGACAAAAACATATTAGTACTGGGAAATTATTTCTAAAAGGAGTAAAAAAATAAACCATCTTCAAAATTGTTTCTATTTTGACTATCTCGTTAGCACAATGTTCCGTTGGTGCTAGGTTGAATGTCTTTGTGCAAACGGCATGGATGATTTTAGTTCACAGCCTAGAAAAATTGGCCAAGTCTTAGCTCAGCACTATAAATAGTTCTTTTGTGAGCAATGGTGGAGCTTGCATAAATTGAGCAGGACCATAGAGTAAAAAATAATAGCTATTGATTAACTCCTAAAACTTAGATACTTGATATTGTACACATCTAATGGAGTTTGTAAAACTAGGCGGCGGGGAGGGGGGGGGGGTCATTTTGGAAAAATACCAAAATATGATTAAATACAAGGCCATCATTGTTTGCAGTTAGTGGAGGTATATGTTAACAAGTTTTTTGGGTAAAGGTATAAGTTAACTAATTATTGACACAAAACCTGTTCATGACAAATTAAAATTCTTTAGATTTAGAAAATAGTTTGAATATCATTTATTGGTAGGAGGACATGTTGGAAAAGAGTGCTAATTGAGTGTGCTAAGCAGTGTTGCAGGCATTTGAGCAAAGAAAAACAGAAGACAAATCTTGATGTGAATTGTCAAAGACTCCTTCTGTTCCAAATTACAAGACGTTTTGACATTTCTGGATTCATAGTTGTGAATTGTTAAATACTCCTTCTGTGCCAAATTATAAGATTTTTTGGCTTTGTAGATTCATAGCTTTCGCTACACACCTAGATATATGTTATGTCTAGATACATAAGGCTATGAATCTAGGAATGCCAAATTAAATTGACTTATAAGGAACGAAGGAAGTATATATTATGTATGTCCCCATGCATAAATGCTGCATTTTTTTACAAAAGAATCAAATGGAACATGTGTAGATCAATTGTTCCAATGTTATAGAGAATCAATTTTTTTTCTTAAATATGACCGAAGTACTGTCATTTATTATCAAACAATTCTGTGGTCCTTTCATGATGACTATTCTGTGCTAAAATATTATTGACAATGTCCAGTTCTCATATATATAATTACCTGACTATGTAACAAATCACAGCTGCAGACTAGCATGCATATCACTATTTGTTTTGCAAATATAGTTGGTTCCAGTACTTCCAGATAAAAAAGAGCTAGGAAATGAACTCACCTTCATTATGGCCAGTGTCAGAGTAAGAGATTCGATGGCCTTAAAGGGCTGCAAGAGCTTCATACAAGCTGAGTTGTGTGGAGTGCCATTTGGTCCATATACAAAATATGACAAGTCCCCAATGGACTGGAGATGTGGCATGTGCCCAACATGCTCGACAAAGCACTGACCGTTCGGATCACTCCATTCGAGAAACTGAAGCCTAGGGGCTGAAACAGTAGCACGAAGCAGCGGACTCCGCCTCTACTCTGAGCACCCACAAGCTTTCAAGGAAGCTGAGCTCCAGTTCCAGGAGAGATTCTGAATCTATGTCGACATTGGTCAGACCACGGGCGTTATGGATCTTGAGGACCTGCAAGCAGGGGCAACGCCAACAACGTGACCAGGTGCCGCCGATCACGCACGCGACGCTGTCAAACCAGACGCGTTCTAAGTGGAGCTTGGTGAGCTTGGCGAATACGCCGGAGAATGGCATAAAGGCGGGCAGAAACCCTAGGTCGAGTAAGATGGTGGAGGCGTTCTCGAAGCAGGGCATCTCAAAGAACCTTTCTTTCCTCTCCCTCGTCAACCACCTCAACAAGCTCGTCGGCGTCGTCGGCATCTCATCCGGATCCGGCGCGTGATTCACGAGGATCAGAGTGCCGAAGAGGCGGCGGGGAGCCAGATCGCCAGGGACTCGACTGTGGCGTGGTCGCCCTCGAGGTCGAGGCACTGGAGGGGGAGTTCACTCGAAGTGAGGGCGCGGCGGAAGCTGAGGGGCTCCGGCAAGAAGCCGGCGCGGAGAAGTTCGTTCGGTAGCGCGCTGATTCTGTCCTCCCCGGTGGCGGACAAAGCGCGCTTCGCGGCGATCTCGCCGCCGCTTAGGCTCGGCTCCATGGAAGGGGATCGCTGGAGGGATCGATCGGACGGGCGTGGCTCTGTGAATTCACCTATACTTACTGCTGGGATGAAAACGGATAGGATACGAATCGGATATCGCTGATATTGTATTTGTTTTTATATTCCTGTTTAGATTCAGATTCGGACACGGATAACTTTCGGATACATATACGAGTATGGACTCTCTCAGTTACGGATATGAATAATGAGTTTCGAATACGGTATGAATCGCATTATGAGAATGTCGAATACAAATATATATTAGGACCTGTTGGGCCGTGCTCGCTCCAGTTGGACCCTAAAATTGAAAAAAGAATATAATATAATATAATATAATATAATATAATAAAAATGGAAAAAAGAGTAAAATAAAAAATAAAAAATATAAATATAAAGAAAATGGAAAGAAGAATAAAATATAATAGAAAAGAAAAAACAAAAACAAAGCCACGCTCATGTGAATTGGGCCGTGCTCGCTCCAATTGGGCCCAAAAATTACATGATAAGTTTGTAGTTATATCTAACATGTTTTTTTATTTCTAGAACAAAAAATTATAGAATGTGTCTAAGTAAATTACAATAATTATAATTTCAGTATAAAATATATATAATAACTGTCGCTTGAAAATAAAATTCAGGCACCTAAAATTTAGCAAATCTTAATATTTTTTTTTAAAAAAGAGAGTATCCTATTATTGGATAGGGTGTCCAAATGAACTCTCGTCCTTCAACATGGGGAGGATGTTGCTGCTGCTGGTGTGCACCGTACCATGTCTAGACAACTTTCATTACCGGACTCAGGGGCACTTGACAAAGCCCTATATACACTCGGCAAAGGATTTGCCACAATCAGCAAAAAATGAGTTGGTAAAATTCTCTTCGTTGAGAGTTTTTAGTCAAAACCTGAAAAAATAGGTAACTTTTTTCATCAGGGGAGGCCCCCACCGTCAAGCGTCAGTCGTAAGTTGCGGCATTTTTCGTGGCTATGTGGCCAGCAGGATCCGAACTTGTGACCTCTCTCACGGGTCTCCTCCTCTAACCACTGCATCACACTCAAAATCCGTTTTTGGTTCCCCACGTATTATACAAAACTAAGTGTAAATTGCTTGTTTGAGACCCTAAACGAATTCAAATGAAAAGGTTGTAAACTACAAAGTTTTATAAATTTTTTAGATCTACATTTTTAGTGTAGGAAGTTTTTCTATCTGAGATCTTGAAATTCAAACGTAGTTTTGCATGACAAGATGATTTTAAATAAAAAAGTTATCAACTATTGTGTTTCATAACTTTTCGAGATCTATAAAGTTTATTTTGGTTGTTTTATCATCCGAGATCGTTTCAAAAATTCAAATTTTAATTTTTTGAAATCCAAACGTAGTTTTGCATGACAAGATATGTTTTCAAATCAAAAGATTGCCAACTACAAAGTTTCATAACTTCTTGAGATCTACAAAGTTTATTTTGGTTTTTGGTTCATCTGTTCATTCGACATTGTCGTTCTAACATTATTCACAAATTTTATATATCTCTCTTGTATTTTCATAAACTACAAGAAATATATGTAAGATTTGTGAATAAATTTACTTTTATTTTGTCATATGAAGAAGTAACCAAAAAAATATTGTACATCTTAATGAGTTATACAACCTTATAGTTGAAAACTTTTTTTATTTGAATTAATTTACTGCTTGAAAATATGCTTTGAATTTTTTCTTTGCCTAGTGTCAAAATAAAACACTCGGCAAAGAAGCTTTTTTGCCGAGTGTTTTTTTAAACTCGGCATTACTAAGTCTTTTTACACTCGGCAAAGAAGTGCCAAAAAAAAACACTCGGCAGTGCCAAAAAAGAAACACTCGACAAACCCCTTGGCACTCGACAAATAACCGATTTCCATTAGTGGTTTATTTGATCGCAAGGTAGTGGCTAGTTCCTTCTATAATACTTAGTCCATATATGCCTAGAGGGGCTTTTGATCACAAGGTAAATGTAGTGTCTAGTTCCTTTTATTACTGTCATTTTAGCACCGAGTCACAAGGTACAGGCAGTAGCTTTTTATCACAAGGCACAACACATCAGAAAAAGAAACTTCGAGTTCATGTGTAGATCACTAGCTAGATCCTCAAAAGTAATCATGGATTTCTACTTTGTCCATATTGGAGACTCAATTAGAGCTTCACGAATTTGCATTTTGTGCCTGCTCGTAAGTACAACCTGATGAGCATGTAGTTTGTGTTTAAAATAAGGTTCAAATCGTTGGAAAATTAACTGATAGATCTAGGATTATCGGCTTGACTGAATACCTTGAGATATGTCACCAAAATCTAATAATATATAACACATTTATATATTTTTGTTTTGCTCTAAAATGATTTCTTCTTTCTTTATAAATATAATTATTGAAAACTCAAATCATATGTCCTAACTCATAAATATTTAGCCTACCATGCAACGTTCCTTTCCACTTCTGAAGTTGAAACAGACTGACAACAACACATATTTACTAGTATACCTTTGGGAATTTAAAAGCTCTCAGATCGTAGAATTTATTCTGTACTGGATGAGGGTCATTTAAAATACTATTGATTTCTAGTCTTTAGCATGCCAACGTTACAATCTTGTACATGTTAAGCTTTTTGAAATAGGTAAAAACACTTAAAACTCTCATATTGGTTCCGGCAGTTATCAATTATCTACTAGATATTTCAAGCTGGTACCTAGATGAAAAAAAACTACAAGTCTTGTACTCTCTTTATATTGTATAAAAGAAGTCGTTTTGATAAGGTTTTGGTCAAACATTGGCAATATATAAATCATGATTAACTTTAAAGTTGTTGAGTTTGAAATAGTGAAAATCATACAAATATATTTGTCTTGAAATATACACTTTCACAAAATTATACACATATAATTTTTAAATAAATATTTTTATAGAAATATGAAGCCATCAAAGTCATACTTTGGAGTCCTTTAGAGGAAGTACATGTTTCATTCCATGCAAATACAGTTTGCACGGCTAGTATTCAGGTGCATACAACACCTTGTTATATATGATACCTCTGAACTCTGTAACTTTGGCCCAAAGAAGAGTTCAAACGACATCCTGCACACCTCCATATATATGGCCATGCCTTCTGTGTGGCCAATATATCAACAAATTAC
Source organism: Microstegium vimineum (assembly GCA_022036555.1). Classification (NCBI taxonomy): domain Eukaryota; kingdom Viridiplantae; phylum Streptophyta; class Magnoliopsida; order Poales; family Poaceae; genus Microstegium; species Microstegium vimineum. Next base: position 2,328,292 of record CM039119.1, read on the forward strand.
TGTTGCTTTATCATGAAAAGGGGTCGGATGTTGACAAATCATGTACATGCTCACTAGAAATAAGGAAATATGACCCATGACTAGATGCAAAATCAAGCTGTAGATCCCTTGAAGCCTTGTTTTTAGTCTGAAGCAGTCGGTGTTGTTTGTCAATCCAAGCACTGTTGGGATCTCTATAATATAAATCAAGCCTCATGCACTCTAGCATTCTCGCATTCAAAACAAAAAACTTGGCAAAGTTAACATGTGATGCGTTGCCTCGATACTCTGTCAACACAATTTTCTTGAGACGTATATCAAGACGGCTAATAAGATCCTTGCTGTATTTACGGCACCACGAATTTTTCTCTCCTGCCATTTTTGTCTGAGAGAGCAAAACGAACATATATAGAATAGTTACAAGCAAACATTAATTATTAGAACATATACATGTATAAAATGACAAAATATTGCAGAGATGGCCACTCAATTAAGAAAGTCATTACCTTGATGTACAACTTCTCCAAGCAGGGAAAACATTTCATGGATTCAATAACCGCATCCAAACTAAGATGCACCTGTATTAATGCCAAGACCTTCACACTGCATGGCCCCTGATTAAAGCAGACATTAGCAAGGTATATATAAGCATCTCTTGGTCAGACACAGCGACTTTGGTCAATTTAATTATTCAGAGAAACTGAGAAAGGGACTTGGATCCGTAAGTTGTGAAAACGAATTGAGAGCACGGTGATACCTGAAAAATTGTGGTGTCAAACTTGAGCCTGATGCCTTGAGCTGATAATGGCCCTAAAGCATGCAATTTTGGCGCGGAGATGACCGAGACAGTGATTTCCATGCTACAAATACCACCATAGCTATCGAGAAGTAACCTTTCTAGACAGGGGGCATCCTGGATGATGAGTTGCTGTAACCCAATGCTAGAACGCACGACGACGCTTCTAAGCGTGGGGGACGCAATTTGGACACAAGAGCAGCCAATTCTACCATCTAGCAGCAAGCTCTGCAGGACACGGCATCCAGCGAGCAAGGCACTTAGAGAGCTTTCCGAGATTCTGACATCCGTTAGGCTTAGCTGCTGGAGAACCGGCAAGTGCAGCCTCCCGGTTTCGTCGCTGGCGTAGCCGCCGCCGGCGTAGTCTCGGTCTGGAAAAGTGAAGCCGCCGAAGCTGGCAACACGAAGGGTCGACGAGAAGCGGTGCACTGATGAAGGCAGCCACGGCGGCAGCCGATGAGGATGGCTAGCGTAGTGGAACTCGAGCTCCTGCAATCCGTCGAGGGCGTCTGCTCGCAACCAGAGGTCCACGCTGCCTTCGTCGGGCATGTCCCTGTAGTCGAAGTAGTCCTGTGGGACAGAGAAGCGGCGGCCGGGGCCTGGGTGCGCGTATAGGATGCGTGCGATCACACCGGCGTTGATGCTCCTGCTCCTGCTGCTGCGGCCGAGCGGCGGGCCGGTCTCGAGGCTGAGGTGGAAAGGAGAGCAGCGCCATAGGTGGCGCCACCGGGAGGAGAGCACCTGCGTCCGGGCGCCGTCCCTGGCGGGGAGGAAGGAAACGATGTCGCCCAGGACGCCATCGGGGAGGCTGCTGATTCGGTCCTCGTGGTGACGATCTTCCTGTTCCTCTAGTGTTCTTCTCGTCCTCTTGGCCCCGGAGACCATCTCCATGGCGATTGGCGGCGCGGCGGCTCGAGCGGATCTGGGAATCGCCCGCAATGCAATGCGTGCAAGGGCACTTGACAGTCCAACACGGTGGCCAGGCCAATATAGCCTTTCCCGTTATTTAATTATTATTATAATATTACTATGTTTGTGTCATGTCCATGACTTGCAACGGGAGCAACAAACCTTTCTGAGTGGCAGCTTTGCATCTTCTCCAAACGACCAAATGGATGTTCACTTTCTGAGTATTCAACAAGGGTCGTCGTTGTTGTTGTTCATGTTCGTTGTCTCCTTCGTCTGCAGATGGCAGAGAGATGGATGCACGCACAAGCCGGCAGGGCTGGATCTATAGCAAGCCTAACGATAGATGTCATGGTTATGCTGGTCTACATCGACCTTTGTTGCTAGACGCCATCATCGCCTAGATCCAACATCGCATGTTTGGTTCCTGGTAGCCCCATGGGTTTCCCCAGGTCAACTCTAGTGATGAAGTTGTGGACCGAGGGCATGGCAGACGGGTGTGGCCAGTTGGGTCTGCTCATCGGAGGAGTCCGCATCGCATCATGACCCTAGGAACGACTAGGACAAGGGCTCTGTACACGTGGTGACATCTGAGCTAACATGTGAGCTGACAAGGGGGATCTAGACCATCGGTAATTTGTCATATTGTTATCTAACCAAGTTTGCTCTAGTGAATTTGTAGAACTTTTATTAGGCTATTCACCCCTCTAGCTGTTTAGAACCTTTCACCACCTTTAGACTAGGGGGATGAGTGATAAGCACACCATGATGGTCTCACTAATGGTCTTAGGTCAGACATGTGGAGTGCCCAATTGTCATGTGATGTGCAGCCCGAGCCACCAAAATTTCCATTGAACCCCTCTGTGGGGTTGGGCACCCAACGTTGACCAAGCCCCAAACCAGTTGCTTGACCCATGACAAGTTGGGTAAGCATAGTGCTTCATATATTCTTGAGCTAGACACCACCGATGGATTGTCTACGCCCTACTTAGGCTGGACAGGATTCAACTTATCGAAGACACTGCCTGAACCAAAAGTTTAAAACCCCTACTATGATATCATGTTGCTAATCCAAGGGTTTTGAAGCTCGAACTGTGATAAAACCCTTAGTGTTTCAAAGTGTTAACCACCAAGGTACCATGCACCAACCACTAACCAATTTCTAACCACCAGACATGGTTATGAGTCCATGACAACAAGGCTATCAAACAAGGAAAGGTGTTATTTGGAAAACAAGAGAAAGAAACAAGAAACATAGTGCAAGACAACAAAAGTTCATATTTGCAAAGGATCCATAACATTTCCATGTTTTCAATGGCAATACATACATACATATCGCAATGAAGCCTCGAGCACTCCCTTTGCAAACAACAAAACCTAGAGAAAACCCCAACCATGTACCTCCCTTGCTTTCTAGACATATAAGGGCGGGCATGGGTACCCAAGGACAAGGTTGAATCCCAAAAATCTATCTCTCTGATTAAAGCCATATATCAGAGCAATTACTACACTCCCCTACTCTCTCTCAAAGGTAAGATCTCATTTGAGGATTCCAGCATGAAGAACTCTCCAACAGACGTAGGCTCTCAAAGCCCAAACTATGATAAAACCCTCTAGTATCTTGAGTGTTAGCCACTGAAGTCCCACACATTAACCACTAACCAATCTCTAATCGCTAGCCATGGTTACGAATCCATGACAATAAGGCTGCCAAATAAGGCAAGGTTTTATCTAGAAAACAAGAGAAAAAGAAGGAAACATAAAAGCAAGACGATGGAAGTTCAGATCAGCAAAGGATCCAAAACATTTGCATGTTCTCAATTCTCATGTGTGGCAGTACATACATACCACAATGAAGCTTGGCACACTCCCTTTTCGAACAACAAAACTATAGAAACTGAACCCAATATCTCCCTTGCCTTCTGAACATGTAAGGACAGTCAAAGGCACACAAAGACATGGATGACTCCCAAAAATCAATCTCTCAAATCAAAACCATAGATCAGTGCTATTGCTACACTCCTATACATTCTCTCTTTCTCAATTGTAAGATAACATTTCAGTATTATTCTAATATTAAGAACTCTGCTTCACATATGGCTTCAAAGCACGAACTAGGATAAACCCATCGAGCGTCTTGAGTGTTAACCACTGAAGTCTCACGCATCAACCACTAACCGATCTCTAATCACTAGCCATGGTTATTCATGACAACAAGGTTATCAAACATGACAAAGGTGTTATCTAGAAAACAAGAGAGAAAAAACAAGAAACATAAAGACAATGGAAGTTCACATTTGCAAAGGATCCATAACATTTCCATGTTCTCAAATCTCATGTAGGGCTATGCATACATACCACAATGAAATTAAAGGTTTCTTTCTTAAGAAAAATAATCTGTAGATTCTCTATATGCCACATAAAAGTAATTTGAACTAGTGTTTTAGTTTTTTTGCGCATACAACACATTGATCATGCCCTTCTACATGTAGAATTCCATGCATATTTCTGGCCTAGAGAAGCTTCGGAAAACTTGACGCAATATCCTGGCGTTGCTTTTAGACATCGAAGAACTGAAAGTTATTTTCAGCCGTTTTAGATCCTTCGCCCAATCAAATACTTGTTTCACAAAGCTTACTTCATATTGAGATCCTCTCAATTCAATGATTTCTACTTCTTGGAGGTGTTTCAACAGGACTTCCTCAGTTTTCCAATTTTCTTGCTCATCACAAATACAACCTGTTGGACAATCAATTTGTGCCTGAAACGAGGACCACATCAATTCAGTATGGCTACCTGTTAAGGAGTGTTTTAGATGACTCTAAATATGCTATCAAAGGCATCTTCAACATTCACAAAAAGGATTCCATATAGGCTTTAGTCCAAATTCTGAAGTAGTCAAATTGCAGTCATTTGATTGTTCTAAGCTCATACGCAGTGGTACAGGAAACATGATGTTATAAAATTCCAACATCCTCTAGTATTATGCAATGAATTTCATAATTCAAGAAGATTTTCAATTAACCTTAGGGAATAAATTATCCAATAGTGGTTTAAAACTTTGAAGGAACATGGACCAAGCCTTATTGTTACAATGTTACTACAATTTATTTTAAAGAGGGTGACAATCATAAAAAATCAACATATATTTGCAACCCAAATGACATTTATTAGAGCACCATCATGCTTCTATATATATATATATATATATATATATATAGGGGAAGGCTAAGCTAGAGGGTTAAGAGGATGAAGTCTTAGGAAACATGCCTAGAGAGTCCCTTGGCAGCATGATGGGTATAATCCTAGGAGGCATCCGATACATAGTAATAGCAGGTATTAATCATGGAAAAAGTCTACATAACCCCCTCAACTATTGGGGGTATACGTCTTAACCCCCTGAACTATAAAACCGGTTGTTCTACCCCCTGAACTATCAAAACCAGCCAAATAACCCCTTCTAGGCGGTTTTGCCTTTTTTCTTTTTTATTTATTTCGGTGGAATCTTTGAAAAAACATAATAAATCATAGAAAATTCATAAAATAGAAAATTCAATTTTTTTGGACTCCACATGAGTAGATCTACACATCGAACATATAATATGATATGCTTTAGTAAAAAGTTTTTGTTGTAGATTTAGATATATGTTTTTCTATAATTAATTATAAAAATTCATAACTGCGATTTTTGTGGTCCAATTGTGGTGAAATTTTTATGGTAGGCTAATTATTGTATGCTTCAAATGTAGTAAAAAATCATACTCATTGGATCACGTATAACTTAGTTATAGATTTATATATGTTTATACCTTAGTTAAATTCAAATAAACTTATAACTAAATTATACATGATCCAATGGGTATGAAAATTTTACTACAGTTGAAGCATACAATAATTATCCTACCATAAAAAATTCACAACAATTATACCAAGGAAATTGTAGTTATGAATTTTTCTAATTAATTATAGAAAAACATAGATCTAAATCTATAGCAAAAACTTTGTAATTAAGCATACCATATTATATGTTCAACTCATGTGGAGTACAACAAAATTAAATTTTCTATTTTATGATTTTTCTATGATTTATTATGATTTTTCAAAGATTCAACCGAAATAAATAAAAAAGAAAAAGGAAAAACCACCCTCAAAACCACTTTGAGGGGGTTATTTGGCCGGTTTTGATAGTTAGGGGGGGTAGAATAACTGGTTTTATAGTTCAGAGGGTTAAGTAGTTCACCCCTCATAGTTGAGGGGGTATGTAGACTTTTTCCTATTAATCATGCTACCCCCAAATTTAAGTGTCCACCATGCACACATGAAGACTGTTGTGAAACTCGTTGAATACTAATGTGGGGAGGCCTTTAGTGAAGATGTCACAAACTAAGATGTCAGAATGTAGTACATGAACATCACTAATAGCAACTTGTTCATGAACCAAGTGGAGATCAATCTCAACATCATGCTCTGATGTTGAACTGGATTGGTGGATAGACAAAGCACACTAACATTGGTGGCAAGGGAGCACACAGTCCCTATAGGAGTTGGCAAAGCTAAGAAGCTTTAGTAGTGCTATTAGGCACTACCCAGTACTCAGGTTTGCCACTTCAATGAGAAGCTAATTGTTGTCATTTGGACAACAAGGAAATCAAACTGGCACTAGGGACATAGTGTAGCTAGAGTTGATAGGCGCGTCTAGGCTACTAGCCTTGTCAACATCAATGTAGACCACCAGCTCGGGCTATTGACTGGGTGCCTCACACACCTACTACTGCAAGTCCGCTAGTGATGGGGCTACAAGCACCATGGGAGGAAATCTCAGCAATAGAGGACCATTATAGGGTTTGGGCATCGGCATGAAAGCCTACTAGGAAGCAGGGTATCTTGAGTACCCATCTTGAGGCCTTGGCGAGGTACCACAATGTTGTTATTGCTACATGCCATGAGTGGCAGAGACCAGAGTCTAGCCACATGGTGAAATACCCTATCTAGGGGTTGTAGAAGGATTGCAATGGGGTGCCACCCTTGCTGCCATTAGCATGGTACCAACGTCAATGATTGCCTCCATTATCGTTGGCTCTATTATTATTGTTTCCATGGGCACTAGCACCGATTTTAGTGAGATAATGGGGATGTCTTTTGTAGAGGAAGAGCCTCTAACGAGCAGTTGCTGAGACATGTTGGGTGCCAGTCCTCTCTTTGGTGAGTAGAGCAGTTCACAACTAGGACGTGGGAGGATCTAGAATTCCTCAAGAGCGGGATCATTGTGGGCCTTGTTGGACGTCGAGAATGAATGAGTGCACTTCATGAGGGCATTCATATGGGCATACTTCACACTGAGACCACCAGGGACTGAGGACAATGGCGCAGTCATGGATAACCTCTATCACCAATATCACCCAAAGGCATCAGCTAGCCCCTTCATATTACAAAAGTAGTCACTTATAGGCAAGTCACCTTGGACGAACATTAGAACTCGGTATCAAGGTGTTGAGCGTGAGGCTCGCGAACGCCAAGAACTAATGCCAGATGTCGATCCATATGCTATGCGATGTGCCATATCGTTCACGAATGTTGTCCTGGAGGTCAATGGTAACCATGCCAAGCAACTAAGAAACCACAACACAATGCATCTGACACCAAAACAAACACAATGCATCTAATACCAAAACATAATGTTAAGGTAGACTTAAGAGGAGACATGATCAACAAGAGCATAGGACTAGAGGGTGAGCAACATAATGCCATGCCACCTATTCTATTGGGAGGATACGAGTCGAGGAGCACCGACACTAGAAAACATATGTTTTTGAAGCCATGGTTTGGAGGTGAGTGATGGCGAATACTTTGTAGTCGGGGTGGACATCCTCGTCCCGTCGATGTTGGCAATAGTGACGTTACCATCTATACGAGGTGGGGTGATATGAGCTTGAGCAGCGATAGCTTCACACTTGAGAGCCTTGGCGGTGGCGCATCCTTCATCAAGAGTGGTGAGGCTGATGCAAATAAGGTCCTAGGTGACAATGTCTAGACGAGAGCCAGTCGGAGCGATGTCCTCCATGTTGGCATGCCTTGACTTTGACGACAGCAATAGCCTCGCTCTCATGAGCAGTGGTAGCATCATGTTCACTAGCGGTATCTTTCTCACCCTTGGCATGCACAAAAGCTATGGCAACAATGGAGCGAGACAGGGGGCTCATGACCATGGAGGAGCACCAATGGATTTCACATGAGATTCTAGAAGAATGAGATCATAGGCTCTTGGAAATCCCTTGATACATATTGGAGCACTAACATGCTTCTATATTCTTTATATGTGAAGAAGAGTTCTATTACAAATATATGTATAGACAAAGGCTAAGCTAGAGAGTTAAGAGATGGAAGTGACAGGCAACACACCTGGAGAGTCCCTATGTAGCACTCTGGGTAGAATCCCATGAGGCAGCTATTAATCATACTGACAACTGTTAGCTAGAACTCAACACAAAATGAAACAAATAATATAAACATAGAACAACTGATGCCTTGGGCCACAAGCCCACTAAGCAGATCAGGCGCGCACCCACGCATGCACCTATGCACTGATCCATGCCACCTTTCACCAACACCCACACACATATTGAACATCACACTGGCACACAGTTTTAGTGTCAAACCAACAACTAGAATGGAACTCAACTCAAAGATCAAAGTCAAATCTTCCAATGCATATATATGCTGCTTTTGTCACTTCCTAATTATTTGAATAAACAAGTGCAGTTTTACCTGCATTTTGCTATGTGCAAAGAACACAAGTACGAATCTTCTTAGACCGGAACACATCCTGAGCACATGGAATACGCTGGCTCCAAAAGCATGTCCATAATTTAATAAATCCAGGCGCAAGAACATAATCTGAGGGAGCACTGTTATGTTTCCCGTCAAGTATTGATAGTCATGTACGTCCTGTGGATACATAAGAAGTTACCCAAAAAAAATATGGGATGACATCGCATTTCCAAATAGCTGACTAGCACACACATAAAAAAAAGTTGTTATAACCTGACATGTTTGCATTTATATATATTTCTAGGTTTAATATGCTAAAAAGCTATACAGGCTGATTTAGTTGTGATGTGACATCCCAGCTGTAAAACATAAGAGAAGATACATAATGTCAAGTGAAAACTATAATTATTCAGATTTTAACCATTCAATTTTCTCAGCACCACTACTGCATCAGACTGTCCCTACAACAGAATTAAGAATTAAGCAAGTAGCAAATTACCCAATTAATACTGTAAACTCCAGAATTCTACAACAGAAGAATGCTCACTCACCGGCTGATTGACGAGTATGAGACTAAGACTGTGAACAGCCTTGAATCTATGCAAGAACCTTAGACATTGATTCTGTTCTCTATTGAGTCCTGGCTCATATACCCAAAAAAGTTTGGTCCTTAGGTATTCAAGTTGTCCTAAATTGCCAAGACGGACAGATTCTGGATCATACGCATCTGCCCACACCAGGTACACTATCTGGGGCGCTGAGATGTTAGCAACCGGTTTCGTCTGATCATCATCAAAAAGGCTGTATGCCAAGGCCAACTTCTTGAGATTCGGCGCGACAATGGTGAGCTGCTTCAAGCTCATTCCAAGGCCTAGGAGCTTTATTTTTAGGAGAGACTTGGAGTGGATCGAGAGAGTGTCCAGCCCGTGGGATTCCAAGAGGATGAGCTTCTGCAAGCACGGGCACCGTGCTTCGGAGACAGCGTCGCCGACGTTGCACGGGCCGTGGAATCGGACGCGGCGCAGGAAGAGGTTGGTGAGACGGCCGAAGACGCCCTGCGATGGAAAGGTGAGGCCTTGATACCTTAGCTTGAGCTCAATCTTGGTTGCTTTCTGGAAGCAAGGCAGCTCAACGAGGCCTCTGATCTCCCCGGCCTCCAGCTCCTCATCGTCGTCGTCGTCCTCCTCCTTCCCGGTGCTCTTCGGATCCACGTTGCGGTAGAGAAGGTCACCGACCAGGCGTCGCGCGGCGGCGGGAAGCCAGGTCGCCACGGTATCAGGGGCGGCGGCTTTGGTGGTGACGGAGATGCTTTGGAGCACCGGGGCGTCGTCGGGGGCGTCGAGCACGTCGCTGATGCGGTTGCCGTCGGGGGCGGGGTTGAAGCGGACCTCCGGGAGGCAGCGCCAGAGGCTTTTCCAGCGGCGCGCGAGCACGCTGGTCCGCGCGGCCTCGGTGGTGTCGAGGAGCACGAGGATGCGGAGGAGTTGGTCGTCGTGGAGCGCGCTCAGGCGGTCCTCGCCGCCGTCGGGGGCTTCGCACGCTTAGCGGCGATCTGGCCGCCGCTTTGCTCCATGGAAATGAGTGAGGCGTGGTTTTGCGCCGATCTGGATGTGGGCGCCGGCGCCGCTCGGATTTGGGGAAGGAGAGCGCGGGCGCTCACGTGAAAAAGAACTGCAGAACACATGTACAAGCACGTCGTACCTGTTTGTAAATTCTCCTTCTCTCGGGTCCTTTGTTACAGATTACGATTTACTTATCTTAAAAAAATGCAATTATCATTTTTTAATAAGCCAAATAATATTACCTTTTTAAAAGATGAATAAAACAATACTAACAGCGTATGCTTCATACCGAATAAACATTACTAGTAGATTAATCATATAAATATATTTGTATATTAGGAGAGACATCGATGTTGATACTATTTTATAAAAACTCGGTCAAAGTCAAGAGATGACATGGTTCTAAATTTAGACTTGAATTCTTTTTATGATTTACTGATTATTATTTGCTCCATATTTTTTAAAAGAATGCAACTCTTGTTTTTTGACGAGCTAAGTAATTTTAAGTTTTAACCAAGTATATGAAAGTACTAGTATGATATCAAATAAATGCCATTAGATTGTGTAGAATATATTTTCAAAAAATATATTTGGAGACATACATTTTGATAATTATTTATGAGAATTTTTATATAAACATGGTCATACTTATAGATGCAGAGAGTATGATATAGGAAACTACTGGCCACTGTGATTCTTGATTGGATATGCTAATTTTCTATAATAAGTTTAAAATGTTTTATGCTTGGTTTGAAATTCTTTCCAAGTGCGAGCCATGAGAGAAATATATAGTTTGTTTAGGGTATGCTTGGATCCTAATTCTCTTTTCTAAAGTGGACCAAAAGTTGTTATTATGCCCATAAATAAATAAATGGGAGAAATATTCAATGCACACATCTGGAGTTGCGAAAAGCTCATAGAAAAACATACCTAGGAGTTTCCCAAAAAAACTATACACATAAATAATGTTTATATAGATGTACATCGCCACAAAATTTTAGATTCAAAATCATTTGTAAAATTCATAGGAAAGTAATAATTTTAAGCTGCATATGCACTAGAAGACAAAATTTCAGTATTTTTTCTAATGCATATGTACCTATTTTTTTTTATTATTTCTTATGTTTTTTTTGGATTGAGTTTAAATCATAAACTTTGTTGCATTGTGTATCTATAGAGTAACTTTGGTCTATGGATTTGCATTGTTTCAAAAAAAAAACTGGAAACTTCTGAGTGGTTTTTACGAATCCACCAACACAGTTATCGTCTACACACTACATGGAGACGTGGATCGAGATCGAGATCGAGAAGAGGCGTGAGCGTGACGCTCTTCGATCTCGAAGCGAACTCTCCCGGACATATCTGCTGACCCCGGCCCGTTGGGCCGACACTGCAATCTGATTCTTCAGTTTCGTCATTAAGCGATACTTTGTCAGTTCATTCAGCTTCGTCAGAAAGGAAGCACCAGCCCGAACGGCTGCAATGCCAAAGTGCCAAACTATGTTATTCAGTTGCCAAATTCAGCTCTTTCAGTTATAGTTAATGTAGTCACTGTACCTGGCTCCGATCCTTCAGTTGTAGTCTACCAGTTCAGGCAACAATTCCTCTCTCTATTCTTTCACTTCTTGCTGTGCTTTTCTTGTGATCCCACATTCCCACCCCTGTTCCTGACAGCTCTTTCATAACTCTGCATCCAAATTCTTGTAAGCTTCTCATACGAGAAAGAAGGCCAAATCCTGCTTGAATTTTACAAGCATTCTAGTTACATATTGTAATTCAGGTAAATTCTATGATCTTTGATGCACTGGCAGCACGAATTGAAGAAACAATGAAAACAAATATCTCACCAAGACCAAATTCAGAGGCACTGCCACCAAGAACTGCAGGTAGACTGGAAGCAAATTATGAATTGCCAAGTCCAAATTTGGATCACAACTTTTAGGAGCTAGTAAATAATTTTAATGAATTCATGAACCCAGGCTTTAAAGTCCAAAAGGTGATTTGGAGCCAGATATGTCTTGGATGAAAAATTGGAGATGTCATGGTTTCGATGTTTTCAAGCAGTAGTTGCCTTTCTCCTAGCTAACTGACAAGATTTTATTTCCTATGTAAGATCCTGACAACATGCTTCTGTTTGTTCTGGATCCTTGCTAACTGACAAAAAAATTAGAATGCTTGCTTATTTTCAGTGTGCTAGAACAGTAGTAACAAGCTTTCTCATGCAGAACCTGTACGTCATTGCAAGATGCTTCAGAATTTTTAACAATTCACTTCAAATTAGTTTGTATCTCATATGTTCGTGGAACATGTTGGAAAGAGTGATAATTGAGTGTGCTCAGCAGTGTTGCATTTCAGCCTTGCAAGTACTTGAGCAAAGCAAAATAGGTTACAACCCTTTATGGAAATTGTCAGGTACATTATACAGTATATGGTGATATGGTGCATTTGGGAAAAGAATCAAATTGAGACACGTCTTGCTCAAGTATAACATTAATTGTTCCAATATTAGAGGGAACTGTATTGTCCTAAATACAGATCCATATGTTGTATTCCTGAGGTACTTTCATTTATTTGAAACAATACTGAAGTACTTTTTATGAGGGCTATTTTTTTAAAAAAAAAATAAACTCGACCTGCAGGATAAGACAACTCTCAAGAATGAATTTTGCTAAAAATACCTTGTCACACACAATGGGCATCTCAAGAGCTCTTCCCTATTTAAAGAAAAATATAGCACCACATCGGTATATAAATTACAGTATTATAAGAAAGAGATAACAAATACCAACACAATGCAAAGTGACTAAACCTCGATGGATATCCGTCCCACCTCAAAACCAAATATATCTCATTATTGGTACCATTAGACCTACTAATGAAACCTTTGAAAAGGGTCGTCCAATGAAAGATCATGTACTTGTTGGGCATGCAAAATGAGACCTACTTGATCATGCGAAGTGTCTTGTAAGCCAATAAATATTTTAGGAGTTACTGCAAAAATTAACTGTGCACCCCTTGAAGCCATCTTTTTTATATTGAGCAGACTACGTTGTTTTGCAATCCAGGCTTCGGTAATAATATTTCCATCTTCTACCTCAAGCATCATAGACTCCAACAATCTTGCATTTGATACAAAGAATTTGGCAAAGTTTCTATGTGACTCGCTGTTGCCTTGATAGTTTGCTAGCACAATTTTCCTCAGACGGATGTCAAGGGTGGCAATGGGTTTTCCTTGTTTACAATACCATACATTCGGCACACAACTACTTGTTGCCTGAAATTAAAAAGGCAAAGTGAAGATATAAATGTTGTAGATCAATGGTCAACCCTAGCCTTAGAACAATTAATCATCGATGTAATAGTAAGCGACCACGTTTCAGACTTTCACAGGCAATCACCTTGATGTATAACTTCTCCAAGCTGGGAACGCACTTCAGTACGTTAATAACAGCAGCCAAGGAAAGTTTGACATCAGATAAAGCTATAACCTTCACACTGTGTACTACAGTCATCATGCTAACAACAGCCGATCCCTGAGTTAATTAAGCATAGAATTAACACACCACAATAATCAAGTAAGGGTCCCAACACTGATGAAGTAAAAAAGATGCATGTACCTTCAAAACCGTGGTGCTAAACTCAAGTGTGCAGGGACAGTAGTAATAGAGTTTCCCCAAAATACCCAATCTTGGCGCAGAGATTACCGAGATATGTATATGCATTCTTTCAAAAAATAGCAATCTCTGCAGGCATGGTGCGTTCACGACAAGGAGCTGTTCTAGCTTGATGTCTTTCAACCCAGACCGCAGACCGACGCTTTTAAGGCTCTGGGACTCTATTTGCAGTCGAGAGAAGCCATGGTTGTCAAGTAAGAGCAAGCTCTGCAGGAGAGAACAGCCAGCGAGGAAGGCATGCAGAGAACTCTCCGAGACACCGACATCCAAAAGGGTCAGCTGCTCGAGAAGCTGCAGGTGGAGCGCTGCTTTGGCATCATTAGTTCCATCCGGGAAGTCGAAGCCGCTGAAGCGGGCGACGCGAAGGGTGGACGAGAAGCGGTGCACTGCTGCTGGCAATGGCACTGGCGGCCGTGGCCACCAGTACTCAAGCCTGCGGCTCGTGTTCATGTCGAGCTCCTGGAGTTTCTCCAGGGCGGGGGACCGGAGCCAGCCGTCCAGGGCGTCGGCGTTGCATTTGTAGTGGTGGTAGAAGTAGCGGTAGCCCTCCGAGATGGAGAAGCGGCGTCCGGGGCCCGGGTGCGCAGAGAGCACGCGTGAGATCTTGTCAACATGGATGCTTCCTTCAGGTTCAGTGCGACCGGGAACGAGATGGAGGTCCATGTTCAGAGGAGCGTTGCGCCAGATGTGGCGCCAGCGGGAGGAGAGGACCTGCGTGCGGGCGCCGGCTTTGGTGGGGAGGAGGGAGACGATGTCGCCGAGGACGCCGTCAGGGAGGCTGCTGATCCGGTCGGCGAGGCGCTCTTCCTCTTCCAGCAGCCTCCGCTTCTTGGCTCTCGTGGCTACCCCCATGGCAATGGTGCGCAGCGCAACGCGGGAGAGGGACGGCGGCGCGGCGGCCGGTGGAGTGGAAGATCGGGAATACAATACACAGAGATCGAGGGCTACGATTGTTCCATAGATAGGGCATTCAAGGCTGGGGCCACATGCCACTGCAATCTGATATATCGCAACCTCAACCAATATTCAGTACATTCAGTTTCATCAGAAAAGAGGCCAGCGCTGAATACTTCGATCATATAGTCTAATAGCACATATATAAATGCTCTACCTTAGCATGCATAAGTCTATACTTCAAATTAAAGGCCGCCCATGGAACACAGCCTTGCCTCATTTGACACTCGTTGGATTAATTTGCATGCATCACTACTGGAACAGCAAAGTTGCTGAGTGCTAGCTCCTTTGCCGAGAGTTTTATGTCGTGCACTCGGCAAAGAAATCTTTGCCGAGAGTCGCGCTCGGCATATCCGGAAACTCGGCGATAAAACCCTAGCTCTTAGCAAAGAAGGACACTCGACAAAGGCCATATTTTGCCGAGAGTCAGAACCTCGGCAAAGGCTAACTCTCGGCAAAGTAGACGGCGCTCACCCTTCTTTGCCGAGAGTCAACTGTCAAGCTCTCGGCAAAGAAGATTTTGTTGCCTTTTTATCCCCCCCTGGCTCTCGGCAAAGACTAATTTTTTTTCCTATTTTTGAACTCAAACTTTTTTTGCAGCCTTGCAACATTGTTAGGAAACCATTTTTTGAATTTGATACAGTTTTTATTAGTTTTGCTATATTAAGTTATTTTGTTTCATGGAGTAGATTTTTTTTTAAAAAAAACAACTTTGAACTACAGGTGTATCGAATAATGAAATTTCATGATTCAAAAAATGATATTAATGTTTTTTAGTGTATTTTGAGTCTGTATCCAAGGACAGACGTCGTAGTTGTCTTTTCATTTGTGGTTCGATTGTCGATGGACTTGTGTTGAACTTGTAGACTTGATGTTAATTATTTGAACTTGTGATGGACTCGTGGACTTGTTTGGATGCACTAGTGAATTTATGGTTATATCATATGATGCATATTGTGTTATATGCGATATATGTGATGGATATGAGATATATGTGATGGATATAAGATATATCCAATGGATGTGAGATATATGCTATGGATATGAGATATATATGATATTTTGTTTATTGTGATGGAATGTGAAAATTCAAAAAAAAAATGCAGGTTTATAGTTACTTTGCCAAATGGTCACTTTGCCGAGAGCTATACTAGGCAAAGGGGTCTTTTTCGAGAGCCATGGGCAAGGCTCTCGGCAAAGATGGGAAAGTTTCCCAGCTTTGCCGAGAGCCTTGCCCATGGCACTCAGCAAAGAATTTTCAAAAAAAATATATTCTTTGTCAAGAGCTAACTGTGTCGGCTCTCGGCAAACAATTTCCAAAAAAAGTAAATAAAATAATTCTTTGCCGACAGCTGAGATCGTTGGCTCTCAGCAAAGAATTTTCAAAAAAAATTACAAAACCCTTTGTCGAGAGCCAACCACGCCAGCGCTCGGCAAAGCAACCATCAGCGGGGACGGCGCTGTCACGATAACTTTTCTTTGCCGACGGCTAGCTCGGCTCTCAGCAAAGCCTTTGCCGAGTGCCCGACAAAAGACATTCGGAAAAGAAGCCTTTGCCGGTAGGAACTATGCTGAAAGCAGCTCTCGATCGGCAAAGCATTTGCCGAGGGTAAAAAAGCCTTTGTCGAGTGCCGCTGACACTCGGCAAAGCCTCTGTTTCCTGTAGTGCATAAGCACATTAGGTTATTTTTAAAACTTCGCTGAAGAAAAATAAAATAATTGCTCTAAATATATGTCCATGATTTTGTTTGCAAATTAAATATATATGTCCACGTATGTATCTGCACCACCAGATAAATTTAAACTCTGAATAAATTGTTACTTCCCAAAATCCGAAATTGCTCAAAAGCTTGCACAGAAAGTGGTAACTGAAAAGTTGCAGTAATAACAGGCTTTTCTAGATCCCTGAAGAGATGATTGCATTATTGCGATCATAGAGCACAACCAACACAGACTAATAGTTTTAGTTAGCGTCAACCAAATGACGACGTAGCCCACGTAAATGAGAAGCTGAGGCTTATAGAATTCTGTCAATCACCTAAAAGTTCGTCATCTCAATTGAAAGCTTTTCATGCTAACTTCAGAATAACACAAGAAACTGTTTCATTCTCAAACGTACGTATAGGAACTCAATTTGAAGCTTTGGTGTCATCTAAAAGTCTAAGACTTTCCTGAGTTTATGTAGAACACAGTACGTAGTTAGCACTTAATTTACATGACGTACAAGGTACAACACTGTGCTACTGTGCTTCTGCAGATGGAAAACAACCCAGTCGATAAGCATCGCCATTGTAACAAGCCGAAGCAGCATTATAACCATATCTAACTCAATCTACCGTGTCCCCATCTCCCTCTCTTTGACATAGTAATGGTCTCAAACTAACTCATGTCTCAAAATTTTATTTTTCATGAAAAAAGAGACAAAAAAGATAATAAACTAAGATTGATCCAACAAAAACTACATATAATCAGTCCACAGAACTGCATCATTTAATACTGCACTTGTGAATTCCTTGTTGCCTTGTGACTGAAAGTGGTGGTCATTCCCTCCCTACCCCTAAACCCAGTCAAGGCCTTTGTATCTCTTTATAATTAAGAAAATGAATCCATAGAAATCTGGACATGGAAAAATAAATAGAGCATATATAGAAATGACAGAAAATTGAAAGGAGAGAGATCCATATAGAAATAGTTGTGGGAATTCTCATGTTACATACAAATGCATGCAAATCAAGTTACTTTGAGAAGGAGTCTCCATTCAGAAACGACAGAAAATAGAAAGCAGAGATATCCATAGATTGGTGTGGGAATTCTGATGTTACATATAAATGCAAGGCAAGTTACTTGAGAAGGATTTACTAAAAATACCACAAATACTCAACTTGATACTTTGCATGGAACATGATCGACTAGCTTCTAAATAATACTCTCATGCATGTCGTTCCCATGAAATTTCTCTTTAAACCACAAATGTTACCAATAATACTAAAATCAGTATTATCAATATATAGGAAATACTCAACAAGCAGCACTTGGATGGGTAGACCAAAATATAGCACTTAGCTAGTCTGTTGACAAGTTACAATATAAGGAGCAGCGACGCCAAATGTGAAAACACTGCAAATAAGTAGCTAATCAGGATTCCGACTATAGCCTAACCTTTGGCCCATTTGTCAAACCCTATATATGGGTCAGCTGTTGACAAATCATGTACTTGCTCATACCACCTCTGGTCAGAATGTCCGGTCCCGCCAAAATGATATACAAAATCAAACTGTGCACCCCTTGAAGCTCTCTCTTCAATCTCAAGCAATATCTTTTGTTTTTCAATCCATGCTTTGTTATAATATTTACTAACATCTAGTTCCAGCACCATTGATTCCAGGACTCTAGCGTTCAATACAAAGAACGTGGCAAAGTTAGCATGTGCCTTGTTGCCTCGATAGGTTGACAACACAATCTTCTTCAGAGGAATGTCAAGGGTACCAATAAGGTTCTTGTATTTCTGACGCCATGCATTTGTCGCCCTTGACTCTTTGAACTGCAAAGGAAGAAGAAACATGAAAAATGGTAACAACCTAAGTTTAGAGCAAGTGCGAATACAGTAGTAACAATTGAGAAAAGAATGCAGATGGACTCTCAATTACAGAGTTTGTTTAGTCACCTCATAGTGGTGGTAACTTGCTGAAATCTTGATGTACAAGTTCTCCAAGCAGGGAAAGCATTTCATGAAGGCAATGACTTCGTCTAGACTAAGGCTGATATGTGTTAAAGCTAGAACTTTTACACTGGGCAGCACCGTTGTCGAGTTAACAACACTCGATCCCTGCATTATTTAAGCATCAAATAAATACCACTAAGGTCTAAGGGCAAAACTAACTGGATCTCCTCAACAACCAAGAATCTGAGAGTGCAAGGATCGATGCACTATGCAGAGGCATATTACCTTAAAAACTGAGTTGCCAAGCTCCATTGTGGGCCCTTCTAGACATTGCAGCTGCCCCAAAATCTTCAGTTTTGGGGCTGAGATTACCGAGATGAACATTTCTGTATAAAACGAAAACCCAAGAAAAAGAAATCTTTCTAGAGAGGGTGCATCCTCGATGATGAGCTGGTGTATCAAGCTGTAATCATCCCCACAAATACGTACACCGATGCTCCTAAGGGTTGGAGACACAATCCGGACGCGTTTGCAGCCAATGCTCTCAGTCATCATCAAGCTCTGCAGGATAGGGCAACCGGCGAGCAGGGCATGCAGAGAGGTCTCGGAGATTTGCACACTCAAAAGGCTCAGCTGCACAAGCTGCGGAAAGTGGAGGCCGTTGTTCTCGTCCCAGAAAGCGCAGCCGCCGAAGCTCGCGACGCGAAGGGTGGATGAGAAGCGGCGCGCCGATTCAGGCAGCGGTGGTGGTGGTGGCGGCGCCGGGATCCCAGGCAGCGGCAGTCGCGGCTCCCGGATCCCCACATACGTGTTACACGACTCAGTAGAGCCGTAGTGGAAGTCGAGCTCCTGGAGGCCGTCGAGGGCGGGGGAGCGGAACCAGGCGTCCAGTCTGGTAGCGCGGCGGGCGTCGCGCTCCAAGTAGTGCCTGGGGATGCGGAAGCGGCGGCCGGGGCCCCCGTGTGACGAGAGGATACCGGAGATCTGCGCCAGCTCGATAGGGCGCCGATCGTGGAGATCGATGTTGAGGGGAGCGGAGCTCCAGAGGTGGCGCCACCGGGAGGCGATGGCCTGCGTGCGGCCTCCGTCCTTGGTGCCGAGGAGGGACACGATCTCGCCGAGGACGGCATCCGGGAGGCGGCTGATGTGGTCCTCGTGGTGCTCTTCCTCTTCCTCTCCTATTTTTGGCCTCTTGGCTCCGGAGACCATTTGATCCATGGCGGCGTGCAGTGGCGGCGCGGCGGCAGGCGGCTCGCGAAATCGTGCGCCGCCAATCGCGGAAGGCACTCCTTTTATGGGCTGCGGATCGAAGCCTGCGACAACAAGTACAACTCCACACGATCACCATCACAGCCGTTTCAGTCAGTTTAATAATAGAGAGAATTTGCTCATTGTCATCAAAATCTATAACAATGTGCTCATTGCTATAAAAAAAATCATAGCTTTTAAATTATAATTTTTCATTCCCTAACTGTATGCTAGTCTTCTTTCCTTGACTGTCATCAAAGTTGTGATTTTTGGTTCCCTAACTGCCATTTTGTTAGTCTTCTGTTAGATATGATGGGGAAAACAATTTACTCCTCCAAAAATTTGATATCGGGTGCGTGGCGACGGCTCGGGCACGGGGCTTCAGGACGCGAGATCGCTGGCTGCACACTGGATCGGGTGGAGCTAGGATTGGGTTCGTCAGTCTTTTTTTTTTTTTTTGTATCTACTAGTTCTGTCGCTTTGATCTAGGGGCAGAAACATCGAGCAGATCACGCCACTTTGATGTGGACCTGCGAAAGATTAAAATCGGACACTCATGTGAAGTGAACATGGAGATACATATGACGCCATATATATGCTAGATGACAAATAATTAGATTGCGATTAGGGAAGTAAAGCACATGTATTTAACAGTGATGGCAGTTAAGGAAACAAAACATTCAAGCGGATGACAATAAAGGAAAGTTATAATTTTTATGGCAATGAGCAAATTTTCTCTTAATTATTATGGCCTACATAATTAGATGCTAACATCTTCATGTAATTCCATGTTGGAACTTAATTCAAGGCTGGGCCCACAGTACTGCAATCTGATATCTCGCAACCTCAACAAATTTTCAGTCCATTCAGTTTCATCAGAAAAAAGGCCAACGCTGAATATATACTCCGATCATATTTAGGGCACACACAATGATATAAGTCAAACCTCTTTAATAGTACTATCTTTTAACAAAGACTTATAGTGTACATGATATACTCATATGATTTTAGAATATGTGTATAAGTTAGCTCATGATCAAGAGCTTCTATCATCTATTAAAATATAAAAATAATACTTAGAGTTAGCTTATGAACTAGCCATTGTGGATGCCCTGAGTCTAATGGCACAATATAGTACATAATTGCTCTACCTTAGCATAAGTCTATACATCAAATTAAAGGCCGCCCAAGGAACACGGCCATATGTGCCTCATTTGACACTCCCTGGAATTTGTATGCATGTGCACATCAGGTTATTTTTACAACTTCGCTGAAGAAAAATAGAATAATATTGCTCTAAACATATGTCCATGTTTTTGTTTGCAAACTAAATATATGTCCACGTATGTCTCTGCACCGTCAGATAAATTTAAACTCTGGAGAAATTGTTACGTCCCTGAAAATCCGAAATTGCTCAATCAAAAGCTTGCACAGAAGGAAGGTGGTAAGTGAAAAGTTGCAGTAACAGGCTTTCTAGATCCCTGATGAAGAGAGAGATGATTGCATTCATAGAGCACAACCAAAAAAAAAGACTAATAGTTTTAGTTAGCGTCAACCAAATGACGACGTAGCCCACGTAAATGAGAAGCTGAGGCTTATTATAGAATTCTGTCAAACACCTAAAAGTTCGCCATCTCAATTGAAAGCTTTTCATGCGAAATTACAAGCTTCTGAATAACACAAGAAATTGTTTCATTCTCAAACGTATAGGAACTCAATTTGAAGCTTTCGTGTCATCTAAAAGTCTAAGACTTTCCTGAGTTTATGTAGAACACAGTAACTTTACATGACGGACAGCACTGTGCTACTGTGCTTCTACAGATGGAAAACAACCCAGTCGATCAGCATCGCCATTGTACAAGCCGAAGCAGCACTATAACCATATCTAACTCAATCTACCGTGTCCCCCGTTTCCCTCTCTTTGACACACTAATGATCTCAAACTAACTCATGTCTCAAAAAATTATTTTTCATAAAAAAAGGAACAAAAAAGATAATAAACTAAGATTGACCCAACAAAAACTACATATAATCAGTCCACAGAATTGCACCATTTAATACCACACTTGTTAATTCCTTGTTGCACTAGTAGAAAAGAGGTCTTTGCTGGCGCCCCTAAGTATTTTTACAGGAAGTTTTAGTTATCGTGCGTCAGTAGAAATAAAACGGTTACGAACCGCCACTAGAAATCAATTTCTACAGGCGGTATTCTTAAAAAAATCCGGCTGTAGAAATACTTGATTTCTACAAGCGGTTCCTTAAGAAATCCGTCACTAGAAATACCTCGGCACTGATTTTTTTTATATTTGTAAATGACCTCGGATGAAAAAACCTCCTAAATAAAAGTTGTAGATCTCGAAAAGTTATGAAACTTTGTAGTTTATAACTTTTTCATTTGAAATCATCTTGTCATCGAATACTGTAACACCCCTGGTGTTACTTTATTAAAATAATCATATCATCATATGCATAACATAGCATACATGTGATTGTTCACCTTGATATGGTATGCATTCAATTAAAGTAAATTATTTAATTGTGCCTTTGTATGCTTGATCACCATGTGATGCTTAAGACTAAAAATGATTTTCTTTTTTGTGTTTCCTAATTACTTGTATCTGTTTGAACACATGTGATATTTAAAGCTAAAATAATTTTACTTGAGTGAGCATAGAAATGCTAGAGTGATTATTTCATTTATGGTAAGTGTTTTAATCTCTTATACAAAATGTTGAAAATTGAATTTCCAAAACCCTAATCAAGGGGGTTTAATATGTGATCTAAACATGGAATTTAAAAACTAATGAGAATTGGACCATGAGTGTATTAGATTTTTTGTAGATCTTTTTAAAACTAAAAAAAGCTATGTTGAAAGTTTTTTTAACTTGTAGTCAACTTTTGAAAGTAATTGCATAAAGGGTGATTGATTTTTAAGTTTAAATTCAAATTCAAATATGCTTTTCAAAAACTAAAAAGAATTTGACAAAACTTTTATAAGGAAAGTTGTAGAGCTCCTAAATTAAAGCAAAAGTTGTTTTTGGATTTTTTCAAGTTTTACGAAAAAATGTGGAATAATTTAAAAGGGGGAAAATCAATTTTAAACCCTATTTCAAATTTAAATGTGATTTCAAAAACTAAGCAGATTTTGAAAATGAACCTTTTACAAATGTTGTAGATTTTTAAAAATTGAGCAACTTTTATTTTTGGATATTTTTGAGTTCAGTTCAAATTTTCAAAGTAATTTAACTTTTAAACCGGAGAGGCAGTTCTGTTGTTCAGTGAACAGTCGCAGGGGGATGCATCCGCGCCGCCGCCGTGCTTCACCGTCGCGCTGGCCAGCTGAGGCTTCCTCGCGCGCCAGCGTTGCTCCCTGCGTGTCGAGATCCCTCCCACGTGTCGTGTGCTTTCCTTCAGAGCCTTCTCCATATAACGGAGCATCCTTATCCCCGCTCCTCTGCTTCCTCTGTTTCCGCCACCGCGGCCCGCTCAGCTCCGGCGAGCTACGCTGGCTTTCTTGCTCGCTCTTGACAACAACCAGTGGCATACACATATCCAACATCACCTCTCGCACCTCCAAAAGTTCTCGGTTGAAGCTCTAGGCCACCGAGCCGCCCAACGGCGACCCATCTTCTTCGGCTCCGGCAGCTTCCCGCCACGCTCGGGTTCGTCGTGGTCAGGGCCGTACATGGCCTCGCTAATTCAATTGAGTAGCGTTATGTACTCCATGTATGATGTTGATCATGGTGCTCACCTTGATTCCCTGACTGGTAGTCCGTAGCACCGTGAATCCTGCACACAAAGCCTTCCAGCGCCGCCGCCTTCGTTCTCGACGACGACGACTACCTCTTGGTGCCGCTCAACCCAAACCAGCGCGCGCACCAGCACCTCTGTAAGCTCCTCATCCTCTAACTGTTCTCGGTTGAACATGAGATGCCCCATGTCGCTCTGCTCGCGTGCGCCGGCGTGTTCATCCGCCGCCGTGTCGTCGGCGTTCGGCGTCCGAGCAATCCTGGACGCGTAGCTTTCGTTTTGTTAGCGCGTTGCGTTCGAGTGGAGTTTCTGG
The DNA here is from genome assembly GCA_022036555.1 of Microstegium vimineum. Taxonomy (NCBI): domain Eukaryota; kingdom Viridiplantae; phylum Streptophyta; class Magnoliopsida; order Poales; family Poaceae; genus Microstegium; species Microstegium vimineum. The sequence continues at coordinate 2,351,903 of CM039119.1, forward strand.
GTGCATTTGTGAGCTCGGTTTGGCTGCCGGCAAGCTGTGCTCGCCGGCGTGGTCCGACCCGAGCTCGGGCTCCGCCATGGTCGCCGGTATGGTGTCCCTGGAGCTCGAGAGCTTCATTTAGGTGGAGCAGCATGTGCGTGGTGTTTTCGTGTGGGTGATGGTGTGCTCCGTTGAGCCTATGGGCTCGTCGCCGGCCAGCTGCGCGGCCAGCAGAGGTCGCCGACGCTGTGCGAGTCACTGTCGGGTGAGACCGGCAGGACAGTGACTCTGCAGGTCCTGTTTTTATGTTTTTTCCAAATTTGAACAGTACCAAATTTTGTTGTTTTTGTTTGAATTTGTTTAGAGCTCTAAAAATTGCCATAAAATCTGTGTATGTTTCCTGAAGTATGAAGAAAAATACAAAAATATAACATTTCCATGTTCAGTACATTTTATTTCATATATAAATGCTCCATTTAATTAACAAATGCCTTTTCTATGATTTTTGAATAAATCAAGTATTGCTCCAAAAATTCTGAAATATGTTTTGCAACATCTATCTGCTCTGAGTATATTACCTAAAAGGTTTGAGATGATTTTGAAGAAGTTTATAAAATCACCTTTTAATTGCTTATTTAATTAACTAAATGGAGTTGTTAGTTTAATTAGTGTAATTAGTGATAACCTTAGGATTTGAATGAGCTTTTGGGTTGATTGATGACCTTAGTGCATAATCATGGTGTCCTTTGGCAACTAATTCTTTATTTGATTTTTGTTAATTAGTAATAATAAGGTTTTAATTAAAGTATTAAATGATAAATGTTATAACCTTGGAATTCATTGTGCCACATGCTTATCTTGTGTAGATTCTAGGTTCAAAGGTTAAGCTCATTTAGATAAATTTTAATTTTCAGATGTTAAATAAATTATTAAATAATTGTTTAATAATTAGAAAACCCTGATTACTAGGTTTTGATTGACTTTTGGGATTGATTGTTGATCAAAGTCAGTAACCTTAATGACTTTGGACTTGTTTGATAAGTGATCATGTAATGCTTTACTTAGTGCTTTTACATACAATTATTAACTTGACTTCTAATTAATTAGGAAACCTTAATTACCTTGCTTTGGGTGACTTTTAAGGTTGATTGCTAATCCAAGTCATTAACTTTGATGACTTTGAACTTGCTTGATGTAGATAAAACATAAATCTGCTCAGTGCTTTTGGACATAATTATTAACTTGATTAGATTAATTTAGTTAAACTTTAATCCTTAATTAAGTCTTTAGTTTATAACTGGACCGTGAGGGAAAGTGGTACTCAAGGCTTAATTAATCTATGTTACCCCTTAATCAAGCAAATCTCTTTCATCTTTATTAAGCATCGGTTTAAATCATGAGCCACACGCTTTGCTGTCTATACCTTGGAACATCCCTTCCTTGACTCTAATCCTTGTGAATACCTTTGATTCCTATACTTCCATTGGATAGTATTTGTTCATACAATCCAGTCAGTGTCACTTGAATTTTCACTTTGATTGTGTGTTTGGTGATGGTGTCGTGATTAGACTCTACGGTGCCGTGACGAAACCGAGAGACTCCTGTGGATGCATACACATGGTTGTGTTGCTCGGCACGCGCTGGTATCGAGATTTCTAGTCGTGATCCATTATGGAACAACATCAAAGTAATATCTTCTTGTGCGCTTTTCCTTGATTATCTCCACATATCTTACCCAAAGATCCCTACATCAGACCTAGGTAATCAAGTTTCTTCCTGAAGATGTTAAGAAAATAATCTTTAAAGAACATGTCATAGATATAAACATTAAATAACTTCTAAAAGTGCCTTAGTCTTGCATAATCTTGTTTTATCTTGAGTAATTGTGTGTGATATATTGGTGTACCTTGTATGTTTCTATCCTTCGCATGCATATGCTTGCATCTTTACATCTCATTAAGGTACGATAGATGCATACATGGTGGTTATATCAAACCCGAAGACGGAGTTTGATAAAGTGGTTTTGAAGACGGTGATTGGTGAGGTTAACCTGAAGACCAAGATCATCAGAGTTAACCAGAAGATGAGAATTCATGGATTTCACCTGAAGACAATGTTGATGAGTGGATGCAAAAGATGGATACATCTTGGAATTCAAATGTCAATTAGAGCTTTTCGTCAAGCGGACGCCATCTAACAACTCTAATCTAGTGTTGTTACCCAGGCAAGCCCCGGTGCATTTAAACACTTCCTTATGTTTTCGAAAAGTATTTCTTTTATATTCTGAAAATGATTACCTATTTGATGCATTTCCTACCTTGATTATTCAATACTGTACCTTGATACCTGTTTTAAAAATACGAGTTCTACCTGCTATGCTTAGTATGCTTAGACCGGTAGAAGTCAGGTGATTTCCTGTCATCTGCGAGAATAGGGTCTAAACATGTTGCTTCGGCAAATGTTTATGAACTTTTGAAATGGATAATGGAATGTTTGGAGTAATAAATCGAGAACGGGCGGACACGGTGTTGGTGAGCCACAAGAGGTGGATATCTTGTGAGCGGGTTCTTTCCGCCTGTGTCGATTAGGAACCGTCCGATGTTGAACGCTGAGATGAGACTTTGAAGTATTGGCCACATGCTCAGGTAAGCTGAACTTCGGCGCCATCCACTTCGTGAGTTGTTGTGTACCCACCCTACTGGGTACTCTGTCCTTGGGGACGGGGTAGGGCGGTGGAGTACTATACTCTCGGGAGGCGGGCCTCGGTCTCTAGTGGAGGTTCTGGAGTAAGGTTGACATATTTGATCTTTAGGGATACATATGTCGTGTGATAAGGAATCCCTAGCTGGGCTTAATCGGTTCGAATCGTCATGCTCCTCGGTTATGGAGACTCACCTTTTCCTTCCTCATCGTAGCTAATGAAACTTAAACTGGATACTTATGGTACTTGAGTAACTGGTTTTGGTGGAAATACCAAACTTAAAATGTTTTATCAAATGCTCATTTACGTAAAAGCTTTGATATTGATGCAAACCTACCTTGATTCCTACTTAACCTGCACCGGGTAAGTCTTGTTGAGTACTCCCATACTCAGGGTTTGTTAACCCCTGTTGCAGGTGAAGGTCTTTCCTGCAAGGGCTGATGTAACTAACTACCGGTGGGCACGGTAACTCTATAGTAATTTCTTATCCTTATGCTTTTGTTGGAGGATGTTATTTTTAAGCTAGCAATGTATTTCAACTTATGTTATTTAATCATTTCAAAAGCAAATTTATTTGTAAACTCTTTTGAAAAGATATTTTCGCTGCAAAACTCTGTGTATTTGATACGTATTACTTAATCTCGCGATCTGGGTTGTAACGTGATTTACCGAGGTCTTTCGGGACACTCGGCGGACTTCCGAGTTCATATAGGTGATTGTATGTGCTTGTCAATGCGTTAGCGGTGAAAGTCGTACTTGATCTTGTATGAATAAGGGATTCCGTCACAAATACTACGTTCAAATTTGTCTAATTTGAAATTCAATTTTTTGTAAACAACCTCGGATGGAAAAACTTGCTAAGTAAAAGTTGTAGATCTCAAAAAGTTATCAAACTTTGTAGTTTACAACCTTTTCGTTTGAATTCGTTTAGTGGATCAATCAATCAATTTACACTCGGTTTAGTATAGAATGTGGAACCTAGACACAAGTGACTTATGGGTGGAGTGGTAGAGGAGGAATCGCGCGAGGGTGAGGTCTCGGGTTTGAATCACCACGAGAGCGCAGTTCATGATTCTACGCGAAAAAATCACGGAAACCTAGTGGTCTTGTCCCAGAATTTAAATCGTTTTTTTCTATTTTAAAAACGTGATTTCTGGACAGCCATTTCTACAGGCAGTTCGTTAAGAAAACCGTATGTAGAAATGACCCATTTCTACTGGTCCCAGTGCAGGCGGTTGTGAAAAACGCCAGTAGAAATGGCTTCACATTTGTACTAGTGTTGCCTTGTGACTGAAAGTGGTGGTCATTCCCTCCCTCAGCCTGGGCATTCGGTTAACCAAAACCGATCGGTTCGGTTCCTCGGTTTCCCAGGAAATTCGGTTACCTACAAACTGCTAACCGATCGGTTCTTTCGAGAAATGAGAACCGAGTAATTCAGTTTCGGTTATTTTTCGGTTCGGTTTCGGTTATGACCGAGATAACTGATTCAAAATCGAGCATCCAGAAAAACACAAATCGATAGACGAAATCAACAAAAAAAAAGTAGATCCAAGGCCACTGGAGACAGGGTTGCGTCGCCGCGGGAGGACCAATGCCTCAGGACCTCCACCCCGCGCACCGCAGGGGCGCCGCCGCAGCTAGGAGCATCTGCACCTCCACACCGCGCACCACAGGGGCGCCGCCGCCGCTATCGCTAGGAGCGTCTGCACCTCCACCCCGCGCACCGCAGGGGGCGCTGCCGCTGCTAGGAGCGTCTGCAAGATATCCACCTCCGCCGACAACACTCGCCGGGACTGTAGGCGTCGCCGGCTTGGACTCCAGGTCTCGTCTCGCCTAGTTGGAGAGGGAGCAGAGGGAGCAGAGGCTGAGGGAGCGTGAGGCCGTGAGGGAGCTAGGAGTTGGCGCTCGGCGGGTCACGCCGTGGGGCTTCGACTTCGAGCCTTCGACCGAGAACGGGAAGGGTTGGAGGAGCCGCCATCGGGCGTTGGTGGCGGCTAGGAGGGAGGACGAGTGAGTTGTTGATTGTGGACTAGGGTTTTGAGAGTATATATACGTGCTATGTCTGTTGGGCTGGGCCTTTTCCTTTTTATTACTGGGCCTTATCAATTATTTCAGTTAACCGAGCCCAATAACCGAATTAACCCTACTTATTTCGGTTACTTAGAACTAGGAACCGAATTAGGAGCCGAAATTTTTGGTTTCGGTTAGTTCGGTTCCGGTTATTTCGGTTCGGTTCTCGGCTATTTTTGCCCAGGTTGATCCCTCCCTACCCCTTAACCCAGTCAAGGCATTTGTATCTTTTATAATTAAGAAAATGAATGCATAGAAATCTGGACATGGAAAAAATAAATAGAGCATATGTGAATTCAACATGTAATATATAGAGGTATGGTTAACATCAGTGTAACATAGTACTGTTTAACCACATGTCTCCATTTAGAAATCACAGAAAATAGAAAGGAGAGAGATCCATAAATACTCGTGGGAATTCTCATGTTACATATAAATGCAAAGCAAGTTACTTGAGAAGGAGTCTCCATTCAGAAACGACAGAAAATAAAAAGCAGAGATATCCATAGATTGGTGTGGGAATTCTGATGTTACATATATAAATGCAAGGCAAGTTACTTTAGAAGGATTTACTAAAAAATACCACAAATACTCAACTTGATACTTTGCATCGAACATATGTGACTAGCTTCTAAATAATACTCTCATGTTGTTCCCAAGAAATTTCTCTTTAAACCACAAATGTTACCAATAATACTAAAATTAGTATTATCAATATAAGAAATACTCAACAAGCAGCACTTGGATGGGTAGACCAAAATATAGCACTTAGCTAGCCTGTTGACAAATTACAATATAAGGAACAGCAACCCCGCGCCAAATGTGAAAACACTGCAAATAAGTGGCTAATCAGGTTTCCGACTATAGCCTAACCGGTGGCCCATTTGTCAAACCCTATAAATGGGTCAGCTGTTGACAAATCATGTACTTGCTCATACCACCTCTGTTCAGAATATACGGGGCGACCAAAATGATATACAAAATCAAACTGTGCACCCCTTGAAGCTCTCTCTTCAACCTGAAGCAATGTCTTTTGTTTTTCAATCCATGCTTCGTTAGAGCATCTCCAATGGTTTGCCATTTGCACTTGCTATCCTTGGTTATTTGGCAAAAACTACAAATTTGTTTCTCCAGTGGTTTGCTAAAACACTTGCCAAATTATGAGGAGTTGCTATCCAGGGATGAGACACGCGCAAATTTGCGCGCAGTCCTCGACTTGCCATCGCGCGAGGAAGTCTGCGCCGCCCCTTCTCCCGCGCAGCCTCGGAAAATTCCGAACTCCTTCCCGCACGTCTCAATTATCGTCGCTCGTCATATAAATCGCCGCGCCGTTCGGTCTCCTCGCCGATGAGATCGAGTCAGTCCCTCGTGCCGCGGTGGTCATCGCCGCCCCGTCCTCTTGCCTCCGTCGTCGTCCGCGCGGCGTCCGTCTGTCGTTGTACGCGCAGCCGTCCTCCGTCCGCGTGGCCTCCGTCCGTCGTCGTCCGCGCGGCCTCCGTCCCTCCCGTCCGTGAAGGTATGTTCCTGGAACTGGCCAACTGAGTAGCAGTACTGATGAAGGCCGGTAATTGTAGAGTTGCAGATGGATTGATGAAGGTATATGTTAATCGTCTTGTGCATGTATCTGCTAGATGGATCCGCTCCTTTATTTGTCATATTGTGCATGTATCTCTGTTGTCCATCTGCTATCGTAATTAAAGACTAGTGTTCTTTTGTGCATGTACTTGTCCATCTGATATCTCTGTTGTTCAGAACGATGAATAGTTGTAGCCAATCATTCATTGCCATGAAAGTTGTAATATGCAAGCTGCTGTTTATATTTTTTTTTAATTGCAACAAGCTGTTGTTCAGGCTGCTATCCATCATTATGTTCAAGCTGCTGTTGTTTTTGTCAATTTGTAGAGCCTACTGTCCTTTTATTATTTTGTTCGGAATCATGAATAAATAACAAAACTGTAGCCAATCATTCGTTTCCATGAAACAGCAGTGTGCAAGTTATTATTATCGCAGCAAGCTGTTGTTTATAATTTTTTTAATTGCAGGAAGCCATGAAAAACTGTTGTTTATAATTTTTTTATTGTATGTTTTGTAGAGTTATGGAGATGCAAGTTTCTTGTCGGACATTCTTCTCAATGGAGGAGATGGTACCGTTGCTGGTTTGGACGAGTTGAGCATTGGACTCACTCAAGACACTCAAGGTCAGGACGAAGTGCAAGCTATCAAGAATACAAAGGGAACGAAGAGGACCAAAAATTTTCATTGGAAGGAGGATGAAATTATATGCTCAGGTTGGCTGAATGTAAGCAAAGATCCCATTGTTGGTGCCAATCAATCTCGTTCATCTTTTTGGGGTAGAGTTCATGCTTTTTTTGAGAAGCACAAGAAAAGTACAGCTTTGAGGACTGAGAGTTCCATCATGCATAGGTGGCTGACAATTCAGTACCAAGTAAACAAGTTTTGTGCATGCTATGAAGCAATTCTACGAAGGAATCAAAGTGGGTTCACTGTTGAAGACAAGGTACAAAATCATGTGGTGTTTTATTTTAGTTGTGATTATTTGTGAATGACATATACACTGACAATTTCTTGTACAGATTAACGAAGCAAAGAAGTTGTATATTGAATGGGACAAGGACAACAAATCATTTGGCCTTCTACATTGCTACACCATATTGAAGGGAGAAGACAAGTGGAAAGCGAAGATGATAGAACTGGCCGAGATTGAGAAAGAGAAGCAAGCCAACAAGAAGAAACAGAAGCCTTCGAGTAAGGTGTCAAGGCCGAGAGATGATGAAGTCAATAGTGAGGATCATGTCATACAAGTTGATTCTGAGTCTCCGGAACCAAGGAAAAGGTCAGAAGGAATAAAAAAGGCAAAAGAAAATTTGAGGCGTGGAGGTGGCGAGGCTTGCATGGAGGCTTTGGGAAAGATGATGGAGGAGAAGAAAGCCTTGGATATGCAAAAGGAGAAGGTCAAAGAGGAGAGGTTCATGGCCACATTAGAGTTAGAGAAGGTGACATTTGAGCTAGAGAAGAAACGGGTGGCAACCGAAGAAAAAAAAGCAGAAGCCGAAGAAAAAAAAGCAAAAGCGAAGCTAATGAAGGAAGAGAAAGAAATTATGTTAGCGGACATGTCCTCCCTCAATCCGATCCAGTGTGAATGGCTTGCGAAGATGCAACAGTAGATTGTCGAGAGGATGCGCGAAAATTAAGTTTAGTTCAAGCTCGGGTTATATCAATTTTAGTTAAAGTTCTTGTTTAGTTCCAATTATGAAACCTTCATTTCAGTTTATGTATCCTTAATTTCAGTTGAATTTTAGTTATCATGAATTCTTGGCCGGCAAATCTAATGGATGTGATAAAAACTGCTGGTACTACTGTTTTGACAAGACCGAGAGATGCTTGATGCAGATCGGATGACAAAGTTGAATTTTGGAACCATGATGATAAACGGATAGCATTCCACTTAATTAAAACAAGCTAATATAAATCTCGATGAGTTCAAACAGATAGTATTCCACTTAATTAAAATAAGCTGATATGAAGCAAAAATAAAACGAAATAATATCTAATATAAATCTGGATGATGGTTCCACAAGTGCTCGAGGAGGTCTTCTTTCAGCTGATCATGTGTTTCCTTGTTTCTGATCTTCCGGTGCGCATCAATGTATTCATCAAGTGTTCGAGTAGCTCGTCCATGAGCAGGTTCAACATTATTTCCACCATAATCAAAACGCTCGTTAGGGTCGACCACGAATCCTTCATCTTCCACAATCATGTTATGCATGATCACACAAGCTCTCATAATCTGAGATATTGTATCTTTGTCCCAAATGTGAACGGGACCTCGAACAATAGCAAACCTAGCTTGAAGAACCCCAAAAGCTCTTTCGACCATTTTCCTAGCTGCTTCTTGCGCTTTGGCAAAATATTGCCTCTTGTTCCCTTGAGGAAGACTGATCGACTTGATTAAAGTAGCCCATGTGGGGTATATGCCATCAGCTAGGTAGTAGCCCATTGTGTAATCATGGCCATTAATGGAATAGTTAACTTGTGGAGCTCTACCTTCTGCCAAGTTATCAAACAAAGGTGACCTATGCAGAACATTGATGTCATTATGAGACCCGGGCATTCCAAAGAAGGCATGTCATATCCAAAGGTCGTTCGAAGCAACTGCCTCCAAAATGATGGTGGGCTGCTCCACATGCCCCTTGTACTGACCCTGCTTATCGTACGGACAGTTCTTCCAAGCCCAATGCATACAATCGATAGAACCTAACATGCCGGGAAAACCTTTTTGCTCACCGATTGCAAGTAAGCGTGTTGTGTCCGCCTCAGTGGGATATCTGAGATACTGTTCTCCAAAGATTTCATCCACTGCAACAACAAACCTCCGTAGGCTCTCAAATGCAGTACTTTCGCCAATGCGAATGTACTCATCTGTGGCATCAGCGGGAACCCCATAGGTGATCATACGCATTGCAGCAGTGATTTTTTGGAAGCAACTCAACCCAAGTACATTTGCCGCGTCCCTTTTCTGCACAAAGTAATCATCGTGTGCTTCAACGGCGTTCATTATGCGTAGGAAAAGCTCCCTAGGCATCCTGTACCTGGAAAAAAATAAATTTTACAAACTCCAGTAATATTTAAACACAGATAACAAGTCAATCCGGAGTGAAAGAACACCAACCTTCGACGGAATAATTCAGGGCCATATGTTGGATTCACTGCCAAATAATCTTGAAACATCCTCTCATGGCCGCCTTTTCTATCACGGTAAATCATTCTACGACCTAGGACAGAGCCACCGTGTTTTTTTTCATTGGCAAAAGTATCAACAATTGCAGCAGTCCCTAATATCAAACAATCCTCATCATCGGATGATGAATCATCCAATTGCGTTCGAAGAAGGGATCTCTTCCTAGACATGATTCCTGAACGACAAATATATCCTAAATCAAAACCCCAATTCACAATAACTGAAAATAAGAACTAGGTTGCTGCAATAAACAAATCATAACTAAAACTCTCCATAATTCGTTGATGCAATATTATTTTTTGGCTACATTTTTTTTCATACGCTAACGTCTGAAAAAAAATCAAAAACAGTAACCTGAACATATTGATTGGAATCTGAACATGTAGACAGCAGCCTGAACAAACTCAATGTAATTTTTGAAAAAATCAAACTCAATGTATTCATCTAGGCATATTCATGATACTGAACAAATACGGAGGAGGCTGGGAACAAATAACTTGAACGAGATGCTGGGAACGAGATGCTACGAACCAACTTGGAGGACTCTGGGAACGAGATACTGACCTGCGTACGATGGAGACACGGCGGAATCAAAGATCGGCACAGCACGACGGCCAGGAGATGGAGACCACCGCGCAGCACCACGTCCAGGAGATGGAGACCGGCGTAGGATGGCGGCCAGCAGATGGAGATCGCCGCGATGAAGCAGCGACGCACGACGGCCACGAGATCTCGGCACCGAGCATATGAAGAGACACGGGCGCGGTCCAGGCTGAGCGTCGCGACAGTTGAACGGTTGAAGGATGTGGGCCTCCTTTTCTATTTTACCAAGTCCAAACGTCAAACCATTGGAGATACAAGATTATTTCACTTGCCATTTGTTTTAGCCACTTGCCAAAACCCAAGATTTGGCAAGTGCAAATTGGCAAACCATTGGAGATGCTCTTATGATATTTACTAGCATCTAGTTGCAGCACCATTGATTCCAGGACTCTAGCGTTCAATACAAAGAATGCGGCAAAGTTAACATGTGCCTTGTTGCCTCGATAGGTTGACAACTCAATTTTCTTCAGAGGAATGTCAAGGGTATCACCAATAAGCTGGTTCTTGTATTTCTGACGCCATGCATTTGTCGCCCTTGTTGACTCTTTGCACTTCAAAGGAAGAAGAAACATGAAAAATGGTAACAACCTAAGTTTAGAGCAAGTGAGAATACAGTAGTAACAATTGAGAAAAGAAGGCAGATGGAATCTCAATTACAGAGTTTGTTTAGTCACCTCATGGTAAGCTGCTGAAATCTTGATGTACAAGTTCTCCAAGCAGGGAAAGCATTTCATGAAGGCAATGACTTCATCCAGGCTAAGACTGATATGTGTTAAAGCTAGAACTTTTACACTGGGCAGCACCGTTGTCGAGTTAACAACACTCGATCCCTGGATTATATAAGCATCAATTAAATAACACTAAGGTCGTCTAAGGGCAAAACTAACTGGATCTCCTCCTCAACCAAGAATGTGAGAGTGCCAAGGATCGATGCAGAGGCAGTACCTTAAAAACTGAGTTGCCAAGCTCTAGTGTGGGCCCTTCTAGACATTGCAGCTGCCCCAATATCTTCAGTTTTGGGGCTGAGATTATCGAGATGAACCTTTCTCTACCAACCGAAAACCCAAGAAGAAGAAATCTTTCTAGAGAGGGTGCATCCTCGATGATGATCTGTTGTAGCATGACAATATCCCAACCAATACATATACCGATGCTCCTAAGGGTTGGGGACACAATCCGGACGCGTTCGCAGCCAATACTCTCAGTCATCATCAAGCTCTGCAGGAGAGGGCAACCGGTGATCATGGCATTCAGAGAGGTCTCGGAGATTTGGACTCTCAAAAGGCTCAGCTGCACAAGATGCGGGAAGTGGAGGCCACCGTTCTCAATCTCATCCCGGAAAGTGCAGCCGCCGAAGCTCGCGATGCGGAGGGTGGACGAGAAGCGGCGCGCCGATTCAGGCAGCGGCGGTGGCGGCGCTGGGTTCCAGTGACGCGTGAGCGTAGAGCCGTAGTGGAAGTCGAGCTCCTGGAGGCCGTCGAGGGCCGGGGAGCGGAGCCAGGCGTCCAGTCTGGCGGCGCGGCAGTCGTCGCGCTCCACCAACTCCAAGTAGTGCCTGGGGATGCGGAAGCGGCGGCCGGGGCCCCGGTGTGACGACAGGATGCCGGAGATCTGCGCCAGCCTGACAAAGGCCCCATCGTGGATATCGATGTTGAGGGGAGCGGAGCGCCAGAGGTGGCGCCACCGGGAGGCGATGGCCTGCGTGCGGCCTCCGTCCTTGGTGCCGAGGAGGGACACGATCTCGCCGAGGACGGCGTCGGGGAGGCGGCTGATATGGTCCTCGTGGTGCTCTTCGTCTTCCTCTGCTATTCTTGCCCTCTTGGCTCCGGAGACCATCGTCTGATCCATGGCGGCGTGGCGGCGCGCGCGGCGGCAGGCGGGATCGCGAAATCGTGCGCCAATCGCGGAAGGCACTCCTTTTATGGGGAAAACAGCCGTTTCAGTTTAATTATATTATAGAGAGAATTTGTTCGTTACCATCAAAATCTATTACAGTGTGTTCATTGCCGTAAAAAATCATAGCTTTTCTTTAACTGCCATCAAATTATAATTTTTGATTCCCTAACTGCCATTCTGCTAGCTAGTCTTCTTTCTTAACCGTCATCAAGTTGTGATTTTTTATTCCCTAACTGTCATTCTATTAGTCTTGTGTGTTACATATGATGGGGAAAACAATTTACTCCTCCAAAAATTTGATGTCGGGTTGGTGGCTTCTGGTCGGGTGGCGACGGCTCGGCCATGGGGCTTGGGGACGCAAGATCGCTGGCTGCGCACTGGATCGGGTGGAGCTAGGATTGGGTTCGTCTGTCTTTTTTTTTGTATCTAATCTACTGGTTGTTTCGCTTTCATCTACGGGCAGAAACATCGAGCAGATCACGCCGCTTTGATCTGGACCTGGGAAAGAGTAAAATCGGACACTCCTGTAAAGTGAACATGGAGATATAGATCACACCGTATGCTAAATGGCAAATAAGGAAGTAAACTATAAGTAGATGGCGATTAGGAAGTAAAGCACATGTATTTAACCGTCATGGTAGTTAAGGAAACAAAACACACAAACTGATGACAATAAAGGAAAGTTATATTTTTTTATGACAATGAGGGAATCGGTATATTTTTTTTATGGCAATGAGCAAAATTTCTCTTAATTATATATGGCCTGCATAATTAGATGCTACCATCTTCATGTAATTCTATATATTGGAACTTAATTAATAGTAACTCTACTAAGTTTTTTTCGATCAGATTTCCGATCAATAAAGCATCTCCAAGAGTCTTTCTAAATTTTACTCTCTAAATCACTATTTAGAGAGCCATTTGCATGAGTCATTTGCATATATCTCATGCGCACTATAGAAAGTCATTCTTGTTTTCTATTTTTGGCTAGCGAAAAATCCAAAATAGAATATGACTATATTTAGACCCTGTTTGGAAGCACACAACTAAAGTTTAGCTAGCTAAAATTTCAGAGTTAAACTTTAGCTAGCTAAAAAGTCTCATAGCTAAACTTTAGTTGGGTGTTTAGTTGGGTATTGAAATATAATATATGTATATTTTTTATGAAAATGTTTTTCAAGACAAATCTATTAATATGATTTTCATTTTTTCAAACTTAATAACTTAAAAGTTATTCATGATTTATATTTCTAATATTTTACTCAAATATTTTCCAAAATGTTAACTAATATGAGTATGAAAGGAGTATGTATTATTGACACAAGTGCCAATGGGGTGGAGTGGTAGAGGGGGACTTGCGGTTTGCAAGCGTGTGGCTGACTGGTGGAGGCCTCCTAGGATTAAATAAAAAATTCTATTTTTTGACCCGATTTCGGATTTATGAAAAATGATTAACTAAGACGGTTGTATTATTCTTAAACGATTTTGTCCGGCTTAGTGTTCGCTCCACCAATACAAAAATCCTACCAACCTCATAGAAGACTCAAGGTGCCTCGGAGATTTACATGGAGAGATCTGTCCCAAGAGATCCCCATGGTACTAGAAGATTGCGAAGGAGGGATGCCCTCCAGCCGCCAAGTGCGTAGGGCAACTTATATAGATTAAATGAAAATGATAATAGTTGACAACATATATATTTTGTTGTAGCAAAAACTCATATGATCTGCTTACTATTTTGTGGTGATTTTAGAGTTTTTCAACTTGTGATGTGCTTGTGGACAGGAAAGACCTTAGGATGAAATCGATATTCACACAAATTGACAAATATATAAAGCAAATGGTCTAATTTGTTCCATTGTCCCTAATCACAACCATTCCGAAGACAACCTTATGGGAAAATATCAATGGGCATCACAAGAGCTCTTCTCTATTTACAACAATATATAGCAACGGACATAAATTACATTATTCTAGGAAAGATAGAACAAATACCAACATAATGCGAAGTGACTAAATAAACCTCGACAGATATACCTTGAATCAGAACCAAATGTATCTCATTGGTGCCATTAGACCTACTAATAATGGTATCTTAGAAAAGGGTCGGTCGTTGATAGATCATGTACTTGTTCAACATGCAAATGGTCCAAAGATTTGCATTATTTAATACCGCACTTGTGAATTTCTTGTTATTGCCTAATTGTGACTGAAAGTGCTGGTCATTCCCTCCCTACCCCTAAACCCAGTCAAGGCCTTTGTATCTATTTATAATAAATCTGGACATGGAAAAATAAATAGAGCATATGTGAATCCAACATGTAACCTAGCATATATAGAGGTATGGTTAACATCAGTGTAACAGTACTGTTTAACCACACATGTCTCCATTTAGAAATGACAGAAAATAGAAAGGAGAAAGATCCATAAATAGTTGTGGAAATTCTCATGTTACATATAAATGCAAAGCAAGTTACTTGGAAGGAGTCTCCATTCAGAAACGACAGAAAATAGAAAGCAGAGATATCCATAGATTGGTGTGGAAGTCTGATGTTACGTATAAATGCAAGGCAAGTTACTTGAGAAGGATTTACTAAAGAAATACAACAAATACTCAACTCATCACTCGACAAAGGCTCTACAACCGTCGGCAAACCCTTTGCCGAGAGTTGCTCTCGGCAAATGTCTCTCGGCACATCAGGTATTGGCAAAGCGGTCTTTGCCTAGAGCCTTTTGTCAGACGCTCGACAAAAGTTTTGCCGAGAGCTTTGCTAGCCGTTGACAAAGAAAAGGTGTTATGATGGCGCCGTCCCCGTCTGCTGTCTCCTTTGCCGAGAGCTAGCTGAAATGGCTCTTGGCAAAGAATATTTTATTATTTTTTCTCTGGAATTTCTTTGCCAAGAGCTATCTCAAAGGGCTCTCGGCAAAGAATATTTTATTATTTTTTCTTTGGAATTTCTTTGCCGAGAGCTATCTCAAAGGGCTCTCGGCAAAGAATAATTTATTTTTTTTTCTCTGGAATTTCTTTGCCGAGACCTATCTTATTAGGCTCTCAGCAAAGAATAATTAAATTTTTTTAAAAAACAATCTTTGTCGAGATCCCTCCTCCCAAGCTCTCGGCAAAGCTAGGAAACTGGCCGATCCTGGCCTCGGTTTCTCAGCTTTGCAGAGAGCTTGGGGGAGGGCTTTCGACAAAGAGGCCATTTTCCCAGCTATGCCAAGCGTACGTGGCTCTCGGCAAATCGACCATTTGGTCACTTTGTCGAGTGCTGCTCTCCGCAAAGTGACCATAAACCTGATTTTTTTTTATATTTTTCACTTTCCATCACAATAAATAAAATATATATCATATCCATCACATATATCTCACATCCATCACATATATCGCATACAACACAATATATATCACATATATATAACCATAAGTTCACTAGTCCATCCAAATAAGTCCACGAGTCCATCAAGTCCACAAGTTCACACGTCCACTAGTGCACACGTCCACAAGTTCATCACAAGTCCACAAGTCCAACCATCGAACCACAAATAAAAGACAACTACAACGGAGGTGCCCAAGAACCCCACTAAGACGGCGGTATACCCTAACCTGGATCGTTCCGGGGTGTTTGAAGCGGATTATTCTAACTCGCTGATGGCAGATTGAATAAAACATTGCATGTGTCAAACAAGAAATCCAATAGGAGTAGCTAACTATTGAATTGTGGTTTGATCATAAGCATGAAAACAAAAACTTAAGCAATCATATTCTACCTACCCAAGTGCCCGGGCGGTGGAGGTGGCGGTGTAAAGGTCAGCGTAGAGTGCAGAGGACCATAACCCGAGTGTTGCCCAAGTCATTGTATGTATCGGAACATGGTCGCCATCTGCAACTTTGCTTATACACTGATCTTAGTCCAATTCTTATTAATTTTTTAACTGTGTTTTTAGGTCAAAACCCCCCTCTAATTAGGGTTATTTGGATTCAGTTTGAAATTTGGTTTTATTTCAATTCCAACATTCACAAACAATGCAAAACACAATAAAAAAACTCTTTTTAGTTGAATGCATAAACAAGTGATCAAGCATATAGATGATGCTCTATGCATATGATGACATGTCCACTTTTAGTAGTTAAATGCTAGAGGTGTTACAAATTTTTATGCAAAATATCACTTATTTTGTTGTGGCTTGCTTATTTAATAAATGGTCTACAAGAATGACTTAAATTTGACTATGCCCTTGTTTAGATGCATTCAAAATTTCAAAAAACTTTACAAGATTCCTCGTCACATTGAATCTTGAGACGCCTGCATGGAGCATTAAATATAGGTAAAAAATAACTAATTTCACGGTTTGTCTGTAATTTACGAGACAAATCTTTTGAGGCTAGTTACTTCATGCATGATTTGTACAATAATTATTAAATACAAACAGAATTCCAAAAGTTTTTGCTCCTATATATTGACTCACATATCTCTAGTACGCCACCTACCATGAATTGATGGAGCTCTGTTGATCGAGCCAGGATGAAGACTGTTCCACCTTGACATTGCCATGGTTGGTATAAGAGAAGGGACTAGATCTAGGCGTGGCTCTCATAAAGACCTCCCGGGAAGATGTGTCGGGGCGACGCATGATTAGGTTGTTTTAGGATTGTTGGCAAGAAGGCCGTCTAAAACATGAACGAACCTTGTTGAGAGATGCGCTAGGCAGCAAAGAGTTTGAAGAACTTGAGTTAGAAGATAAAAAGTAATAGACTTATTTTTTCACGATTGGATGTTGGATCCCATAATCGGCCGTCACCCTTTGTATTTATGGGGCGGCTGATCTCTCCATGACACCGCTACATTTGCCACTAATATTCATATCAATGAGTTCGTTTCCTGGTATGCACATGTATTTATTGGCTTACGAACACTTCCAAATTAGTAACTTCCACACGGTATGCACATGTATCTTCCAAACTCGTACGTTATGGCCCCTTTTGAGTCCAAAGTAATCCGATCCGCAGCCCACCCATAAAACGACCGCGATTGGTGTTGGCGTACGATTTCGCGATCCCGCCTGCCGCCGCGCGCGCCGCCACGCCGCCATGGATCAGACGACGATGGTCTCCGGAGCCAAGAGGGCAAGAATAGCAGAGGAAGAGGAAGAGCACCACGAGGACCATATCAGCCGCCTCCCCGACGCCGTCCTCGGCGAGATCGTGTCCCTCCTCGGCACCAAGGACGGAGGCCGCACGCAGGCCATCGCCTCCCGGTGGCGCCACCTCTGGCGCTCCGCTCCCCTCAACATCGATCTCCACAATCAGGACGCCCCTATCCAGCTGGCGCAGATCTCCGGCATCCTCTCGTCACACCAGGGCCCCGGCCGCCGCTTCCGCATCCCCAGGCACTATTTGGAGCGCGCCGCCCGCCGCGCCGCCAGACTGGACGCCTGGCTCCGCTCCCCCGCCCTCGACGGCCTCCAGGAGCTCGACTTCCACTGCGGCCCCTATACGCCGCTGCCACCGCCGCTTCTCGTCCACCCTTCGCGTCGCGAGCTTCGGCGGCTGCGCTTTCCGGCCGGATGAAAACGGCCTCCACTTTCCTCATCTTGTGCAGCTGAGCCTTTTGAGAGTCCAAATCTCCGAGACCTCTCTGAATTCCCTGCTCGCCGGTCTTGCCCTCTCCTGCAGAGCTTGATGATGACTGAGAGCATTGGCTGCAAACGCGTCCGGATTGTGTCCCCAACCCTTAGGAGCATCGGTATATGTATTGCTTGGGATGTTGTCATGCTAGACCAGCTCATCATCGAGGATGCACCCTCCCTAGAAAGATTTCTTCTTCTTGGATCTTCGTTTCATACAGTAATGTTCATCTCGATAATCTCAGCCCCAAAACTGAAGATTTTGGGGCAGCTGCAATGTCTAAAAGGTCCCACACTGGAGCTGTTGGCCACTCAGTTTTTAAGGTACTACTGCCTCTCCACATCGATCCTTGGCACTCTCACATTCTCGGTTGAGGAGATCCTTAGTGGTATTTATTTGATGGTTATATATAATAATGCAGGGATCGAGTGTTGTTAACTCTACAACGGTGCTGCCCAGTGTAAAAGTTCTAGCTTTAACACATATCAGCCTTTGTCTCGACGAAGTCATTGCCGTCATGAAATGCTTTCCCTGCTTGGAGAACATGTACATCAAGATTTCAAAAGCTTACTATGAGGTGACTAATAAACAAACTCTAATTGAGAGTCCATCTATCTGCATTCTTTTCTCAATTGTTACTACTGTATTCGCACTTGCTCTAAAGTTAGGTCGTTTTTACCATTTTTCATGTTTCTTCTTCCCTTGCAGTGCAAAGAGTCAAGGGGGACAAATGCATGGCGTCAGAAATACAAGAGCCTTATTGGTACCCTTGACATTAGCCTGAAGAAAATTGTGTTGTTAACCTATCGAGGCAACAAGGCACATGTTAACTTTGCCGCGTTCTTTGTATTGAACGCTAGAGTCCTGGAATCAATGGTGCTGGAACTAGATGTTAGTAAATATCATAACAAACCATGGATTGAAAAACAAAAGACATTGCTTCAGATTGAAGAGAGAGCTTCAAGGGGTGCACAGTTTGATTTTGTATATCATTTTGGTCTTCCCGTACATTCTGACCAGAGGTGGTATGAGCAAGTACATGATTTGTCAACGGCTGACCCATTTGTAGGGTTTGACAAATGGGCCACCGGTTAGGCTATAGTCGGAAACCTGATTAGCCACTTATTTGCAGTGTTTTCACATTTGGCGTCGCTGTTCCTTATATTGTAACTTGTCAGCAGACTAGCTAAGTGTTATATCTTTGTCTACTCATCCAAGTGCTGCTTGTTGAGTATTTCTTATTGATAATACTAATTTTAGTATTATTAGTAAAATTTGTGGTTTAAAGAGAAATTTCTTGGGAACAACATGAGAGTATTAGGGACTTAGGTCACTACATTATATGGAGGCTGGTGAAATTAAAGGAAAAAATGATGCCTGTACTTGAAAACCTGTGGTGATAAACTGAAGTTTGGGAAAGTTTTTTGAGGGTTTTCCAAAAATTTCCAATCTTGGCGCAGAGATCACCGAGATGACTATGTTATTGGTTCCTTGAAAAACTAGCAATCTCTGCAGACATGGCGCGTCCTTGAGAAGGAGGTGTTCAAGCTCCCTACCTTTAAACTGAGAATGCACACCGATGCTTCTAATGCTACAGGACACTATTTGCAGCCGAGGGAATCCAAAGCTGTCAAGTAAGAGCAAGCTCTGCAGGACAGAAGCACCAGCGAGCATGGCATGCAGGTAACTCTCTGAGATGGTGACTTGCAAGAGGGTCAGCTGCTTGAGATGCGGCAAGTGGAGAGCTTTGGGATTGGTCAGCTGGGAAGCTAGGAGATGTCGTTGAAGGAGACGTGGCAAATGCGTCCGAGAAGTCAACCAGTGGTGAAGGGTGTACGAGTTTAAGTCGAGTTCCTGGAGGTTCTCTGGGGTGGGGAGCGGAGCCAGCCGTCCATGGTGGCGGCGCGATCGTCGTCGTCTATCCAGTAGAGGTAGCCCCTGGGGACTGAGAAGCGGCATGCGGGGCCCGGGTGCACAGAGAGCACACGTGAGATCTCCTTGACAGGGATACGCCGTTCAGGGTCATTGATATGGAGGTGGATGTTGAGAGGAGCGGAGCGCCAGATGTGGCGCCAGCAGGAGGAGAGCACTTGCGTGCGGGCGCCAGCTTTGGTGGGGAGAAGGGAGACGATGTCGCCGAGGACGTCGTCGGGGAGACTGCTGATCCGGTCGGCGAGGCGCTGTTCCTCTTCCAGCCTCCTCCTCTTTGCTCGGGTGACCACCACCATGGCGGCGCGCCTGCCGGTGGAGTGGAGGATCGTGAATTGTAGTCGTCGAGCGACGAGCCGAATGGTCTGGAATCTCGATTCTTGTATGCTCAACGCCAATAGATAGGGCATATATGGCTTGGGCTTGTTGGGTGGTCTTGGGCCCACTGCAATCTTATTATCTGACATTTCCTCACTTCATTCAGTTTAGTAAGAATGGCTCGAGTGCCAAACTATGTTCACTTTCTGTTTTTTTTCAGAAGTGTTTATCTTTCAGTTAATGTAATCACCGATGCCTGAACCCCAATGGGGCTCGAGTCTTTGCTGTAATACTTTATATCCAAGAAGAAACTAGAACCCTAGTTCTGTTAAAATACAATGAGTGAAGTAGCTGTCCTGTGTACTTAACTCTCTGTTTTTTTTTTTGAGGAAATAACTCTTTGTTCTTTCATTTGCTGCTGTACTTTTCTTGTGATACCACTCCGGTTCTTGACAGCTCTTTCATAACTCTGCCTCCAAATTCCTATTTTTTTTTGATGAGTTGCATTCAGGTTCTTGTAAGCTTGTCACATGAGAAAGAAGGCCAAATCCTTGTCGGATTTGACATGCATTGTAATTACATATTGTAATTCAGGTAAATTCTATGATCTTTGATGCACAGGCAGAACACATTGAAGAAATACTGAAAACAAAGCTGTCACCAAGACCAAATTCAGAGGCACTGTCACCAAGAACTGCCGGGAGACAGGAAGGAAATCAGTCACCATGGCCAAATTCGGATCAAAACTTGCTAGATGGGCACAACGACGAGTCATTGAGCTCAATAAGCTGCTACCAGTTTCGTATTTTAAAAACTTGTTGCCACCTTACGTTGTTGCCATTGCAGACGGTGTTGGTGTCGTTTTCATTTGGATGGGTTGTGGGCTATTCACTGTTCATCTAAAGTCCAGCCAAGTTGAGCAGATAGGAGTTCAATTCTTGCTTCATGGTTGTTCCATATATATACATAAGCTTCTGCACACTCTAGGTACTACTAGTATTGTGGTCTTCTCTATCCTTTAACTATTCAACTTTACTATGCTGTGATTTGCCAATTGACTGATTTTTTTTATTATTATAGTTAATAGCATGAAAATAGAACCATTGTTTATGTGCTAAAGAACAATATGTGGCCTATTGCAGTGTGATATAAACCTATACAACAAATACCCCCCCCCCCCCCTAATGGACCATTTTTAGTATCTTCATACTTTGGATTTATTCATGTACAACACCTGTTATGGATGGATGATGGGATCTTGACACGGTCTAGATTTTGGCTGGGGTGCTGGGACAGGAAAGTCTCCAACATCCACTCAAAAGAAGAAAAAAAACAAGAAGAGAAACGGGGAATGGCATCACTACTATCTTTAGCCATGTACATTCCTTACCTATGACCTGTTAGTGTCATGTAACAACTAACAATGCAACAAATATGCATGGTTATTATCTACTCCCTCTGTCCTAAAAAAAGAGTCGTTCTCGCTTCCCAAAAAGTCAACAAATTTTATCTTTGATCAACTATATTTAACAAAATATTAATATTTATAGTACATAATTAGTATCATTAGATAGATCTTTGAATATACTTTAATAATAAACTTATTTAGAGATATAAATGTTGCGCATATTTTCTACAAACTTAGTCAAAGTTAAGAAAGTTTGACCAGCACGCTTCCCATAGCGACTCTTTTTCTGGGACGGAGGGAGTATGTTACAAAAAGGAAGGTGTTTTCCTTTAGATTGATACCTATCCTCTCTTAATGTCGAGTGTGGGTGTTAACTGGTGGACCTATGAATAATAAGTTAATGTTATTTTCCTGTTTGTTACTGTGTCTATCCATTAGCAGAAACTTGTTAGTCCCTTGTGGTGGTTTAGCCAGCAGTAAAGGTTCAATGAGAGCAAATCAGTTCTTCCATCAGCTTGTGCAATTTCCCCAAAATTTGTCCATTTTTGCAGCCATGGATTAATTTAGGTGGTGAGGGATCAAGAGGGAATATTTTGAGCGCCTCACAAACTTAAGGTGCTCTTGTGAAAAACCTCTATTGGTCAAAGGGGAATTTCTGTAGATAGAGTAGTAGTGGTAATGGCAAATATATGCCCCCAGCCTTGTGATTGAGATATGCTGGTCTTAGTATGCTACCAATAATTGGGGGTTCTGCCTTTTGTTTAATGGCTGTTTCTCTTAACTTTATTTGCCTTACCGTTGGTGTCAAATGACATTTTCTATCTCTAGTAGTAATTATTTTGTTTAGCTTTTAACCACAGTGTCGATACCACATTATATTACCCTGGTGCACTAGCACCAGGCCGGGCGCATAAAAAAATTGTTACTAACTTGACTGATATTTACCATACATCGAAAGGAATTCAGTATGTTGCTTGAGTGGTGCACCATCTTCAATTAGATGCTAGCTTCACCCTGGTTTAGCCTTGTTCAGCTTTACTTAGTTGTGCTTTGTCTATATTTAAATTTAGAACTACTTCAGTTAATAGCATGAAAACATAATATATGTATGCATGTTACCTATTGAAGAGCAATGAGTTTTTCATTACGGCCTAGTAATGTGATATAAACCTATAACCTATAAACCTATGTTGCAAACCCTTTATCTTTTCTTGTGATGGTCCATTTTTAGAATTAGGTAGGCATGCTTCGGAATTTATTCATGTTTTGCACCTGTTATGGCCAAAGATGGGGACCTTGATAGCTTCTCTAAATTTAGTCTGGGTTGCTGGCTGAGGGTAGGGAGGTGTCCAAAATCCACTAATGAAAAAAAAAGCTCTAGCAGGAAAGAAATCAAGAATGCCATTACATACATGGATTCAAGCATTGTTAGATTTAGTCTCATATCAAAAATTGATGGTGGAAAAGCAAAACATATAAGAGCATCTCTAATAGATTAGCTAAATCATTTTCTAAATGTAAATTTGGCTATTATGAAAGCAAAAATCGTCTCCAACAGACTCTGTAAATGACTCTCCAAATTTAGTAGCTCTTCATTCCACGATATTCACTCTCTACTTTTGAATAGCCTACCTCACTAGCTATCTAGTCTCTTCATTTTACAGAGTCTGTTAGAGAACTCTAGTATTATCTATTTTAGAGAGTAACTAAATCACTAAATTTGACTAGTCTTTTTAGCTAATCTCTTGGAGATGCTCTAAGAAGGGGGCAGTCATCACCTATTAGGCTAGTTTTTTGGTTGAGTTAGACCCAAGGCCTTAGTATGCGTGGGCTCCAGTAGACCCGGGTCCAAGAGGCGTTGACTCGTGGGTACAACGAGTTGGGCCACTATCCGCTGCGCACTCTAACAAGTGGTATCGGACCGAGCCCATGGTCGGAAAAACCTAAAAAATATCAAGCTAGCCTTTTGGATTGAGTTAGGTCCAAGACCTTAGTATGTTGTGGGCTCTCGTAGACCTGGGTCCGAGGAGTGCCGGCTCGTGGGTATAGTGAGCTAGGCCGGTATCCGATCCATTGTGCAATCTAGCAAGCATAAGGACCATCTTTAACCTTGTACATTCATTAGCACATGGATGGTAATATGTGTTAGGCAAAGGTTGCATTTTCTCTGTGGTGATTGATCAATCAAGCATTGTTAACTGGTTCAGCTAGAGATAAACACTACGTCAAAATCGAGCTTCCGCAACGTTGTCTAAAAGCCCTTCGTGGCGGACACCAATTTTGCCCGCCGTAGTAAATCAAATGATTTACCGCAGCGAACATTTTTTATTTATCGTGTCAGACAGTTTTGCCCGCTGCGGTAAATCGATTTACCGCAGCGGGCATCTTAAGAAGTCCGCCACGGTAAATATGAGGCCCGCTACGGTAAATCGATTTACCGCAGCGGGCAACCTTAAAGGCCCGTCACGGTTAATGCCACGGCCCAACAAGCCCAGTCGAAGCCCGTGTACCATCTTTAGTATAAAAGCAAACAATTAGGGTTTCATTTCTGATCCACTCATTCACTCCTCTCCATTCCACTCGGCCGCCGCTCTCCTCTCTCCTCACCCAAATCTGAGCCGCACATGACTCTCTCCTCACCCAACTCCATGGCAGCTCCCCACCTCTCCACCTCTCTCCACCTCCCCACCTCCACACAGGAGTCCCTCGGCAGCCGCACAGGGTCCCAGCGCGGGGCTTGCGGGCGGCGGCGCGGGCCACGGAGCAGAGTGGTGGCGCGCGGGTCCCCGGCGCGGGGCTCGCGGGCGGCGGCGCGGGCCACGGCGCGGAGCGGCGCCGCGCGGGTCCCCGGCGCGGGCCTCGCGGACGGCCACGGCGCGCGGCTCGCAGGCGCGGCGGGGCGCAGGTCCCCGGCGCGGGCCACGGCTCGCAGAGGCGCGGCGGCGCTTGCGCATGGTCACGGCAGCGCTGCAAGGACCGGATCCGGCGACGGCGGCGGCACTAGGCTCAGTGGGCCTGTCGATGGGCTCAGCGGGCTTCTAGGGTTTTTTCTTTTCTTTTTATTTTTTTGGAAGGATTGACCGCAGCGAGCTTCTTATGTTACCCGCTGCGGTTAATCGTTTTTTTCGCAGCGGGCACTTGCGACCGCCACGGTAAACGCCACATTTACCGTGGCCTTGTCATCGCAGCGGACGCGATTGCCCGCTGCGAAAAACGGATTTTGACCGACACGCAAAATCCGTTTTGACGTAGTGAAATGAGTTAGTATTCTTTGCCTGTTTGGTTTGCCATTAGCATCAAACTATAGGTCCCTCTTTAATTTGTTTGTTAAAAATAAATATTTAGGGCAATCCTACTCCTCAATTGTCTCATACATTATTTGTTTAAATTTGTGAATTTCTGCAGCACTGGCACACCTATACAAACGAGGCGGGAGAAAGAGAAAATGGCTTGAGTGCTTTGAAGAACTCAAGTTGCTCATGTGATGGTTTTTCTTAGCCAAGGGGAAAATTAGATAATAATACTAGTAGTAGTGGAAAATGGTATCTGCTTTACGATGAGATAACTTTTGAGCTTCAGGGAGGCTTGTTCTCCGTTGTGTTTAAGGGTATTTTTGTTTTCTTCTTAATTTTGCTTGTTTGATTGTTGGTGTCATGTTCTATCAGACTCGCTACCTTAACCCATGCATTTATCCTACTGTGTAATGCAGCTTGCAATGAAAAGCTATAATGAACATGTTTCCTTTTGTCTCAAGAAAATGAAAATATAAAGTTAAAATATCATAATTCAATATCATATTTTTTATCTAATTAAATATCATGTTACTCCTACCTAATTGTAGTTTTATTAGTCAACATTATGTGGCTTGAAATTGATTTGACATTTGGAAACTTTTTAATTTATGATTATGCTATCCCATTTTGTTGCTAATCTGAGAAACATTCAAACTCAGACACTTTTTATTTGTTTAAATTTGGATCTCCAATATATTGCTGGAAAAAGATCACTAGATACCATTGAGCTTGAGCTTGAGCGCTTGAGAAACATTCAAACTCAAACACTTTTTATATTGCTGGAAAAAGATCACTGGAATTCGTGATTCGTGGCATGTCTAGCAGCAGAGTAAAGATATCTCAATGGTGATTGGTGAGGGGAGGAGGGAAGGGTGGTGAATGGTGAGGTGGACTTGCTAAGCAACTGGGTTGATATTGATATAGGCTAGGGAAGAGACCAGCAAAAAAACACTTTCTTTCTGTCTTGATAAATTATATCGCTGGTTTTCAATTCATAAGTGAGAAGCACATGGAAAAATTAATTTTGGGAATGTTGCAATGGCACATCTTCTCACTTTATAAAGAAACAATATAGGAATATAACTAAATACTTGAATCTTAAAATGAAGATCCATAATTCTTCATATATATAAACAAACACACCAAGTATATATAATTGCAAACAGCTAGCTTATAAAATATCCTCGCAACTTATGAAATAACATACAACATGGGAAAATAGCAAATATGTTTCCACTTTTCAGCATTGTAGGATATGTAGGAATGTCAATCAATATTAATTGGCACACAGCATTGTGCATCATGCCCAGAGGGCTTTATATCACTTCATGACAATGCTCACTATCAACCTTTTCATCGGAGTCACCCAATTGAGCTATGACAGCACAAAAGAAACTTCATGTCCAGATCATCAAAACACATCATGCATTTATGTCCTTCTGATCAGGTGGTTCAACTAGAGTTCCCAACATTTCCATATTGCGTCTGCTCACGGGTACAACCTGTACAACCTGATGAGCGAGCATGCAGTTCGCGCCTGAAACAACAAGGACAAAATCTTAGGAAAATCAACTGATATTATTCTGTTAGATAAGAGAGGAAGTCCTAAGAGATTATCAGACTAAAATACATTGAGGTATATCACCAAAAGCTAATAATAGTTTGCAGAATTATGATTATTCAGGTATTAAAATGTTTTCTTCTTATTTTTAATAAATAAAATTAATAAATCTTCTGGCAGCATTCTATCAATGGCTTGCATCCCAGACAATATTCAGTTGCCATAGGGGCCTGGGTTGTCATTGGAAGCTATCAAATAGCCAAATCTAGTTAAAAAAAGAATCTGGTTCATCAATATTCACCTTACCATGCAAACATTTCTCTTCGTACATTTTAAATATAACAACAGCAATCAGAAAAACAAACACATAATTACAACCCAAGTATAGTATGGCAATTTGTCAAAACTATGGAAGTATCAGCATGTATAAAACATCTAAGACAACTCAACTCTTATAGATAAGAAAAACATAGCATTACCTCCAAGTCAGGATAAGAGCTTATCATGGTAATTAGAGGACCCAGTCATGAAACATTAGAAAGGGGTCGGCTGTTGACACATCATGTACTTGCTCGGCACACACAAAGGGATTAGGCCGAGTCAAGCCGTCATTGGACACAAGTTCAAGATGCATCTCCCTTGAAGCCTTATTTTTTATTTTGAGCAGTTTGTGTTGTTTGTCAATCCATGCACTACTAGGATTTGCAACAAATAACTCAAGCCTAATGGACTCTAGCAATCTTGCATTCAAGACAAAGAACTTAGCAAAGTTCACATGTGACGTGTTTCCACGATAGTTTGTCAACACAAGTTTCTTCAAAGGAATTTGAAGAGTTGCAATAAAATTCCTTTTTTTATGATACCCCACATTTTTCTCCCCTGCCATTTTTGTCTGAAAAAGCAAAATGAACAAAGAATTGTCACAAACTAGCATTAAAACATGTATTTAATGCAATAGTGACAAAAGCATATAGATGGACAAACAACTATAGAGTAAGTTTAGTCACCTTGATGTATAATTTCTCCAAGCATGGAAAACATTGCAAAAATTCAATAACTACATGCAAACTAAGATGCTTTTGTGTTAATGCCAGGACCTTCACATTGTGCACCACTTTCATCAAGCTAACAAAGTGTGGTCCCTGAGTAAAGCACAGGTAACTACGGTTAGAATCATAGTCAAACATAGGAACTTTTGTTCATCTGTTTGGAGAAAGGAACTAGGATCCATGATGAACATGAAAGTGAGAAGCATGGTGATACCTGAAAAAATGTGGTGAAAAACTTGACACTAAAGTTGTGAGTCGATATTGGCCCCAAAACATGCAACTTTGGTGCTGAGATCACTGAGATGGAGGTTTTCATGCTATTGAAGTTTTGAAAATAAAGTAACCTCTCTAGACAAGGAGCGTCGTCGATAATTAGTTGTGGCAATGCAAAGTTTAAATGACCAGGATGCACGCCGATGCTTCTAAGGGTTGGTGACACAATTTGGATGCGAGAGCAACCCATTTGGCCAGTTAGCAACAAGCTCTCCAAGATAGGACAAGAAGCAAGCAAGGAATGTAGATAACTCTCTGAGATGTTGACATCAGAAAGGCTCAAGTTCTTAAGAAGTGGAAAGTGGAGCCCATGGGCACTATTTCCACCTAAGAAATTACAGTGGCCAAAACCTGCAACACGAAGGGTTGATGAGAAGCGATGTATTAATGTAGGTAGTGGTGGGATCCGTGCACAACGACGGTCATGCTGGAACTCAAGCTCTTGTAGTTTGTCAAGGGTAGGGAACCGGAGCCACCTATCCAAGGTCATGGTAGGGTTGTCCCTATAGTATAGGTAGACCTCAGGGATGGACAAGCGGCGGATGGGGCACTGATGTGTGGAGAGGATACTCAAGATTACTCTAGTGGGGATATACCTGGGAAAGGGGGGTTCATCGAGGTTGGGGCTGAGGTCAAGGTTGAGAGGAGCGGAGCGCCAGATCTGGCACCAGCGGGAGGAGAGGACCTGCGTACGGGCACCATCCTTGGTGGGAAGAAGGGAGATGATGTCTCCAAGGATGGCGTCAGGGAGGCGGCTGATGTAGTCGATGCGCTCTTCCTCTTCCCCAAGTTTCCTCCGCCTCCTCTTGGATCTGAAGACCACCTCCATGACAGGATGGTGGTGCAATGGCGGCAGAGGATTAGAGAAATGCTAGTCAAATTAGAAATGGTACTTAGGTATAACACACAACACCAAGCAAAAAAAAAACTCCAGCTAATTAATTTCTTGCCAAAAATTGCATGGGGCCACTCCTCATTTACCAAATTTACAAATGCCCACAACTTGGCACTGGAGATGGGAAAACACTTTTTTGCCATTTTTCTAATTTGTCATGTTGTCTCACGCTACAACGTGTTTCTTCTATAAAAAAAACTTTTCCCAAACTCGATTGCTTAATTGCTCTAGCTTGAGTTGTTTCAACACCTAGAGCCCATTTCTTAGCACTACTCACTTCTCCTTCCCTCCATCTATTTTGTGGCTCTAGCTTATCATTCATTTTCTCCCATCAAGACCTAATCTACCTTGATGATTAGTGTGACGAGGTCTAAGTCCCATACACCCCATGATGGCACCCCTCCCCATCTAGCACACATGAAGGCAATGATAGGAGCATCTTGTCCAATGCATCTATCCACATCATATTGTGCCAGTTTCACTATGGTCAATCTCCAACCTGTCTACTTGAAAAGTGTTCATCAAGCCAGCTTAACAATGTGAGTATAGATCCACATCTTCACCTCATCATAGACCACCAAGCTTGGATCTTCATGCTCAATGCAAAGCTAAGGTGATAAAAGAGCTTATCATCATGCCCATATTGAGGAGGAGTGCCAGCTCATCAACAACAACAACCATAATAGTAGGCATTAATCGCATATAATCCTAAGATGATCCCAAGGGGTACTTGGCCTTTGCACAATGTCCCAATGCAGACTAAATACCATGC
The DNA here is from genome assembly GCA_022036555.1 of Microstegium vimineum. Taxonomy (NCBI): domain Eukaryota; kingdom Viridiplantae; phylum Streptophyta; class Magnoliopsida; order Poales; family Poaceae; genus Microstegium; species Microstegium vimineum. The sequence continues at coordinate 2,381,032 of CM039119.1, forward strand.
CCATTCTACACATCTATGTTAAGGGAGCTCAAGAACACATCCTTAATGTTGATTCATGTCATGTTATAGATATAGTTGAACCAGGGGTAGACATTGTTGAGAAGTAATGTGATGGTGATCTGCAAGTTCTACATGATGGGTTCCATGTATTCTAGTGAGAGTAGGTAGTTTACAATGGTGACACTCTACACCATAGTGGACACCTTTATGCTGCTAAGCCCATCATGGCTGAGTTCATTGTTTATGTTCTACATGGTTCGGATGATTTTGTTGGTGTCCCTCACAACCACCTTGTTGCCAACAATGAGATAGAAAAAGGAAGTTCCCTAGAAGTCTTGGATGTTGTTCTAGACACAGAAGGTTATGGTTCTAGGATTAGAGGTGATGGAGCATAGGTGACTCTACTTACTATCTATTTGAAGCAAGGGCAGTGATGTATGAACTATGGAAGAGATGGGAAATGAAGGCTAACAAATGCTATGGAAAAAAAATAGGAGTGGTAAAAAATAACAGACAAACAAAAACCCAACTGAAAGAGCTAGAATCGATAATGAACGAAACAAAAACAAAATATTCAGTTACCTCACGAACCAAAATATGCTTGGTTAATCAAAAGATTAAGGACATATAGATATTCCCAATAATAGCCTATCCCACTAGTCTAGCACACACATATATTGCTTCTCTAGCCTTAGATGCCTTGCAATAGCTATTGCGGTAGCTATATCAGCTGCTACTATATTGTTGTTTAGTACTTGCATGCCTTGCAGCATTAGAGATGCAAATCTCGCATTCACTACCCAAGGACAAGCTATCCACTGCTACATCACATGATCCAGACATTGCTGAAGCAAGCACCACACCAACCAGATGTCGTAGACTCATGCGAACCAGTTGTGCCAATCACATCCTCCAACAATTTATCGTCTCTTAAATACATGTCAAATATGTGTATAATTTAGTAACACTATGACTTGAGTTGTTTTTGACACTTCTAACATCACTCTAATGTTAACTTGTCATCCCTAACAGTGGCGCCAGAAATGTGGTATAAAATCGTGCCCCTAATTATGAATAAAAGTTATTCGCAAGCGCAGAGATTGAAGATCGTCGTAGCATTTCACCTAGAATAATTATAAGCATCCTTATTTATATTTTACCTAGGAAAGTACAAATAAAAGCTTACTACCAAGAATGATCAGAGGAGCTAGATGGATAATTTAGCTATAACCTTTTCTACATATAATAGGAACATGGAAGATAACTTTACCAGTGCAATTCTACTCATGATAGGGATCAAGCAATAAGATAAATATAATAAATGGTAAATAAGCAAGCAGACAAGCATTCCATAATTCAACTTCATAGTCACACATTATTTCTAGGGTCATTAGTGCTACATTAATAACTAGACATGATAACTTCTAAGTATTCTTCACTACAAGTCAATTACCTACTTAGATTAGTGCAATTACATCCATGCAATCATTATTAAGACTACTTAATAACCATACAAGACGGGCATTCTAGGGAAGGTTTGCAACAGAGTACATACCAACATAAGAACCAGGTCCTACTTAGACCTATAAATAGGAGGTGCTACAGAGCATTCAATGGGTCTATAAGAGTTACACCCACGAGCTACCACACGTTCTAGAATATAGGGCGCGTCCGCAGATAAATAATGTCTAAGCACCATGCTTACACTATGTCTACCACTCACCCATGGTGTCTTAAGATGAGCGTTAAATTATCCCTTATCTAGATAATAAGCAATTCTAACTATGCATTGAATATAATCTAAGTAAATTAATAAAGAACATTGCAACTATGAACATAATGATGAAGAACAATGTCGAGTCAACTATAGAAAACATATTGAATATGAAAGATTAGAAGATTGAGATGTAGAAGCTATACCAAACTCTACTTCTCACGACAATCCAGAGCTCCAAGCCTCTTCTAGATCCCTTCTAATTCACCAAACGATGCTTGAAATCCTTCAAATTCTAACCTATCATATGCCCTAGAATAGGATGATCTAATGAGGAACTAATGGAATTGCTTGCTAATTAACTACTTCGCTCGAGATTGTTTGATCGGATGATGAGATCTCCTCTAGGGGGAGGGTTAGGGCCTCGTTATATAGTCCTGCGGGATGGATGTTCTCCATTGGATCAAATCAACTTAAACCAAGGGTTTAGATCAAAAGTTGTGGAGAGGCGGCAGGGGCCAGATGGGCCATGGTGAGGTCGACCGGCTACACCAGGGGCCCATCGGCCGACCCTGACCCACTTCGGGGGCTTTCTTCATTTTTGGTGTATTCCACTACTACAAAAAATCTTTTGCATAGGACTTGGGATTTTTTAACCGTGGCGATTAAAATGGTAAACCACCATGGTTAATACTTCGATTAACCGAGGCGGTCATATTTTATTAACCGAGGCGGTTACAAAAAACTGCCTCGCAAAATCCATTAACCGAGGTGGGCCAGTTATAACGTACGTCTCAGTTAATAGAGGCGAAGCCAAATAACAATCGAAAATCCCACTTGGCCTGATAAATTTCGCGGTATATATACAATACTTAGGGTTTCTCACTCATCCTCCCACTCCCTCAACTCCTCCCTCTCTCACCAGCAGCGCCCCCCCTCTCTCACGCGCGCGCGACTCACTCCCGCGTGGTGCGCCCCTCCCCGTCCTCTCCGACGCGGTGCTCTCCTCCCCCCTCCTCTTTGGCGCGGCGGACCGGCGCCCCTCCCCCCTCCTCTCCGACGCGGGTGGACCGGGGCTCCTCCCCTCTCCTCTCCGGCGCGGGCGGACCGGCGGTGGATCTGGCGCGGGCGTACCACCGACCCTCGTTCCTCCTCTCCGGCGCAGGCGAATCGATGGCGGATCCGGCGCGGGCGGACCGCCACCCCTCCGCCCTCCTCTCCGGCGCGGCACCAACTCTTCTCCCCCACCGGCGCGGCGACGACACCCCTTGGCCCCCTCCTCCCTCTCCACTAACGCGATGGAGGCTGCGCGCTCGGCGCACTCCGGATCTCCACTGGGCCCCTCCTTCCCTTCCTCCCTCTCCACCGACGCGACGGAGGCGGCACGCTCACCGATGCGACGGAGGCGGCGCGCTCGGCACAGGGCGGCGTCAGCGGGTCGCATCTAGACCCGTCTGGCCAAGATCTAGGCCCCTACAATTTTTTTCTTTTTTTTGTTTTTTTAATCAATTAACGGAGGCGGGCAAAACAATCGCCTCCGTAATCTGTATTTAACGTGACCTATGATAGGAGGCGGTTGGTTGTGCCCGCCTTCGAAAATCAAATTCAACCGCCACCGAAAATGTTTTACGTAGTAGTGTTCGTCCTTCTAGAATATTCTTGCTAGTCCATTTGTCCGAATTCCTGAATTATTGCGTCAGAAAGCTCTATCCTTGTCGGTTTTCCTGATAAGAACCTGGAAAGTTATAGATTCACCAAAGCTATGGAATTTTGTTAGTATAAACCCTATATCTACTTTGATGATCCTTTTTAGCCTTTTCATAATTTATATTCACGGGTTATGATAGACCGTAACGACCATCAACAGTTGTATTAAGGGGTAGGATAGAATTAAAGTCAAACATTTTATCCTAAAGGGCCATAAATATGAAGTAACCCTTATTGTAACCATACATGAGATGACTTGGTGGTGTTTTTGTGGTGCCAAAATCGTGGTAGATCTAGTTGTTGTTATGAGGGAGGAGTGCCATGGTGGTGTTTGCGTGGTGGCGAAGCTGTGATAGCTCCAGATGTTGATGTAGCTGATGTTTTATGGGGGCGAGTGAAGGAACGATAACAGTGACCAGAGGGAAGGGTCAATGGGAGCCTCAAATTTCACTTGGAAATATTTGGGTCACTCTTTCCCAAACAAAAACCCCTAATGAAAATCACTTCGAAAATATTCAGGAAAAATTGGAGAAATGAAAGCACAACGGCAGTGGAGAAATCGCTCTGAAAACACCAAAATGCAGTTCTCAACCCCTAATGAAAAGAGGCAAGAACTCAAGCAAAAATACTTGTAAGAACTCGTCTCAAAAGTATTTCATCGAGCCCGCTGCGAGAATATGAAATGCAACAAGCGGAACTCGATTCGAAGTTCGGACGAGAAAGAAACGGACTAAACCCCGAGACACTGCTCAGCACCGGACGCAGGCTTACAGAGCACTGGACGCTCTGGTGACATTGAGTTCGGTGCTAACACAAAGAGCACCCAAGAGCACTCCAGACAGTCGGACGCATCCGGTGCGAGGTCACCGGACTCGATGAGCGTCTGGTGCTGGAGTCCGGTGCAAGAACAGAGAATTATGAGGTCTGGTGCTCACACACAGGCGAAGAGCAGTCAGTCTACTGGACTCTAGCCCATTGGGACAAGTGCGTCCGGTGAGACTTGCGTGCATAGTCATTACACCGGATGCGTCCAGTGCTTAGAGGAGCGTCCGGTGCTAGCATCCGGTGCCTCCAAAAATTGTGTGGATCACACGAAAAATGTCGGAACTTACTCAATTCAACTCCGATTGAATCCAAACTTTGTGGGGAGGTTTCTTAGGTAGATGTGACTCTACTCCATGAAGATTTTGATCTTCCTACCCTCACAAAATTCGGAGTCGAAAGAAAACCGATGAACGGAGCCGAAACGAGGCAAGACACGAAAATGGATCGATCTCTTTGCTCGCTCCAATCCAACCTGAATCCTTTGGTGGATTACCTCACAAGGAGACGCAACAACTATCCCAACAAATGATTCACAAAACAAGCAAACACAGAGGGAGATCGAACAACGGGATCAAGAAAGGAATTGCCAAAAACGAAGAACACGAACAAGCAATTTCCCGAATGAATCCTAGAGGAGACAAGGAGGTTACGACCTCCTTTCCTTGGACAAAATCTCAGTTCTTACAAGTGAGACATCGTGGAACTCAAGCAAGAAATTCTAGAGAGGGAAAATGTAGGAATGGAGTGGGGATAGAAAATGCAAGAGGTGAGGATGAGGATAACCCTTCAACTGGCCCATCGGTGGTTTTGGGCTCAACCACCAAACCCCGTGTTTTGAAGTCCAAACTCAGAAACCATCATCTAATGGTTTTGAGGCCCAAACCATCAAACCGCTCGACACGTGCCAACTCGTTCTCCCCAGTCGGGCGCCAAGTCCTCTTGAGCCTTCCCGCTCAACTCGCTCGCCCACCATCTTGACTTGGTCAACACGGTCTACTCCATGTCTTCTCGCACTTGTCGATGCCAAGTGCCATCCACCGCGGCTAGTCCTCTAGCCCTCCTGTCCGTCGGTCCGAGCCTCATGTCCGCCCTTCACCGCTCTCAGTCCATCAGCACGGCACGCCTCTACTCGACTTTCACCTCGCCATTGACTATCATATCTGAGCTTGACACCTGCGCAACAGAAGCCGATAGACAAGCACATTTCTACTTTCGTAGTGGATTAGTGAAACACACTCAAACTAAAAAACTCAAATGTTGAGCAATCACTCATCACTAAAACTGAACATCATGGGCACATATCAACCATGTGTTTGCAACTAGCACTAGCAGTTGTCAAAGCCCTGAGCTCTCTTGCATATTTTCTTCTATGGTGTTATGCTTCCACATTCTTTGGTTGGTGGACCCATTTAGATCTAGATCTAACCGTGCACTCTAACATCATCATCAAATGAACATAGAGTAGGAGGTCAAATGAATAGAGTAGGAGGGTGAAATAGATGAAGGAAAAGTATACTTACTTCTCTCAACTATTAGTGGTTGTCTACTTCACCCCTTCACCTATAAAACTTGGTATTATACCCCTCAAACTATTGAAAACTGTCAAGGCAGATTTGTTGCTAACCTGGCTTATTAAAAGTGTAAACGACACTCTAGCATATCAAGAAATGACTGCAGGACCCTCTCAACTATAAAACATGATATTATATCTTGTAAAGCATCAAATAATGTTCAAATGACTCACCAGATGATCTTTAGAGTCATTTGGACACCATATCCCACCACACTAGCCTAAACACACTTGCTTAAATGCAGGATATTTGTTGCGTCCATCTCCCAGCTCTTTCTAAACTGCCCCACTTCTCAATAAGCAACATATAACATTTTATCTTTTGCTTCACCTCACATTAGTCATTGATGGCATTGAGATCTACAACACCACACTTACATCGTCATCATTTAGCCCCTCCCACATGCTCCATCTAGTCGACCTTCAATTTTTTTAGCTAGCCATAGGAGGAGAAAGCAAGAGGAGGCGACGACATGGAAGGAGCCGAGTGATAAGGGCACAAGTGTAGTGCATGTAGTTAATGTCATTGAGGAGTGTATGAGGTGGAGTAGGAAATAATGTGGTGCTCATCGAATGGTAGCACAAGCCTAAAAAGAGTATAGAAAAAGAGATAACCGGACGGTGGGCCTATGTGCAAGCATGTGTGCTTAGGTCAGTGTGGTAGGATATGGTGTCTAAATGACCCTTCATGACCATCATTTGAACATCATTATATGCTTTAATGGATACAATATCACATTTCATAGTTGAGGGGTCATGTAGTCAACCCTTGATATTTTAGGAGGTTATATAGATTTTTAATATGCCACATCAGCAAATCAACCTTCAAAACTGCCTCAGGGGGCTATTTAGATGATTTTCAGTAGTTTGGGGGGGGGTAGAATACCTAGTTTTATATGTGAGGGGTGAAGAGACAACCATCAATAGTTGCGGGGGTCAAGTAGACTTTTTCCAATTTCGTAATCCAAACCTTCTTTGCTCTCAGAGGGAGTCGAATGTAGGACATGCTCTTTAAATCCTTCCTAAATACTAGGAATAGAGATTTTGGTAAAAAAAACTACCCTCCAACAACATTTCTAAATGACTATCTAAATATAGCCATCTTTTGTTCTGGGCTTTTTGCTAGCCAAAAATAGAAAACGAGAATGACTCTTTGTGGTGCACATGAGATATAGAAAGACTCTTGGAGAGTGAAAAGATATAGAAAGTGATTTTTGTGCAAATGACTCTCTAATTGATAATTTAGAGAGTGAGATTTAGAAAGTCTCTTGGAGATGCTCTAAGCAACTCAGCTAGACACCCGTTTGCTATATTGTTTATCTAGAGCAAAAACTATGTACCTAGAAAATTAGAAAAACTCATAATTTAGAAGCAAAGAATACCTAGTTTTCTATAAAAAACATCAGTAAGAGAAGAATATGATATTCCCCATGCTATATACATATCACCTAAATTATCCCATGTTTCATCTTTAATGGTTCTTTCAAAATATGTCATTTCAAAACAATACCAGGCCTGAGGAACCTAGGTGTATATCACTACCACCTAAAACCTTATTCATTGGGTATAAGCTTTATGGTTAATAGTTCATTGGGTGCTGAGGTAGGAGTATTTGGTTAATGCGGCATCATGTTCCTCTCAAATATTTTTCTTAAATTACTTTTGTTTCTTGGCCTCATCTATCCTGCACTTTGCATGGCAGAACTTGATTGCACACAGTGACGGTTGTACTGTTGTAAAAAAACATAGGTGTACAATGCAGAAAATCATAATCCTATGGAGTCCCTACTAGGTCATCTATAGAATATGAGAGGTTGCTTTAACTCATGTTTCTCAAACAAGGCCATAGTTCACTATAAGAAAATCTGGCTTGTATGACAAACCAAAATTGACATGCAAAGTACAATATTTGTCATAAAAAGTATCTTATGATAAAAAAGCGGTGTCATGTTGGTCATCATATAACGATCATCACATAATGTACCTCGTGATGATACTTTGGAAAACCTTCACAAAATGTGATGACCTTTTGTGACGGTATCGTTCGGTCATCATATATTGTTACCATGATGAGTGTGTACCATGGTTAAGAAATCGCCATGCATTATATATTCATTCAGTGATGAATCTCAGAAAAGTTCATATAACATAGATATAAAAGTCGCACCATCATGCACATACAACCCAGATCATGTGATACATTACATAGTGTAAAGGTTCAAATACAGCACACAAGTTTGTGCTCTACGTATGCAAATAAGTTCATATTGTTTCTGACAAGACAGAGTTTGTAATTCCAGCAATAAATTAGCTCCCATATTCCTCACCACAAAGTAGAACAATGTGCACCTTGCAAGAATATGTAGCTCCCATGTCCCTCACTGCCCTCCTTGGTTGATGCAACTTTCAACTGAATAAAACAACACAAAAGAAAATAACTAAAACATCATAGGAGTATACTACTACATTACACAACTGAAACAACATGTTCCAAGACTATGCGATGGCACAATGTTCTGAAATTGAAATACCACAATTTAGCTAGAAGCCCTTTGGAAAGCCTCAAGAACTGCAAGTTAAAAGTTTGGAATTAGCAAATGCAAAACCTTATCAATAAGTAGCATGGATATATCAAGTTTACAATCAAGGATTTATACTTAGAGGAAGTAGAGAAGGTGGTACACTTCAACAAAGTGAACCACGGATGAAACCGATGGTCATGACAAAGCAGTGTGCTATCAACATTGAACATGTCCACACTCAACAGAAAAAAAAACACTTATTTACACCAGAATTAAGAGTGATGGTAGGTCATTGTGGTCGACATCAGGCCGTCTCAGGCCGCTCAGCAATTAACAGAGACTCAAGTTCTTCTCTCCTCTTCTCTAGCTCCTGAAATATCATGGTTCAGGAAATGAGAAATGATCAACAATGTTCAGTAGGGATGGAGTACAGGACAACATATATACGTGTTCCATATAAGATGTAGTAAACGGCTATCTGCATAGAAACTAAGAAGAACAGGTTTGGAAACACACTATTCAAGAGATAATTACCTAGCTCTAACCAACAGAAAACAATGGTCTGTATCTCCCTCTTTTTTTTCTTTTTCAGGTATGTGTACCATCTTTTAGAAAGGGATGTAATTCTCTTGCAAACAGATGTTGTACTATAACTTGGTATCTTAACTCTTAACAAACATTATTGCGTTAAAAAACTGTTAACAAACGTTACACTGCACTAAGTTTTCAGCTAATAGAATCTCCTGAACAATAAACAGGAATCATAACAAGTACAAAAAGAAGAAAGTCATGGGTTGGTTCTGAGTTAAATTTGAATAATTCCGAGGATCATTGAGCTAAGCCACGTACACTACCTAAATTCAGTCATGAGCTACAGAAATGATGTATTGAAAACTGAGTACACCATGGGTCAAGAAACAGACAATCCACACCTAAGGATCCGATGCTATCACTACTAGAGTAGGAGCTACAGTAAGTACTAACCTCCAGATCCTTGACTGCTTGCTCCTGTGATGTTGCTTTATGCTGCCTCGAACGTTTTAACACACCAAGACAGAGTATACCCTGCATGATGGAATTAAAGTTATTTAGCTCATGCGAAAAATAATTGATACAGTAAGAAAAATGAATGATACAGTATACACAAAGACACAGTATCTATATATAATGATATTGTTGACCATTCATTCCACTACAATCACACTTTTCTTTCTAAAAAGGGGAAAAAGCACAAGATCATACTTTGCTACGACAGGTATGCCAGGTCAGGGACTGAAGTATTATTAGATGCCGTAACCATGCTAGTAGTATTTGTAGAGAAATTCTAGTCCATACTTGAAACATTCAACTGGATCATTATGATATACATGAAGTGAATCAAATAAGACTGGGTATTTACTGGGCTAAGTTTCTCAAACAGAAGATGGTTGAAAACTGTAAGGCGCGCAACTAACAGTGCCGTACCTACAAATTTTTATATCTAACAGTGTCACATTTAAACTATCAGACAGAAATAACAGAAAAGCAGGTATGCTGACACGTACAAATGAAGCATGAATGCTCCCAAAAAAAACTCTGCAATCATTCTTACCGCGATTATGTAGACGGATCCACACGCAAGCAGCATATAGGTAGCAACCTCCTGGAGCAAAACCACTTCATTCCTCTCAATATTTGGGTACGCCTTGGTCATGATAGCAACACTGCCAACAAGCGAAGAGTATTTAGATAGTAACTCGACAGAGAATAGATTGACCTCTGAATCTTCTGAAAGCAGAGAGAGAGAGAGAGAGAGAGATGGCCAGGTCATCCATGAATCCAAAAAATAAAAAGGCCGATCGATCGATCGAAATACTCACAAGATCTGTAGCATTCCCCTTGCCGGTAAGTACTCAAATATCTGGTGGCAATGGCACACGAATTGTAACAGGAACGTCGTGAACCGAGAGAAGCAAAACGGTGTGCAGAGAGAGGAAACCGACGAAACCTTCCAGAGGCTGATGATGGGTGCCCACTCGGTCTCAAGCACGGCGACGAAGACGGAGAACACCACCGCGTAGCACCGGAACACGCCGCCCATGATCTGAGGAGGCAGTGAGTGGGGAAGGAGGTTGGTGTTGATCGCAGCAATGGGAGATTTTTGCATCTGGGATAGATCGAACATGGGAGCGTGCGTCAAGATTGTTACTAGTTACGTACGTCGGCGCGGCCGCCGCGGAAGGAGTAGACGGCGGAGAGGACGTTGGCGGCGACGCAGAGCAGCGCGGCGGCGGCCGTGACTACGCCGAAGCAGCAGCAGACGACGAGGACCGCAGCGGCGAGGCAGCGGGATCGGAGCCTGACGCCTCGGGGCCGCCGTTCGCCATCACCGACGTACCTGCTGCTGGGTGAGTCGAATCGAGAGTACTGCTGAGTACGGAATTGGGATGCACAGCGGAAGAAGAAGCAGAGGACACTGAGTGCACGTACAGAGGAGAGGAAGGAGGAGAAGAAAAAGCAGAGTGGAGTGGGGACGGTGGGGCCCAGACTGAGGTACTCGTGGGCGAGTGAGGTGGAGGAGATAGCCAATGGGAGGAGGCCACCTCGTGATGGCTACCTGCTGAGGGACAGCTCAGCGCTTCAAACTCGACACGTAATGTGTCTCATCAAAGCACTTGTCTTTTTTTTATAAAAAAAAACTATGAGCAATTAAGTTGAGAAGATTTAAGATTGCTACAGTGAACCCGGCCTGCAGACTGCACAGTGGAGAGTTTCAGACACTCCATTCTAGATACCTCTGACTGGCCGACCTTGTCCTCCGAACCTCTTTCCATAGCCGCGAAAGCACTAGCAACCCACCTTCTGAATCCATGGGTGCATGAAGGCAATAAGTAAGTGCCTCAAATCGATCATGATTTCAGATGGTTGCAAGTAATAGAAATATATATGCTCTCTCTTCAAAATTATAGCTTTTATTTCTACGCCACATCAAGATACATAGTAAAAGTAACGTAACTAAACATATTAAAATATTTTATAATTTAGAACCAAGTGAGTAGTACGTACTATATATATAACTGAAACTGTTGTCACGCAAGCTGTGCCTGGGCTCTCCCCTTTTTTTTTTTTGAAAGAAAAAAAGCAATCATCTCCTTTCGGTCGGTTCATATATTTGGATGGTCTAAGCGCCAGCCCTCCGGGCCCATTATATTGGTCAGAGAGATTAAATAATAGAAATAGTAGAGTTATTTTATTAGATTTATATTTCTATAAACAATAAAAATAGTCTGTTTGTACAGTTTACGATAGCAGATCCTAAATAATGATATAGACTTGAGAGGCCTAAAAAAAGTGTACGTATATATTCAGAGTTTTTAAAGTAGAACTAGAAGCTCCTTTTTAAGAATCAATAATTATTCACATATAGCACAGTTTTTACAGCCGTATGTCTTGTGTTTCTTTTTTTTTCTCGACCATACAAAAGACTTATGCGTTTTTGAATTAAGATAATATTGTTGTGTGGTTGTAAATTTCTGATCAACAGCTCACAAGCTCACTGCTCAAAGCAGCTCTTTTAAATTAAATCAAAAAACCCACGGCTGAACCAAATCGAGCCAAAGTCCCGTAATCCATTTCAAGTGTGCACGCACGCACGTCTTTGTAGCAGAAAACGACCACACACGTCACTCTCCTGGTTGACTTTATTAGCTAGCAGCCCACCCATGCATATATGGCATTGGTAATCGGAGATGTACGTCGTCGCAGTCAAAGTTAATTCTGAACATTCTCTGAAAGAGACCGTACGTGTCAGGCCAAGGCCAGGGGAAAAGATCAAGATCAATGCACAAGCAAACTTGAACAAGCAACTTCATGTAATTAATAATAACTTATTAACCATATGTGTTTTTTACAAGTAAAAGGGTCATAAATAATAAGGAAAACTACATACTCCGATCCCAAATTGATAAATTCAATTCGATGCAATCTCCTGCGTTCTCCCTCATGGCCCCATCGCTCCAATCTTCTACGTACGTTGGTGTGGTGGCTTGACTGGCTTCCGGCTCGTACGTAGACGTAGGTAGCTAGCTAGCCTAGGGCGGTGATCGAACAATGGAGATGACGAGCAGTGGCGGCGTGACAAAGCTGGACGGCGACGACTATCCTCTGGAGGGGGAATCGCCGGATCAGCCGTGGCCGCCGGGGATGGAGAAGAAGAGGTGCCGCCGGCCGGTTTATTTGCTCGTCGGCATCCTGGTGACGCTGCCGCTCCTCGCCTTCTTCGTCCTCGGCCGAGAGAGCGCGTCAATGGCCTGGCTGCGGATCGCTGTTGCCAAGCTCACCGCCATGAACAACGACGATGACAGAGGAACAGGTACGTCCGCCCGGTGCCGCCGTGCCGGTCACTCATTGCCGTGTCATTCTCATGCTATGTATATGCTTACATGCACATGCTTAAAATACAGGGTTTATGATGAACGCTACTCATGGCGGCCACGACGAGCTCCTCGGCGGGCTGCTACCGCCGGGCATGGACCGGCGGTCGTGCCGGAGCCGGCACGAGTCATCGCGATACTACAAGCACTTCCCCTTCGCGCCGTCACCGCACCTCCAGGCCAAGCTCCGGGCCTACGAGGCTCGGCACAGGCGGTGCGCCCCCGGCACACCGCTCTACGCCAAGTCCGTCGAGCAGCTCCGATCCGGCCGCAGCGCCGCCGCCAACGGCAGCACCGAGTGCAGCTACATCGTGTGGCTCCCCTTCGACGGTCTCGGCAACCGCATGCTGTCCATGGTGAGCGGCTTCCTCTACGCGCTGCTCACCGACCGCGTCCTCCTCGCCGCGCTGCCACCGGACTCCACCGACCTCTTCTGCGAGCCGTTCCCGGGCGCGACGACGTGGCGGCTGCCGGTGGTGGACGACTTACCCGTCGCCAACCTGTTCGGAGTCGGGCAGGACATGGAGCGGTCCTACACGAGGCTCGTCGGCGACAAGAAGATCGGCGTCCCCGGCGGCCTGGCTGCGAACGCGACGGCGGAAGCCGTGACGACTCCGTCGTACGTGTACCTGAGCCTAGGGTGGCTGCTCAGGGACGGTGGTCTCTTCTTCTGCGGCGAGCACCAGCGCGCGCTCGCAAAGGTCAACTGGCTGCTGCTGTACAGCGACCTCTACTTCGCGCCGTCGCTGTACGCGGTGGGCGAGTTCCAGGACGAGCTCCGGCGGCTGTTCCCGGAGAAGGAGAGCGTGCACCACCTCCTGTCCCGCTACCTCCTCCACCCGGCCAACCCCGTGTGGAGCTTGGTCACCAGGTACTACCGCTCGTACCTGGCTCCGGCGACGCGGAGGATCGGCGTGCAGATCAGGATGTTCGGCCACGCTTCCATCCCCGCCGACGACATGTACAACCAGATCCTCAATTGCTCCAAGCAAGAGCACATACTCCCGGAAACCACCGACGACGACGACGTCGAGGCCGCGACACCGATGGCGGCGACCGGCGCCGGAGATGGCTCCAGCTCTAACAACTCCACGGCCATCTTCATCGCGTCGTTGTACGCCGACTACTACAAGAGGCTGAGGTCGAGGTACTCTAACCAGCACGTGGCGGCCAAGGCCACCGCCAGCGTGAGGGTGGCTGTGTTCCAGCGGACGCACGAGGGGCGGCAGGCGACGGAGAACCTGGAGCACAACCAGAGGGCGCTCGCGGAGATCTACCTGCTCAGCTTCTCCGAGGAGCTGATCACGTCGGGGCTGTCCACGTTCGGGTACGTGAGCAGCGGCCTCGCCGGCGTCCGGCCGGCGATCCTGCTCACCGCGTTCGACCACAAGGTCCCCGAGACGCCGTGCCGACGGGCCGTGTCCATGGAGCCGTGCAACCTCACGCCGCCGCGGGGCGTCGAGTGCCGGGACAAGCCGGCCGTGGACGAGGAGGACCTCGCACGCCATGTCAGGGTCTGTGAGGATTTCAACAATGGCGTCAAGTTTTTTGACTAGCCGACGACGTATGTGGCGCTGGTAGTTTTCCTTGCATTTTCCTTGCTTCCTACGTTAGCACGTCTGTAGGAAATTCAAATTGCTGTGTACATTTGTCAAGGTACGGCTCCATTTTAAAACTTGGAAATTATTTTTTTTCTCTTACCTAAACCTACTCCCTCTCTCTTAAGCTAAGTGTTGTTATGATATACGAGATCCATGTTTTATTGTGGTTGATTAAGCATGGGTGTAGTTTAATCCAATGTAAAGACTAGTGATAAGTAGATGTTATCTTGTTAGGCAGTTCAATCAAGAATTAACTACTCAATTTGGTCAGAGGTCTACTAATGTTTCTCCCGGTCAAATCTTGGCTTTTTCATGATGACGGGTCAGATCGGGACTTTGCGGTAACTATTATGGCTCAAGTTATTTCTCTCTGCTCGTGCAGTCACAGGCTGATAGCCAAATGAAACTCTGACTAAATATATATTAAAAATATTAGTATTTATTATTCATAATTAGTATAGTTAGATAGATATTTGAATCTAACTTTTTAATTAATTTATTTTAAGATAAAAATATTGTACGTATCTTTTATAAATTGAGTAAAACTTATCATCACGTAAATTGTGGCAACAAATATTCTGAGACAGAAAGAGTATTTTGCTAGCTCTAGATCCTAGCTAGCAACAAACATTTGCGTCTCTATTCTTTTGAACTTATTAGTCGTACTTTAGTTTATTGTCTCACATAGAACACTGTTGAATTAGCTAAGATCAACTAAAAAATTTTGATTGTAGGGTCCGTTTAGTTGGAAAGCAAGATAGGATGGAGTGAATTCATTCTTAATTTTACTAACGGTATATATCAGTACATATGTGTTGTTTGAAATGATAGAATGGTTTTTATGGTCTCCGTATGTGTGGTTCCTAATAGCATCTCTAAGAGACTAGCTAAATATTTTTTTAAAGTTAAATTTGGTTATTGTTAAAGAAAAAAATGTCTCCAACAGACTCTGTAAATGACTCTCTATATTTAGTGATTCTCTATTCCACCTCATTCTCTCTCTATTTTTGGATAGCCCAACTCACTAGCTATTTATCTTTTGGTTTTACAGAGTTTGTTAGAGTAAGCATCTCCAACAATTTGTTATTTCTCACTTGTCAACTCTTGTGTTTTAGCAAGTTGCTATAATAATTTATCAAGTTGGAAAGAGGTCATCTCCAACAATTCGCTATTTCTCACTTGCCAAATTAAAAAAGATGATTAAAAAGGAAGGAAACTTGCATGCGGGAAACCGAGCAGACGACTCGCGGGCGAGGGGATGACAAGCCGATGCGCGCTCGCAAAAATAGGCGCACGGCTCCGTCTTTTGACAAACGTGTAGAATTGGCAAGTCCAATTAGCAAACTGTTGGAGATTGTTTTTTAATTTATTTGCCAAATTTTAAAGGATAACAAGTGATTTAGCAAACTGTTTGAGATGCTCTTATCTATTTTAGAGAGTAACAAAATCAGTAAATTTAGCTATTTTTTGACTAGTCTCTTGGAGATGCTCTAACATTTAGAAATGATATAAAGAGTATCTTGTAGATGCTCTTACTCCGTACTAATCCAAACATTATTCTGAATTCCTAAATATACTGCTACGTATTAGCATGTACTCATTTCGTTCTAAATTATTGTTCTTCTAATGTTCCTAAATTATATGGCCTCCTTTAAGTTTGATCACTCGTCTTATTCATTTCGTTCTAAATTATAGTTCTTCTAATGTTCCTAAATTATATGGCCTCCTTTAAGTTTGATCACTCGTCTTATTTATTTTTTTGTGTATAAAATATCATTTTTTGTGTGGTTTTATTATTTAATAAATGGTCTAATAACGTAAGATTAACTATGGTTGATTATATTTAACAACCATAAAAAATGGTTGATTATATTTAAATTTCGAGATATGTTAGTGCCCATGGTTGATTATATTTAAATTTCGAGATATGTTTAGTGTCCGCTCCAGCATGCATTTTCAAGGGCGCCAAGGCAATCTTTTTGGACTAGCACTCTATAGCTAGACATTGGAGAGATTAGGCGTTAGTAGAAAATGTTTAGAAGGGTGTTTACCTTGGCAAGGGTGTAAATAGCATCAAACAACTATTTTTCAACAGTGGCAATCGTATTTAGTGCATGGCCTGATGGGTAAACTGGGTATGAAAAGTCAATATGTTATGGAAAGTGGGTATAGAACTTAGTGTTTGAAAGAAGAGTTATGTATTGGAGCAATTTTAACCATGCCACAAATAAGTGACGTTTCATATCTTAGCACTATTCTTGTTATATTATATATACACCGTGGATGCTTGTAAACTCTTGATGACCATGTCTACCTTTTACTCAGTAAGGTACCAGCAGGAGAGAGATTTTCTCTAAGCCGTAACCTAAGTTGGTTCTTAACAAGCTAATGCTGTTTTTCTGAATGTGTCTATTTCTGCAGCATTGGGAGCACCAGCAGCCTCAACAGGTGAGGGGCCAAGTACTTCAAATGCATCAAAGGCATAACGTGATTATGATCTGTAGACTTAATGTCAGGCAGAAGCTGGGTTGTTGTTATGCTAATTAGAGTAAACTTTACGATGCAATAGTTATTATTTAACAACAGCTAAGTTAGTTATAGTCTTTATTTGCCTCTTAAGGGCTATGTGTCCCTTTTCTTTAAGGGGTCGTATCTCCTATAGAATTGTTAGCCTAGCCATCGGCCTAAGCTGGCTCCACCTGCCCGTCGTCAACCTACTATGTGTTTCTGAACTTTAGCTTGCTCCAAATCCTGGAATGAATATAGTTCTTCCTATTGAAAATATCCCTTTAATGTGAATTTGCAGTATTAATCACTGCAAGGCTGATGTGCGGAGACTGAATGCTGACTTCTGACAGACAGCAGAAAGCACTGAGAAACGTTGAAATGGTAGCTGATCTTCTAAATTGATTCATGTTTCTGTAGTATATCTTCTTATTTTGTTGAGAATGAACGGCATTAATTCTTAATGAAATTTTGAATGGTGGCTGGTAGTGTCCCCTGTTTGATGAGTGTGTTTTATGTGGAATGGAACGAAATCTCTGAAATATTCACGCTGATGCTGACGTGTACTGATTCTGCAAACCTGTCTTGTGGGGCCAGCTGCTCAGTCCTGCCCCTCTGATGACCAGACCCCACCTGGCAGGAGGCAGGTCCCGCCCGCATATCCCCCTCCTCCCATCCGGCCCGCATCTCCCCCCATTTCTGCTCCTCCGTCGACCAACCCAACCCTCGCTCCGCCGCCGCCCGCGCGATCTCCGGAGCGCGGGGCAAGCAGCATGGCCCTGCTGGAGGAAATCGTCGAGGAGATCATCCTCCACAGCCCTCCCGGCGAGCCGGCGAGACTCGTCCGCGCTGCAGTCGCTCCGCCGCCGCCCGCGCGCTCTCCGGGGCGCGGGTCAAGCAGCATGGCCCTGCCGGACGAAACTGTCGAGGAGACCATCCTCCACATCCCTCCCGGCGAGCCGACGAGACTCGTCCGCGCCGCAGTCGCTCCGCCGCCGCCCGCGCGCTCTCCGAGGCGCTGGGCAAGCAGCATGGCCCTGCCGCAGGAAATCGTCGAGGATATCATCCTCCTCATCCCTCCCGGCGAGCCGGCGACCCTCATCCGCGCCGCAGCCGTCTGCAAGCCATGGCGCGACTTCATCTTCTCCTCGAGCTTCCGCCTCCGATTCCATAAGTTACACCGCACGCCCCCCGTGCTCGGCTTCATCCTCAATCTCAAGCAAGGAGAAATGACCTTGGAACGATTCCACCGTGACCCCTCCTTCCGCACGCCTGCCATACTCAGCATCATCCGCAATACTAGCAAGCGAGGAGGAGTCGCCTTGGCCCGATTCGTCCCTAGTTCCTCCTTCTGCCCGCCCAGCGCCGACCTCCGCCACTGGTTCGTGCACGACGCCCGCCATGGCTACGTCCTTCTCAGTCTGTTCGCAGTCTGGAACCCCATGACGGACAGGCAGTGGGAGTTACCATCGTTGGTTCTGCCCGAGTTCGACTGGAATGCGACTGTGCTCTGCGCGGCCAGCGGCGCCGGCCACCGTCTCGACTGCCTCCACGGTACCTTCCTTGTTGTACTCGTGTGCACCGAGTTTTGGCATGTCTACTCATCCGAGTCTCGCTCCTGGAGCAAGCAGACTCATGACCGTCGTCGTCGTTTCGAGACGATCGATGAGCCACCGCTCGCTGCCCTTGTGGGGGAGCACAGTCTACTTCTCTGCTAACGCCAACGCAGCACTTCCTAGCTATGATTTGGCCACACGGAAAGTATCGCTGGGTCACATCCGGGCCGTTTGGCCCGCAGTGGCCCATGTGTGTTAATGAGATATTGTGGAGGGTTTAGTCCTATCTTGCTTGTTTAAGGTGGGATAGACCAACATATAAGGCTTCTAGAGTCCATCCCACCATCTCCGGTTAATCCTTTTAAGCGAAGCGAGGATGAAAGCTTAAGTGGGATGATGGTGGGTGTGATTCGCTCAGCGTGCAGAGTGTGGGATGGTGGTGGGTGTGATTCGCTCAGCGTGCAGAGTGGATCTGAGCCGTTTGGACTCTGGGGCGTTATAAATGATTTGTCACACCCAATTTTAAGGATAAAATTGAATATGAATAGCCCATGTGTGCCCAAAGATCAATCACACACATAAGCCGATAAATCTTTAAATAGTACCATCACTGAGTGCTTATTACATAACGAATAATATTCTTAAACAAAACAACGGAAAATAACGGGAAGCGCCGACGGCGGTTAACCGCGGTGGCGGATGCTCTGCGCACGGCGGCGCGAGGCGATGAGAGGTTCGGGTGCTCAATCCGGCCGGGAAAAGGCTCGGGGAGCAAGAGGAGGCCAAGGCGAACCCACCCAGACGCTCAGAGGGACTCGATCGAGGGCGGAGGATGGCCGTCGACGGTGAACCACGGCGGCGGCTCTCTGCAGAACGGCGGCGAGGCCAACCAGCGCACAACAGAGGGGAAAAAGGGAGGGAGGAGGTGTTCGGCACTTACGCGAAGACGATGCGCGGCTCGGGGAAGAGCTTGCGGCGTCCGACGGCGCAGAACGGCGGTTCGACGGCGGAGCAGAGCGGCGGCACTGGCGGCGCTGCTGCT
Organism: Microstegium vimineum; assembly: GCA_022036555.1. Classification (NCBI taxonomy): domain Eukaryota; kingdom Viridiplantae; phylum Streptophyta; class Magnoliopsida; order Poales; family Poaceae; genus Microstegium; species Microstegium vimineum. Next base: position 2,400,486 of record CM039119.1, read on the forward strand.
AAGGCTTGCAAGGCGGCCGAGACGATGGGAAAAACGGCGCGGGGTGCCGAGCTATTTATGGCGGGGTCGGGGGAGAGTCCTACGCGGTTACGGCGAGGATCTCGCGCGGCGGTTGCGCGTGCTCGCGGCGCGGCGCGGCGCGGACAGAGTCCGACACGGTCTCGGGAGGGAGAAGAGAGGGGCGCTGACAGGCGGGGTCGCGGTGTCAGTGGGAGAGGAGGGAGCGGCGCGGCGTGGGCTTGCGGCCAAGCTGGGCCGAGCGGCAGGAGGCCGACCCATGCGGAGGGAAAGAAGGAGAGAGGGGGAAACAAGCCGGGCTGGGGGGACTGGGTCGAAAGCGAGAGAGAGAGAAAAGAGCTTTTCCTTTTTCGTTTTATTTGATTTTGCAAATGCTTTCCAAATTGAGTTTTCTAAATTGGTTTTGCAAAGTTTCTAGGGTTTTGCAAATCAAGCAACACAAGAAAATGCAACAGCATGAGATGCACAAACAAGTTAACCCTAGCATGGTATTTATTTTATTTTTATTTAATTAATTCTATGCTTCACAAAAATACTTAAATTAAATCAAATTAAACAATTTCAAACCTAATTTACTAATTCATATTTTTGGGTGTTACAAATCTACCCCCCTTAAAAGAATCTCGCCCCGAGATTCCTAGATTTTACTTACTTAAAGAGTTGAGGGTAGGTTTTTCTTAGATCTTCCTCTCTTTCCCAAGTGGCCTCTTCTTCTGTATATCGATTCCACTGCACCTTGCACATCTTGATGACCTTACTCCTTGTGATCCTTTCAGCTGTTTCCAAGATCTTAACTGGGTATTCCTCATAGGTCAAATCCTCCTTAACTGTTAGTTCCTCCAACGGTAACTGTTCTTCGGGTACTCGTAAACACTTCTTGAGCTGAGATACGTGAAACACATCGTGAACTCCTGACAAACTTTCTGGTAACTCTAACCGGTAAGCAACTTCTCCACATCTCTCAAGAATCTTGAACGGACCAATATATCTGGGTGCTAACTTCCCTTTCATATTGAACCGTTTCACACTTCTCATAGGGGACACTTTCAAGTAGACATGATCACCTACCTCAAAAGACAAATCTCTTCTTTGGTTATCAACGTAACTCTTTTGTCGGGACTGTGCTATCTTCAGATTATCTCTGATTACTCGGACTTGTTCTTCTGCATCTCTCAGAACATCTGGTCCAGGTTTCTCCCATTTGATTCTAGAAAAACGGAGTTCTACACTTCCGCCCATACAAAGCTTCAAACGGTGCCATCTTAAGACTTTCCTGATAACTGTTGTTATATGAGAATTCAGCATAGGGCAAACTCTTGTCCCAACTCGTACCATACTGCAAAGCACAAGCTCTCAACATATCTTCTAGCACTTGATTTGTCCTTTCTGTCTGTCCATCTATCTGAGGGTGATAGGCTGAGCTGAAATTCAATACTGTCCCAAGGGACTCATGCACTTTCCTCCAAAAATGCGAAGTAAACTGGGTTCCTCTATCTAACACAATCTTCTTTGGAACTCCATGCTGGCAGACTATTCTTTCCATATATAACTCTTCTAACTGTGCTCCCGTATAAGTGGTTCGAACTGGTAAGAAGTGAGCTACCTTAGTCAAGCGATCAACTATGACCCAGATTGAGTCATAACCCTTCCGAGTAAGCGGTAACCCAACTATGAAATCCATACCAACTTCATCCCACTTCCATTCAGGTATCTTCATCGGTTGCAACAGTCTAGCAGGTCTCTGATGTTCTGCTTTAACCCTCTGACATGTATCACATATTGCCACATACTCTGCCACATCACGTTTCAATCCCACCCACCAATACTTCTCTTTAAGATCTAGGTACATCTTAGTGCTTCCAGGATGTATTGAGTAGGTTGACTTGTGAGCTTCTCGTAGAATCGTCTGTCGAATAGACTTGATGTCGGGGACACAGATCCTCTTTCCATACCACAAAGTACCATTATCATCTAACCGGAAACCTAGTGATTTTCCTTCCTTCATGTTCTCAACTATCAACTGCAGATTCTTATCCTGCAACTGACCTTCACGAATCTCCTTCTCTAGAGTAGGCTCCACTACCATCTCCATAGCATTAGCAACAATGCTCAAGTTGAGATGCTTCAGTTCAACACACAACTCTTCAGGCATAGGTATTGTCCGAATCTCATTAGCATAACTTTTCCTGCTAAGAGCATCGGCCACAACATTGGCTTTACCAGGATGATAGTGAACATCTAAGTCATAATCCTTGATGAGCTCCAACCAATGGTGTTGCCTCAAATTCAGATCTGATTGAGTAAAGATATACTTCAAGCTCTTATGGTCGGTGTAGATGTCACACTTATGACCAATAAGATAATGTCTCCATATCTTCAATGCATGCACCACAGCTGCTAACTCCAAATCATGAGTCGGATAATTCAACTCATGCTTCCTCAGTTGTCGCGAAGCATATGCAACAACTCTTCCTTCTTTCATAAGCACACAACCCAACCCAAGATGAGAGGCATCACAATAGATAGAGAACTTCTGACTCAAGTCTGACAAGGTCAACACAGGAGCTGTAGTCAATCTCTTTTTCAATTCTTCAAAATTAGCCTGGCACTTCTCTGACCACACAAACTTGACATCCTTCTCAAGCAACGCGGTCATAGGTTTAGCTAGCTTAGAGAATCCTTCAATGAACCTTCTATAATATCCAGCTAAACCAAGAAAACTACGAATCTCACTGACATTGGTTGGGGGTTTTCAATTCAGTACATCTTCCACCTTACTAGGATCAACTGATATACCTCCATTGGACACAACATGACCAAGAAAAGAAACTTCTTTCAGCCAAAACTCACACTTACTTCTTTTAGCATACAACTGATGCTCTCGAAGCTTTTGCAATACCAATCTCAAGTGTTCAGCATGTTCATCCTCATTCTTGGAGTAGATCAGAATATCATCAATAAATACCACCACAAACTTATCCAAATATTCCATAAAGACCTTGTTCATCAAATACATGAAGTATGCTGGTGCATTGGTAAGACCGAATGACATCACTGTATATTCATACAACCCATACCTCGTAGTGAATGCTGTCTTGGGAACATCTGAAGCACAGATCTTCAACTGATGATAACCAGACCGAAGATCAATCTTGGAGAACACACAAGCACCCTTCAACTGATCAAACAAATCATCGATTCTGGGCAAAGGATACTTGTTCTTGATAGTGACCTCATTGAGTGACCGATAATCAACACACATCCTCTGACTGCCATCTTTCTTGTCAACAAAGATAACTGGTGCACCCCAAGGTGAAGAACTGGGACGAATAAAACATTTATCCGACAACTCTTTAATTTGTTTCTTAAGTTCTTCTAATTCTTTTATTCCCATCCTATATGGTCTTTTAGCTATACATGCAGTTTCAGGTAATAACTCAATTATAAATTCAATGTCACGATCGGGAGGCATACCTGGCAAATCTTCCGGGAATACATCTGGAAATTCATCAACAACTCGCTCTGCTGGGTTGTCATTCTCCTCAAGCTGATTGATGGCGGCTGTCGGTGGAAGTTCCATAACCACATCAACACTGATCCTGCCCCCTGTAGGTGTAGACAGCTCAACTATCTTCTTATCACACTTTATTAGTGCGCTATATTTCTTCATTGTAAGTCTAGCTTTGAAGTCTATTCCCTTTAGAGCAACAGTAACCGATGGACAATAACAATCGGTTCTCATAACCCCACCCGGTGAATTTACGATTATAGGATTTTGCATTGCTAACAAGGTTATTCCATGCATTCTAACAAAAGCTTGCGATATGAAAGAATGCGAAGCTCCAGAATCAAAAAGAACAGAAGCGGGGATGGAGTTGACTTGGAACGTACCCATCATCACTTCTGGCGCTTCCTGAGCTGCTTCCGCGGAGACATGGTTCACACTCCTTCCATGTGATGATGGTTGGTTTCTTCCCCTTTGGTTGTTGCTACCTTGGCTTGGGGGGTTCAACTGATTCTGCTTCTTGGGGCAGTTGTAGGAGATGTGTCCGGGTTCACCACAAGCAAAACACTTGATGGGGGTATTGGGAGCATTAGTCTTTGCTAGGGTATTGCTGGATGAGCCTTGACGAGGTCCTAAGTAACCACTCTGTTGCTGGAATGGTGGACGTTGCTGGTTCGGGTTGCGGTTCCCAAAGTTGGAGATGCCTTGGTACCTCTGTTGGTAACCCTGTTGAGGATAGTTGGGGCGCTGGCGAGTGTTACTCCTAGAAGCTTGTCCTCTAAGCTTCCTCTTCTTGTCCATCTCCCTGCGTTCATTGTCCAGGATGATGGCACGGTTCACCAGGGATTGGAAATTCGGGTATGTATTACCCTTCAGCTACAACAGGAGATCATAGTAGATCCCCTTCAAGAAGAGACGCTGCTTATCAACATCATCCCTTACTTCATTGGGAGCATAGCGAGCTAGCTGCGAGAACTTGTCATGGTACTCGTTGACTGACATCTGTCCCAACCGAAGGTTCCTGAATTCTTCTTGCTTCACTTCTATGATTCCCTCTGGAATATGGCACGCCTTGAAGTTCTGGGAAAACTCTTCCCAGGTGATAGCGGGAGCATTGCCGGGACGAGCATCTTGATACGTCTCCCACCAAGTCTGAGCTGCACCTTGAAGTTGACCAGAAGCATACAACACTTTCTCCTGGTCATTGCACTGTGCGATTTTGAGTTGTTTCTCCACCGCACGCAACCAATCATCCGCCTCCAACGGATCACTGGCATGAGAGAAGACAGGAGGGTGTCCTTGCAGAAATTCCCTCCGCTTGTTGACAGGTGGAGCTCCAGCAGGTTGATGGGGTTGGTTCTGCATGAACTGCATCATAGCTTGCATTGTCTGCATCATCTGAGCTTGCATCTGCTCTGGGGTCATCGCAGGTGGTGGAGGTAGAGGGTGCTGGTTATTGTCGTTGTTGTTGTCACTGGTGTTGGATCCGGAGTTAGTCCTGGTGCGAGGCATCTATCATATAGATCATAAGAACAAATTTAAAACCTGACACGGGACGAGTCTGCAACTTTTCTGGATTTCAGCACAACAGTAGTCTAGAAAAACAGTCATATCTGAAGTTCCCGAACTCAAACAGAGGCAAAGCTTACATGGTTGGAAAGATAAAGAAGTTATCTACAACTTTCGTAATTCTGACTTTTTCTGATTCTGACATTAACTTAGTCATAAAATGTGTTTAAACAGATCTGTCCAGATTACCAAACTGCGCAGAAACATCAACTTGCAGGAATTGTTTCTCTTAACTCCGAACAGATACAAAGGTGCTTCTTGCGGACACGGAAAGATAAGGAAGTATGCTGTTTTAAGTTAAATTTTCGTGATTTTAGGACGTTCAGAATTAATTAAGCAAAATTAACAAGACAGAGAGGTCTGAAGATAGATTAACAAAAATTGCAACTTTATTATTATTATCTTTCAGATAACCCAACCTAAGCTATGAGTGTTGTGGACAGGCCCACAACCTCAACAATCATTACAAAGAACCAACTCACACATTAGCAAAAGCACAAACAACTAAACACTTAGAAGAACACTAGCACACACGACTCACGATCCAACGAATAAACTATAGAGGGACTCCTAGTCCTAACTCTTCTTGATCTTCTCGAAGTTCAAAGGCAACCCAAACTCTTCACGAAGTTCATCTTGTTGTTGGTGGCTGCGCTTAAGCTCCTTGCGCAGCTCCATTGCTTCTATTAGGAGATGACCATACATGCTCATCATCTCTTGGACGAAGTCGACGAGCTCATTCAGGACGGGGCCACCTTCACCGTTAGGTTCGGCGATTATCCAACCTTGCTCCGCATCGAAACGAGGGATGAAACGGCATCGGGTGTTGGCAATCCTTTCTCTGAACTTGTTGTGGATGGCCATGTATGCAGAGAACGCGACGTCCTTCATACTTGCTTCTATGGTAGGATGAGCAACACAACTATGAAAGGTATAATCCACACGTTCAGCTGCTTGCCCACCAGCACTTCCACAGATATAGATCTTCGCCTTCCAGTAGGTGTTGGCGAGGGGTGTTTTGTATTCCTTGCAGGTGTACATGGTTGCAATCTCGGGTCCTGGGTGACATTCTCCCACAAGATCCACCAGTTGGGAGTGAGCGTAGCTGCTGTTCGCTCCTCCTCGGATATACTTAGTGCGGATCCACCCTGGCGCTTCTGGTAGATCTTCTTCGGCAACATCAGGAGTAGAGGAATTAACGTCAGCACTTGGGGCATGGGGGCTCTCTTCCCCATGGTACTCTTCGCTACTGGAGATTTCCTGGATCTCCTCCTCTGGTTCTTCCTGAGATTCCACCATTGTCGCTTGTGGTTCAGGAGGGGCAAACTGCTGCGGAGGAACACGTTCACTGAAACTGAGACGAGCTGACCGGCGAAGGGTAGGCATCTTGAACATGATAGAGATAGATTAGAACAAAATTTTCACAATAGAATAAGTCAAGTGTAGCATAAACAGTTTGAGAAATTATATATACAAGGATGTATGCATGAAAAGAGAAGGTAAGAAGACCATTCTAACTAGGCTTGCATCCTATAGTCAACCTGGCTTTGATATCAATTTGTCACACCCAATTTTAAGGATAAAATTGAATATGAATAACCCATGTGTGCCCAGAGATCAATCACACACATAAGCCGACAAATCTTTAAATAGTACCATCACTGAGTGCTTATTACATAACGAATAATATTCTTAAACAAAACAACGGAAAATAAAGATAACTCTCGCGACGAAGCTCCACTTCACAACTTATTACATAACGAATAATATTCTTAAACAAAACAGCGGAAAATAAAGATAACTCTCGCGACGAAGCTCCACTTCACAGGGAATGCCGACTGGTTGACCAGGATAACTCTCGTGACGAAGCTCCACTTCACAGCTTATTACATAACGAATAATATTCTTAAACAAAACTGCGGAAAATAAAGATAACTCTCGTGACGAAGCTCCACTTCACAGGGAACCCCGACTAGTTGACCACTAGCCTAGTACTCCTCACGGTAGTCTTCAAAGCCATCTGAAGGGGTTGAGAAAGCAAGAGTGAGCACTTAAAGTACTCAACAAGAGTAACATAGGGTTATGAAGCTCAAAAGGCTGACACTGTCTGTACTGCGGTTGCTTTTAACTTGGTCAAGTTTTACCAACACTTAGCTTTAATTGTGCATACCCAGTTGATAACCACATGATATAAATATAATAAACAACATTGGTAATTAAACAACATGATCATCTACACTGTGAGTTTTCCAGGCCGCTCGTGACCGTGAGCACGGCTATCATGATAGATTTACACTCTGCAGAGGTTATACACTTTACCCACAAGCCATGTTACCCATATGCCCGGGTTAGCTAGTCCCATAACACTGCCGAGGTGAGTGGGCAGGGAACACTATGAAGTCTTTCAAAAGCTCTTTCTAACATGTAGCGGACCCTACGGACCCAATGCAAAGGGGAATATGGGACACCCCGATGGTACCACCCGCAGCGGTCCCCACACAAGCTATACCCCATAACCAGCTCGGCAAAGGTGCCTTTCACGAACCACAAGCATGCTAGTCCAAACTTCATACTTAACTAAAGCCAGAGCCATTATAGCACTCGTGGTTGCATTTAAATCCCAGCTTTTGTCCTACAGTGGGGTCCTATTCCATGTTGCTATAAAAGCCAATTTTATCTCATTGTTGCATATGTCATTAATCAAAATTCGATTCGATATTCATCATGTAAAGCATAGCAAACCTACCCATATGCACAGAGACCCATGGTGACAAGGAAAAAGGATAACAAAGCTATGGTATAGATCTATTGGGAATCAAATTAGACACATGCAATCATGACTAGATGAATTAGGGTGAAATAGGTAACAAGGATGATCCCATGTTAAACTTGCCTTGATCACAAAGCTCCTGGTGATCCTGATCTGATGCAAAGAACTCTTGCTCACCGAAAATCTCACCGGCTATACTCGATCAACATCACCACGCAATCATCCGAACAATCATACACGAAGCAAATAAGATATGATCAGAACATTACACCATAAACAATAAAGAGGCTTTGAAAAGGTTATAAAACAGATCTATACTTTACTACGATCACAAAGACGCGAGAATCACGCTAACCGGATCTAAAACGAATAAGTTATAGATTAAACAAGATTTTGAAGAGGGCAAGATTAAAGCATTAACAAATTAATTTACTTTGATTTTCAAAATTAATTAACATAGGTGAAATCTATACTACTGGATAGAGCATAAAATTATGGATCTAACGCAACTTGAACGGATCGATTTGGATTTAAAACAAGCAAAATATAAGCATTTGAAAATCAGTGGCAAAACTGAAAAGGGGAATACGTTTTCCCGAGGGGAAAGCGTAAAGGGGAAAGGCGTTTAGGACGGCGGGTTGAGAGTCAGAAAAGCCGAGGGGCTCTTTAGCAAGAATACCACCAGAAGGGGTATCGGTGGATTAGATCCATTGGATCGAGATTGGGCGGTTCAGATTAGAACAGGGGGGGTGTGGCGGCGCTCCCACCGAAGTTGGGCGGCAGATGGCGGCGCCATGGCCGGCCGAGCCCGAGGCTCGTCGGCGTAAGCCGATCGGGAGCTCTGGTGCCCCGTTTTCAAATCCGAGCACACCGGGAGAGAGGGGGAAGCACGACAGACTCCCCTAGGGCAACGGCGAGGCTCGGGGACGGACGGGAAGCGCCGACGGCGGTGAACTGCGGTGGCGGATGCTCTGCGCACGGCGGCGCGAGGCGATCAGAGGTTCGGGTGCTCAATCCGGCCGGGAAAAGGCTCGGGGAGCAAGAGGAGGCCAAGGCGAACCCACCCAGACGCTCAGAGGGACTCGATCGAGGGCGGAGGATGGCCGTCGACGGTGAACCACGGCGGCGGCTCTCTGCAGAACGGCGGCGAGGCCAACCAGCGCACAACAGAGAGGAAAAGGGAGGGAGGAGGTGTTCGACACTTACGTGAAGACGATGCGCGGCTCGGGGAAGAGCTTGCGGCGTCCGACGACGCAGAACGGTGGTTCGACGGCGGAGCAGAGCGGCGGCACTGGCGGCGCTGCTGCTAAGGCTTGCAAGGCGGCCGAGACGATGGGAAAAGCGGCGCGGGGTGCCGAGCTATTTATGGCGGGGTCGGGGGAGAGTCCTACGCGGTTACGGCGAGGATCTCCGCGCGGCGGTTGCGCGTGCTCGCGGCGCGGATAGAGTCCGGCTCGGTCTCGGGAGGGAGAAGAGAGGGGCGCTGACAGGCGGGGTCGCGGTGTCAGTGGGAGAGAAGGAGGGAGCGGCGCGGCGTGGGCTTGCGGCCAAGCTGGGCCGAGTGGCAGGAGGCCGGCCCATGCGGAGGGAAAGAAGGAGAGAGGGGGAAACAGGCCGGGCTGGGGGGACTGGGCCGAAAGCGAGAGAGAGAGAAAAGAGCTTTTCCTTTTTCTTTTTATTTGATTTTGCAAATACTTTCCAAATTGAGTTTTCTAAATTGGTTTGTCAAAGTTTTCTAGGGTTTTGCAAATCAAGCAACACAAGAAAATGCAACAGCATGAGATGCACAAACAAGTTAACCCTAGCATGGTATTTATTTTATTTTTATTTAATTAATTCTATACTTCACAAAAATACTTAAATTAAATCAAATTAAACAATTTCAAACCTAATTTACTAATTCAAATTTTTGGGTATTACATGCTGTATTCCCTACCTCCTCATGACGACGATGGTGGCACTGCGCTCATGGCCATGGAGGATGGTGGACTGAGAGTCGCAAGAGGTGGCCTGAACAGAGTCTCTTTCTGGTCGATGGCGAAGAAGAAACGTTCCAATGGAGACATAAGTGGACACCAATCAGAGTCATTAAGCTTAAGAAGCTGCTCCCAGCCAAGGCCGTCCCCATCTCTCCTACCGTTCTTGTCTTCACCCCTGGTATTGAATTGTTACTCGTACAAGGAGATGATGGGTTTTATACCATTGATGTAAAATCTGACGAGGTGAAGAAAGTACTTGACCATGATGAAAATCATGCCGTGGGCATTGTTCCCTACACCAGCTTCTACAACACTCCAGGTATAACATTAATTGCTTGGTTCATGGTTTGTCAATTATTTTGCAACTTGTAAATATGGACAACATCAAGATAGTATATGTATGTTGAATTTATGATAGTCAGATAGATATACACGTGAAACTCTGTTACTCCTACCTACAAGTCAGATAGATAGATATATACATGTAAACTCTGTTACTCCTACCTACACCTTTTATTTTGGTTATGAACTATCCTGACTCTAGCTACACATGCCTTTTATTTTTTATATATATCCATTATACATTTTATGATAGGCATAAGAAGATGGGGTTTTGAGAATTTTAGGCTGGAAAATACCTATCAAATTGAAGTCATTTCTGTACCCCTCCAAAGCACTGCCTTGTGCCTGTGTCGTCCAATACTGCACATTTCTTTTTGGTGATCAGTAAAGTATCACTAGTTGTCCTTGGTTCGCAGCTTGTTGGGACATGTTGCTTGGTATGAAAATGTTCAGTGCTGATATGTCAATTCCGCAATCAGCATATCTGATTTTCAGTGTTTGTGCTATGCAGTACTAGGATCGACTACTACAGATGAGGGACCAGGAGTTGATGCTTCAAGGGTCTGAAATCCAAAACTCAAGCTGCTGGAGTAAGGCCTTCAAATCCAAGAAGGGAATGTGCTACGGCAGGGGGTGACACTCTGTTGTTTGGTTTCAGTAGTAGATACTATATGCAAATCTAAGAAAATATTATATTGTCGTACTGGTTGTCTGCTGCCCCAATTGCCATTCGTGCGAAGGTAGCTGCTTAGCTCTGTAGCTACTTTATGTAGTGGCACTCTATTTCAGTGGATCGCTAGTGTGCCTTCTTGTAGGGATAACCAAGTTAAGTGCATCCTCTATTTTCTAAGAACCCATGTTAATGCCATGACAACATGTTAGAGTGTTATTCTACAAAGACCCTTTCCTATGAGGTTGATGTGGGCAATGCTTTGTCAGTATGGAATGAAATCGATTCTTAATTTGTGCAAGCACTGCTCGTCGATATGGACAGTCAAGTTCTGTGCGTATTAGGACTCTTTGGTGTTGTTTACTGAACAACCTATGCTGACCACTAAGCTTGTTAATTGCAAAACCTGCATTCAGAAAGTTAAACTGAACCTTTTTACGTGGTTATTGTGTTTTGAGTGTTCAACTTAGTTATTCTGCTGGAGAGTGGTGCTACATGAATCATAGGTACTCCATTTGTTCAGAAAGTTAAACTTCACATTTATTTATATTATAGTCCTATGTTTCATTTTTGCAAAGAAACATACATGTTCAGTGCTTTTGCTGCTAAAGTTAGTTTGGAGTGATTGAGGGTAGACTGTACCAACTTCTATATCATGGCCTAGGTCAGAAATTAAGGTGTGCTTCCTCTCAAGAATTGTTGAACATATGAAGATAGTGCTACTTTATGGCATTTTCCCTGTGGAATCACTTGAGGGTTTGAGTTGTTTAAGTCTGTTAAGTACTAAGTTTATGACATGTGAACTGCTTTGACATTTGATCTCTGAAGCAGCAGAAATAATTGTCGAGTTCAGTACACTCACATCTTGAATGTTCTAGGTTTAATTATGTAGCCTAATTCATTTTGTTCCAACATTTGCTTTTATGATTCACAATGATAAGGTTCAGTTTCTCCTATTCCTATTAGCTGTTATAGCTTGATTTAGCTGGTGATTGAATGTCTACAAACTGCTGAAACCAAAAATAAAAATGCACCTTAGAATAATCCATTCTGATTCTGATGTGGCACTTTTGACAATCATCAAATGTTAAACTGACATGGCAATAAACATAATGTTGGGCCTGCATGCTCCACCATACTGCATCCTATTTCTCTCCTCGCCCTGTCATTTTTTTGGGTGTGAATGTTGAGCGACTGCCCTGTCATTTTTTTTTGGATGTTGAGTGACTGCAAATGAATGAAGCTATTGGTTTAGGATTATTCTGATAGCGTTTTTATGTGTGCATTTCCTGAACTTTAGCTTGCTCCAAATCCTGTAATGAATATAGTTCTTTCTATTGAAAATATCCCGTTAATGGAAATTTGCAATTAAACGCTGCAAGGCTGATGTATGTAGACTGAATACTGACTTCTGACAGCAGAAAGCACTGAGGTTGAAATGGTAGCTGCATCACTGCATTTAGGCACAGATAGGATAGTATAGTATGATTAGAGATCTGAAAAAGCCAAGGAGACACATCTATACTCAATACACAGTGTTGATCTATTCTGAATTGATTCATGTTTCTGTAGTGTAGTATATGTCAGTTGTAGGGTGTTAGGAGAGGCAAGGGGCTATTGGGCTAACTAACACTCATCAGCAGCTGTGTGAGAACATGCAATTCAGTTTTGTTGGATGATCCCCCTGTGCCGATATCTATACACAGTATCTTCTGAATTTTGACAAGAACGACATTAGTTCTGAATGAAATTTTGAACCATGTGTTTATGAAGAAGAGTGTGTGTTTATGTGTAATGGAACGAAATCTCTGAAGAGTTTGTGATGCTGCTGACTTGATCCACTCCCTCCAGTAATGCTAATGCATGGCATTATGACTGCAAATCAATTGCTGCAATTTGTAAACTCGAGACCGGAGAACCTGATATTTAAAATCTCTGTACTAGGGCGTATCTGGCGATTTTCCAATCTGACGATACGCTACATGGCATTGACATAAGACACAGTGTCTTGATTCGTGAAAGAGAGCTTTGTGGATGTCATTCGTGAAGATATTTTTAATTTAACTTAAGTCTAGAATGTACTTCCTCCATTCTAAAAAAATATATTATGAGATGTATGCGTGTCAAACTTCATAATTTTAACTAGGTTTGTAGAAAATATATGCAACGTTTGTATCTTCAAATAATTTTATTAGAAAAAAATATTTAATAACCTATCTAATTATACTAATTGTACAGTGTATTATATTTATATATATATATATATATATTATATATAAATATATATATAAATATATAATAGTTAAAGTTAAAAAGTTTGACTTCTCAGAAAATACTCACATCTTCGGTATAGGTCTGATCGGTTACTTGTATAACTCTTTTTTCAGGATAGGGGAATGCAAGTTAGAGCTGTTTGGTTGACTGCATATAGTCTTATGCGGGCTAGCACTATCCTCAAAGCAGGCTGGACATGCATCCCACTATCCCCTAAAAATTGATCGTATCCAGCTATGTAAGCATTGCATTGCATCCACTATGCACCAAGTATACAAACTAGACGGTTATGCATACAACCAATCAAGCACATAGTACTATACAACTCCCTATTCAGTTGAACCAAACAACATTAAATTGCGTTGACTAATTCAGAATTAGATATACTAAATAGGATATAAATGCTACGCAAGTTAATACAAGTAAATCAGCCCATTGTTGGTGCAAAAAGCGTCAGGATCTGCAAACACCTCGGGCTAATACCCGAATTCAATTTCCGAGGGTGTGCCAGTCGATTGGACCAGTTAATCGATAAGGACGATAACTAGATCAAGATCCAAACAAGACAACGGCGACACGCCCAGATGTCAAGACTTCGGACTTAATCAAGATAACTAGAGCAGAGCTGAACGAGACAACAGCGATACGCCCGGATGTCAAAGCTCAGATTACTCCCACGCGGAACTTACAAGGGTTGACGGAGATCGAAGAGATGCAGCCCGTCGAAGCTTGAAGAACTCGTAGATAAACTAAGACTAATGCAATAAAAGGGTAAATTGCTGTAAAAGTAGATAAAAGTAATTGATTTGTTTGATGTATGATTGGATATATTTCTCACGACCCCTAGGTACATATTTATACTCCAGCAATAGGAGTTGTAAACAGACACGATTTGAACCTTTCCTAAACAAAACAAACTCCTATTTTAAAGGAAATAACTGACTCACGTAGGAGCCGGACAATAATACTTCCCTAAACAAACAACTCTATTTTTAAGGAAATAAATGACTCGTGCAAGAGTCGGACTCAAACTACTATAACAATACTGGTATAAGATCACCAGTTTCCTTATGTCTTTCCTTCGATGAAAACTTTCCATCGGCAGACTCCTTCAATCCGCGACTTCCTTCTTTCGCCATCGGCAATCCTCTACTGACATCAACCGCCATGTCACCCTGTGCTCATCGGCACTATCTCTTCATCGGTAATGTTCCCCAATCGGCAATTCTTTTTATCGGTAATACTCCCCAATCGACAACTCTTCACTCCCATCGGTAATTTGTTCTTACCAATTGACCCTCATCGGCAATGATTCTACCTTGTCGTTCAGCTTCCATCGGCAACAAACTTATCCTCATTTGCAGCATTCATTCTCATCAGTAACATTGACCGATGGCCTTCCGATGCCGATAGAAAACAGCTACCGATCAATGCAAGTCTTAGCTTATTTGACATATGCCGAAAAACGGTGTCAACACCCATATATGCTTATACTAATTGTCAATGTTTCATTCTCGCAAAGAAGCATACATGTTCAGTATATGCTTTTGCTGCTAAAGTTAGTATGGAATGGTTGAGGGTAGACAGGACCAACTTCTATATCATATCATGGCCAAGGTCAGAAATTAAGTTGTGTTTCCTTTCAAGAATTGTTGAACATTTCAAGATAGTGCTACTTTATGACATTTCAAGAAATTAACTGAGTTGCTTTGGTCTTTTGAGTACTCAGTTTATGACATGTGAACTACTTTGAATGTGCGTTCTGAAGCAGCAGAAATAAGTGTTTAGTTCCTACAGCACAGCATACTCACATCTTGAACGTTCTAGGTTTAATTATGTAGCCTAATTCATTTTATTCCAGCATGTGCTTTTCTGATTCATAATGACACGGTTCGGTTTCTCCTGTTCCTATTAGCTGCTGTAGCTTGATTTAGCTGGTGATTGAATTAATGTTTGAGTAAGCCGGTTGCTAAATGTCATAACCCGAGATTTGAAACATTGACAAAAACAAACAATGTCTACAAACTGCTGAAACCAAAAATAAAAGTGCACCTTAGAATAATCCCCTCAGATTCTGATGTGACACTTTTGACACATCATCAAATGTTAAACTGACATGGCAATAAAAATAATAAGTAACTAGTGGATAACCCCGCGCTTCGCGCAGGTCGGGCACAAAGTTGAAAATACACTGCTGTACCTAATTCTATTGGATACGGTGTGTATCACGTGTTTGTGCTCATAATAGCTATATAGTTGTCTGCTTCTGTTGCTAGAGGTGGGTAAACTAAGGAATACTTGAACAAAATACATATAAAAAAAGAGGGCTGCAATGAGCTGGCTGCACACATAAGTAGAGGTACATGGAGCCATGTATAATGGTGAAGAGAGTTGGCATCATCATAGGCAATCCTACTATCAGGATGCATTGAACGACGATGCCTCATTTCTTCATGGTTGGGTTATTTGGGATCCCGACGTTAGTTCTCCATAGACACTGCTGAAGGCAAGCTGTAAGTAATTAAAGAATCGCAGGTAAATGCTGAGAAGATAAATGCAAAAGACAAAAAAAAAGATGATGGTCGGTACAGCAAGGAAAGCAGCGAATAAGATACATTTGTATTTGTTGGGTGTAATTCTAGGATTGAGGACAATTTAGAAAAGTATTTGGGCACTCAGATAAATCACATTGCCTAAGCACTAACCGAACTGGCACACCTAAACCATTTTTGCCAACACTGTTCTATTCCCCAAAGACAATAGACAATAGACATCAGACAACCAAGCAATGGAAGGCAAGGAAATTTTTTTATTGCTCTCACTGCTGTAATCACTGACCCAACAGGTTTTATGGAATAGTGAGAGGAACAACGATTTGTTACTCAATGACAGCACCCGTCAGGAAAGGCAATAAGTGGGAGGCAACACAAAAAATAATTAACTGAATGGGCAACCTAGGTAAACCATATTTCTTTATGTTTATGATCTCACTGCAGTGAAGGGTAGCATGGTTTGCGGGCCTGCCCTGTTGCAGGCAATGATGTGAGCCAATATTTTGTGGGTGCACCAGATTGGAGTATTAGATATTTCATGTAGAGAATTTGATATTTTGTTAGTGGATGATTTCGTAGTAGCAGGGTTTTGTTAAATTCCTTATTGGAGAATGTGATTCTAAGATGCATACCATTTCTAACCGAGTTTGATACAGCTTGGCAAAATCCTTGACACAAAAATACAATTGCAATGAATTATGCATTGAAATAGAGAATGTGTGGCATCGACTACTACAGTTAAAGCAACTAATGAAACATCCTCGACACTGGCTACAAGAATATACATGAACAGAGCAACCAAAGGCATATAGGTTCGACTTCAAAACATCAGAGCTTGATGGATAGAGTCAGATGTGGCATTTTCCTTCTAGACCTTCTACAAAGCATGGTCATTAACAACTCTATAATATAAGTAATCCAAGGAAGCTCACAAAATAGATGTATTATTTGATAAATGTTAGAATAGGCGCCCTTTGGGCTGGTCAGGACCCTAATCGGCGCAGGACTGTTTGGGTTAGATAGATATGGCAGGCCAGATAGATACGGATACGGCAAGGACTCCTGATCCTTATAGGACTCTGAACTCTTAATCCTTATATGATTCTGGATCCTTGCCTGTATATATATGTAATTGTACCTTGCCTCATATCAATCAATCCAATCTATTCCTGATTATACTTTCCTTCAATAAAGAATGAAGCAATTTCTTGCAAAAGGAAAGTATGTACCTACTGTTATTTTTCGTACTTATCAAGTCACAAATGAGGAAAAGAACAACCATTGAACTATCAATGTACAACTATCTATCTGAAGGTCCGCCATTCTGCTCGAAGCTAGCAATTCAGACAACCTAAAATTTTGTCATTTCAGTTTGCTGCATGAGGTTAAGGCACAGCTAGAACTGAGACCGCATAGATACATACCTCGAGGTCCACCGTTTTGTTCACAAGCCACCAATTCACATAGTCTGAAACTATATCATTTTTCATGCATTATGTCTTGAAGCCAACTTGCTGTGATTAATAAACTGAGATGGTTTCATAGACCCTTAAGAAGTGTAGTTATAGAAACGTATATGTACCTACAGACAGAATATATTTTTCTCAGAGAAAAAATGAATATTGTTGCACGGGAAATACAAACCTTACTATTGAAGGACTATGTTGAAGTTCAGTGTGACAGAGGCTTAATAATGATGACTCAATGAACCAATACACGTATTATGCGTTCAATGGATCACTGTATATATAGAACAAAGCACCTAAAAAAATCAGAACAAACCGATTACTATCGTGTTTAGGCTGTTTCCCATCCTGTACATGAGACTCTTTGCCCTTAATTGATAGGCAAACCTATTGGCAATGCAATCACCTCTGAAGCAAATAGGCTGGTCCTGCATGAAAAAAATAGACTGAAAACAATGTAATATATGATAATCTGAAGCAGTTGAGGCACCTGCCGTCCACTGCCCTGGGGCGCTCGTCCTCGCTGCGCCTTGGCCGCCCCACGCGTTGTTGCTTCGCCGGCGGCCGAGCCGGTCGTATCCCGTGGTCAGGCCGTTGGGGGAGGACCTCATGCCACCCGTCTTTGTCCGGCGGTGTAGAGCGGCGGCGCGGCCCCAAGCGCAGGTGAACTGGTACGCGTGGTGGTGCGGGTGGCGGCGTACCCCTGGCCGTGGCCGCGGCGTCCTGACGGGCCCTCTTGCGCCTGCGTGACCTCCGCTGGCGGCGACGCTTGCGCCCTCCCGACACGGGTCCGGGGCGTCGCCGTCTCGTGCAGCCGCGGGGGCCGAGGGGTCTCCGTTCCCCAGCGCGGAGGTGCCACCGTGGCGAGGGTCGGCCGCGCGCCGAGCGACCTGGGCGTAGGATCTCGCGGCCGGTCCGGGGGAGCTGCTGCCGAGGCCCGCATCGGCGACCATGCCTGGGCCTGCTCTGGGGTTCGGCTCGACCGTGGAGGCAGGCGGTGGTGTCCAGGGGGTTGGACTTGGAGCCGTGGATGGCGCCGGGCGGCATGATCCAACGGACGATATGAAGGCACTGTAGATGAATAGGAAACTGTGAGGAGAATACGGGATGACACTATTGTGGATTGTGCTTAACTTTAAAGAGCTTTATAGATAGATAGATAAATAAAGAAAAACAAACAAACAAAGGAAAACAAATCAGCACGGGCCAATATATTTCCTAATGGCTTTGGCGAACGACGATGACTTGGGCCAGAAAAAAAATTGGCCCAGCAAGGACACCCGCAGGGGATAGGAAACGCCTTCACGCTGCCCCCGGCGCGGGATGAGACCTTCGACTGCTCCGGCGCCGGCACCAGCGCCGACGCGTGATGGTGAGGCCGGCACTCGCCCGCCGCCTGGCCGTTCGATGAGGTGACAAGGAAGATGCTGGGGACGAAGCTCAACCCTTCCTGAGCGAACGGCCGGCTCTCGCGGAGCAGGAGCTTCCGATCCCCCTACCAGGTCTCCTTAGCATACTTCACACAGCCCGCACTCTCTCGATCCCCGCATTTCTCTGCCTTCGCTAAACACTTATCTAAGCATTTTTTTTGCTTGCCCTCTTTTCTCCAGACTCCGCTCCAAACTTCCAGTCAATCTAGTGCTCGGCGAAATGCCATAGTCAAGGTTTTCATGGATGTCTCATGTAGATCTTTGGCTTGGACTCATTGGTGACGACAAACATGCTACATGGCACTGAGGGGAGGAGTGGCTTGACGATTATCCAGGTGATCTGATATATTTATTGTCAGTGGTATGGTACCAACCTAGTATTCTGTTCTCACTGACCAAACAGATCATTTCCTATATACCATGACTGTACTATTATCTAAGAGTACATACTAATTACTAGCTAGTGAACCCACAACCAACTGTGGTCCCAACAGAGAATACATATATTAATTACTAGAAAAAGTCACACACAGTACATGTTTCGTCAGTACAGCTCAGCTGTGGATCAAGTCAAGTCATGTTCAAAGTGATAAACGGAGACTGCCTCCTACGAAAATCTTCTTCCTTCTGGGATAACTGGTGAATCTATCAGAAGAGAAGTGTTCCGTGCCTGATGTCATATCAACCATGAATGTCGACGAGGCGGTGTTGAAGTTACTAGTGGACGACGAGCTATAATCGGAGGTCGATGAATGGTCCCCCAACCCTTCTGGTGGCCACACTAGCGGTGGCTTCGAAAGAGGGATGTCTGGTGGCGGCACTGACTTGCTGATGATCTGCACCGCATCCGCCATGCTTGGCCGATCGGAAGGGTTTGGGCTGCTGCACGCCATGCCAAGCTGCAGCAGGCGTATAGCCTCATCAGCGTCAAACTCAGCGGTGGTGGTCGTGAGCACGTGATCAACAGCAGCTAGTAGTTTGCCCTTTGTATGAAGATTCCAGACCCAGTCAGTAACATGTCCAAACTGCACATCTCTGCCAACTGCCCTCTTTCCTGTAACAATCTCAAGGACGAGCACTCCAAAGGCAAAGATATCTGTCTTCCTAGTGGCCTTGCCGTTGTACACATATTCAGGCGCCCTGAAGCCAAGGGTTCCAGGGGCACCGTAGTCGGTGTAGGAGTCCTTGCCATTGGCCAATACGCAGGCGAGCCCAAAGTCCCCAAGCCGTCCTTGCATGGTGGAATCGATCATGATGTTGCTCGCCTTGATGTCGCGGTGGAGCACCATAGGCTCATACTCATGGTGAACGTACTGTAGCCCGGTCGCAATGTCCTTGACTAGGTTGTAGCGAGTGCCCCACTGGCTCATACAAGTTGCTTGCCGTTGCTCATCACTGCTCCTACGGAACAGATGTTGGTCCAGGCTACCATTGGGCATGTACTCATATATAAGAATGGGCCCCCCTTTATTGTAAGACCATCCTGATTATGTTTGCCCACATAAATTACATGCAAATAAAAAAAGAACATTAGGTGATTTTTTTTAATTGCTGCATTTTTTCAGACATGCTGATAAAACAAGAAAGTATATTATCACACAGAAGAATATGTCATAGCACAATGCAAGGAGGCTTACCAACGAGAGGAACGATATTTTTGTGGCGGAGGCGGTTGATAATGCTAACCTCGGCAAGGAAGTCTTCATAGCCCCGGTTATCAGCCCGAGTGAACTTCTTGACGGCAACCTCCATGAGCTCTCCCTTCTTTGGCGCAGGAAGCTTGCACCTGTAAACTGTGCCGAATCCGCCCTGACCTAGCCTCGTGGTCTCGTGGAAGCTGTTGGTAGCCTTTTTTATGTCAGCAAAGTCAACCTGCATAGGCACACCAGGGAGGCTCTGCATGGTCTTGGCGAGCTTGTCAAGGTCTTTCCTCCACCTCCTGTACTTGGAGTTCAAGTAGAAGTACACAACAGCAGCAATGGCAGCCGTGGCAGCTGCTGATCCAAGGACCGAAGACACTATGGTGGCAGTATTGGGACCCTGTGACTCTTCAGTCACCGGGACCTCGATGGTGAAGTTCCAGGTGTGGAGTTGCAATAGCTGCCCCATGGAGGATGAAATGGCGAAGAGTAAGGCATCTGGAGTCAGGGTGTCTCCGGCATCGAGCTGCATGGTGGCTGCTCCGGCAGCAAGCATATCTGTTCCTACATCTCCATCACGGACTAGGTAGACAGAGAGGTTGCGTGCATCATGATCATAATTGATCTTCACGCTATATCTCGCTGGATTAGAGTCGTTTTCCTCGGTTAGCTGAAAGTTAGTCGTAACCCGGATAGTTCTTCCAGAATGAAACGCTGTGCTGTCCAATTTCTCGATCTGGACAGGCTCAAAGCTAAAGGGTCTTACACGTCCTCTACCGTTGGAAGGTTCAAGTCTTGGAAGGATGTCAAAAAACAGTGGGATGCTTACTGCGCTTAAGGTGAAGACGATGGTGAAGGAGGCCTCATGCAAGTTGATCCTCTGGTCATCGCCATGGCTCATCCTCAATGGATCAAACCATTTTGGGATGACGAACCAGCAAGGATCGGTCAGGTTGAACCCAATCTGAGAGGAATTCTCCATGTAGTAGCCGAGGCTGCCTGGTTGCAAGGTGACTGAATCGACATCATCGCGGCGGTGGAACAAAAGGCCCTGGTCCATTTGCTGGAAAGTAGTGTTCCAGGTGTAGCTTGCCCTCCTCCGATCCTGGTTAGAGCTGTTGGAACATGTGCATGGTTTAGCGTGGGAGCATATGACTATTAGGAAGATGGTGAAGAACCATTGGACAGGGCTCAATCCAAGCTTGTAGCTAACCTGACAGGCCATCCTACTCTGCATGCACAGCATAGACTACTTACTATACAGACTTCATTAGCTAGTTCCTTGCTTTATCGTCTTTAAAAAAAAAGAGAGTATCTTCCTTTTACAAGCTCACCAATTTTATTTTATTTTTGATATAGGAGAGCCGAGACGACTGGGGCAGCCAAGTCAAGTACTCAAGTTGGATCAGGTTGGGCCACGTCATTGCTGTGGTCTGCACCATTTGGTCGCACTCCTGGACTTTCTCAACGAGCATGAGCAAGGGGTACATACGGCTGTTCCGTTGCTTTCCTTGGCCTGGGTCACGGTTCCTCACCTCAGCACGTACTGACAGAGATCTCCACGCTAGACGTCGACTTAAGTTAATAACATTTTTTATTTTGAGATATTATTTTGTGTCGTCTGAATGAATAACGACTAGTATTGACACCGACTGCACTGACTGCTACACTGCAACTTGTTCTTTTTGATGATGACTCGATCAACACCTTCTCTCGCAAGCTGCTCGCCAGAATACTTGTGAACCACAAAAAGGTAGGTGTGTAGTAGTTCCAAAGGTTCTAATATGATTTAACAACCCGGCTGAAAAGTCTAGGTTTTATAACTAGCGAAAAAGGCATGCTAGCTGGACGGTCCCTTAGGCCGCCAATGGTCGGGGGGGGGGGGGGGGGGGGGGGGGTTCAGCCGCATGTGAAAACCCATTTTTCACAGGCGGCTCACTGTGTAATTATTTTTTTTATTTCAAATTTCAATATTTGCCTCCACATTGTACTATATTTGTCACACACACACACACACACATATATATATATATATATATATATATATATATATATATATATATATAAAAGATATGCAAACATGAACCATAAAATTGCATCATACATACAACACATATAAATATTATAGATGTGTCCACACAAAATCAAACATCAAGCATAAAATTACATATAATACACGTCATTTCAAGTTATGAGTTCAACCATTTGGTGTTTACATGTCATTTCGTTTCAAGTTTAGACCTGCTAGGTCTGTCAGCGCTCTAAATCCTTCACTTGCTAAATCACCGGCTTCATCAAAATATGATCCGGAACTTGGAATTACTTCTCTCATAATAAAACCGCACAAGTCTGCTACTATATTTTCCATAGTTTTTGGAGTGAATAACACGTCCTTTCCTTTGCTTCTCGGCTGGAAACAAAGTTTAAAAGCATCATTGACACATGTCTAATATTAATATTTCCAACTTTAATGAGAAAACTTCATACATAGATATTTTTTACCATATTTTTGTCCCTGACGTATCGTCCCCGCTGCCTTATGAACTCACACACATAGTATCCACAGTAGACCGATCCAGGTGGTTGCTTGTGGCACTATGTAATTAATGAGCAAAAGATTAAACTAAAATTGTCATGCCTTGTGTATTATTTATATGATGATATGTGTTCGGACAACTTACCGGATAATGGTGTTGTATCGTCAATGGCACACTAGGATCTGGGCGGGCGGCGTCGACCGGTCCTTTTTGCTTCTTATAAAACCGCCATGCCCTGTAGATATCGAATATAAAACACTAAAGTTATTTAGAAACTCTAATTCATATAAGTACGGATGTGGTTGCATGTTGGCTCACCTTTCTAAATGAATCAGGAATGTTTGATACGACTGAGGAGGACAGTGTAAGGAGTCTAGGACAAGCACCTTCCCTTCGAATGGATAAATATAAAAAACAATCCAATGGTCACTGCATGAATAAACGAGTGAGCGACACATGTACTTAGGGTTAACACGATAATTTGAAGTACGTATACGAGGTCACGCTTACCCAAAGTTGTAGGGTGCCAATATAAAATCCCTGTACTTATATCTCAGCATTGCTCTACCGAGATAGAGGGCATATGTGTCCTCGTATTTTCGTTGCAATTCCTTTACAACTTCTGCAACTTGTTCTGGTGTTTTGTCCTTCTCTATCCTTGCTCTATCTTCATTTGTAAGTACAAATTTGTGCATATTTTCTTGCAACCTGATTGGACTCAGGTAACCGACCATCGTGCCTGTAGTTAACGATCTCTGCTCGTGGTCTTGCAAACTGGTTACAACATCCACATATTAGAGTTTATCACATTCCAAATTTAATAATAACAATGTGTGTGCATGAGTGATACTTACAGGCACCAGATTGTAATGAGTTGGACGTCAAGTTTCCTATAGTTCAACAGCAGGTGCATGTCCTCGAAGATAACAAATGCCTCGCTTTTATCCTTGCCAGTAGCAAACACGTCTGCTGGTATGTCAACACTAATTACATGCAGGCCAGCATTCACTGCTCTCATGTACCAGTTATGAAACCTTTTTATCATCCATGGACTATTTTCAAGCACCATCCATTGCAGCATAGGCCTTCCGGGCACGTAGTTACTGGGGACATTGACATAATCATCAACCGTTGGCTTTCTTATATCCTTAAGGGTCAATGGTGTATTTGATGGCGGTTCGACATGAACATCGCCACTTGGGGCTTCCTTTGTTGGTGGCACGACTTCAGTTGCTTGGCCGGCGGCTTCCTTATTCTGTGACGGTTCGAGCTCAACGACTCGTGCCGTCCGCTGCTTTCCAATCCCTTTCAGAAATAGAATTGTGCCTGCTGCTTTCCCCTTTTTTGGCTCATAGGGAGAAACCAATTTTGGAATTGGAAATTTCTTTGCCTTCTTGGAGGCCGGTGCTTGTGGGGGAGTTTGCTCTGCTTCCTTATGCTTTGGTGGTGGCGGGGGAGTTTGCTCTACCTCCTTCTCTGGTGTTGTGTCCTTCTTGGCTGGCGGAGTCTGCTGCTTAGGCATGTTCGTGGTCAGCCCCTCGAGCTCATCCAGCGAGAATGACATATCATGTATTGGGGATGACGACGGTGCTTATAAATATACGGGGATGCTGGGGAATGCATTGGCGATGCTGGCTGTTGACTTGTTTCGGCCTCTTGGGATGCTTGATGCACTTGTGGAGATGGTGCCGTTGGTGGATCAATCAACCTTACGTACCGTCTCGGCCATTGTATGAAGTTCTTGATTGCTTGTCCAAGCTTCTCTATACCCTCAGAGGTCGGGACGTCAATGAAGTCGTCTTCATATGCACTCTCGACCGTCAACACTTCCACCCTGCAGTATGCATCTTGCATCTCGACACCATGGAACATACGTCCAGAGATGGCATTGCCTGTGGCCACTTGCTTTGTATGTTGATTCCTAAGGCCATATCCAATTAACAATGAGCAAGGCCAAGGTTTATCAATATCGTCAACTGGATAATGGTCCTTATTTGATGTTGACGCTATACTGCTTTGAAAGGGCATAGATTGTGTGGCCGTCTCCTGGCTACCCAAGGGTTGAGCTGAGACATGCTGCATATATGAAGGAGCTTGTGATGACATCTGTTGAGCAGACACTGCTCCCGCCAACCGCTTTATCACTTCAGGATCAGGGTTTTTAACAAAGTCTTCCATCAAATCCCTAAATTTTTTGGTAGCCTGCTGCTCAAAAAAAATCCTTCAATTGCTCCTTATGTCGTTCTCTTTTCTTATACATGCCTTTCCACTCTTCACCAAACCCTTCTTTCTAGGTGGTTCTGGATGAGACGCCCCGTACACGACCTGGATGCTCGGGGTTACCTACAACATGATATTTAATGTCAGTGTCGATTTCTATTTTACTCGAACAAAATGGAAAATATAATTTTGTTACCTAGAGCATGGGAAAGGCTGTCCCTCTCCCTCTGTGACTTGAAGGCACCTGTCTTTTCCAGGTTTGTTTCTTCCAAAACCTTCTCGGCAACTGGTTTGATCTCATCGGGACAGGAGATCTCATCGCTCTCAGTGTTTGCCTTCCGACCGCGAAGCCAATTCGCACTTCGTTCTGGCACTATATCTGTCAATGCCAACTTGCCCTCTCTCCTCTTTGCTTCGTCTTCTGCCCTCCATTTAGGAATCTTGGTCTTGTAACCGCCAGTGCCGAGGTGGTGGTGGTACTTGTTCTTCTTCGCAAGTCTTGAGGCGGCTTGGCTCTTAGCCTTGGAGTCGTCAGAGTTTTTTATGACACTGAAACGTGCCCACTATTCTGCTGTGATAGGGTACCGCTTCGTTGGGTCCCGCCCCTTCTGCAGCCACTTTTTATTCATATCGTGCCTATAGCTCCAGAATGATATTGCTAACTTCTTCATGACATGACCCTTGACCAAACCTTCTGTTCCATCTGGTAAAATAAACTTAGTGCACAATCGAGTCCAACAATTCGTCCTCTTTACTTCAGGCACCATACTCCAATCACTCCAGGTGATATCAAATTCTTCCTTTACTAACCATCCAATGGCGACCCTAAATTTGGGTAGCGCCTCTAGAGGTGCTAAGGGCTCTCCGCTCCGGCTTATCTCCGTAATCCTATAAACTTCTTCTGGAAATCTATTCCTTCCTCTATCTCCTCGTGCTCGATCACTCTTTTTCTGTGTACTTCTTCGCTCGGAGGAGGTCCCGGTCGTTTGAGGCGCCATGTCCTTATGAACATCTTGTGACTCTACCTCCATTTCGGCAACAACTTGAGAGAACACCTCCTGTCAATTCAATTGTTAGGTACATACATACACATGCATTATTCTCTCGTATAGACAATCTACGAGCATATATACCTTATCATCATTTGGCTCATCTCCAGGCTCGTAATTAGGGTCACGTTCCAACTCAAGACGGGCCTTCTTAGCTCTAGGAGATTCACGTGGTGATACGCTTGGGCTCCTATAAGGTTCGGATCTAGAGGAGTCAGATCCAGGTGTACCTACCTGGGCATCGGCCTGCTCAGCATTTGATGGAGTACTCATCTGCATGAAATATAAGTATAAAAATGGATGTACACTAAATTAACTAACTAAATTAACTAAGTAAACTAACTCTAATTATGTATGAAATATAAGTATTAACATGAAATATAAGTATTAACATGGAAAAAACACTAACTTAATATAAGTATTAACACTAAATTAACTAACTAAATTAACTAAGTAAACTAACTAACTAAATTAACTAACTAAATTAACTAAGTAAACTAACTCTAATTATGCATGAAATATAAGTATTAACATGAAATATAAGTATTAACATGGAAAAAACACTAACTTAATATAAGTATTAACACTAAATTAACTAACTAAATTAACTAAGTAAACTAACTAAAATAACTAAGTAAACTAACTAACTAAATTAACTAACTAAATTAACTAAGTAAACTAACTCTAATTATGCATGAAATATAATTATTAACATGAAATATAAGTATTAACATGAAAAAAACACTAACTTAATATAAGTATTAACACTAAATTAACTAACTACATTAAATAAGTAAACTAACTAAAATAACTAAGTAAACTAACTAACTAAATTAACTAAGTAAACTAACTCTAATTATGCATGAAATATAAGTATTAACATGAAATATAAGTATTAACATGGAAAAAACACTAACTTAATATAAGTATTAACACTAAATTAACTAACTAAATTAAATAAGTAAACTAACTAAAATAACTAAGTAAACTAACTACTAAATTAACTAAGTAAACTAACTCTAATTATGCATGAAATATAAGTATTAACATGAAATATAAGTATTAACATGGAAAAAACACTAACTTAATATAAGTATTAACACTAAATTAACTAAGTATACTAACTAAAATAACTAAGTAAACTAACTAACTAAATTAACTAACTAAATTAACTAAGTAAACTAACTCTAATTATGCATGAAATATAAGTATTAACATGAAATATAAGTATTAACATGGAAAAAACACT
The DNA here is from genome assembly GCA_022036555.1 of Microstegium vimineum. NCBI lineage: Eukaryota > Viridiplantae > Streptophyta > Magnoliopsida > Poales > Poaceae > Microstegium > Microstegium vimineum. Next base: position 2,427,756 of record CM039119.1, read on the forward strand.
AACTTAATATAAGTATTAACACTAAATTAACTAACTAAATTAACTAAGTAAACTAACTAAATTAACTAAGTAAACTAACTAAATTAACTAAGTAAACTAACTAAATTAAATAACTAAATTAACTAAGTAAACTAACTAAATTAACTAACTAAACTAACTAATAAAGGAATAAAAAACTAACTAAATTAACTAACTAACTATAAGTATTAAAATGAAATATAAGTATTAACATGGAAAAAACACTAACTTAATATAAGTATTAACACTAAATTATAACTAACTAAATTAACTAAGTAAACTAACTAAATTAACTAACTAAACTAACTAATAAAGGGAATTAAAAACTAACTAAATTAACTAATTACTAAATTAACTAACTAAATTAACTAAACTAACTAATAAACTAATTACTAACTAACTAATTAACTAACTAAACTAACTAATAAAGGGAATAAAAAACTAACTAATGAACTAATTACTAACTAACTAAATTAACTAACTAATAAAGGGAATAAAAAACTAACTAAATTAACTAACTAACTAAATTAACTAATTACTAAATTAACTAACTAAATTAACTAAACTAACTAATAAACTAAACTAATTAAATTAACTAAACTAACTAATAAACTAACTAATAAACTAAACTAACTAAATTAACTAACTAAATTAACTAAACTAACTAATAAACTAAACTAAATAAATTAACTAATTACTAAATTAACTAACTAAATTAACTAAACTAACTAATAAACTAAAATAATTAAATTAACTAATTAAAAACTAACTAAATTAACTAATTAAAAAACTAACTAAACTAACTAAACTAACTAATAAACTAATTACTAAAAAACCAAATTAACTAATTAAAAAAAGCAAGCCGGCCTGCCAGGCCCAGCAGGCCTCGCCCAGCTGGCCTGACAGGAGGGCCCGCCGCGCGGCGGCGCACATGGCGGTGCCGGTGGCGGAGCTCGGAGCGGAGCTCGGCGGTGGCGGTGGAGCAGCTCGGCGGTGGCGGTGGCGGCGGAGCCTACCTCTCGGCGGTGGAGCAGCTCGGCTGCTGGCGGCGGCAGTGGCGGCGGTGCGTAGGCGGTGGAGCAGCGGCGTGTAGGCGGACGGTGAAGCAGCGGCGGCGGTGGAGCAGCGGTGGCGTATTTCGGCAGCCTGACGGCGTCGGATTTCAAAACTCGCGCCTCCGGTGACTTAAAAATTTTCGACAGCCGCGCGCGGTAATTTATATTGGATGACATTAGTACAGGCGGGCCATATTGACCACCGCCTGTGAAAATATTAGTACAGGCGGTGGTCAATATGGCCCGCCTGTACTAATAGGCGGTCAATGACGCCCACATGTACTAATACATTAGTACAGGCGGCCCTCATTGACAGCCGCCTGTACTAATGTTTTTTTCATTTTCAGTTAGTTAATTTAGTTAGTTTATTTAGTAATTAGTTAAATTAGTTAGTTAATTTAGTTATTGTTAGTTAATTTAGTAATTAGTTAAATTAATTAGTTTAATTAATTAATTTAGTTAGTTTAGTAATTAGTTAATTTAGTTAGTTTAGTAATTAGTTAATTTAGTTAGTAATTAGTTTATTCCCTTTATTTAGTTTAGTTACTAATTAATGGTATGTTAATTAGGGTTAGTTATTATTTCATGTACTTAATTAGGGTTTGTGGATTAATTTAGTTAGTGTTTATTAGTTAGTTTAGTTAGTTATTAGGGTTAGTTATTATTTCATGTACTTAATTAAAGGCTTGTTTATTTAGTAATTAGTTAATTTAGTTAGTTTATTTAGTAATTAGTTAATTTAGTTTAGTGTTTATTAATAATAGGTTTGTTAGTTAACTTAGTAAGTAATTAAAGGTTTTATTCCCTTTATTTAGTTTAGTTAGTAATTAATGGTATGTTAATTATAGGGTTAGTTATTATTTCATGTACTTAATTAGGGTTTATGGATTAATTTAGTTAGTAATTAAAGGCTTGTTTAATAGGGTTAGTTATTATTTCATGTACCTAGGGTTCGTGAATTAATTAAGTTTTTAATTTATGGTTTGTTAATTAGGGTTAGTTAATATTTCATGTACCTAGGTTAGTAAATAATATAGAATCCAAAGGTATACAAGAAGGGGAAAGAGTTTTAATTAAGATTTGTTAATTAAGTAGAAAATAATATCATAGGTACAAATGATAAGTGATACATTAATTAGTTACATGATAAACAATCTAGCGTGCTACAGTCCTTCCTTGTCCATCATGACGCACCCAGGGCAAAGAGGTTTGCGGGATACTTTTCTCCACATTTTTGATCTTTTCTTCAAAGTTTGTAAAAAGAGACATCTCGCTGAACTGATTAACATCATCTAAATCCATTACACCATCAACTCCTACAATTTGTTGCTTTCCAGGGATTGCTACGTGCTTTGGCTTTTGGGTACTTTTCTTTTCATTCGTAGATAGAATTTGTTCCACATAGAACACCTGTGCAGCATGGTTAGTAAGGATCCATGGATCATCTTTGTAACCTACTTTACTTAGATCAAGAACTTTTTGGCCATAGTTATCCATAGTGACATGTTTATCTTGAACCCATCGATATCGGAACACTGGAATCTGGAGGCGTGGACCATATTCAACCTCCCATATGTCATCAATGAATCCAAAGTATGTAGTTTCTTCACCAGTTGTATCATCTACAGCCTCACATCGAACGCCACTATTCTGGGCCATGCGCTTGGTGTCCCTAAAACTGGTGAAAAATGTGAAGCCACTAATGTCATAGCTCTGCCATGATATGACCTGGCTTGATGGTCCAGATGCTAAAATCTTGATGGTCTCTGATTCATCTGTCATTTCCAAATTCTTTAGCCATGCGGTGAACCGACGCTTGTGTTCCTTGTGTACCCAATCATTTGTGCATCCTGGATTCTCCTCACGATGCTCTTTCATGTGTTACTTGGTGAATGAGTCCATTATTATGAGTTGTTGTAGTATGCTGTAATGTACCTCTAGGACTATGTTGTAATCTGGCGGGATGAATGATTTTCGTCCCATCCTCCCTCGTCCACCAAGCCTTCCTTCATGTCGCAACAGAGGCAAACCAATTGATACCTGGTCTTTTAGGAGATTATTACATAATGGTCCTCCAGACTCAATGGCCTCTTCTGTAGTGTATGCCTCTATCATGGAATCCTCTGGATGAGCATGATTTGACATATAGCCATTCAATATTGACATGAAACGTTCATACGTCCACATTTCATGGAAATACATGGGGCCCAATGCCTCAATTTGCGGCACCAAATGAACAATAAGGTGTACCATGATATCAAAGAACGATGGGGAAAGCACATCTCCAACTGGCTCAATGTCTCTGCAGCAAATTTCTGTAGCGACTCTAACTCATCATGGATAATTACCTTCTCAGATATCTTATTGAAGAAGTAGCACAACCGTGTGATTGCCATCTTTAAAAACACTGGATTTATAGCCCTGATGGCAATAGGAAGAAAAGTGGTCAGCATTACATGACAGTCATGTGAGTTATAGTTGGTGAGTGTAAGGTCTTTCATCAAAACAAGACTCCTTATGTTGGAGCAGAAACCAGATGGAACTTTTAAATTCTTCAACCACACACACATTGCATGTTTCTCATCTCTGTTCAGGTTATAGCTTGCTGCCGGTAGATGGTACTTCCCATTCTCTAGGAGTACAAGGTGAAGTTCTTTTCTGATCTTTAAATGTTGCATGTCCAAATGTGAATTGAGACCTTCCTTTGTCTTGCTCTTTATGTCTAGCAAAGTTCCAACTACGCTGTCAAACACATTCTTCTGAACATGCATACCATCGATCGCATGTCGTACGTCTAAGTCTTTCCAGTACGATAAGTACTTAAAGAAAATAGACTTCTTCTTGAATGTGTCCCCCTCATTTGCCTTCACAACCTTTCTTGGTTTCCCATCTTTGGTCTTTTTTCCAAACACAAACTTGACATTCTCAACTATCTTATACACTCTGTGCCCTTTACTATAACCTGATGGAGCAGTAGATTTTGATTCATCCATATTGTCAAAGTACTTATTCATCTTTTGTAAGCGGTACTTATGGCCTGCCGGTAGCCACCTCCTATGCCTCATGTACACTATCTTGTTAGATGAAGGAAGAGACACGTGCCATGTTCCATCTATGCACTCTACACATCCAACCTTTCCCTTGAACTGGCCTGATAATAAGAAGAGAGTAGGATAATCATTAATTGTGACAATAATAATTGCTCTCAGTGTGAATGTCTCTTTGCGGAACGCATCGATCATTTTGACACCCACTTCCCATAGTATTTGCATCTCTTGCATTAAGGGCTCTAGAAATACATTCATATCAACTCCAGGTTGTGTAGGTCCAGAAATAAGAATGGTTAGCAAAAGATATTTTCTTTTTTGACACAACCATGAAGGAAGGTTGTATATTGTCATGATCACTGGCCATGTGCTGTGCGTGCTGCTCCTCTCGGCAAATGGATTCATTCCATCAGTACTCAGAGTAAACCTTACATTTCGTGGGTGCTCAGCAAAGTCTGGATATTTCTTATCGAATTCTTGCCATTGCTTTGCATCGGCTGGATTTCGTAACTTTCCATCATCTTTCCTTTCATCAGAAGCATGCCAGGTCTTAAGTTCCGCATCATCAGGGTTTGCAAACAAACACCTCAAACGATCAACCACATGGAGATACCATATCACCAATGCAGGAATTCTTCTCAACGCATAATAGTCCACTTCGATATTGCTAGTGGGCTTTGAACGTTTGTCTTGTTGAGTCTTTGTTTGCGTCTTCTTTCGCTTCCTCCCTGAAGAAACAGAGGCTGCATTCTCTTCCTCTTGATAATCTTTATTCGTCTTGTACCTACTAGCACCGCAGTTTGGACAACTGTCTAAGTCTTTATACTGATCACCCCGATATAGGATACAATGATTTCTACATGCATGGATCTTCTCAACACCCATCGTAAGTGAACTGACTAGCTTCTTTGCATAGTACGTGTTAGCAGACACTTTGTTCTCCTTAGGAAGAAGGTCTCCAAGTACACGCAATAAATCATTGAAACTAGCATCGGACTAACCATATCTAGCCTTAATCGTCAAAAACTGAAGAACAGCCCGTAGTGTCGACCACTCTTTGGTGCAACCTTTCGACTCGTCGTACAAAGGCTCTTCTGCTGCATTCTTCAAGGCTTCCATTCGCTTCATGAAGAATATTGATGGATCCACACAACGGTTCATTATTGCCTCTAAGAAATCTGCATCTTCAATGGCATCAGTGTTAACATGCTGAGTTTCATTAACATTGGACGTAGAATTATGAGTTTGATTGACATCTGACATAATATGATGGGTTTCATTGATATCTGGCATAGCATCACATTCATTGAGATATGGCATTGGACCCTCCACATTGATGTTACTTGCAGTGTTGTCAGTTGTCCGCATATAAGGTGTAGAACTACCCTCACCATGTTTTGTCCAAATCAAGTAGTCCTCCACAAATCCTCTGCAAACCAGATGAGAAGTGATTGCTTCCACATTGTCAAATACCATAATATTTTTACAGTCTGCGCATGGACAACATATGTGCTTCGCCTTTGTTCTTTGAGCATGTATCTTCATGGCATCAATAAATTTTTGGACCTCCACTACATAAGATGGGTCTAATCTTGATAAGTTGTACATCCATAATGGCCTCTCCATATTTATCTGTAATTAGTTAGGAAAATATTGTATGTCACTCTAAAAACAAAACGAAAATAATCCCTCATAACTAAGATTCTATCCTCCATCAATTAAATAGATATGAAAACCTACCTCTTACAGAATTTACAAAATAAAAAATTTAAATAATTATTTAAACTCATTTTTATAATTATAAGAATTAATTAAACGGAGATGGCATCTTGATTAACAAACCCTAAGTATAAGAAAAAATAACAAACCCTAATTAACAAACCCTAAATACATGAAATACTAACTAACCCTAATTAATAAGCCATTAATTACTAACTAAATTAATTAACTAACTCTAAGTACATGAAATATCTAACCCTAAATAATAAACCATCAATTACTAACAAAAATTATTGAAAAACCTAAGCTACATGAAATAATAACTAACCCTATTTAACAAACCCTAAGTATAGACAATAATAATTAACCCTAATTAACAAAACATTAACTACTAAATTAATTCATAAACCCTAAGTATTCTATTACATAGATCTACTCACAAGAATTCTAAAAAGTATTTATTTTCTATAATCCGAGCAAGATACAATTTACTATGAATTTACAAAAAAAAATAGCTAAAACTCTCTCTCTTGCCCTAGCTATGAACCCTAACCCTAGATTTAGAGCACCTCCAATACAAGAATTGAACCAAAGAATCACTAAAAAAATGGCGGCAACGACACTAACTAACCTTTTGGAAGTTTCTCACCAAAGAAATGAAGTTCAAAACATCCCCCCTTGGAATCGCCGCCTCTGTGTCGGCCACTGTGCACACAGCACGGGAGTAACTGTTCTTGTCTGGAGGTGGAAGAAGGGAATTTATTGCACAATTAACACAAGCGGTTGGTAAGGAGGACAGCCTGTGTAAATACCCCTATATTTACACAGGCGGTTGATAATGTTAGTCGCCTGTGTAAATGGTATTTACACAGGCGGTTGTCATTGTAAACCGCCTGTGTAAATACAGGTATTTACACAGGCGGTAGAGATAAGAGAGCCGCCTGCGTAAATTGTTTTACACAGGCGGTTCTCTTGCTGGGCCCACCCTATTTTTTGTACTGGCGTCATGAAGTTGTGAACCGCCTATAAAAAAAATACAACATGGCAGCAAAAATGATTTTTGTAGTAGTGTATCATCCAAATGATCTGATATATTTCTTGTTTGTGTTATGATACCAACCTATTCTCTTCTCAATAATTAAACATATTTTTCATATGTACCATGACTGTACTATTATCTAGATACTAATTACTAGCTAGTGAACTAACTATGGTACCAACAAAGAATACATGCATATCTAGAAAAAAAATTGCACACCGGTACAACATGATGAAGCACATCAGCACATGCATGTGGTTTTGTCAGTAGAGCTCAGCCGTAGATGAAGGCATGTTTAGAGTGACAAACGGCTATAGTCTTCTGCGAAGATCTTCCTTCTGGGATAACTGGTGAATCTGTAGCGTTCATGTTCGGAAGAGATGTGTTCCCTGCCGGCCGTCGTCTCAACCATGAATGTTGAGGTGGTGGTCGTGGTGTTGAAGTTACTAGTCGATGACGTGCTATAATCGGAGGTTGATGATGGCTCCGCCCACCCTTCCACGAGTGGTGGTTTGGAAAGAGGGATGTCCGGTGGCTGCAAAGACTTGCTGATGATCTGCACCGCGTCGGCCATGCTTGGCCGGTCGGATGGGTTTGGGCTGCTGCACGCCATGCCAAGCTGGAGTAGTCGTATGATCTCATCATCATCGAATTCAGCGGTGGTGGTGAGCACAGCATCAACAGCAGCAAGTAGGTTTCCCTCTGCATGAAATTTCCATACCCAATCTATAACATGTCCAAACTGCACATCTCTGCCAACTGCCCTCTTTCCTGTAACAATCTCAAGGACGAGCACTCCAAAGGCAAAGATGTCCGTCTTCCTGGTGGCCCTACCACTGTACACATACTCAGGCGCTCTGAAGCCAAGGGTTCCAGGGGCGCCGTGGTCGGTGTAGGAGTCCTTACTGTTAGACAATATAGGTCTAGCAGTGGTTAGGTGTTATGCACACGGTAGTCCAGGTTCTATGTATATCCTTAGGCTGTTGTACAAGGAAGTAGATGAGTAATTCTAGGGATCAGTTGATTGTAATTGTGATCTTGTAAACCTGCCACTTTGGAGGCTATTTCCATCTATATAACACGGAGCCGAGGGTCCCAAGGGGTAACCTCGTTAACTCAGTTTTCTTTACATGGTACCAAGAGCCAGATTCCACACGGAGTTCTTCAATGGCGTTCGCGAGTTCATCCTCGTTTCCTTCCGCTGCCATGTTTCCTATCTCTTTTCTTCCAACCAATGAAAAACTCACCCGAGCGAATTTTCCTTCTTGGAAAGCTCAGGTTCTCTCGGCCCTCAGAGGACATCAGTTGGCTGGGTATATACATCCAGAGGTGCAGGCGCCGTCTCCCTTCCTCGATCCGGAGAAGGGGAGGAAAATTCGAAGGAAGCTCCCAAGCCAAACCCGCAACATGATGCGTGGGTGGCGAAGGACCAGATGGTCCTCAATTACCTCCTCTCAAACATGTCCAAGGAGATCCTTGGGCAGGTGAATCAGGAGATCACCGCGTCGGGCGCATGGCGTGCGCTCGAAAGAATGTTCTCCTCATCCTCCCATTCGCGAATCATCTCAACGCGCATGGCCTTGGCTACGGCCACTAAAGGTACAAATTCCATTAGTGAATACTTTGGGAGGATGAAAACCTTGGCAGATGAGATGGCGTCGGCCGGACGCAAACTTGAAGATGAGGAGCTTGTCTCCTACATTCTTACGGGTCTCGACATCGACTTTGACCCTGTCGTCTCCGCCGTCACTGCACGTGTGGAGCCCATATCTGTCGCTGAACTGTACACGCAGCTCATTAGCCACGAGCAACGTGTGGAGATGCGCAGCGGCAGTGGGAACCAGTCCTCAGCCAACATGGCATCGAAGGGAGATCGTGGGAGCAGCGGATACCGCAACGGAGGCGGTGGACGTGGCGGCTACGGAAACTCCGGTCGTGGCGGCTACTATCGCGGCAACAAAGGAGGTCATGGTGGTGGTGGTTTCCAACGCAAGCAACCCTTCCAACCGGGGGTCTATTGCCAAGTCTGCACCAAAGAAGGCCACACCGCCATAGGCTGCTTCAAAACGATTTGACACATCGTACACACCTCCACAGAAGTCGGCATCATCTGCAACAGCATCCTATGGCGTGGACACCAACTGGTATATGGATACTGGTGCCACGGACCACATCACCAGCGAGCTGGACAAGCTCACCGTGCGTGACAAATACCACGGTGGTGAGCAAGTGCACACCGCCAGTGGCTCAGGTATGGAGATTAGTCACATTGGTCATGGCATTCTACGTTCCCCAAATACTAATCTCCAACTCAAAAATATTCTTCATGTTCCATCTGCAAGCAAGAATCTACTTTCTGGTAATCGTATCATCCGTGATAATGATGTTTTTGTAGAATTTCATCCTGATTGTTTTCTTGTCAAGGAACGGTCAACGAGGAAAACGATCCTCGAAGGAAGTTGTAAACATGGCCTTTACCCAGTAAGGCCACCAAATAAAAGCGTGCTAAGTGCAGTCAAGCCAACGACGTCGATGTGGCACCATCGCCTAGGCCATGCCGCACCCACCATAGTTCATCAAGTCCTTCACCGCCATCAACTTCCCTTTGTCAAGGAGTCAAATAAATCTAGTGTCTGTGATGCCTGCCAACAAGGCAAAAGTCACCAATTGCCATATCCTAGATCGACTAGTGTGTCGTCTAGTCTTTTTGATCTTGTTTTCAGTGATGTATGGGGACCTGCTCCAAGTTCAGTTGGTCGCAACAATTATTATGTGTCGTTTATTGATGATTATACCAAGTCTGTTTGGATTTATTTGTTGCATAAAAAATCCGAAGTCTTTCAAATCTTTCGAGATTTCCAAACTCTAGTAGAAAGGCAATTTGACAAAAAAATTCGATCTATCCAAACCGATTGGGGCGGAGAATATCAAGCTCTAAGTCCTTTCTTTAAGCGTATGGGAATTTCACATCACATTTCGTGTCCCCATGCCCATCAACAAAATGGCTCCGCCGAAAGAAAACATAGACATATCGTTGAAGTTGGTCTAACAATCCTAGCGCATGCTTCCATGCCTCTCAAATTTTGGGATGAGGCATTCTTGACGGCCATTTACCTAATTAATCGGCTTCCTTCTAGAGTCATCAATAACGATACTCCCTATTTTCGCTTGTTTGGACAACATCCTGATTATACATCTCTGCGCACTTTTGGGTGTGCTTGCTGGCCACACCTACGTCCATACAATACTAGGAAGTTAAATTTTCGGTCCAAACAATGTGTTCTTTTGGGATATAGCAATCAGCATAAGGGATTCAAATGCTTATATCCTAAGGAAGGACGAGTCTATATTTCTAGAGATGTCGTCTTTGATGAAAACGTTTTTCCTTTTGCATCCCTACACCAAAATGCTGGTGCTCGTTTACGCACTGAAATTCTTCTTTTACCCGAGACCCTACTCAATCCTTCATGTATTGGGGAACTACAGATCTACAGATGTCTGATCATGTGTCAACTTCTCCATTACCTTCTTATGCATCTAATGATTCTTCTGGAGTTGCAATCAGCGCAGGTCAAAATTCGGATCACGTTGGAACCTCTGCTGATGCACACATGCACGTGTCTCGGCGTACCGGGAGCAGCGGCTGTTCCAAGGATGATCCGTGCATCGTGTCTCCTATGACTGGGGGCGCGTCCACCTCGGGATCAGAGATGATCTCTTCCATCACGTCGTCATCAGACAGTGCTGCGGCAGGCGCTGGATCTTCTTTGCTGTTGTCTGGCTCCGCGGTGTCTACAGCCACACCGAGTGTGGCGCATCCCGTTCCTGCTGATGGCTCAACAGTGGTGGCACCAGATCTCACTACTGATACTGCCTCTGGATCAGGTGCAAGCACGGATGGTGCATTCCCTCCTGCGGCACCAACTTCTCCTCACCAACAGCAGCGCCCAACTACAAGATTGCAACAGGGGATTAGCAAGCCCAAAGTCTATACGGATGGTACAGTTCGATGGTGTCAATCTGCCACCACTGCTATTGGGGAACCGTCTATAGTGTCTGAGGCACTCAAGGATGATAGATGGGTTTCGGCGATGGATACTGAACATCAAGCGCTGGTCCGCAACAGGACGTGGCGTCTTGTTCCACCACCAAGAGGCAAGAACATAATTGGATGTCAGTGGGTCTATAAAGTCAAACGAAAAGCAGACGGGTCGGTTGATCGTTACAAGGCACGCTTGGTCGCCAAAGGATACAAACAACAGTATGGGATCGATTATGAGGACACGTTCAGCCCGGTAGTGAAAGCAGCTACCATTCGCATTATCCTTTCTGTTGCAGTATCACAAGGTTGGTCTCTTCGACAGCTTGATGTCCAGAATGCATTCCTGCATGGAGTTCTTGAGGAGGAGGTCTATATGCAGCAACCTCCTGCCTATGTTGATCCTCAAAGACCAAATTTCGTCTGCAAATTGGACAAAGCTCTCTATGGTTTGAAACAAGCACCACGGGCTTGGTATGCTCGGCTCTGTGCTAAGCTTCAACAACTTGGTTTTGTGCCTTCCAAAGCTGATACCTCACTGTTCTATTATCAGAAGGGAGGTAACACCTTGTTTGTTCTTGTGTATGTGGATGATATTATTGTTGCTAGTTCATCTCCTCGGGCCACTAGTGCTTTGCTTGCTGACTTGCAGGCTGACTTTGCTCTCAAAGATCTTGGAGATCTCCACTTCTTCTTGGGAATCGAAGTCAAGCGGGGAAGTCTTGGATTGACTCTCACCCAAGAACGCTATGCCAGGGACATTTTGCAACGATCTGGTATGCATCGCTGCAATCCTATTGACACTCCTTTATCGTCCACTGAGAAGTTGAGTGTAGAATCCGGTGAAAAACTTGGACCCGATGACGCAACAAAATACCACAGTATGGTTGGAGCCCTCCAGTACTTGACATTGACACGCCCTGATATAGCTTTTGCAGTGAACAAGGTGTGTCAATTCTTACACACACCAACCATTGTACATTGGAGCGCCGTGAAGAGGATCCTGAGGTATGTTCAAGGAACTGTAAACCTTGGACTCAGTATTAGGAAATCTAAGTCGACACTTGTAAGTGCATTCTCTGATGCAGATTGGGCTGGTTGTGTGGATGATAGAAGATCTACAGGAGGTTTTGCAGTGTTTCTTGGTGATAACTTGATATCTTGGACAGCTAGGAAGCAACCCACTGTTTCAAGGTCCTCCACCGAAGCAGAATATAAAGCCTTAGCAAATGCCACAGCTGAAATGTTATGGGTGCAGAAACTTCTCACCGAATTAGGAATATCACATCCAGCCAAGGCACGACTCTGGTGTGATAATTTGGGAGCTACTTATTTATCAGCTAATCCCGTTTTTCATGCCAGGACCAAACATATTGAGATTGATTTTCACTTTGTTCGTGAACGTGTTGCACATAAACTTCTGGAGATACGACTCATACACACTGGTGATCAAGTGGCGGATGGTTTTACCAAAGCCTTGCTAGTGCTCAAGCTTAGTCAATTCAGGGACAATCTCAACCTTAGAAGTGGCTGAGATTGAGAAGGGATGTTAGACAATATAGGTCTAGCAGTGGTTACGTGTTATGCACACGGTAGTCCAGGTTCTATGTATATCCTTAGGCTGTTGTACAAGGAAGTAGATGAGTAATTCTAGGGATCAGTTGATTGTAATTGTGATCTTGTAAACCTGCCACTTTGGAGGCTATTTCCATCTATATAACACGGAGCCGAGGGTCCCAAGGGGTAACCTCGTTAACTCAGTTTTCTTTACACTTACCATCGTCCAATATGCAGGCGAGCCCAAAGTCCCCAAGGCGTCCTTGAAAAGTGAAATCGATCATGACGTTGCTTGCCTTGATGTCACGGTGGATCACCATAGGCTCATACTCATTGTGAACGTATTGTAGCCTGCTCGCAATGTCCTTGACGAGGTTGTAGCGAGTGCCCCACTGGCTAATACAAGTTGTCTGTTGCTCATCGCTGCTCCTACTGAAGATATGTTGGTCTAGACTGCCATTGGGCATGTACTCAGAGATAAGAATGTGCTCTCCTCTGTTGTAAGACCATCCTGATTATTTGCAATCGTGAAAAACCATTAGATGCTTTTCTTTTAAATTTGGAAATTTGGGTCTGGTTTAATAGTTACTCCCTATGATCTAAATTATAATCCGTTTTATTTTTTTCTAGGCACATAGATTTTGTTATGCATCTAGATATAAATACTATGTCTATATACATAACATAAGCTATATACCTAGGAAAGGCATATACTACTTATAATTTGGAAAAAAAAAGTAGTATATTTTTTCAGACATGACAAAAAGTAGAACATATTATCACTTTATCACATGCAAGGACATATAGCACAATCCAAGCAAGCTAGCATACCAACGAGCGGAACAATATTTTTGTGACGCAGATGGTTGATGATGCTGACCTCGGCAAGGAAGTCTTCATAGCCCCGATTATCAGGCCGAGTGAACTTCTTGATGGCAACATCCATGAGCTTTCCCTTCTTTGGTGCAGGAAGCCTGCATCTGTAAACAGCGCCGAATCCACCCTGCCCCAGCCTCATGGTCTCGTGGAAGCTATTGGTGGTCTTCTTGATGTTAGCGAAGTCAACCTGGATAGGCACACTGGGGAGGCATAGGCACACTGGGGAGGCTCTGCATGGTCTTGGTGAGCTTGTCAAGGTCTTTCTTCCACCTCCTGTACTTTGAGTTCAAGTAGAAGTAGACAGCAGCAGCAATGGCGGCCGTGGCAGCTGCTAATCCGAGGACCGAAGACACTATGGTGGCAATATTTGGTCTCCGTGACTGTTCAGTCACCCGGACCTTGATGGTGAAGTTCCAGTTTTGGAGTCCCAAGAGCTGCCCCATCGAGGATGTAATGGCGAAGAGTAAGGCGTCTGGAGTCAGGGTGTGTTCAGCATCGAGTTGTTTGGTGGCGGCTGTCATTCCTACATCTGCATCACGCACTAGGTAGACGGAGAGGTTGTGCGCATCACGATCGTAATTGATGTGCATGCTATATGTCGATATACTAGAGCCAAAGGTGGCTGTAACCCGGATACCTTTTCCAGATTGAGATTGAGATTGAGATGTAATAATGATGTTCAATGTATCTGTTAAATTTTGGACAAAACGCCCCCTGGTAGGGGGTGGATGAGCAGTCCCTGTGTCATCAGGGGGTTCAAGTCTGGGAAGGATGTCAAAGAATAATGGGTCATTGGTGCTTACTGCGCTCAGGGTGAAGACGATGCTGAAGGATACAGTCTCATTCAAGTCGACTTCACCCTGGCTCATCTTCCATGGATCAAACCATGTAGGGATGATGAACCAGCCGGAATCGGCCAGGTTGAACCCAGAAAGAGGGCTCCCCTGCATGTAGTTGCCGAGGTTGCCTGGTTGCAAGATGACCGACGACCCGCTGTCGTTGGCGAGGAGGAACAAGAGGCCCTGGTCCATTTCACGGAAGCTGGTGTTCCAGGTGTAGCTAGCGTTTCGGACATGATTGGAGCTGCTGGAACATGTGCATGGTTTGGCATGGGAGCATATGGTGATCACCAGGATGGTGAAGAACCAAGCTTGTTGCTAATCTGACAACCGGCCATCCGGCCTATTTCTTAGTTTGCTAATCTGTACAATGCAATACAATTAACGTTCCTTGCTTTAATTTGTACTACCAATCTTGCTGACATATGGACAGACGACTTCTTGGTCAGTCAATTACTACTCATAAAGCAAGTTGGATCTTGCTGCTCCAGTTTTTTCCTTGGGTCACTGTTGTTGACCTCAGCAGTGTCGATCAGGTCTCCACACGCTATCCTGTATTGACAAAAGGTTGACGCTAGGGTGGTGTCTGTAATTTCCCTTCTGTAAAATGCATGTAACACGTGACGACTATTGTGCTGTCCTCAAAGAGGAGATGGAAAGGCATATATAGAATATGACCAAGTTTCACATCTATGTAAAACCGGCCAAGCCAATTTTCCAAAATGGCAGCCTAAAATTGAGGTGGAGTTACATTTTCATATGGATTTTGTAAGAGCTTAGTCTCTTTAGGTGTGATATATAAGTCCACCTGACCCACTAAATATTAGAACTGGAGGCAATAGCTGATTGAGGGTATACATTTACACCAAATTTGATTATCTTTTATCCTTTTTACCTTTTATTTATGCCTTTTATCCCTTAAATCTTACATTTAAAACCCCATGTTTTTGTTCTTCTCTCGTCTCCACGGTATGAAAAGAGGGTTTTACCTGTGTACCATTATAAAAGATAAAAATTACCTATGTACCATTAGAAAAATGAAAAGTTCCTCAGTCCCCTTCAGTAACTTTTTCTTTCCGTACGTGCCACTTCCGTTGCTTTGCCGTCTAATTCTAACAGAGCTAGGTGGCTGCTAGACGTAAAATTACTTTATTGCCCATCACTCTTTCTACTCAATCCCACTGGTTCTTGACTTTGCTGTTTGACTCTTCTTCTCCACTTGAAGCCAAACCCTAGAGGAGAGAAGGAGAGGTAGCAGACTCTAGAGCAGGGGCTTGAGGGCGAGCTTGCCGGGAGGTCGCGGGCGAGCGTGCTTGGACGCCGCGGGCGCGGGTGCCTCCGCGAGGGTGGGAGAGTGCGCCGGGACACCGCGGGCGCCTCCGCGAGGGCCGGCGAGCACGCCTGGACGCCGCGGGTGCCTCTGCGAGGGCACGCGAGCGCGTCGGGAGGCCAGGGGCCGCCTCCACGCGGGCGGGTCAGCGCGACTCTAGGCAGGCGGGTGGGTGAGCGCGCCTTCGCGCGTGCAGGCGAGCGCGTCGGGAAGCTGCGGGTCCTCGTGCAGGGAGGCCACGGGCCCGGGCGTGGGGAGGCTTCAGGCGTGGGCTAAGTCCTGAGGCTACTAATTTCTCGGATTTCTTGCTGAATTTTGCGGATGGTGGACAGTCGACCGACTTGGCTTCCATATGGGTGAGTTCTCCTTTCCTTGCTTCAATTGCATTCCATCAGTGGCATGTTTTGGGTGTTTAAGATTGAATTAAACCGTGTAGATATGTATGTTGTTCATTTGTAGGAATAACATCGAGACCAGTTTCAATTTAGAAATTAGGATAATTAGTTCAAGTATGCGAGGACCGTGGTATGGAATTAGCAAAGTTGTTGATTCAGACACCACAAATTTTAAAGACTTTGTCGATGAAATTTTGGATGAGTGTCCTTGCGGGTATGGTGATATAGTAAAGCTGTTCTATTTATGTGCTGATAGCAAGTCCAACATACAAATTCAATCTGATCAAGACTTAATGAATATGTTTACGAAACATATGAGTTCCAAGTGTTGTTGCATGTCAATTGCATACCATAAACATGATGCTCATTCACCAGAAATTCCACTATGGGATAATGTTGAAATCCCATGCACCCCGTTAATGTCAGCCCCTAGCTGTGTAGAACCTAGCAAAGGAACTCAAACTGGGACTACTACAGAACTAGATAATGACATGGTAGAGGCAGAGGACAATTATCTTATGAATCCTAAACCAGAGAATGAATATGTGGGGGTTGATGAGGAGGGTTTATATATTGACATAGCACCTGCTTCTCATGCAAATGTTGACACAATTGAGAAAAGGGATAAAGATTATGATCCAGGTTTAAACTCTGAATCTGATTCTATGTCTATGTCTGACTCCGATATGGATGCTGAGATAGATGAAATTGTTAAGGATAAAGTGTCATCTCAAATATCTGAGGTTGCATACAACAAAGATGCCCCTCCTATGGAAGTTGGGAGCATCTATCCAAACATGTCTGAATTTAAACTGGCACTTGCAACACATGCTGTCAAGAATGAATATGAGTTTAACATTGAAAAGAGTGAACCAGGGAGATATCGAGCATACTGTACGAGTTTTCAAGATGGTTGTAAGTGGAGGATTCATGCTTCGACAATGGGTGATAATACTACTGTACAGGTAATTTCTTTGCTCATAGTTTGTTCATATTTTGTTCATATTTTATCATCAATTACTTGTTCATATTTCTAAATTCACTTGTCTATTTCAACCTATACTTTTTAGATCAAGAAGAACCTTGTCGTCATGTCTGTCAGAGTAAAAGGAGGAGTGGGAAAATAAAGTGTGCTACCAAGTTTTGGATTTGTGAGAAGATTAAGGATTGGTTGGCTGAGGACCCAACTGTTGGGCCTACAGAACTTCAAAGAAGATTGAAGGATGATTACAAAGTTACTATTAGTTACAAGAGAGTGTATGATGGAAAGGAGCTTGCTTTGGAGGAGTTGTTCGGTGATTGGAAACAAAGTTTTGATAATTTGTACAGGTTCAAGGCATAGATAGAACAGTCATGTCCTGGTAGCTTTGTTGTCATAGATCATCACACAATAGAGGGCAAGATCAAGTTCAATAGGCTATTTTTTGCAATGAAACCTTGTGTCGAAGGTTTCCTTAGAGGTTGCAGGCCTTATCTGGCTGTTGATAGTACATTCTTGACTGGAAAATTTAGAGGTCAGTTATGTATTGCTTGTGCAGTTGATGGGCATAACTGGATGTACCCAGTTGCTATAGGAGTCATTGATTTAGAAACCAATGAAAACTGGATATGGTTCATGGAGAGGCTTAAGGAAGGTATAGGTACTGTACCTGGTCTGACCTTTAGCACAGATTGTGGTCAGCCAGTCATGACAGGAGTTAGTGAGGTGTTCCCAAATGCAGAGCACAGAGAGTGCATGTGGCACTTGGTGCATAATTTTAAGAAAAGGTACAATGGCAAAGTGTTTGATGAACACTTATGGGCTTCTGCTTATTCTTGGAATTCATATATGTTTGACAAGCATATCCAGGCCATGGCTAAAGCAAATCCAGCAGCAATAGTGTACTTACAGCAAAACCATACAAAACTATGGACAAGAAGTCAGTACTCTACATTATCAAAAGTTGACTATGTCACCAATAATTTAGCAGAAAGCTTCAACAATTGGATAAAAGATGATAAGGGGATGCATCTAGATGAATTGATGGATACTATAAGACAGAGACTTCTTATCAAGTGGAACCAGAGGAAAAAAATTGCACACAAAATGGAAGGAAAATTTTTGCCACACATCATTACGAAGCTAACGGAGCAAAGTAGGAACCTTGACATTGATGTTGTCACCAGCTCACTTGATGGGATTGCTGAGGTTATGACAAGGGGAGGTTCTACTTACAGGTTTGTAGTGAATCTACAGGAAATGACATGCACATGTAGAGCATGGCAATTTCTAGATTACCATGTAAGCATGCAATTGCTTTCATCACCTCTATACCTGGAGAGAAGATAGAAGATCATGTGGACAGCTACTACTCTATAGAGAGCTTCAGGGCAGCCTATGATGGTACAATCCCTGCCATACCAGATAAATCCATGTGGCCCAAAGCAGAGCATGGTTTCTTCATGCATAAACCACTTTTGAAGGCAACAGCTGGTAGGAGGAGGCAAAAAAGATACAAAGGAGCAGCAGAAGGTGGCAGCAAAGGAGCCAAGGGTAGGCATCAGTGTCCAATCTGTCAGCAATATGGGCATCATTGGTACACTTGTAAGGATGGTGGCCCAGCAGACAAAGCAGCAATGCTTGCTGAAAGGTAACATAAAACCTAAACTTCAAAATTATTTCTAAATGTTGACATTGTTGCTAACATATATATCTGTTCGTGTAGAGGTCCACCTAAAAAAAAGAAAAAGAAGCTAGCACCAGCTACTACTGAGACCAGTATTGTGCCTGCAGCACCTGCACAAAGGATGGTCTTTCCAGTATTACCTACCGTTACTGATCTATCAAAAAAACGAAGAACAATTCATCCTCATTAGCTGGTGTGAAGAAACAAAAGAGCACTTCTACTGCCGAGGCCAGTGACCCCTCAGTGAGGTTAGCTACTTTCTTATAATTTTCCTTTCACCACTTTAATAGGTTAACTAACTAATTTTATACTCATGTGTGCTTTTTTAGAGGATCTGGAACATGATCTAATCATTTAGATCCTTTGTCGGTTACAAACCCTTCTGGATCAAGTGAGCAGCACACAGCTAACAAGAGAATAAGTCAGCAGCAACACAAGAAGAAGAAGGCCATTCAGAAAAAGCTGACTCCAAACAAAGCTAGTCCAGCCATGTCAACTCACAGCAAGGTCCCTAGTTCACCTTCTAGTCCGGCCATGGGAACGAGGAGCAAGAAAAAACTAGAAATTTAATGTATTTGCATCTCTATGGCATGCTTTTGTAGTACTTGTGGTCTGCATGACCAAACAATATTATTTGTAGTACTTGAGGTCTGCATGACCATCTTTTGTATGCAGACTTGATTTGTAATCAAGCTGATTATGCATGTGGATGATAATTTGAACCTATTTTTATGTCTGAGTGTTGTTAATTTGGTTGTCGCAGCTGTCAGATTCTTTTAATGCAACTTTATTATATATATATATATATATATATATATATATATATATATATTTGGTTGTCGCAATTGTCAGAATTTTTTGATTCACAATTATCAGATTTTTTGAATGCATCCGAATATATTTAATTTTGGTTGTCGCTTATTGAAAAAAATTATGTGTGCACACACAATCTGGAAAGCTATTACAGTGAAGGGAAAAATGAAGTTTTAGACAACACATGCTGCTACAATGACACTAGAGGAAAGAACGAAAATGAAAAATTTGATGCACTCTATAATTAAGAGCAAAATTGTCTTTTCCGCTGACCGTTAGCTGCTGTTAGAGGGGAATCTAACGGAAATGGCACACAGGTAAAAGAAACTTCAGACAAAGATACTGAGGAACTTTTAAAAATTTCAATGATACACAGGTAATTTCAATCTTTTATAATGGTACACAGCTAAAAGCCTCGTATGAAAAGGTACCCTAGCAGGTTTATCAAGCCTAGGGAACATCAGCATATGTTCTTGGCCTGACAGTTCCCTCCCGGCCGGGTTAGCATTTGGCGGATTAACACAAGATCTAGCCTGTCAATAGACCAGGCCAATAATCTTGATGGAGGCTGCGCAAGGAACCCTTTGCATGTACATTCAGATGTGCTCGAGTAATGGCATATTCCGTCGCAAAAAAAAAAGTAATGGCATATTCTAGCGTCAACAATATATGTATCCTTGAAAACAAATATGGATATTCGTAGTCATATCGGATTCTAATATAAACTAAAATCTTTGTAGATCTCATTGACTTGTACAATTTACTCTCTCTGTCCATTGAAAGTGTCGTTTGAAAAACGTGTCTGTGAGAGAAGCTCGGTTTTCTAGTGACACTTTCAATGGGACGGAAGGAGTATTTGGTTATAAGAGCGGGTACAATAATACACCTCAGCTTGGCTTATAACCAAGCCAACTTAGCAAAATCCTACGTGGAAGAGAGAGAATAGAGGAGAAAAAATGAAATAGGCTCTAAACTTGGCACCAAGCTCATCACATTCTTCTAGGCTGCATGCAGGTCCTCACCACTCATCTCATACTTACTATTGGCTCTTTTCCTTACAACATGTGGGTTTATTTAATAAAAAAATAAAATTTTAAATTACATGAGCAGCCTAACTATTGTACGACTTGTCTTTTCAACTTGTCTCAAGATGATGTGGCTTGGCTTAAAGCCAAGTTTATTGAACCTGCTCTAAAGTTCATCTTCATTCGACTTTATATGCAAAAATCTTTGGTGACAACTATTTATAGAGGCGAGCATCCTCTGTTAATGCCATGCATTTGCAGAGAAAAGAGGCCTGCCTTTGTTAAAGGCCGTTTTTATAGGCGGTGTTCTTAAGAGACCTGGCTATAAAAATCCATTTATAGAGATGGTTGGTTTCTAGGCTGCCTCTATAAATGAACCAATCACTTCTAAAAGGTACTTTTGGAGATTGTTACTGCCTCTATAAATAAAAAGGGTTTTGTCTTCTAAAAATTAATGGTTTGGTGTGGAATCAGGCATATTTCTAAAAATTAATGGTTTGGTGTGGAATCAGGCATATATATGATTAGGACATTGAAGAACAGTACGTCGCACAAGGTCAGTTCAAGCTTGTTAATCTGAGAGGCCATCGTAGTTCAAACAACTATGTGTGTCTGTTTAGATCCATCCAACTAAAATTTAGTTAGCTAAAATTTTGACTAGCTAAAAGTTCTTCGAGCTAAATAAACTTTAGCGACAGTGACAGTAGAGCACGTTGGGTGGAGATGCAAATTAAGGAGGAGAAAGAGAAGAAACCGTGCGGGCCTTAAATCTATATCTATCACTACGTCAAAACGGATTTTGCATGTCGGTCAAAATCCATTTTTCGCAGCGGGCAATCGCGTCCGCTGCGATGACAAGGCCACGGTAAATGTGACGTTTACCGTGACGGTCGCAAGTGCCCGCTGCGAAAAACCGATTAACCGCAGCGGACAACATAAGAAGCCCGCTGCGGTTAATCCTTCCAAAAAAATAAAAAAAAGAAAAAACCCTAGAGCCCAGCAGCGACCCGCGCCGCCGCCCGTGCGAGCAGCGCGCCACCGCCATCGAGCTCTGCGCCCCACCACCGGCCGCGAGCCGCGCCCATGGCCGCCTGCGAGCCCCACGCCGGGCTCCGCGCGTCGCCACCAATGAGCCCCGCGCCGTGGACCCGCGAGCCGCGCGCCGTGGCCGCCCGCGAGCCCCGCGCCGGAGACCCGCGCCCCGCCGCTGGCCTCGCGCCCGCGCCGCCGCGCGTCTCCGCAGCCCCAGAACAGTCTCCGCGCTGGGGACCCGCGTCCCGCCGCCGGCATCGCGCCCGCGCCACCGCGCCCGCGCAGCTTCGCGCTCGCCCGCCGGGCGCTAAAGCTACCTCGCGCTTGAGCCCGGCGCCTCTCGCCCCGTCGCGCCCGCGTGCCCCCGGGTCCGCGCGTCGCCTCTGGAGTCCGCGCCACGCGAGAGAGAGAGAGGGGGTGCTGAGGGGGCTGAGGGAGAGAGAGAGAGGATGGGCTGCCTGTTGGAAACCCTAAGTTCTGCTTTTATAGGTGTTGCGGCTATTGGGCGTCGCCCTGGGCTTAATGGGCTTTGGCCTTAATCGTGACGGGCCTTATAAGATGCCCGCTGCGGTAAATTGATTTACCACAGCGGGCATGTTAAGACGTCCGCTGCGGTAAATATATTTACCGCAGCGGACGTCTTAACATGCCTGATTTACCGCAGCGGACAAAAATGCCTGCAACGGTAAATTGAAAAAAGACCGTCACGGAAAAGCATGAGGTTTTTCGCAGCGGGCAAAAAAAGATTCCGCCACGAAGGGCTTTTTTGCAACGCTACACAAAATCGATTTTGACGTAGTGTATATCTATACCTACCTACACTATATATATATATATATATATATATATATATATTTACTCTCGCTTGTATCTACTCCCGCCTATATTGTACACACGCGAGCGCAAGGCACACCCAGCTAACGGGCCGCCATCAATACAGGCCGATCCTCCGCTCTATCGGGTTTGGAACCTTCCAACCCGTTTAGATTAACACAAATCCGATCCTATATATATGGTAGCCAAATATTTTAAACACATATCTCCAGATTTCTCTCCCTGTTTCTAGATGCCATTCTCATCCCGGTGGTGATGGCGGCGGCCGGCATGGTCATCCTCAGCGACGCCCCCTCGACTCGCTCGGTAGCCCGTGGCGGCGGTGGCCATCCCGACGCGTGGAGCCCCTAGCGGTGGCGTGGCTTTCCCCGCCCACCCCGCGCATGGCGTCCTAGCCGACTGCGTCAATCGGCGGTGGCACGACTTCCTCTTCTCCCATGGTGGCATCTCCAAGCGGCGGTGCTACCTGTCCCTGCTCATGGTGGCCCCGAAGGCTGGGGGGAAACAACGCAGCCATGGCAGTGTC
Organism: Microstegium vimineum; assembly: GCA_022036555.1. Taxonomy (NCBI): domain Eukaryota; kingdom Viridiplantae; phylum Streptophyta; class Magnoliopsida; order Poales; family Poaceae; genus Microstegium; species Microstegium vimineum. The sequence goes on from CM039119.1 coordinate 2,450,569, forward strand.
ACCTTCTTTAGACCTGCGCATGCACAGGTGGCCGGATCCCCACCGTCATGGTCCACAGCGACCGAGATCTACCGCATGAGGTACAGCAAAAAGGCACCGTAGCCTCGTCGATCAGTGCTGACACTTTGGATCTCAGTGTAGCTATATATTTTTTTTTCTTTCTGAATCACACGATGTTTCGTCTCTCTATTTCTTAATGCATTTTGTGGTGAAAATCGTTTCCGAGGAATGAGTTGTTGCTCACGACTAGCACATATGTGGATCTGTGCATACAAGTCCCCGGAACGGCGACTGCTAGATTTGTTTTTCTGATCAATTTTACAATGTATAAATGAGTTTTGTTGATTTTGGTTAAAAACTCATGTGTAATTTACATTCTCATAATTCATTGTAAAAATTAATATACCACTGAGTATATGTATATACTCTTGTCTTAGTATTTGTATGTATATACTCTCGTCGCCATATGTAAAATGTACATACTCATACTTCATTGTAATATACCTCTGAAGCTTGAGTATATGCGCATACTCATCTTTTGCATGTACTATACTCATCGTTGGAAAAATGTACATAATCATACTTTATTGTAACGTGCTCCGTTCAAACAGGTTTATACTCATACTGCGTGTACTTGCTTTTTGACTTTTTTGTTTGATTCTGCGAAAGAACATGTATGTATTCATACGTCTAATAGATCAAAGGTTATATTCCCCCACAACTGCATAACGTTATATCCCTAAGAAAATCACAACAAATTCAACTTGTGATATATATATATATATATATATATGCACAATGCACTCCTTCCATTGGTATATGGATATTTATACTTGTAATAAAAAAGTATAAACTCGTACTACCGTATACTATATATATGGACACATACCCGTAGCATGTATCCGTATATACTAGTATGCATGCATACTCCTTTTTTCAAGTATGTATACATACTCTTCGAAAAAGTATGTATTCATACACTTACGTGCTACACGGCAACACCGATCTGCTTAGCATCCTAATTTTTTGGGAGACATCAAATGTGTGTATGACTGCATGCAACCCAGAATCTCGTGGTCTGGTGCGCACCGGCGCGATGCTATTGGATTGCTGCGGTACACCCGTACCCGTTTATAGATAGGAGTAACTACAAACAGGAGTATAAAAAATGTACCCTATATATGGTGAGTTTTCTATACTCTCGCTTGTAGTTACTCTCACCTCTAAATAGAAGGGCTCTGCAGCGAGTTAGCGCTAATGGATTGACATGCAACCTGCAGCCAGACCGCTAACGAGGTACTAGTCCGCTAAATACGTGATTTGCCACGGGTACATGATGCATGGATTCGGTTGGAAAGGGCAGCAACAGCACATGCGTGCTTTTTTGAAAAAACAATACGTGATTATTCCTTGCAAGTGGTCTAGTATGGATGTATATATATATATATATATATATATTATTTATATAGGAGTATAAGTTCATACATATCATGAGTATATTTTAATTAGTTCTGTTAGCTAACATGGCAGGCTCTAAAAATTTGGTCTGAATTAATATATGTACGTACTTAAATTATATATTTGAACGAGCAAATTGACTAACCAAATGTATATACATATACTAATTTTTAATGGATACACACATACCATATATTTTGAGAATATGATAAGAGAGTATGTGAAGATACTTTTTTTGGCAAAGGAGTATGTGTATATACATACCTTGCAACAAGGGTATGCGTACATACTATACAAGTTTTTCATAAGAGTATGCTTACATACCTCCTACAAGGGAGCATTTGCACATTTTTTTTTTGACTAGAGTATGTTAGGGATATATGTACATACGCAAAGTAATGTAGTATGAGCACATACTTATTTGAACCAAAAAAATATGATTATATGTGTATATAAATTAATTAAGTATGAGTACATACATCATGTTTGTACGAATATATATATGCGTACCATAGCAGCTGTGTACTCTCCCAAAAAAAAGTATCTGTGTATACCAGAATATACATTTTCTTAAAGTAAAAAGTATCAAAGAGAGTATTGATATATACTTATTAATTACGAAGTATGTGTGCATACAATCTTTAGAAAAGAGTATGTGTGCATAATTTTTTAATGGAAAATAATACACGGTCTAGCTTTGTGGCCTCCAATCGATGAGCTGGTTCACGTTCATGATATCGTCGCCGGTCACAATCTCCATTATGTCGTTGCCGATGATCATCACCTTCCTCACGGTCGCCTAGTTTATCCCTCACCTATAATCTCACCGTGAATCTCTGCATGCATCTACCAAGGAATCCATTATCACTAGAAAGAATTGGATTAATATTTAAATATGAATGTATGTGATTAAGAGTATATATAGATGCATATACCGGAGAGGAGATCCAGTGTTCCGCGTCGTTATCCATCGATCGCAAGGAAGCAAACATTAGTGCAGGTTCACCCGGATCTGTATGTCGCGTTTCCTATCGATTTCAAAGACCTGAACTTACGGACCGTAGTTGCTGCTGGTGCTGGTGGGAGAGGAGGCGTCACGAACTGCCGGGGAAGCGACGACACCATCGCCGGTGCCAAATACTAGCCACCTCCCTGCACCCGATGGCAAGACGATGAGGGCTATCCCAGGAGAAAACGAGGACGGGGAAGAGACCGCGGTGCTCCGTACCGTGTTCCGAAGACGGTGAAGGGCGTGAGAACGACGGAGGTGCTCGAGGAAGCCTCAATGGCGGCGGCGGCGGAGCTTCGCGCTCGGGGAAGCTCTGTACGAGCTAGGGCGAGGCCCGGGGATCGAATAGATGGGAGGTAGGGCCAGAAGGGAACGCGCGGCCGCTATAAAGATGTAACCCGCACGATTTAAGGGAAGAAATCCCGTGAAGCTCGGGATTGGACGCGCTCGATTCGAGCTCTGCTCGTCGAGTCCTGCTCGGCTACGGGAAGAAGAGGAGGAGGACGCTGACGCGTGGGACCGAGAGGTCAGCGGCTCAGGGAAGAAAAGGAAGGAAGGGGAGAGGCGCTAACATGGGGCCCCGGACGGTCAGTGACGCGAGGGAGAGTGCGGGCTCATCCGCCGTGGGCCTCTGGCCGACGGCCCAAAGGGGGAGAGGAGAGGGCCAGCCTCGGCTGGGCCAAGAGAAAGGGAGGGAGGGGAAAGGCCTCGGGCCAAAATTGCACAAGAGAAAGAGAGAGAAAAAGGAAAGACTTTTCCAAATTCCAGAATTTGATTTCCAAATGAATTTCCAAATAAATTTTCAAAGCATTTTCAAATACAGTTTTGGGATCATTTTCACAAACACTCAAACAAAAAATAAAATGCACCAGCATGCAATGCACCACATATACCTACATGGCATTTTTATTTTCCAAAACATTATTTATTTTGCCACTAGTTAAATGCATAGACATAATTAAATCAATTTTAGTGTTTTTCAAAACAATGCAAATTTGGAGTGTTACAGTAACAGAGGAAACATGTTCTCATGTAACAGAGGAAACATGTTCTCACTTGCATGATAAACAGGGTCCAGGGGTGCAATAACCTCGTCAGCGCGAATGGAAAGTCCAGCTAACAAACCGCAAGCTCCTTCCATTCCCTGCAAACAGTACTGAGACATTTAGAGGTACATCGTTTAAAATGACAAGACCACCTTTTCATCACTAAATTTGGATTTTGTCATCACTGGCCACTTCCTTACCTGATGAAACAAAATTTTCAAACAAACATATCAAATTAATCCAAATGCCATGGTCAGCAAAGAAATATGTGAGTTTTTAAAGCAGTTTAATTTAAAGCAGTTTTCAAACAATAATTACTATGAGACGATTAGTTTTTAAAGTAGTTTAATTTAAAATTATGAACTACTAAAGACATTGTTCTGGTTTTTTATGTTTTCATCTATTCTACTAATAAAAGAGTTTCTTTAGTATGCAAAAATTAATTTCTAAGTAAAGAACCATTTCAAAATTAAGATCACTTCCAGCATAGAAAAATACAAGGTATTATTTCAAAGGAACAGGTTGATAAAAACAATTATTGGTCTGAGAAAGGCTTGTAAAAGTTATATAAATTAATTTTTAGTACCAAGTACAGTGATATTATAAGTGAAGTACTAAAGACACTACTACAAACGAAATAATAGAAGTATAGAGGATAACTGCTACCTAAAGAAAAGACAAAGTTAAAACATCGATGTTTTGAAATCAATTAAATTGAACCCCAGCTTTATCTTAAAAGCAGGATATAAAAAGCACAAAAGATATAACTGATACACAGGAACATTTCAAAATGTCACTAGTAATAAATAAGTACATTAACTTGCTAATTGCTAACTAAACATGCAAATAGGAAACATTATACAGTGGAGTACTACTATATATCATTTTTCAGAGTTTAATGGCGATGCCCTTAATCATTATGCAAAGTCAATCACAGGCCATTACAACATTAATGTGGGATATACTTTCCAACAGCAAAGCTACTCTACCAACTAACACTGATTAAATAGCTACTATAAACATACTGTGATTTAAGACTAAATAGTAGTTTACCTGTTCTCTGGTTTAATGTATCAGCAGTAGATCCAAGCGTGAAAAAAAGAGAAAGTGGATTACAGCCTTACGGGCCTGAGCACATGCTAGATCTGTAAACAAAAAATACATACATCTCGGAATCAGAAAGATAAGAAGGAAATGAAAAAAATGCTAAAAAACCAACTCGTGAGCGCTGCAAATGGAAAGAGAGAGAGAGAGGAAGATACCGTCGAAACTTAATAGCTAAAATGAAAATCTTGAGAAGTGCTCAGGTAGCACCAACGGAGAGGGAGAGAGGGAGAGAGATAGGAAGGACGGAGGGTAGAGAGAGAGACGCAGGAGCGAGAGAGGGAGGCAGACGGAGAGAGAAGGCTTCGGTAATGGAGATGGGGGCTGGGAGAGGAGCAGCAAGTGAGAGGGAGGGAGACCGAGGAGGAGATAAATCTGAGAATGGATGAAGGAGAGAGAGGAGCCGGAGAAGAAAAAGTTAAAGGGGGAGAGAGAGGATTATCCGAGAGAGTGGAGCCGGAGCCGAGTAATAGGAGCCGACTAAGCCAACGAGTCACGCCTGGGTCTTCAAAAAGTGTACATGCATGTGGGCCCAGAGCTAAAAGCAGCCAATGATATGCCAGGAATAGGCTCCGCGAATGCTCATAAGCAAGGACTTTTCGCAATACCTTCCCTACCAGCGCTCGTGGAGCTTACTCGGCCACGTTCATTGGCTGCTTTTCTGCGTGGACCCCATGTGCATGAGCACTTTTCGCAGGCCATGTACTATGTGCATGCACCTAGCCGGCTCAATACAATCGGCTTGTTTTCTTCGGCTCTACTGAAGACTGCTGCTCGGCTGCCCAACTCTGTTCAAACTCTGTTTTCTCCCTCTATCAGCCCATCCCCATTATCGATCGAAAGGAAAATGTCTCTGTCTTCTCCATCTCCCTCTCTCAGTCTCTCATTCTCCTCCCTCGTCGGCATCTCTCTCTCTCTCTGCCCATCTCTATTACTGAAGCGTTGTTTCTCTCTCCTCCGTCTCCCTCCATCTCTCTCCTTTGTTGTTCCTCTCTCTCAGAAAGTCAGACCATCTCCATTAATGTCCGCAGCAATAGTAGCTGCAGAGGCGAGCTCGATGGAGCAAATATGTTTTTTCGCTCTCACCCATAAAACACAGGTACCACTTGGTTTCTTCTCCTGCTGCAGCTAGAATCTTTATTGAATCGGATTTTCAGTCCTTTTCTCATCTATTTCTTTTCATTTGATTTCTAGATCTAGATTTGTCAAGTTGCTGTTCGTGTTCCTCTTTCTCCTCCAATGATGCCCGCTGCAAACACAATGGGTCAACTAGATGGGAATCAGTCTTCTCCGAATCTGATAGGAGCTCAGACAAGCGCTAGCAATGGTGTATGGGTTCCTGGGGATCTTTTCAGATTGAACAACAACTCCCCATTTTTTCAGGCACCTATGCGTTCCCAGTACGGGGGTAGTGCATTTTCCCCATCTCGTGCAGCAATGCACAAGGCTGGTGAAGAAATTGCCCATGTAGGCGATAACTTGGTTCTTCCAAACAATGCAAACGGTTTCTTCTTGTTGTCACCATATCAGTACCCTAAGGTTGGCTTCATCCAGTCTAATCAGCAGAAAGATTGGAGACCTGATACAGGTTCGTTTATTATTTACATGCACATTTTTGGTCCCTCGATGGAAGCAGTTGTCTGTTGATCAATAAAGTTCAGTCAATATATTCAGCTAGCTCTGGTCTGAAACTTAGTATGTCATTTTTATGAATGTTGGAGAGAGATGGATCATAGAAATTTTATTCTTAATCGTCCAGGTGGATCTGTTGTGGGCTAGGTTTCGCATAATCTGTGTGAGCCAAGGTTCATGTTTGGTTACAATGTGCAGCAACAAATTCCATTTATGCAACAGATGCTATACCAAGCAGTATGTTAATGCAGCCTACCATGAGTGCACACTATAACCACATGCTATCACCAGGACCTATGAACAATTTTGGAGGTATTTTCACGATATTTAACATGATTTTGTTCTACATTATAGTGCTTGTTTTGTGATCAAATCTGTTTTCCTTAGGCTCCTTTCAAGAATTGCTGCACAATGTTTTCTCGCCGAATTGCAATTTGCAACAGATGCAACCACAAGTTGCCTCCACAAAGAAAACATTAGTCCAGATGCCAGATGTACCTGCATGTGCAAACTCAACTCTCACTATCGATAACATCTATCGAAATGGTACGTTTGAGGAATTAGCTACTGTTTTAGGCCGTACAAATATGCAATTGTAGCTGGACGGATGGAATTAGCTGCTGTTTTATTACTTACAGCTGATAAAGCTTTACTCTTCATAGAGACATCATTAGATTGGTTCGACAATTTGCCAGCATTATCTTTAATTATATTTTGCTTATCTACCTGTGCACCAAAACCTATGTCACGAATAAAGACAAACCAATGTGCTCTGATTGATCGCCGTGATATCAATTGATATACTAGGTACTATAATAAGAGTGCATAAGTTAAAGTAATAATGAAAACTGAAATATTATATAAACATTAAAAATTATGACATCATTGATTGGACGGTAAAAATATAGTGCTTTAACTGAGAATGTAATTGAAACACAATGAATGAATGATAATTCAATCAGAATGATAAGAACTGATAGTGGAAATCATTTCAAATAAAGATTTTAACACAATGTGTTCTAAAATTTTCTTGTAGACACTATTAATGTTGAGTATGATGCGGATGACGATACAGAATGTCACATAGAGACCGATGACGAAGAAGAATGCCATGGGGCAGATGATGAAGATTCAGATGGCATCAATGAGGAAGACACAACAGTCCATGGGACACCAAATATAAATCTAAATGACAACAGTGCAGACAAATCAACTGAATTTGAAATTTTTCCTATCTGTAATCATGGACGCGGAATGGGGAAGAAAAGGTAATTGATGTGATTTCAACGCTAATTTGTGTCTAGTACTGCAGTATGAACTTCATATGAAATTAGCACCAAAGTTTCTATTAGATTAAAAAAATTATTGGTAGATGTTTATTAAATTTAATTAGGGTTTAGGCTATTTCTTGCCACTTGATGGTTGGCATCTAAGTGTTTGACTATACTACTATTATATAACTATCATAGTATTATGTAAACATCACTACCACATTGCTTTTATTTATACGCAAATATCTAATTATTTTACATCTTGCATTTTCTTGGAGGCGCCATTTCCCAAGGGGGTATACTATTCCAGATTGCAGGCCTCCTAGAGATATTGGAAACATTGAAAAGGCAATGAGAAATGCACCAAATCGTGATACAACTCACATATTTGAGCCAAAGATTGGGATGGTTTTTGATTCGAGGGCAGAGATATACAAATTCTACAATTTGTACTCATGGGAAGTTGGTTTCGGGATACGTTTTGGAAGCTTTGCAGAGAATGGAGTAAACAAGATGAGAACAATGCAAGAACTAGTGTGCGAGAAGGAGGCTAGAACTTTCTCAATTGAATTTCAGAATAGTGAATTTATAGTACATTGTATTGTGTTATATTAACTAAATAATAAATATTGTTTCTAACCAGGGATTTGATGGGCGCTGCAAAAAAAATTCAAAGAGGATGCATTGCAAAGCTATGATAAGGTTGCATCGAATAGAGGACCTTGGATGGTATGTTAGTAAACATGTAACACAACACAACCATCCACTGTCTGTGTCTTGTGGAGAAAAGAGAGAGTGGAATTCACATAGTAAGATAGAGCAGTGCACAAAGGATATGATTCGCTATCTAAGGGAGAATAATGTGTCTCTAAGCAAAGTGCATTGCATTCTGGGTAGTTTGTATGGCACCATGCAAGATGTGCCTTTCAATCAGAAAGCACTAAGGGTTGTATGTTCTCAGATTTCAAGGGACCAAAAGGATGATGATATTTCGAAGACTTTAGAAGTATTCAGAAAGATGCGTGTAGAAGATCCTGGGTTTCAGTTTAGTGTAGAGTTAGATAATGAGAAAAAGGTCAAAACTCTACTTTGGACAAGTGGGAGGAGTCGCAGCCAGTACCACTTCTTTGGTGATGCAATTACATTTGACACAACATACTGTACAAACATCTACAAAATGCCATTTGGTATGTTTGTAGGTGTCAACAACCACTTCCAAAGTGTGTTGTTTGCGGGTGTGCTAATGACCAAGGAAGACACTGATAGTTTCAAATGGGTTTTCACAGAGTTTATCACTTTAATGGGTGGGTCATATCCAGTTACTATCTTAATAGGTATGTATTTCTGTCATGTTATAGAACTAATTTCCTACAACGGTTTCCTAGATTAGATCATTTAAATATGGTAATGTTATTTAATTCAGACCAGTGCAAGCCCATGACAAAGGCAATAAAGGAAGTGTTCCCTGATTGGACTACCCATTTATGGTGCAAATGGCATGTTCTACGTTATGCACCAGAAGAATGGGGTCCTATATATCGTAAAAATGGTCCATTCCGGAGAGATTTTCATTATGTCATAAACCAAATGTTAACTGTTGATGAGTTTGAGAGGGCTTGGGCTGATTTGTTGGAGTGTTATAGTTTGCATGGCAACAAATTCATGAAAAGAACATATGCAAAGAGACACAAGTGGGCAAAGCCTTGGGCTAGGGATACATTTTGTGCAAGGATGGCAAGCACCCAACGGTCTGAAAGTGCAAACAGTATTCTAAAGAAGGTCGTACCAAGGAATTCATCAATGAATAGATTTGTGCAGCAGTATAACAAACTATTGTTTCTACGTGCTAGTGCAGAGGAAAAAGCTGAGCATCAAACAAAACAGGTAAGAGGCATAAATATAGTTCATTATTTCTTGTGAATTGCTTTCCAACATCAAAGATTATTGGATTCTCATGTTTCCAGCTTTTATGGTTCCAACATTAGTCATAGTTTCCAGCTTTATTTTTTACTCATGTTCCTTAAACTGCTAATGAGTGGTTACCATTCTATGCATATTTTTAATTTGGCTGCTATAAACTTGGTTCACTTTTTTTGTAGTTTGTACATCGTTCAAAGAGACTATATGCAATAGAGAAGCATGCTATTAGCGTATACACGAAAAACTGTTTCCAACTATTTAGTGAGGAGGTTGATAAGGCAACAGAGTACGTGGTAGGGGAAGGAGAACATGACAATAGTTACTATGTTACCCACAACAATGCAGAGACAAGAAAACATTGGGCTCGTGTTGTTTTCTCAGTTAAAATTGTGGATGGTGGAAAACAATATTCATGTGAGTGTGGCCAGTATGAACATTTTGGAATGCTATGTTGCCATGCTATTCAGGTATTTCTTTCTTAAAATCCTTTAATACAAATAGATGATACACTACTAATACGAGCTAATTCTAGTTTACCTGGTTTATTTGTTCTTTTTAGGTTATGATACATTGTGGAGTCAAAAAGATACCCCAGGCTCACATAATGAAAAGGTGGACCAGAGATGCACGTGATTACCAGTATCCTGATGATGTTTGCACATCAGCGGGCGAACAGCTTGGTCAAAGCTTGTTGTATGCTAATGCTCTGGATGTAGTCAAGTCGACAGAGAAAGACCCAAAAGCTGGACAAATTTTAACAAGGTACCTCAATATGGCAAGGAAGGAAATTGAAGTGTTACATAATGAAACGTACAGCCAAATGTCTACAACAGATGGAAACACTAACACTGCCTACATGTCTGCATCTGGTACGGAAGGAGAGAACATAGATCTAACTCGATATGATTCAGATGGACAGCTAGTTGCAAGGAATGTTTATGGTGCTGCTGGTTCCAGCGCATACATGAGTGATGTTGATGTTAATCAAATCAAAGCTCCCTCTGTTCCTAAAGAAACTGGACGTAAAAGAGAAAAAAGGTTCAAGCCATTGTTCGAGAGGAAGTGAAAGAGCAGAAAGAGGTACACAGCTTCTCCAATGATATGTGAAAGTTCTCAAGATGAAGGTCATCTAAGCAACACTTCCATTGTAAATGGTTGTGCACCTTTGAAGAAGGCGGCTAAGAAATCAACCAACAAGTGTAACATTGAATAGTTAGAGATCGACTACAGATGGTTCATGAGAGGAAATCCACCATCATGGCTTTTGTGTACCATTCAACTTTTTAATACTCCTATGTATTAATTCAGGCGAACCACTGATTGGATCATGTTCATTGTGAATTTGTTAATGTTACATGCTTCATTAGTTGGTAAGTTGTTGGAACTTGTTAGGTGTTGAGCATTGCAATATATGAACTTGTTAAGTTATTGTGCAGAAAAGCGCACCATCTATTTGATCTTTTGTTGGGTTAGCCCTTTTATACCACTATGATGAAAAAAAAACTTCTAGAAAAATCATTGCGAGACGGCGAAGGGCAAGGCAAAACCCTAAGCCTTGCCTATGGCAATCTGGATCCTTCCAAAGCGACCATGGCTCGCGGCAAGCGCGGCATGAACGCTAGGACCCAGCATTCGCAACGTGCTTGGTCGCTTTGCGACATCGGAGGTTCGTGTGAAGGAGCTGATCTACGTCGACTCCGACTGCGACTCTGACCGTGACTCTGGCGATGCATCATCAGAGCTTCCTGTGCCCCGGGGTAAGCGCTTCAAAGGAGAGCCAAGCAGCCCAACCCCGGGGGAGAAGAACACTAACTCAAGCAACAATGGCAAGGCGAAGGTAAGCTTGCGAGGGATGGTGTTTTAGACTTCAAGCTAGACACCTGATATGGTATCTATATGTGCTTTAGAAGGTTGATGAAAGATCTATTTCGTTGGATTCATGGTCTGGATTTACTTGTAATTTTAAAAACATTTTAGGTTGCATGTCTATTTCATGGTCTGTATTGTCTTGTTTATTTTTTTGGATACTAAACATTTGACAGGTTATGTTTGGTTAGAAACAATCTAAAGTTGTATACATTACATTACATAATGGGATTTTAACAATTTAAATAGTGCTTGTGAAGTTTGTTAGCTTGTTCTGAACTATCCGTTGTTCCAATAAAATTATACCAAGTTCAGATCATTCATTTGATATGATTGTTCGGCATTATTGCTGTAACTTTATGATGTTACATATTTTATCACCTATCGGTTATATGACACTGCTGTAATGACCATGTTTTACATAAAAAGACTGCACATCTGTTCGAATCATGACAACATTAATTCAATTTAGTTTTATTGCCATCAGCAAACTTGTGGTTTATTCCAGTTATTTAACTTACAGGCTTGTTTTTTTTAAGATTCCCTACTACAATGATGCGGAAGACACTTCGTTTTCCTTCTATTAGGACACTGAAGATGATGAGGATTCTGTCAACACTCTAGAGTTGTTGGTTGAGACAGCAAAGAAGAGAGCAAATAAAAAGATCAAGCGCCGATGAAATAAATTGTCGTCTCGAATTGATGGTTCCTTGGATCCACTGTTTGTAGTACAAGAAGGGAGCTTCTGTAGAGAAACTAATAAATCTATTGGAGGCAGCTAAGGAAAAAGCAAAAGAGCACGTCATGCACCAAGCCATGAGGCCGTGCAACGAACTTGACGAGTTGTTCGAGATATTGTTTGACGACTTAGAGTATGATGTGATGAAACCTCTGGTAGAGAAGGATGACAAGAAGAAGAAGAAAAAGAAGTGAAATGATGTGGTAGTAATAACTGGTGCTGGTAGTAGTGCCTCTTTGTGATGATGTATGGTAGGGCTGATGTAGGTGTAAAGACCCATGATAAGTTTGGGCTTAGCCTTCCGGGTCTGTCTTATTATATGTGTGTAAGTCAATCTGGACCATAATGGCAAGTTGTGGTAGTGGGTCTGGGTTGCATGGTATATGTATGCATATTTGGACCATAATGGCTAATATAGCTATTTTTGGATGATGATGCACTATGCAATATTTCACTATGGTTTGGCAGTTGATATAAGAACTAATTCTTGCTGATGTTGTTTTCCCTCTATGACTCTATGGACCACCTGTTGCTAGCTATTTAGAGAACAATGTGTAAATTGATTTTCAGAGTTAAGTGGACAAACACCCCAAGTACATTTCAGATACCCAAGTGCATACAAATTTTGAAACGAACTGGACCATTCAGAGCTGAGCAAGGAGATGATCGGCTGTATTCCTCAACATGACCTATATACTATAGTGACAAGCCTTGGTATGCTAAGTCAATCAATAATAATTTCAATCAAACACAAAAATTCATCTAATCCATCTGAATCAAAATAAAAGGAGAATAGTAATACAACGTATGAAAAAAAGGCAAGAACTGAAGAGTCAATAATTTGACATTATACCAGCCGTGTCGGTACTGTTAGCTAATCGTATACCCATTGCAACGCCATCAAATGTGCCAAGGAACATTAAAAAAAATACAATTGAACAAATAAAAATATACTTGCAACTCAGGAGACTTGCAACGATAGCTGACATATGGTTCCAATACATAATTAACTATCTAATTGATAGGGGGACATAATAACTAGCAGGTCTGGGAATCCTCAACAAAAGAACATCAGGTCTTGCATAATAGATACTAAGTTTCATCTGAGCCATAATTCCAACAAAAGAAAACACTTCACAAGGCTTCAGACCTTGAAATATTATATTTTGTCCATAAGATCACTTGGCTTGTACCCTAGGTTGTCAGTACAAGTAAACATGTGATACACAATTTCGCCACGGGCCTCTGTCAGAGTAGTCTAAAAAAAGACATTTCATTCAGTTAGTTTCAGAATAATACATCAGAACAATGGGATCATCCTCAAAAAAGCCAATAAATACCTCATCAGGCTCCTTCAGAGGGAATGCAATCTCTTCGCCACAAAAGGCTCTAGCATAGTGTACGGCATAAAGGCCACTGTTTTGTCTGCCGAATCATTTGATGATAAATAAAGAGCTGTCATGAAAAGCTAAAAGAAACAACTGAGATAATGTTGGTCTTACGGTTTGCATTTATGGCCAACATAAGTTAGATACACATCCATCCAGCCATCTTCTCTAATATCCCATCCAGAAAAGAAATGGTCTTTGCAAGCAAACAACGCACTATGAAGTTTGAATACAGTGTAGTGATGCTTCTATTTAGCTATTGCACCAGAGGAATTCATTAGAACAGGGTCTAGGACAGTGATAGTCTTGAATTTGAAGTCCCAAAAGTAGCAGCTCCATGTCGCGTCATTCGCTAAAACTGGTAAGATGATCTAGATGCCAAACAGGTAAAAATTTAAATAAATCATAAAATTAGTAAAATGGATGGACAATCATAAAGTTGAATGAGGCTCTTTGCTAACGATTAAAACGGATTACCTTTTGGCAGTCTTCCACATTATAGCAAATGTGGTCCCCTACGAAACTTGCCCTTATTGCGTCAGAATTCAGGTAGTCAGCATTATCACTAACCAATTCCTGATGTAATGAAGATGTTTAGATGAATGAAATATAAATTCTAAGGAGACAGGAGAAGTTTAGGTTGAGCAAAACAATACCATAAATGATGCAGGAAGGAAGTGCCTCCAAACCTTGTGTTCCTCTTCAGTTCCTTGGAAATACTTATACACCATTACATCAAGATAATTCCAAATCACCATGATAGCATCAACTATACTAACTGTAAAATTTCCATTCAGTTTAAGGCAATGCCGTACAACATGGCTTGGTATGGAAAGAGCTTCTGGAGCAGTAAAAACAATCCAGTCACTGCAGAAGAAACATCCAACAGTCACATGTAATATATATTAAATAGGAAAATACTTGGCAAAGTGTCTTACCAATTTAGCTCATCACTACGCAAAGATGGATTAGTCATCCACTTGTAACATTTGTACTTCTTATCCCATGACACATGTGGATGAGTGAAGAACAATTCAAAAGGTCACAAGGGAAAATTTGAATGGCTTGTTACAATCTTCTTCTGTGAACATGGTAGTTGGGAATTAGAGCTAGAACTTTGTTGATCAGAAATTTGAGTTGAAATGGTCATCTGGGTAAAGGATGGTTGTATACTCGAGCTAGAACTACTTGCATGCTCAAAGGCTCCTGGTTGCAGTGAAGTAAACAAGCAGTTGTGAGTATAAATTGATATATCGGTACAATAGAAGAATTCGTTTATACAGTGTTACCTTGATACGATTGTACTTCATGAACAATTGGGGGTCCCAACCTCTTAGCTCTATGCAACACAATTGTTTTGCATAGAGGACTAACTGATAGTATATTACAGACAAAGAATGACTTTCAAAACATTGTCTCAGTAATGTAAACTTTTAAATAACTTACTAACACTAAAAATTGCAGATATAGTATAGCGTGTCTTTGGATTGTGGGTACATACAGCAACATTATTGAATTCGCAAATACTAACCTGAACACTTAGATCTCTTTCTGATCGGACGATTAGATACATCTGAAATAAAGGAAATAGCTGACTGCAGTTGTTGATTTGACACATGTTCGAGGTAAGAACTGGAATCAAATAATATATATACCAATGGATAGACGGTTGTGGGTAGATGGAGGAACTTCCATAGGAATATGATGATGGTACAAACTTAGATTACGCCTCTTGAGAAAGTCAGCAGCTTTTCTTGATAAACTATTGATGTTATTGGTGAATTTTGATCTAAAATTCAGATAATATTTTTTTGTAGCCTCCATTGATTTCCGAGTGCTCAAACTTAACTGGTTTGTCTCTAAATGAAACTTGTCAAGCAACTGAATTCCTTCATGTATAATTTCCTATGAAGTAAACATTTGAGAATTAAACATTCCACTATGGTATTAAGATCATACTACAGATGAACTCTACTGTCATACTTACAATAGAGCTAAGGTAATCATCTTGGGATATCCGTTCGAGCTGATTCTGCATGTTTAAATGATCCTTCCACCCTCTTGTATAACAAACGTCATACGCGTTTTGCACCTAGATAACATACAGTTAGACTTTTATAGTAAATTGATAAATAGGCAAACAAAGACTCAGAGAGATGTAAGTGTGATTTCATTCACCTCTCTTTTTCCAAACATCGTTATATTATCATCTGTTATGCCAATGCAGTCAGATACTATCTTCTCAGTTATAAAACCTGAGGAGTAAGCACTAGCTCTGGGCAATAACATATGGTACGGAGTTGAGGGTCCAAAGTTCAAATTGTCAAGATAGAAAACCTAAACAAGAAATAAAGATAAGAACTTAGTAGTACACATATACCAAGAGAGTGAGAACTATTTTAACATAACTAGGTAGCATAAAGGTATACCTGAAGTAAGAGGCTGCAACCAAAGAGTAAAATCTTCTTGCTTCCATCGTTCAACTGTGATCTAGCATGAACAGAGGCTCAACCAAGAGTCCAGAGGAAAAGATAAGCCCAGTTTATCTCTGTTGGCCTCACATCAGGAACAAAATTCTTGATAAGGTGTATAGGAAAATCATTATGGATCTCAGGGGCCAGAAGGTAAGACACCGAATACAAGACACAAGCTATAATGAAAGCATTTGTTTCAGTAACACTCAATCCAGATGCATATTCTTTAGTGAGGAGGTGTTCAAGGAAAGACATGGTAAGAGATGGTGATGTGGTGTCACTGAAAAGTTTATCAGTGAATGCACTAACTGTGTCTTTCGACTGTATGCGACTGATGTTAACAGAACGACCCTCAAATGGAATACCAAATATAAGATACACATCAGGGACTCTAATAGGCAGGTCAACACCACCATCAAGGTGTAAACACATGTTGTCGAAGTCAAATCTTTGGTAAATCCATAGAGAGAGTTGGTGATTGAGATTTTCTAAGAATGGTAGCTTGAGAAGATCACCAAATCCAGAACTTTTCAGAAGGTTGGTCTTCTGAAGGTCAAAGGAACTGAACATAGAACTTATTTTGACACATTTGCATGACGACTCAAGCTGCAGTTTAGGGACCTCAGAGCTAGAGGACTGTCCATCATCTTGAGGTGATCCAAACCTCGAGATAGAAAGGACAGAACACTTGTCTGGCCGCTTGGGTAAGCTACGCCTAACATATACAGAGAAACATCACTCAAGAAGGTTGAAAATCAAACATCAAAACAAAAACAAAGTTTCACCAGCCAAATCGCGATAGAAACACTTACATTTCGATCTCAAGTTCATTTATAAGATATCCACTGCCAAAGCACGAACTCTTAGACCATATGAGTGGAAGAACACTGGACTGCCGGGGCAACCGAGGAAATAGAAGTGATACTGAAGAGGAAATACAGCAGTGGAGGAGTTTTGTGTTGGGAGAAGCAAGTGGACCGAGGGACTAGCATTCAAATGTAAAGAAATAGTACATAGAGAAAATATAAATATAATACACTCTCTACAGGTAAAGAACCTTCTTTCGTAAAGTTTGAGCCAGAGCAGCAGTAATATGACGTGCGGACTAGTGTGATAAGACACTGTTAATTTAGAAGGTCATATTTCATAAGAATATAGCATCTACAGACCGAATACTTGGAGGCTCCACTTATTGGACACTACTAGGTTCAAATAATTAACATAGTTCAGCTATTGTAATCATCAACTACTGTAATAAAACTCCTGAACATCATGGTACAGTGCTCCATGGTCTTGACAAACTATAAACAATAGTTTTTTACATACGGCATGCGAAATTCGTAGGCTTGTTAAAAGATGTAAACATGACCTGGTAATAAAACTATTTAATTATAAAACTAGCTGCACATATAGATCATAGTTGATAGAATGAATTATTGAGCCTAAAATATCTATCATTAAGAGAAATTAACTATTGTACAGCGATAGGAAATCCTTTAGTCATTTGGGGACATCATGTACTTAAAATTAGTATATAGTTAAAGCTCTAAATTAGTGTATAGACAACCAAACCCACCAGGAGTAGAGTATAAGGACGTGTACAAAAGAACCATACAGGAGCTTCGTAACACCACGTAGAGGCTGATGTTACCAGGCCAGCATTGCGGAGACGTGGGGAAACAGTGTGAAATGACAGTGTGACTTGTGAAAGTCAAGTTTGGTAATC
This sequence comes from Microstegium vimineum, assembly GCA_022036555.1. NCBI lineage: Eukaryota > Viridiplantae > Streptophyta > Magnoliopsida > Poales > Poaceae > Microstegium > Microstegium vimineum. The sequence continues at coordinate 2,468,202 of CM039119.1, forward strand.
ATGGTACATTTCCCAATAAAATACTTGCACATCTGAGTACTAGGACAATAGTAAGAAATATTAAATAAATAATTTCCAATGCCTGGCCTCGTGCCCAGTGAAGAACACATCCTAGTCTACTAAGACTTTAAAGTGTTCATTTAGATGGAACACAAGTCGAGTAACATGATATTGCTTGATTTCGACAACGGAGTGACACCATTCAAAAGTATACTATGATAAGTAAAATAAGAACTAATCATAAAACACCTAGATAAAAGCAAAATGTAAAACTAAAGGAATTTCTATACAATAAGTATCAATGAGAGATTATTGACACAATAGGAACTGTCACCGTGGTACACGATGGTCAGTACACCACAGCCCATATATGAAACATAACTCCTAAAGAGGATTTGCTAAATGTAGACCACCGTCATATAAGGTACATAGTCCATTGGACAAGCTGACGCAACCGAAAAGTAAAAGAGTATATACAAAACAGTCCATCTCCCATACCAAGCATGGAGAACAGTGAGTGGATTGACACAATGTCAGGAGGAAAGGCCTTTTGACAAGGGTAGATAGGTTTCCATGTTGCAGTACGAACACAGAGAGTCAGTGAGGGCTAGTTCTATTATATTATAATTAAGGAGTAAGGATTTCTCCAAATAATGACGCACTAAAATTTCTCCAAAATATACTCGTAATGCCTGAACAAGGGAAGCCATACATTAAGTGAAACGTAAAGGACATTAACTAAACAAATGCCTACAGACAGTTTACAGTTTGTTCAGATATAGAATATGGACTAGGGAAGCCATACATTACGAAGATCTACGTAGTTTAACAAACTAATCCCATAGAAGTGCTAATGGGAGATAATGGTAGATACTAATACAATACGTGGATTGTTCAATCAACATAACAAATTGAACATTCAAAAGCTAAAGAAGTACTCTACTTCTAGGTACAGCTCAAAGAGACAGGCGAGCTCTCTTAGCACTGTCAGACTCGACATAAACACGACGACGGGCCAGGTTTGCTGGTGGAATGAGATCCTCCACAGGAGTGGCGACGGGGCTAGTTGTCGAAGAGCTCGAGTCACCTTCAGGTAAGGTTTCATAACCAAGCAGGATGTTAGTTGCTTCTGGATCTGTCGCATGGACATAAGTGATATCCTCCGAATCGCCAAATCCTTCGTCTTCAACTTGACAAGCTTCCTGTGGTGTATGCAACAAGAATCCGTTAGCAATGAAAGGCAAATCTGGTGAAAATGGGATGGACGGATTAAGAACCTCTGAATACATTGTTGCACTGCATATTTCATCGGTCTGAACAATAGTTTCAGCATCAGATACAACTGAAGATTCAGAAACATGAGAACCTACGGAAGCCTCATCATCAGCATGGTATCCAGAGAAAGAACCCTGCAAATCAATGGAACTGATGGTCGTAAGCTTACCTATAAATGATATTGGAGCTCAAGACAACTGCAGGAGAGGAAGCAAATGAACTAACCTCATGAACATTTTGAACCGATGCTTCAGAAGTCTTAGAGGTACATGCAACGATGGAATCACAAGACTTAAGATAATCAGACATCCTGGGTGAGTTCAGAGATTGTGGAGAGACAAGAATGAAGGGGATATGAGAACTGCAATAGAGGACATGCTTTTATAGAATGGGCTGATCGGCTCACTGCTGGAGGTTTCCCTCCTAAATCTCCAGATTCAAACATTTGGATCTGGTGAGACCCGATGAAGGAGTTGCAACAGTATATCCAGTTCAAATCTGTTGGTTTCCCTCCGAAACCACCAGATGCAGTCGGGCAACAGTGTTTTCAGTTATAATCTGGTGCATGGAAGGATGTACAGCGTGGTTTCAAGCAATTAGCTTACCCTCCAAGAATATTTCTAGCGTACGAAAGACGTACATACTAATTAAACACAGGGAACTGAAGAACATTGGAAATCAGGCTGGAATGAACTAGTTTAACAACTTAAATGAATTCTAGCGTGTCCCATACATAATTAATATATAATGAAAGTTTCCAAGAAAACACATTCTTGTTTCAATTTGTCAAGTACCACTACTTAGAACTAATCCATTTGTTACACTAAAATGTTACCACTCTGGCATTACTAGAAGCCATACATATAAATCACATTGTCTCAGCTAAAGCATCACGGATTCCTTGTGGATAGGTACCCTTGTTTGCCGTACTGCCTAACAATTGACAAAGTAAAGTCGTCTGAAACAGTGTGACAGAGTCCTCCTACAAAGGCAGTATGTACATGATGAGAGGAGCTCTTAGTATTTTTTAAAAGAAAAAATGTTTTGCAGTATCTTTAATGTAAATAAACTTACCATGACCATAGTACGAGTACAAGTTGAACCATCAAAGAACCGTGCATAGAAAACAGTGTAGAGACCTGACTTGGTCCTATATATGCCAAAAAGAATTACCTTTTGCATACAATAAACTATCAAAAGAATAAGGCAAAGGAATGGAGGCTTACATGCAAACAAACTCATCTTTCATAATTAAATAGTTCCGATCCCAGTTTTGGTTTTGCGTATCACAGCAACCGAAAAATTGTTGTTTGCATGATAACATGGCATGGTGCAGCCGGGAAATTGTAGACTCATGTTTACCAATAAGGATCTCCAAGTTCTTAGACACTGGGTCGATTACAGTTATTTTCATATTGCAAAAATCCCAAGCATAAAGTGACCAGTGAGAATCATTATGTACTGGAACAAGAACCTGAAATATATATAACTAAAACAATTAAGAAAAAATCTTACATTGTATGATAGCAGTTGGCAAATTTAATGAGTCTTACCATGCTGCAATTAGAAACTTTATATGTGATATGGTCACCAATAAAGTAATCTCTGACTAAACATTTGTCACTCAGAATGTCATCCATCAAAACATGTCTCTATAGTTCCAAAATAACAGATCAGACATAAAGTACGCTACTTAATGAATGAAATTGATTAATAAGATTCATACCACCCAGTCTGCTGGTAGAAAGTGTCTCCACCTATTTTCAAAACATCCTTGATATATCTCATCATCTAGTTCCTTGTACAACCTCATAAGAGCATCCATGATACGATGGCTAAAATCAGTTTCTTTGAATAAAGCTAGATATAGACTTTCTCCGTCAATTAGTAAGTTTCTTGGCACATCATGTATGAACCAATCCCTAGCAGTGTGTGAGATATGTAGATTTTAAAACTCATGTGAAGAAAACACAGTATGTATATTCAACAAGACAATGGTGCAAAATAAAAATTACCTCTTTCTGTCATCATTACACAATCTTGAAAGCACTGTGATAATTTCAAGAATTGTTTTCAAAGGAACATCCTTGTGCCTCAGTTGTAAGTCAAATGGTGATGGAGAAAACATGTGGTGGGCTGTAAAATGGCTACAATCATCATACTTATCAAGCTCACTAGCAGAACTCTGATGAATGATTACTTGATCTCCGCGTCCTAAAATTGACAAGATATATATATGATTTAATGCAAATATACTGGAACTGTAGTATAATATAAGTTTGAGCAAGTGTTCTAACTGTTAAATACTTACTAGATACAACGCAGACAGCTTCTTGGCAAAAATCAGAAATCTCGTGGGCTAAGCTGTCCATATCAATATTACACATTTCCGAACTGTTGTGCCTGTTTGAAGTGCTGATGGATGAACTTTGCACAGTCATGTAATACTTCCCTGGAAAATAAGGAGATGTAAGCCAAAATATGAGAGCTATAAGTGAACAATAATGTTTGGATAATTCTATTTTTCGACATACTCCTTGGGTCCTTCAATCCTAGCTTTGATGCCGTTCGACTATGGTGTTCAGAGTTGTTTTTAAAATCACTAGTACCTGTGGAATATGTTATGTAATGATTATTTTCTAAATGAACGTAATCATTTACTGGAGTGATTTCCATACAATGCACATACCTTTTCCACGCTGCGAGGAAGAACAACTACCCTTATGAAAATTAGTTAGCAATATATGGATCTTTCGTTGTAACTCATTTGTAGATTGTCTGATTTGATTTCTAAACAACTCAAAATATTCATCAAATACTTCTTCAGCTTCAAATATGTTCAAATGAACATCGACCTGAGGGTAATAGTCAGGAAATAAACTAAAAGAAAGACACTAAGAAATAATCATTTGCAACATAAGCTTTGTAAAACCTTTGAACGATCATTGGGTTGATCTGAGAGTATATTCGAAGTGATTAGCTTTGCATTACTTTCGTTGCTCATTTGAGGATCAAGATGTGTTCTTAAAGTGGGTGATTGATTTGAAATAACAGTACTATGTCTAGAATAAACAACCTCATTGCGTGGACGAAGCTGTGGAAATAGAACATATTTAAAATGATCACACACAATTGCACTAAAACAATGATACAATTCAAATCAACAGTAACTACATACCTTGCTACGTCCATAGTGCAGGGTTTTATGTGACCCACTTCTTACTTTGTCATATCATAGAAGTTCTGATACAAGACAAGGTGAGTACTTGGCAATCCGGGGTAGAATATCATGTCGAGGGGTCATATATCCAAAGTTCAAATTGTCAAGGTAAAATACCTAGAAAATAACAATTTTCACAATAAGTTAGAAAAACACATAAGGAAGATGATTCTGTCTATGTTTTGTATTTTCCATATCCAAACTTCAAACAGGACTCACCAGCAAGAATAAAAGACACCCCTCAAGAAGAACAGACTTGTTGCCATGTCTCAAATTCTGTTGAACCTTGGAAGCTGATTGTTGCAACACTCTGAGAACATAGGCTGACCAATTGGTTTTTGAGATGTTCAATGGGTCTGCAACATGTTTTAGTATATCCTTATTAATTCTTCTTTTGCATCCTCTGGGCCCCAGGAAGCAAGAGTCCATGAATAGCATGGCAGCCACTTTGAATGCATTTCTTTCTTGCTTGTTCATCTTTCTACCATAGTTCCTCAATAATATTCCATGCACAGCTTCAATAGTAATATCCTTATCATTATCAAGAACAAGAATAGCCTTCACTTTATCAACAAATTCATTGCATCTGCTTGACAGAGTGACATCTTGTCCTCTGTATGGTATACCAAGCACAAGGTTAACATCTCTGTCCTTAAGTGTAAGTTCACCACTTTTAAGAGCTATTGTACCTGTCTCTGGATGCATGTTACTAAGTAACCATAAAAGTAAATCCCTACACTGCAAACGCTGCCTGGATACCTTTAACAACCCACCCATACCAATTGAATCGATCAAACCCCTTTTCTCAGAATCGAAACTCATAAAAACATCATGCATGCTGATCAGAGAGAAAGGAGAATTGATCTTTAGCTTTGATACACCACCACCAGCCTTGATATCTACTGGACCACAAGTGAGTATCGGCTGTTCATTCAGAACAATGGTATTTCCAAACTGAAAAAGGAAAAATAACGCAAGGACCAATTTGTTATGGAACTAATGAATACTTCAAGTGCAATCACAAAAGTTTATTCAGTAGGAGAGAGGACGGCAACACAATTTTAAGGCAAGAGGAGACCAACCTCGGAGTTGTCTCCTTCCAGGGCGAAAGGAACCACCGGCGTATTCTGAACTCCGACGAAAGGAGATGAATCTCCTTCATCGGCGTTTGCTCCAGGATGGTGCGCGGTGCCGGCTAGGACTATTGGGTTCGGACGGAAGCTAGATGGTTCAGAGTTGATTGAAAAGGATGCTTGGACCAAATTACTTGACTGTGGTGAGGTCTGCGCAGGCCTTGGGATCCGACGAGAGTAAGGAGTGGTACTGCTGTTTGGGCTAGTATCATAGACAGGGTGATGCTCGAATGGAGCCGCCATTCACAGATCACAAAGGATCCAAGTTGGAGCTCGGCGATATACAGAGGAAATGGAGGAGGAATGAGAGGAAGAAGGAAGAGCATGAGTGTGTACTGTTAACAGTGCATCAATAGGACAACAAAAGAAATATAAAACATGGTGTCGCTATCTGTACCTGGGTGACAGTGGCCGACGAAGTCATGAGCCATACACTCTCGACCAAAAAAAAAGTAGCCAATTTGAACAGTCACATGGTGTACTAGAGTAAATTTAACAGCTGATATGACGAAAATATAAATATTTATAATACAGTTTAAAATGTATTTCCAACATAAATTCATTTCCATAACATTGTGAATGTTTAAACGGCAAGAATACCTAATTAGAACATCTCCATCAACTCCTTAAAATAACTTATTATTCTTATAAATTTGGCAAAATCACAAAATTCTCTCTCCGACAACTCCTCAAACCAACTTGCTATTTTTACCAAGTTGCTATCCACAGCCTCCGCGCACCTATATTTAACAAGTTGCTATCCAACTTGTTATCCTTATAAATTTGGCAAAATCACAAAATTTACTCTCCAACAACTCCTCAAACCAACTTGCTATTTTTCCAACTTGTTATCAGTCTCCCGTCTTTCCTTTTCTTTCTTTTTTTCAAAAATTTGGCAAGTTGGAATAGCAAATTGTTGGAGAAAGAGGTTTTTTCCACTTGTCAAATAATTTTGCAACTTGCCAAACCATAAAATTTATGATTCAAGAAAGCATGGTTGGAGTTCTTCTATTGACGAAGGGAAGAGGACGGTCTTACTTTTCAGAGATACCTGACTTAGTGGGCTGGTCATAGCGTAAGGTCAGAGGTGGGAAACAAGAAAACAGAGGAATTGCTTACTGGGACATAGCGCCTTCGGTACAAGTTGAATATCTAAAAAGTATGAATATTTATAGTATCAACTAAACATGGTTAAGGACATGCGTGGAGTACTTCTGAGATAAGTGGAAGAAAAGGATTAAAATTAGAAAACAATAAAAATGAGAAAGAAGAGAGGCTCACGACCCTGTGGACTGCGTGTTTGAAGGTGGGCGTACACAAAGCAATTAGTTCTTAAACCAACTATAAATATATGAAAGGATGGGAAAAAAATTTGGAACAAGAAAAGGGACGAAGATGGGTTCCACATATCTTCATAGTAGCTATTGACAATTTAGGATGGTCAGTGACGCGGAGAGGCAGTGTCTTGTTTCAATAGTGGTTGTGCACAGAGTCAATGGTCAAGACTAACGCAAACCAATGTACGGACCTTTCAACAGACTGCCAACTTCACAATGACAAGAAGTGAAAGAACACAATAAAAGACAAAGGGTGCATGTTGGGTCTGCCGTGCAGTGTAACATTCTACACTGTACATATAAATACACAGGTTCTTGAAAATAAAGCTCAGTCAATATTGTGTTGGTATGCAGGCCACTGATTGAACCGTATACAAACACAAAATATAACTTAGCGTGCCAACACTTTGAAAGATCTAGTTTTGACCATTGTTTCAACGAAGTACAAATATTCGTCGGATAGATACAACAATACTAAGGAATATTACAATATCCAACATACATTACAATCACCAACATACTAAAACTGCATTACTTGAATGACTGATAATTAAATATTGCCGACTAGATAGTATGCATGCAACTAAACATTACAGATTGAACCATGAATACAAAATATTAGCCGACCAGATATTAGTAATTTCTAATCATCAATGGTGATCGTCAGCTTGACAGGTGGTTTGATGGGATTGTCGCAGAGAGACATCAGTTCATACAACATCACCTTCTTCAAATATAGGAAAGTTTCCTGACAATATTGAACTGCATTGGTGAGATTAATGTAGAGACTATTGATTATAAGTATTGCAACCAAAAGAATCTGATTTGAATTACGCACCCTATTAACAAGGTGGATCTTGCAGCCATCAAACTGGCGAATGTAAATCAGTGTTAGAAGACCTGTCTCAGCTCTAAGCAAAGAATTATGTGTTAGAAGTGCACAAATTCATCATAACTGCATAAAAAAAAGGAAGAATCGATACTTACGATGTAGCATCGACAATGGTAGGCTGGATGAAGTTTACGTCCCAGTCCTGTATGTTGGCATGCCAGTTTTTGAAGAACATTTGGAAACAGTTGGCAAGCGATGCTGCAACCTTAGATATGTTTGGAAGGTGCATTTTATTGAAGACATCTGATTGATCTTTATTGTACAAAGGATCAATGACATGAACACAATTGTCTTTGAAGTCAAAGAAGTAGCATGACCAGTTCAGCAATATAAAAGCGGGGACAACTATCGGCAAAGTAAGAGAATGAACCATCAAAGGAAACAAATAAGAGAGACTGGATATCTTATTGATTAGCAATTTGGCAAGACTATTACCATACGGCAGTCTTCAATCCTGTAATGTAAAGAAGAACCAATGAACTGGTCTACAATAGACTTCCTAATGTACGGATTCTCACCAGCAAATGCAAACATCTTGATAACAAAAAAACAGGCTGCTCAGTAACTTGACAAAATAATAATAGTTCGAAAATGTATGTCACATATACAATATCTTATAACACACCGCGAATTCAGATTCAAGCAGATGGCACCAATGGGATATGGAGGTATTAGAGTACATCAAGTCATCGAGTTGTTTAAGGCGACGGATTGCTAGATCAAACACATCATAGCTCAATCCTGTTTCTGTGAAGAAACTTTTATGAATCCAAGTACCATCTACCTCGATGTGCCTTGGACAAGTATGAGCGAGCCAGGCCTTCACATCAAAATTTAAACAAAATAATTGCAATGTTAGTACATAGAAATAACAGTGTGAAGCAACTAGTTATAGTAATATACCTATTAAGAAGAGTGTAGCTGCTCAGCGACACATCAAGAAAAAGCTTGCCAACAATATCTCTTGGGGGATCGCGATGATATAAGTTGTATCTTGCTGGAGAATTTGCAATCTTCGGGGTGCCAATAATTTGCTTCTTAATAGTTGAGTCTGAATAGTCCTCGTCCCAGTGCTTCATGTTAATATTGAGGGAGTCATCAGAACGAGTCATTCTTTCTACTAGGTCGCCTTCAGCCAGTATCTTACTTAAAGTTCCAGGTGACGTTGTCGAACTTTTAATCCTCTGATCAGGAGTAGTAAAGACAGGAGGGACTATGTTCTTCGCACTTGGTGGTGTGCCACCAACAGGATTAAGCGAAGAGACAGGAGTTGAAGGTCCAGCACCTTTATCATCATTATTTGGAATTGTCTTCTCAGCATAGACGTTCATACAGGTCAATTGATTAGTAACAGTTGGAGCTGACTTAGGTAAACACATACTTAAGTTGGGATTACCAGACACATCATCTGGTTGCCACAGATCTATGGAAAATTTTAAAATAAACAGTTAAGAAACTTGATAGCATGATAGGATTTAGATTATTGCTCATAACCAAAGACCCAACATGCATTTACCTGCTTTGGGATCAACAAGGTTTGTAGTAGGGACAATAATATTTTCCGGACCTCCTGTGGATATATCAATACCAAGATCAAAAGATGGAACATCTATGTTACAACCTGTAAGCACAACAAAGTTCGAATGTTTTAGATTACATTGACTAATCAAAGTCAAAGAAAAAAAATAACATGAAAAATTCATTTGCCTGAAGTGGTCTTCTCAATAGCTGTGTTCTGACTTCTAGTCCTTGAGTTGTAGTTGGTGTCTGATAATTCATCTACTGGTTCATGGTCTTCCGAAACAGACATACCAGTCAATAAAGTCTCACGCAATGAATACTCTCTAGATATCAGATGATGTTTCTTGGTAACTACATGTGGAAAATGTAGAAGCAAATGAGAATTCAAAATAAAACAATAATTGCTGCAACGATTAAATGTTAGGATATATCACCAAAGGGAATAATTACCTACCAGCTCGTCGCTTTGAAAAATAATCAGAGGATTCAGCTTCACGCTTGTTCTTTTGTATACTTGATCTATAGATTGTCGGCCTGGAAGGTTCTGAAAGAGCTTGCCTAGCTGCTAAAAAAAGAAGACTGTTAGAATAAAGGTCATTACTATTCAACAAGTACCCAACAAGTACCTATAGCAGTGGAATATATTGCTTCACACGGAACAGCAGGCATTGCCACAGCCGGACTGTCAAAAAGCTTCGCAACAAGAGCAATTGTGTCGTCTTGTATACTACGCCTCAACTTCTGATAATGAAGTGTGCATCTTGCATGAAACCAGCTCAAGGCTACTGATTGAGCTGGAGAGACCTGAAGCCGGATTAAATTAACGACAATTGAAAATTGCTATTAAGAACAATATTATACAAGAAAAAACAATCTTGCAAACCTTCTGCCCAAAATTGTCCCTGACAAACGTCCCAAAATCATTGAAAATTTCATTTACGATAGGAATATCGTTGTTAGCAGGATCCATGGATGTCCGAGAGGCCAATTGAAAAGTTTCATCCTGTAGTCCAGACATAGGTCGCTGGAGACACAAGGAAAACAGTCGAAAACAAAAATAAAAAAGACGATAGGTGCTAATTCATAAGACAACGTACCACACTGCTACCCCAGGTTGGGTTTCCTGATCCAGATGCAGAAGACGCTTTATCAGCAGCTATCAATAGAGTCAACGACTTTGCATCGTAAGCTTTCACACGAGGTGATATACCTCTGGGTGTGTTAAGAGAACCCATATTGATTGATTCAAAATACATTATCTGGCACACAAAAATGGAGCATAGTCAAAATATGTACAACTGATACGTTGTAATGTGATGAAATGAACTTGATATGTACATTACTACCTGCAGAAGAATAGGACAACCACAAATTGCATTAACAGGTTTCTTTTGCTTTATTGCACTCTGAACATCCCTTGCAGCAGACATCAATTCGTCAATGACAAAAGAAGACTAGTTGAATTGATTGATCTCATCAGGAACCAACAGAGCACCCCAGAATTGATCACCACCAACATTGTGCTTCTTTGTTGGTGCAAGCAAATGACCCATAACCCAAACAACAAAGGAGACTTTGAAGTTGTCCTTGTCTTTCATAGTCATAGGACTGTTTAGATCATATATAGCTGTAACATTAGTTTCAGCAATACTAAGGTTGTTGGTCTCGGTGCCCTTGGAGCCAATAAAGTTTTGAATTAATTCAAGTTTCAGCTTCTTATCACCAGCAACAAGTGAACATACATCTCTACTTCCACAAGGGATGCCCATTATCCTGGCAACCTCGAAATCGATCACATCAGCAATAGTCTGGCCATTTACTATGATGCATCTTTTTTCTGTATCCACTTTAGAAAGCAACCAAAGTGTAAACTTGCGGTCAACTTTTGTAATTAGTGGTAATTCTAGAATCCCTCCAAAACCAATCTCCCTAACTAGATTTTTCTTCACATCATCAAACTTTGAAACAATATATGAAACATGTCGTACTGAACTCCTTGAGACACCTGAACCATCCGTAGGAACATTGTCGTCTTTGCATAACTCAACATTGTCAACCTCGCAGTTCTTGGACATCCTCAGATTGATCAAGTTATCTGAAATGCATAAAGATGTATTAAATTTGAACTGATAAGAATAACGACATCCTATTATTGCACCATTCATGGTTCCTTAGACAGGCAGATAAAATATTGTAGCGGTACAAAGAGAAAGAAATATGTAATTTATAATCTGTTCAAGGTCGGTAATAACATGTAAATTGGAGAAAGAAAATCAAGATTAATCATTACGCTAGCTAAATGGACTTCCTAATGTAAACTAATATAAGACAGTATGAAATTCAAGTTTGTTTCCTTTTAATAAAAGAACTAAAACTCCTTAAATGTGAAATCCAACTTTTTTGGTGTCTGTTAAATAGAATAATGGTGGTTTATAAACTTTTCGAAGGTAGTTCCAACATGCTTAGGATATTGAGGTAGTTCATAATTAATATAGAAGCAATGAAATGGACGTCCTATAACTTAAAAAATAAGACATAATCCAAACTGTATAGGCAAACATGTAAGCAACACAAAACTGAATTTTTCAAGACCAATAACTCGAATCACAGCTAAGCGTACTCAGAGAAATATTTTTTTAAAACTCGTGTGCAATCAGAATAACTGACTGACAAACATATCAAAGTAAATACACGACATGTAGACACCAAGCTGTGTATTGTACACAATAATGTCGATGTAACTTAAGATAGCACCAAATAGGAGATCTACTTGTTTTTTTTGTTCATTCCATGTTGACATAACTTAATATTGCAAAGCTCGTAGAAGCTAATTACATCAGATATTATTCAGTACAAGTAGATGCAGATATGTGGCAGATTTAATGGTAGAACTCAACTGATAATTCATTTCAAAGAGTAAGAATGTAGCAAAGGTACATATTAATCCTTTGTTTTAATGGAAACAGGAGGGGGCGCCCCCTACTGTGGTTTTATTGAATAACAAAAACCAGGAGCATTTCTTACAAGGGGATTCAGGGAACAAAGAAGGAAACAAAGTAAATTAGCTAAAAAATGAACTCGAGGTGGCAAAGTCATTTGATAGCAGATAACTCGAGCTGGCAGAGTAAGGAAAAAAAATGAACTATACAGCGCAGTTTCAAGTTCAGACAAACACCACACTACCTTGTATCAGGAATAAAAGGAGTATGAATTAGAGGAGGGTAAACAGATCTAAGCGAAACGGTACACTACCCTGTATCAAGAATAAAGGCACTAGGGATGAGAGGAGGGTTGACAGAGCAGAGCGAAAAGGGGGAGACGAAGAACAACGAAGCGAGTCTAGAAGGCTCTCAAAAGCTAGAAGCCAGAGAAGTGTCAAGCCTCAATGTGTAACCAGTAACACAGAAGAGAGGAGCGGTGCTTGGAAGGACATCATATAGTATAGAAGGCAAGTGGCAAATCAACATACCTGGTTTCCTGTACCGAGGCTATAGCTACAGGGGTCCTTTTTACCTGCTTCACTTGTACCTGATCAGCTGTAGCGAGAGCAGCCTTTGCTGTAGCGACATGGAATATGGATTTTTCTGTAGCTACAGGTGTCCCCCTCTGCATGCCAACAGTACTCCACCAATGAAATACCACGCCAAGCAGATACTGGGAAGATGGACTTTGGTAACAGCATTCTTCAGTGCTTCGGCGGTACCTAACAGTAATGAAAAAAAACATGACGAATTACGAGACGTGAGCAACTAATCAAAATCAAACGGAATTGTCTAGCTTATGTATACTCTATAGAAACACTATACAAAAGAGGAGGAAATGACAATATCATTAAGCTAAAAACATCAAAGCATGGAATAGTTTCAGGGGCAGCATCACAGTAAGCATTCATTCAACCGTAGCAATGCTCAAGACGTTTATAGCTGGAATAACACTTAAGATGCTACCAGGGCAACAGACAATGTCAGCCCTAATACAGGGATCCTTAAAACATGAGTGTTCGATATTACACAACCATCGGTAAATTTAGAGCGAGATAGCATGGGTAGTACTAATATTACAGGCCCAAATAGTTAGTTCACTTTTCAACCTTACCATTATCAATCAATATTATTTAGTAAACCCATTAAAATGCTTCAGTGTGCAACGTCAGGGATCCAAACTTAGCAGCTGCTAACTTGAAACTCTGCTTGCACTTGTCAGCAGCAACCTCAAGACGTCCAATAAGATCAAATATGAAGGCCATTTCATTTGCACGACCATGATCCCTAGCAAGCATAGTACATATATCCTTGTTTGCCCTGACCGAATGCCGAAGACGAACGAGCATGTCATCCCAAGACTTCAAAACACTTGCAGCAAGGAAAATAGCCTCCTGGTTGAGTCCCTTCCAAACACACTTTTCTTGCTCAGCTAGAACTCTATCGCATCCACTGTAACCTTCAATCTCAACATCAAAGAGCTTCTCTAGATGAAAAATTGCCTCCCTTGCAGCAGCATTGTGAGCCTTTGCAATGGTTTTCTTAGGATGCCTGGCTTCTATGCAAGTATCACCAGGGGGGACTCTGTTTTGATCAGAAGAGAATGAAACCATTACAGCACCGAGATACAGCCCATCATCGTCAATCATTGCTGAATACTGGCAATCTTCGATCTCAAGACACTTAAGTAAATGAGCTAGAGCATCGACATCATGGAAGTAGGCTTTCTTGGTAGCCATCTGACAATGAGTCATACAATACATAGCAAACATAAAAATTAGTACCAAAATAGAGTACTATAAATATAACAACGTTCTGGAACAAGACTTCAATTTACTGACCTGAGAACTGAATAATGGTTGTGACCTTGAACACTGAACATACTTATTCTTCTCAGCAGAAAGTCCATTCATTTTGCCATCAAATGAATGGATGTGAAGCATGGAGTCATTCTTGATGAATTGCATGACCTGGTACACAGGTTCAGCGAAACTTGTCTCCATAGGTTTGCCATGTTTCAGCTTCGGATATACAAAACTCTGAACTTCAGAAATATTGTGAAGACACTTCTCCCACTTCTTAATCGTAAAATCCACTAGTCCGAGTCCCGAGTCCAGCTTTCACATTCTGATATAGCTATCTGGAAGTGTGCACCATGGAGGTCTCCTTTCGAGCACTAATGTCAACTACCACAACATTGTGCACTTCATTGAGATAAACAAAAGCTTTGTTGACAGCGGTAGATTCTGCCAGCTCAAGAGAGCGACAAAAATCTCCTACAATCTTAGGTTTTCTTAAAGTCCCCAATTGGCATATTGCACGATCTAAAATGAACTCAATGGACACTTGAAAATAACCTTTGGAACGCAGAACACTAAATACAGGATGAAAGCTGGAAACTGACTTCAGTGCTTTTATGAAAATCGTCTTAAAAGGGATCTGGAAGACTTGCTTTTGTGCCTATATGCAAAGGAACAATGCAAAGGCATAATTAAGCATGGAAAACAATTCATAGCTAACAATATGATAATGAGTCTTGGACAAACAATAAAAACAATCTAACAAGACCAGCGGCTCTATTAAGCTACACTGATATACTATGAGATCTTAAAAGATAAAACATACAGTATGCAAGAATAAATGGAAATACATTTGGTACAATCAGTTATAGTCAACTTTCAATATAAAATGAGCTCCCTACCATCCAAAACAAAATAACACGAGCATTTGTTGTGAAACTACATGACTTTGGTCTAATTGTTTTGACGCATGAAAGATTAACAATCATTTGCACTCTATTGCCTAGGAAGTAACTGACCAACTTATGAATGGATAAACTGTAAGAACAACATTAAGAAAAAGAAAACTTAATGAAACAACAGATCGACTGCATCTTACATTATTCTGCCGCATGCTCTCATGTAACTGTCACACCCGTTTTTAAGAACAAAAACAAGTGCATAAAAGGCTCATGTGCACCCCAGGAATAGTCGCACACATGAGTTGACAAATGATAGAAAGTACCATCACAGTGTTTATTACATAGCGAATAAATATCCATTACATAGTCTGAAACAAATAAAACTTTGACTAAACGAAGAAAACTGCGGAAGCTCCAAAGGGACTGGTTGACTGGTTGACTCCAAGACTAGTACTCATTGCGGTAATCATAAACCCAATCTTCATCTGTGTTGTTTGAATGCAAGGGTGAGCACATACGTACTCAACAAATATAACACGGGGTTTATGAAGCTCAAAAGGGTATGCATGGTTCATAGCGGTAAGCATTTTAAGTAGATCAAAGTCATATTACTATCAACAATTGCCAAGGTAATTGCATAAGCTCAAATATCCATGATCATAAAGTAAATGACAATAACATACAATAAATAAATAACACTTGCATAAGCCACATAGAAACAAGAACCCAATAATTCTGTGAGTTTTCCGAGCCGCTCGTGTCCGTGAGCACGGCTATCATGATAGTTTATTAACTCTGATCAGAGGTGTACAACTTTACCCACGAGTCGTGTTTGCCCATTTGCCCGGGATCATGACTCCCAAAACACTACCGAGGTGAACGGGCAGGGTACACTATGAAACCTTTCAAGGGTTCGTCTAAAAAGTTATGGCCGCCAGGTTTTCATGGCAAGGAGATATAGAGCCAACCTGTCCACGGTCACACTCCTTCGCGGCTGGCCCGAAGATTAGGAACCACACTATACCCGTCTCGGCACACCCCTTTCGCGCCATAAAGGTAACCACTGAACGAGCTAGAAAAGGTCCCCATACTGAGCTAAAGCCAGAGCCATATAGCCCTCGTGGTTGTACGGTATATCCCAGATTTTGCCGACAAATAAGCTCATATATTCCAATGTTGCTAAAAAGCGAGCTTTACCATTATTGCATATAGTCATTAACAAGTTAAGATCATGAACATTTGGTATGAGCGCTAGCACTGCTAATCATATGTGGTGGATCAAAACATAGGTGGCAAGGTATTCAGGGTAACAAACACTAGGATCAAACTAAGGTAAACAAGGAATTTCATGCATATGAGTTATATTAATTGTGAATAGGACAACAAGGACAATCCCATGTTATACTTGCCTTCTTCGAAGAACTCTTGCTGGTCTTGCTGATCTTGATCAAGAAAGAACTCCGGCTCTTCAACGGGAAGCTCAACGTCTATACCGATCAACAAGCAACACCATTCAACCAACGGCAAACATACACGAAGCAAACAAAGCTATGATTAGAACAGTACACCAACAGTAATAAAATAATATGAAAAGTTTATAAAACTAATCTATGCATCGCTACGATCACATCGATGTTTCGTTCACGAAAAACGGAGCTAGAACGACGAAGTTACGAATTAAACAGGGTTTTCTATTGAAAGATATTGATTTACAATTAATCACGAAATTAAACTTTTTCAAAAGCAACTAACAGTGGTATTAACATAAAGAGAATTTTATTACGAACCTAACGCAATTTGAATGGACAAAAACGGTTTAAAATGAGGAAGATATAGGGTTTTGAATTCAAATGGCAATTCTGTAATTAAGATTTTTCATTTTAAAACAAATTGAATTATGCCGAAATAGAAATACGCTTTCTGAAAAAGAAAACGCGTTCTGAGAATACGCCAAAGGAGCGCGGGTTGAGACTGGAATCTTCCAGGGTCTCTTTAACAAAAGTGACCCCGAAGGGGTATCTTCTAATCTCATTCGTTCATCCGCGATCGGACGGTTGCAGAAGAAATGGGAAGGGACAGGGCGGTGCCGGCTGAGAACAGGGAGCAGGCGCGGCAGCTCGCCATGGATGCCGGCGAGGAGGTCGGCGGCGCATGCGGGTGCAGCCCTACGGGCCACGATTGGATCAACCGAGGACACCGGGAGGGAGAGGAAGGAAGAGCGGGTTCACCTGGGCGTTTCGCGCTTGCAGACGAGGAACAGGGGGCGGCTGGCGGCGTGCTCAGGCGGGCGTGGGCTCCCTACACCCGATGGCAAGACGATGAGGGCTATCCCAGGAGAAAACGAGGACGGGGAAGAGACCGCGGTGCTCCGTACCGTGTTCCGAAGACGGTGAAGGGCGTGAGAACGACGGAGGTGCTCGGGGAAGCCTCAATGGCGGCGGCGGCGGAGCTTCGCGCTCGGGGAAGCTCTGTACGAGCTAGGGCGAGGCCCGGGGATCGAATAGATGGGAGGTAGGGCCAGAAGGGAACGCGCGGCCGCTATAAAGATGTAACCCGCGCGATTTAAGGGAAGAAATCCCGTGAAGCTCGGGATTGGACGCGCTCGATTCGAGCTCTGCTCGTCGAGTCCTGCTCGGCTACGGGAAGAAGAGGAGGAGGACGCTGACGCGTGGGACCGGAGGTCAGCGGCTCAGGGAAGAAAAGGAAGGAAGGGGAGAGGCGCTGACATGGGGCCCCGGACGGTCAGTGACGCGAGGGAGAGCGCGGGCTCATCCGCCGTGGGCCTCTGGCCGACGGCCCAAGAGGGGAGGAGGAGAGGGCCAGCCTCGGCTGGGCCAAGAGAAAGGGAGGGAGGGGAAAGGCCTCGGGCCAAAATTGCACAAGAGAAAGAGAGAGAAAAAGGAAAGACTTTTCCAAATTCCAGAATTTGATTTCCAAATGAATTTCCAAATAAATTTTCAAAGCATTTTCAAATACAGTTTTGGGATCATTTTCACAAACACTCAAACAAAAAATAAAATGCACCAGCATGCAATGCACCACATGTACCTACATGGCATTTTTATTTTCCAAAACATTATTTATTTTGCCACTAGTTAAATGCATAGACATAATTAAATCAATTTTAGTGATTTTCAAAACAATGCAAATTTGGAGTGTTACAGTAACAGAGGAAACATGTTCTCATGTAACAGAGGAAACATGTTCTCACTTGCATGATAAACAGGGTCCAGGGGTGCAATAACCTCGTCAGCGCGAATGGAAAGTCCAGCTAACAAACCGCAAGCTCCTTCCATTCCCTGCAAACAATACTGAGACATTTAGAGGTATATCGTTTAAAATGACAAGACCACCTTTTCATCACTAAATTTGGATTTTTTCATCACTGGCCACTTCCTTACCTGATGAAACAAAATTTTCAAACAAACATATCAAATTAATCCAAATGCCATAGTCAGCAAAGAAATATGTGAGTTTTTAAAGCAGTTTAATTTAAAGCAGTTTTCAAACAATAATTACTATGAGACGATTAGTTTTTAAAGTAGTTTAATTTAAAATTATGAACTACTAAAGACATTGTTCTGGTTTTTGATGTTTTCATCTATTCTACTAATAAAAGAGTTTCTTTAGTATGCAAAAATTAATTTCTAAGTAAAGAACCATTTCAAAATTAAGATCACTTCCAGCATAGAAAAATACAAGGTATTATTTCAAAGGAACAGGTTGATAAAAACAATTATTGGTCTGAGAAAGGCTTGTAAAAGTTATATAAATTAATTTTTAGTACCAAGTACAGTGATATTATAAGTGAAGTACTAAAGACACTACTACAAACGAAATAATAGAAGTATAGAGGATAACTGCTACCTAAAGAAAAGACAAAGTTAAAACATCGATGTTTTGAAATCAATTAAATTGAACCCCAGCTTTATCTTAAAAGCAGGATATAAAAAGCACAAAAGATATAACTGATACACAGGAACATTTCAAAATGTCACTAGTAATAAATAAGTACATTAACTTGTTAATTGCTAACTAAACATGCAAATAGGAAACATTATACAGTGGAGTACTACTATATATCATTTTTCAGAGTTTAATGGCGATGCCCTTAATCATTATGCAAAGTCAATCACAGGCCATTACAACATTAATGTGGGATATACTTTCCAACAGCAAAGCTACTCTACCAACTAACACTGATTAAATAGCTACTATAAACATACTGTGATTTAAGACTAAATAGTAGTTTACCTGTTCTCTGGTTTAATGTATCAGCAGCAGATCCAAGCGTGAAAAAAAGAGAAAGTGGATTACAGCCTTACGGGCCTGAGCACATGCTAGATCTGTAAACAAAAAATACATACATCTCGGAATCAGAAAGATAAGAAGGAAATGAAAAAAATGCTAAAAAAACCAACTCGTGAGCGCTGCAAATGGAAAGAGAGAGAGAGGAAGATACCGTCGAAACTTAATAGCTAAAATGAAAATCTTGAGAAGTGCTCAGGTAGCACCAACGAGAGGGAGAGAGGGAGAGAGATAGGAAGGACGGAGGGTAGAGAGAGAGACGCAGGAGCGAGAGAGGGAGGCAGACGGAGAGAGAAGGCTTCGGTAATGGAGATGGGGGCTGGGAGAGGAGCGGCAAGTGAGAGGGAGGGAGACCGAGGAGGAGATAAATCTGAGAATGGATGAAGGAGAGAGAGGAGCCGGAGAAGAAAAAGTTAAAGGGGGAGAGAGAGGATTATCCGAGAGAGTGGAGCCGGAGCCGAGTAATAGGAGCCGACTAAGCCAACGAGTCACGCCTGGGTCTTCAAAAAGTGTACATGCATGTGGGCCCAGAGCTAAAAGCAGCCAATGATATGCCAGGAATAGGCTCCGCGAACGCTCATAAGCAAGGACTTTTCGCTCCGTTGGCAATAGCCATCTGCAGCCACACCGTTGACGCGCTCTCTCGGCCGAGGAGGAAGAAGGCGAGGAGCGGCAGCGTCACCAGGCTGCCGACGAGCAAAACCCGGCACCACAGCTTCTTCTCCTCCCTCCCCGGCGGCCATCGCTCCGCCGCCACTGCCGCCGCCGCCGGCGACGACGGATCGTCCAGCTGCTTTGGCACGCCTCCAGCGCCACTCGTCATCTCCATCTCTGCCACCTCTGTGCTGTACGCGCATGGCGCTGATCGGTGTGCCTAGCTTAGCTAGGCTTTAATGGACATGCGGCCGCATGCTACTACGAGGTACGAGCAGGAGTATGGACTTCTCGTTCGTCGTTGACTCCGTGGTTGCACGAACATGGGAGATTATTGGCTCGTGCGGTTGAGTTTTGTGCCTCATGTACTTAATTTGCGTGCCAAACCAAAACTAGCTCCAGCTAGATTCATGTACTAACTCTGTTCCTCCACCCAAAGGGTTCTTAATTAGTCTGGTTGGTTAGGTCACTCGAGCGGCACCTCATAGGTCCTGAGTTCGATTCCCCATGACATCCGTGTCGTCAACGAAGCTTCTATGGTACCTTCGTGAAGATCGAGATATGCCGGTTCACTCTTTCGGAGGCGCCCATAAAGGTAGGGTTTGCATACGCGTATTCATAAAGGTAAGTGTGCGGACAGTTGTACCGTGTAATTCTAAAAAAATATTCCTCCAAATTATAAGATATATTTCAGCAATGTGTCAACTCAGCATATATATATATATATATATATATATATATATATATATATATATATATATATATATGTTACCATGTGTCTCTACATGCATATAGATATACAGTACTTCCTTAGTTTGAAATTATAAGTCATTCCAAGATTCTTAGAGAATCAAAGCATCTCAAATTAACCAAAGTTTTAGAAAAAAAAAACATAAAGTACAACATGAAATAGAATAATTGATGAAAAATCTAATAATACTTAGTTAACATCATAAATGTAGTTATATTATTATATAAATTTGGTCAACTTAAGATCTTTGAGTCTTTAAGATTCTTAAGATGACTTATAATTTAGGATGTGGACAGTGACGAAGCTACGTTGGTACTACTAGGTGCCAATGCACCAACCAAAAAACTTAGAAACAGTGAACTCACTTAAAATTTCATCATATATGCACCCCCTAAACACACATGTCTATGCACCCACAAGACAAATGCACCACCCTCGAATTTGCTCTAGCTTCGCCACTGGATGTGGATAATAAAAATATAATAAAAGTAATATATCTATACAAGCCAAAATGTTAACACTACTAAAAAATGATTTTGCACAGTGTCACCAAAATAGCCTCCACAGCGGGCACATATTTTGTTCGCCACGGTAAATGCCCTTGCTTTACGGAGGCGGGCTTTATTTATTTACCGAGACGGACGTATTTGCCCGCTGCAGTAAATCGAGTTACCATGGCGGGCGTCTTAAAACGTCCGCCTCGGAAAATTGCCTATTTTCCGAGGCGGGCGTCTTAAGACGTCCGCCACGGTAAATCGATTTACCATGGCGGACATCAAATAAGACCCGCCACGGTAAATGGCCAAGGCCCACCAGGTCCAACCGAGGCCCGTTAGGCATCTTCAGTATATATACGTGAGCTAGGGTTTTGTACAACCCACTCATTTCTCCCACACGCACGCAGCAGCACTCCGCCTCCACTTCTCCCACACACACGCAGCAGCACTCCGCCTCCACTCCGCCTCTGAGGAAGAGGATCACATGGTTACGCGCGGCGGCGTGATCTGGAGAGGCGGATCCTACTTCTACTCTACGGATCCGACGCAGCAACCAAGCCCTCCCTTCCTCTCTCCCCGACGGCGCCACTCCCATGGTGGCGCTCCCCTCCCCTCCTGTGGCCGCGACGGCACGAGGCGTGGGGCGAGGCGCGACGGCGCACAAGGCGAGCCCCCCGTCCTCTACTCCGGATCCGGCGTGCTGGCGGCGCCCCTCCCTTCCTCTCTCCCCGGGGACGCCCCTCCTATGGCGGCCCTCCCATCCCCTCCTGTGGCCGTGGCGGCACGAGACGTGGGGCGAGGCGCGATGGCGCACAAGGCGAGCCCCCTCCCCCGTCCTCTACTCTGGATCCAGCGCGCTGGCGGATCTGGCGGCGCCCCTCCCATGGCGGCGCTCCCCCTCCCCTCCCCAAGTCGTGGCGGCACGAGGCATGGCGGATCTGGTCATGCCTTCTCCCCCTCCCTGGTCGCGGCGGCGGCCCCAACGGCGTGGCACCACGGACACGACGATGCAGCGGTGGATGGGCTCGACGTCGGGCCTGGACGGGCTCGCGTTGGGCTTGTGGTTTTTTTTTATTTTTTTGTTTTGATTTACCGCGGCGGGCGTCCCTGCCCGCTGTGGTGACACCATGATTAACCGTGATTATTAGTATTTTTAATAGCATGAATGAAACATTAATAGAGTAATATATTATATATCAGTCCTAGGCCTTCTCCGTAAACGAAATGGAGGGAATGCTTTTTACCCAATTTCATTTGAATGCAGTTTAATTTTTTACTGCAGTCATGGTTGGTTAGGTTGTTTTTGACAATAGGTTGGTTAGGTTGTTGCTTGTTCAAGTTTTCTTGTACTATTAATTTTTTTCGCACCTCACGGTCTCTTTCAAAAAATGCTCAAAACTTGACTGTGTCAGCTAAGAAAGTGACACGTATATTCCATTTTTTTTTTACCATGAGGGTATACGCACCACGGTTGAAATGGGTTCGATGACTAGAACGTTTATATCCAATTTATCCAATGGATCGCTACATTCCCGATTAAAAACTCAAATGACGTTGCGCGTACATGACGTGTGGCGTTGGGTTGCAATCAATCAGCCTGGGCATTTGGTTAACCGAAACCGATCGGTTCGGTTCTTCGGTTTCTGACACAAATTTGGTTCCTTCAAAATAGGAACCGATCAGTTCTTTGTAAAACTTGGAACCGAGTAAATTCGGTTTCGATTAGTTCGGTTCGGTTTTGGTTTCGGTTCCGACCGAACCAACTGAAGATTTACATGTACAACAAAAAAATAATTAGAAAAAATAGAAAAATATATTTTAAAAAAAACACTATGCTAAGATTTAAAAAAAATATGATGGTGTGGGGCTATGAGACGATGTCATCCACCTTTTATATCAAGGGTTAGAGTGTGGTATTAGGCCTAAATAGTAAGATTTATTGGGATTATTTGTGAATTTCGGTTAATTCGGTTCTTTCGGTTAACTGAGCACAAGAACCGAAATTTGATCGGTTAGTTTGGTTCCTGAGAACTGAGAACCGAACACCTAACCAAAATTTCTGGCTTCGGTTCCGGTTAATTCGGTTCGGTTCTCGATTTTCGGTTTTTGGTGCCCAAACTTAGCAATGAGGATAAGATTGAGTTTGCCGGTAAAGAAAAATATAAGTCACAAGCTAGCACTATGTTAAATCTAGTCTAACGAGTAACTCAGATTAAAAAATGGTCCACTTTGCTTCAGAATTGAATTCACTAGTGAAATGACGACGTGGACAGATGCGTGCTCCCCATGAGGGTGACGCCCTTGACAGCCGCCCTCTCCCACCACCGCCGGCGCATGGCACAGACGCTCGCCACCCTCTCCCCTCCCATCCTCCTTAGCACACCCCCTGCCCCAACCGTGCATGGGCATGGCTGCTCACTCATCGTCGGCCGCCACCCGTGGACCGCTCGATGTTGTCCCAATCGGCCCCAACGGGCTCCCCATGCCCTTCCCCTACTAGCGATAGGGGAGGCCCAGTAGCCAGCCCGTGCGCAGACATTCCTCCTCGGCCATCTTCACTGTTGCCTGTGGACTGCTCCTCGCCACCCTCATCAGCGACCATGAGCGCACTAACCTCGCTGGCCCTCACTCCCTGCCTGCGACTCATAGTGTTCTTAGCCATTCATGCTCTTAGCCAGCGTCCCACACGGTGGTTTGACGGATCGACCTGGCCGGGGTTGTGTAGGGTGCCGTAAGCAACGCTGGCGGAGAGCGTCAATGCTAACTATGATATGTCGGAGGCCAGAGCGTGGCCGCACCACGGGGTCATCAAAAGACTTCTCTGCCTGTCGACGAAATATGCGTCGCAGTCTACCTAGAGGGTACCCCACGGTAGTAGATTATAGACGGGGTGTAGCGACGGCGATCAAGCGTAACACAGAGAGCGTAGGCACGGCGATTTAGACGGGTTCAGACCGGCAAATCGCCGTAATACCCTACAATTTACCACTCGACGTGGTAGCCACGGACCAGGACCTCAAGGGCTACGCCTACTACCACCGCCTCGGTCGCGCTCGTGGCGGACGCCGAGCTTGCCGAGGGAGGATGGGTGCCGCGCTCGCGCTCCATGTCCAGGAGGCTGGGGTGCGCATAGAGGGAGGTGGATGGGTGGCGCGACGGCGCGGGACGGGGGAGTCGTGGTCTGCTCGGGCCGGCGGTGAGGCGGAGGCACGGGGGAGCTCGGCCCCGGAGGCGGTCTTCTCGGGTCTGCGCACGCGGGGAGCTCCGCCCTAGCCCCGGCCACCGCGGGCACGGACGAGCTCAGCCTCGGCCGGCCGCTGCGCGCGCGGGGAGCTCAGCCTCGGTTGCAGGCGCACGTGAGCGAGCTCTGCTCGGCCTGGAGGGTGTTGAAGACGCCGGTGGGGAAAGTGAGATGGAGAGACGGAGAGAGCGAGAGGATAAGGATGAGAGGGGTACTTAGGACATTTTTACTGACCGGTCCCACTTGTCAGGACCCTCAAACGGCGCAAAACAAACGGAAAGCAGACGGAATGGCGTGGAGGGCAAAAGAGATAAACGTCATGGCACACAGGTCCGAGCCATCTTTTTAGTGGTACAGGGGTTGGCACCATCTTTTTTAATGACACCCAGGGAAAAGCCTCTAAAATTTTGGTTTTGATTTTTTCTCGAATCAAGGTTATTTAAAAATTTCAATTTTGAAATGTTAGAAATTTAAATGTAATTTATGTTCAAATAAAAAAAATTATCAACTAGAAAGTTGCAAAAACTTTTCGAGACCTATGACTTTGGTCTTGGTCATTTCTCCATGCAAGGTCATTTGAAAATTTTGGATTTCAAAATGTAATTTTCCTTGATATGTGATTTTAATTGAAAAGGTTGTATAGCTCTATGATATTTACAAGTTTGATTTTGATTTTTACTCCATTTAAGGTCATTTGGAAAATTAAATATTCAAATGTGAGAAATTCAAACATATTTTTTCTTGGATCGTAACAAAAATATTTCTTTGAGGTCTACAACTTTGATTTGATCATTTCTCTTTCCGAGGTCGTTTAAAAAATTCAAATTTTATTCCATTTTACGTATCTTAGTCATACGAGGTTGATCCAACGGCGAAGAGTGAAGTTTGCTTCAACATGGGCTAAGGTGGACCGAGCCAGCGATGGGCCAAATATGAAATTTCTTTGGCCCTTTATTGTTTAAATAATATTTTTATTTTAATCATTATTTTTAGGAATATTGTGAAGTAATCACTAAAAAAGGAGTTTTATAATCTAAAACTGTTTTTTAAATGCATTAGTGTGTACTCCCTCCATATTCGTATTAGATGTTTTTTAATATAGAGAATATATATATATATATATATATATATATATATATATATATTTTGTACTATTTCAAAAATTATCAAACAGATTTACTATTTTCTATAGTTTAAATGAATTTCTATGTGCTGATTGAAAGTAGTTAAAAATTAATTTTTTCTACCTCCAATAAAATTAAAAAAAAATCCAAAAAATTATTTTTGTTTCCAACGTTTCACTCTACCTCATATCTTCGAGTTACACCAAAAAATTGTTTGTTTGCTAATGATAATTCATGGTTCTATCTTCAAATTAATTAATATTAATTGTAAGATTATCTCGTCTTCTCCCACATATAGTTATGAAACACTACAAACTTGCATGATAATATCTTTTTGAACAATGTATAGTCTAACTTCGTTGAAATAATTTGTATTTTTTATTGCAAGCTTATACAACCATATTATCAATATGTGAATTTCTAGGATTTATTGCCTTTTCTCTTCAGAATCAGCAAAATACAAGTTTGAGTAATCCCTAAAAAACACTTATGTAACAAAGTGATGTGATCCAGAAACGCATCTGTTGTCTGCCATCGAAGCATGTTTAGTTCGTCATTAGGTCCTTTAATTTTGTTTTTGTTGCCTGCTTTTGTTGTTGTTCTACTTCTGCGTTCAGAGTTCGTTTCAGCTAATTTTTGGAGTAGAACCGAGTTGGATCCAGCGAGAAGAACCGAATCCAGTTCAGAGCAGAAGCGTCTCGGCTTCAAGCGTATAAATATACAACCACAGTACCACACCCTGATCCAATCCAATCCAATTCCTCTCGATCTTCACAATCACAAATACTCCATCACACATCCGCCGATCCAAGAAGTTAGGAGTAAGGCATGCCGCCACCGCCGCTGCCGCCGGAGCTGATGCCGGAGCTCGTGGAAGAGGTCCTCGTCCGCTTCCCACCGGACGACCCCGCGAGCCTCGTGCGCGCCGCCCTCGTCTGCAAGCTCTGGTGACGCCTCGTCTCCGACGCCGCGTTCCGTCGCAGGTTCCACGAGTTCCACCACGGCGCCGGCGTCCCCTTGCTCGGCGTGCTCTACACCACCGGGGACACAGCGGACTACCACGACGACGATGACGACGACGACGCGTTTCTTTGGGACACCGACCCTCGTCCTGTCAAGCGCGCACGCATCCTGCGAGAGCTGACGGCACACTTCGTCCCGACATCCTCCTTCCTCCCACCAGCACATGCTGCCACCGAACGCAACGGATGGTGCGCCATCGACGCCCACCATGGCCGCGTCCTTCTCAGCCATTGCCAGTGCCGGAGCGATCCTTCGTGCCTGCACCAGAGTGATCCTTGGTGCCATGGGATCATCCTCTCCGTCTGGGACCCCGTAACGAACGAGCAGCAAGAGTTGCCCATGCTACAGTTCCCAACCACGCTCAGCGGCTACTCTGCGGCCGTGGTCTGCCGCTGCGCCACCGCCACCGGCGGTGGCAAGGGCAACTGCGACCACCACCTCGACTGCCCTCGGGAACATTTCCTGGTTGTCGTCATAGACGTCCAGAGCTTCATCGTCATGTTGAAGGTCTACTCGTCTGAGGCTGGAGCGTGGATCATCGATTCCAATTTTGAGAACTGGGACCCCGAGTCCAGAGGCAACATGAAGCATACGCCTGGTGTCCTCGTCGGCACTGCACTCTACTTTTTGGCTCACCATACCAACGAGATCGTAGAGTATGACTTGGCCACACAGAAATTATCTATGATTGACCTACCAACTGAGTTCCGCCACCTGTCGTCGGAACAAGGAAGCATTATGCTCCTCATATGATAGACGACGACGGTGAGCTAGGGTTTGTCGCCAGAACAACGGATGAGTACCAACTAGAGCTCTGGTCAATGGTCCTGGATGGTGTATATGCAAGATTTGTGAAAAGAAGATCCATTGATCTTCAGAAGGTTCTCCCTTCCGGTGTGGTCAACAACAAGAAGTCGCTTCAGGTGAAAGGTTTCGCGGATGGTGGTACCAGAACCAGCCGAGCCTTATTCATCAGGACGTCCCATGGGCTATACACAATAGAGCTAAATTCTAGCCATGTCAAGAAGGTAACCAACTGCGGGCTGTGGCGATGACGAGGACAAGAAGGACCTTGTTCCCTACATAAGCTTCTGCACTCCAACCTCCAGATTTGCCTCCATGGGTAATGAATGATGAGTGACTTATTAGGTCTGGTTCTGCAGGTGTGTCAGCACTCAAGTTGTGGGTATAAGGTCTTCAAGATCGAAATCAGATCTTGGAGTGGATATGCTTCCGGCACTTGTGTTAAAATTTACTAGTGCTTAAGATTTTTTTTTTAAAATCTCGCTACGAGGGATTACTATCCACCTGAGGCCTTGTTTTTATGCATATGTATCTACCTCAAACCACATGAATTGGAGTAAGTTCAAATCCACTCCAATCCATGTGGTTTGGGATAGATACATGTGCATCTAAACAAGGCCTGAATATATATTGGCATGAGCGGAGCCTGCAATCCAACATAGGAGGGTGACAAAAATAACAAGCAAAACACGACCCACCAATTTTAGGTTATAACCGTATATATCAGGACAATAATGTTATGCAAAATGCAAACAATAATACATCTGTATTAATTAAAACTTAGCTCGACGGCGACCAGCAAGATCAGATTCATCAATGATATCATCATTACTAATCTTTTTAGCCAATACCTTGTCAATATAAATTATCAAACAATCTCGTCCAAGTCCATCTCGCATTGTAGTTCGAAGACACGTCTTCATAACCTTCGTTCCTGAAAATATTCTCTCAAAATTTGCAGTTGATATTGGAAGGGAAATTTAGGTAGTGATCATTGATCAAGATAAAAAAAATTATGTGCAAACAAATAAAGAGGGAAGACGAGACAACATGTCTGGCAGCTGGCCGGGTATCGCGGAGATGGCAGCGATGGCGCGATGCCGTGTCTGGTGTGTCGACACTAGCGGAGCCTAAACAATGGCCAAGGGGGGGGGGGGGTAGAATGAACACTTAGACTTAGGGCTGAAAACGGTCGGAAACGATCGGTAGGAGGTCAAATCACTTTCAGTTTCATATTGTTTTCTCGAAAATGAAATCGATATGATATTGTCGGCAACGAGAACGGTATCGATATTCCGATAAATTCAGAAACGAATTTATTCGATCAAAAGTAGGTCAATAATGATCGAAAATTATGAAAGTGGTATCTTAAATATAATAATAATTAATTAACACACCAATCTGCGTAGCGTGACATACTGAGATCAAAGACTTAAGACAATAATAATAATTATGTCTCAGAAGCACACAAATTACACAACCATAATCACAACCTCACAAAGCAATGTGCTAGCATGTGGGTAGAGTCCATCGTACGTGTTGTGCTAGTGTGCTGGAGTCGATCGTGATCGTGAAGCAAATATATAGTGATCTACAGCGGGCAGCCGGCACTCCGGCAGCAGCGGCAGGTGCCTCGTAAGGCTGGGCGCTCAGCGGGATTGCCCAATATGGGCCTGGCCTGGGGTGCTACACTGCTACATGCTCGAGAAGTGGAGAACGCTGGCCCATGGACTTCAATTCTATCGGTAATTATCGACGAAAATTACTGGCTGCATACGATATTTCTCGAAAACGATCGGAAGAGTGCTGAATCACTTTCGTTTTCATTATCGAATTATTTTTTGTTCTCACTTCCATTTTCTCGGTTACCGTCGCCGTTTCCGTTTTGGGAGAAAAATCGGTGATTTCTCAAAAACGATTTCCGATAATCGAGAATTACCGTTTTCGTTTTCAGCCCTACTTTTCTATGGCGATTAATAGTTTTTGTCATGATCAATATCAATAGCCACCTTATATCTACACAGTTTTGTGCAACAAGGAGGCCAAGCGCCTTCCGCTTCCTGCTCCTGCTCGTATTGTACTCCTATCGTGTTGAGAGAGCTGAGAAGCTAATATATATTAAATTAACTTTAGTATTTTTCTATTTTAGTTTTAAACATAATATATTTGTTATTGTAAATTATTTGATACTTAATTTATTTTTTATATAAATTATTTTATATAATTTATAATTTCATTATAAATATTATATAAATAATGATTGATTAATTAACACATATTGAATTCACGTCTAACGTACCGTCGACGTGTCATGCTAGCTTATAGTGAGGGTTATAGTACATTTGGACTAGGATGTCATCGTTGACCAAATTTAGCGACCTCCGGTGATTATCTTGAAAGTTTGGAAAGTGGGGATGATATCGCCTGTCAAGTTTAGGGACCTTACAGTGACCATCTTAGTTCAGTACCCATAAATATTATTTTAGAAATTTAGAACACCTTAACCCAAATCGAGGGACCTGTACCGAATTTTGCTCAAAGAAAAAAGAGTCGATTAGTATTAATCTTAGCTCCACTGCCTCTAGAGGCCCACTTAACAGAGACACCGCTCAACCTTGTCCAACGGAAATCCCCCCAAAATCGCCCCCCCGACTCCCTCGTGTCCCTTCTCGCAATTTCCCGCCGCCGCTCGTCGGAGTCCGACCAACCAAGCCGGATGGAGGCGCTGATGGAGGAGCTCGTTGAGGAGATCCTCCTCCGCTTGCCGCCGGGAGACCCCGTGAGCCTCCTTCGCGCCGCGACGGTGTGCAGGCGCTGGTGCCGCATCATCTCCGCCCCAGCCTTCCGCCGCAGGTTCGGTCAGCGCCACCGCACGGCCCCCATGCTCGGCTTCCTCGCCAACCTCACAGATGACGACGAAGATTACGACTACGCTGCCCGCTTCGTCCCCGCCACCCCTTTCCGCCCGCGCCTCTCCGAGCACCGCCACCGCCGCGCCCTCGACTCCCACCACGGCCGCGTCCTCCTTGCCAGCCTGTCCAGGTGTCCTAAGCTCGAGGTCTGGGACCCCGTCACGGATGAGATGTGGAAAGTCCCCAAGCTGCCGCTGCGACTTTCCAGCTGGAATGCAGCGGTGGTCTACGCCGCCTACGAAGCGTGTGACCACCTCGATTGCCGCCGCGGGCCCTTCCTCGTCGTCGTCCTGGACGCCGACGGTGACAACATGCGTGTGCACCTTTACTCATCGGAGACTCGCGCCTGGAGCGAGCCGAGCTATGGCCCTCCGTCCCCAACATATGGGATTGAAATGGTTCCTACTGCCCTTGTTCGTAATGCACCTCAAGTACGATTTGGCCACACGGAATGCGTCTGTGATCCACTTGCCTCCCGATTTCGTTTCTGACTTTGCGGCGCTCACGACGATGGGAAATGCTGGGTTGAGAATTCCAGGCTCTGGATTAGCTCAATGGAGACTGACCCGAATGGAGATGAATTTTGGGTATCAGTCAGATCCATTGGGCTAGAGGCGTTGCTCGGAGTTGATGCACACTCTATTATAAATGATCATGTTGCCTTCGCGCATGGTGTTGAGGGTTTTTTTGTTGGGACAGATGATGGTTGGTTCAGTATTGATCTAAAGTCAGAACAGATGAGGGAAGAGGAATACGGCGATGGTTGGACCCATGGTGTCGTTCCATACACGAGCTTCTACACTCCAGCACGTACAGCTTTGTTTAGTCAATGATTTTTCCTTTTCAAGAACTTTATAATGGTCAATTTAGCAACATGAAAACACCAAGAACTTTTTACTGCTACCAAAACTTTTTTTCATGGCATCCTTGAAGCTTGCTAATGTGCCTAGTAAGTAGTAATTTGTTCATCTATCTACATGTTGTTGATGGATGATATGGTCCCGGAAATTGATCTAAATTTAAGCTGATCGAGTTAGGAAATTATCTTGCAAATCCAATAAAATCAGATATCTTACTAAAATACTGTTTATGTTTTCTGCTAAGCATTTAAGACATAATAGTGTAGCTAATATTGATCAAACTATCGTTTGTATGTGCTATCATTCTTAACACAGCCACTTGGAACTGAATATGTATTCACTCTGCTTCTTCGTTCTGCAGATCTGCATGAGTATGGTATAGTTCTTAGTCTCTGAACTGAATAAGTGCTGAACAAGTAAGTTTTTTGTGGTAATCATGGTTGTTTTAAATTCTTCTTATGAATGATGAACTTATGTTTGAGGTGCCTTTTGGCTTATTTGAGTTATCATTGAATTCATTCTTGCCAGGGCTTTATGGGAATTATATTATATTGTATATAAGTACCTTCAGCTCTTGTTTGACATGAGCATTGTTGCCCA
Source organism: Microstegium vimineum (assembly GCA_022036555.1). Taxonomy (NCBI): domain Eukaryota; kingdom Viridiplantae; phylum Streptophyta; class Magnoliopsida; order Poales; family Poaceae; genus Microstegium; species Microstegium vimineum. The sequence goes on from CM039119.1 coordinate 2,500,036, forward strand.
AGTAGTAGTTTCAACATTGTTCTTATATTTTTGGAACTGACATGAGATTATGGTTAAGTTCTAGTTAAAAAGTTTTAGTGCTAGTTGTTTCAGAAAAAAAAAATCTTGCATTCGTATGCAGTAGTTGCATGTTGGCATTTCTGCGAGGTTTTATGATCTCTAGGTATTTGTATTGTTGTAGTAGCCCTTCCATTGCAGTTATTATAACTTTATCTAACCAATCTATCAAGCACAGGAGCACCTGCAGCACTGCTAGAAGAAAATTCTAGTCTATACATGTCTTGTTCATATAATAAACAAAAGAGACATGGATTTGACAAAATGAAAAATTCTTGTTGTTCACTTTTAAGATTGTGTTGTGGGAATAGTTTTGACAATGATATAAAACATGTGGGCAGTACCATTTCACTGCTGGGATGGCAATGTTTTTGGACACTGTCAACTACGAAGTCGGTGCATAATGCTGAGCACTAAAACTTGTTTTATTTCACATATTGTATTTGAAAAGTTAATGCGCACTAGAGTGATGTTAATTTTACTCACATTAAAAAGCACTTACTTTGCTACTTTTGACAATTTTTATTTGTTTGGTTGCCATATGTTTTGTTATTCTGAAACTTATGTGTGCACTGTTTGATTTGCTACTCATTCATCAACACTTGTGTTCTATATTTGGAGCTTGGAATAGGAGGGTAGTGGACTGGATGTTTATGGGGTGAAAAAAAAGATGTGCCTAGGAATTTGTGTATCCATCATACATGTGGACAAAGGATGGGGGCTCATCAATTGATCTTGATTTAACTTGAGACACGGAATTGTCTGACAAATCCAGTAAAGTCATCTTGCGATCATTTATGTTTTCTACTGAGAATTCTAATAAATAGTAGTCTCACTTGTATGGGTCAAGCTATCATTTGTCTGTGCTATAATGCTTGACGCGGACACTTCGAACTGAATATATATGCACTATGTTTCTTTGTTGTGCAGATCTTCATCAGTATGGTGTACCTGCTGTCTGAACTGAATAAGCTTTGTGCATGTAGTAAGTTCTATTGTCAATTATGGTGGTTTTGAAATTCTTCTTTGTCATGAATGATGAAGTTATGTTTGAGGTCTACTTTTTGGTTTCCTGGAGTTATTATTGAATTAATGCTTAGCAGGGACTTTTGTGAATGGGGTTATATTGCATATGTGCCTCACTTCCCTGGAAAACGACTCTGTAGTTCAGCTCCTGTTTGACATGAGCAAGGTTGCCCAAGCAATAGTTTCAACCTTGTTTATATATTTTTGCAACGGACCTTAGTGGTATGGTTCAGTTCCAGTAAATAAATTTCAATGTTTGTTTATTTAAAAAAAATAATTGCATGCATTTTGAATATAGTAAATAGTGTGTTGAATAAAAGTAGTAGTTGCATGTTGGCAGTAGGCAACTTTATCTAACTACTCTATAGAGTAGAGGCTTCTGCTTTGAGAACCAGGAGCACTAATTTTGAATATAGTAAATAGTGTCTTGAATAAAAGTAGTAGTTGCATGTTGGCAGTAGGCAACTTTATCTAACTACTCTATCGAGTAGAGGCTTCTGCTTTGAGAACCTGGAGCACTAACAGATAGTTAGTTGCCGATGATAAGAAAGTCCATGTTCATATTATAACAAAGAAGCCTTGAATGTTGACAAAAGGTTGAATGTTCGTTGGCAAGGGGTCACATTTCTGATGGGGCTGTGGGGATAAGCTTGACATTGTGGGTTGAAATACTCATGTGAGAATTCCATCTCATTGTTGGAATGGCATTGTTTTGTGAAAACTAGGAGCACTCTGGCATTGTTTTGTGAAAACTAGGAGCACTCTGGTATATCTAAATCTTCCAAGCCTCGACCTGCAACCTCTCACCCCTACTTCCTCCGTTCATCCAAGTCCAGAGGGCACGGCCCTATCAACCTGGTATCAGCCATGTCGATCCCGCCAGCTTCGTCCACCATGCCTCCGCCGGCCGCTGCCGACCCGCCAAACGCATCTGCACCGATCCCGGCGGCGACCACAACCCTAGCGTCGTCGGGCACCATGCTGGCCGGCACGCTCCACGCGCCACAGACCATCTTCACGCCCGAACAAACGACAACGACAATCGTCGACCTCAACGCCGGCATGGCCGACATGCGTCTCACGATGCAGTCCGTCCTCGACTTCCTCAATCCGTAGAGGCCGGCGCACGGACCGCCGACGTTCCTGCACCCGCCACTGCACCAGCCGCTGATCGCCTTCACCCAGGGGGTATCAACCGAGCTCGGCGTGTCATCGGGCACAGCCGCGCCGCCACCGCCGTCCTCCGGCGTTCCCCTCCACATGATCCGTTTTCCGCCATCACCGTCGCCGATCCCGGCCTAGGCGCGGGGCACATCTGACGCCCCCCCTACGTCGGCACCGGCTCGGCCCCACATCCCTAGCGGCTCCTCCACCGCACCAGGGCTCACCCACGGGGGGCCGCGAGCCTCGGGCACCCTCTACGGAGGGGTGGACGACACGATTTACCCAGAAGGTATGCTGCGACCGGCGGTCGCCAGCCCAAGCTACGACGAGCGCTTCCTCGAGGGATCCTTCCCTACCGCCGCGCCTGGTACTATGCCCCCGCGCTTCCACAAGCTGGACTTCACGACGTACGACGGCTCCATCGACCCGCTCAACTGGCTCACGCATTGTGAGCAATTCTTCCGGGGCTAGTTCACGACGGCGTCACAGCGCACCTGGCTGGCGTCCTACCACCTCACCGGCGATGCACATACATGGTACTACACCCTCGAGCTGGACGAGGGGATGCCGCCCTGGGAACGCTTCAAGGAGTTGTGCCGCCTACGCTTTGGGGCGCCCATCCGCGGCACCCGCCTCGCGGAGCTGGGGCGCCTGCCGTTACAATCTACAGTGGACGAGTTCGTCGGGCGCTTCCAGGCGATCTTGGCACACACCCGCGACATCTCCACCCGCCAGAAGGACGAGCTGTTCGTGGGTGGTCTTCCGGATCACATCCGCGTCAACGTGGAGCTGCGCGACCCCGACAACCTACAGACAACCATGTTCTTGGCACGGGCTTTCGAACGTCGGTCCGAGGCCGTGGAGGGCACCATGCAGCGCGGAGCCCGACCCACGCAGCGCGGGCTGCCACCAGCACGGCTACCAGCGCCAGCAGCGCCACCGGGCGGGCGAGCCCTAGCAGCAGGCCCGGCAGGGCCCCTGGCCGCCCTGGCCGTTCGCCCTACGCGTCGCCTAACGCCGGCCGAGATGCAGGAGTGCCGCCGGCAAGGCAGCTCTGCTACAACTGCAACGAGCAGTAAGTGCGGGGGGCCCCGCCTGTTCGTCCTCGAGGTGGACGACTTCGTGGACGACGAGGGGCTTCCCGCGGCGGACGGCGCTGACACGGCACTGCTCGCCGACGCGGAGTTTCCGGAGAACGGGGCTGCCACCCACGCCCTGGTGGTCTCCGTACATGCCCTCGCGGGCATCCAGACGTACCATACTCTGCTGTTGCCCATGACGATCCAGGGCGAACAACTACTCGCCCTCCTGGACACCGGCTTGACACACACCTTCCTCCAAGGGGCCACCATGCGCCGCCTGGGGCGGGCTCGCACCGCAGGGAGGTGAACACCTTCGTGTCACGGTCGTTAACGGCGAGCGCGTCACCTGCGAGGGCATCGCCCACGACGTTCCGGTCCTCATCAACGGCGACACCATGCCGGTCACCTGCGTCGGGCTGACGCTGGGCTGCTTCGACGTCATCCTCGGAGTCGACTTCCTCGGCACGCTTGGGCCCCTCGCCTGGGACTTCGAGGGGCTGACCGTGTCATTTGTCAAGGGGGGGGGGGGGCACCGCGTCACGTGGAAGTGTGTGGGGGCCCCGGGCGCTCGGCCACAGTAACGAGCCCTGGCGGTGGTAGCACCCGACACGCAGCGGCCCCTGCTGGACCGGCTACTACTACTACAGCAAAGCGACGTGTTCGACACCCCGCGGGCCTGCCGCCGGTCCGCCCCTACGACCACCGCATCCACCTCCTGCCGGGGACCGCGCCGGTGGCCGTGCGGCCGTGACGCTATCCACAGCTGCAGAAGGACGAGCTCGAACAACAGTGCGCCGCCATGCTGGAGCAGGGCATCATCCGCCCCAGCACGGCCCCGTTCTCCGCGCCAGTGCTGCTCGTCAAGAAGGCGGACGGCTCGTGGCGGTTCTGCATCGACTACCGCGCGCTCAACGACATGACGTCCAAGGACAAGTTCCCGATCCTGGTGGTGGACGAACTCCTCGACGAGCTCCATGGAGCGCGCTACTTCACCAAGCTCGACCTCCGCTCCGGGTACCACCAGGTGCGGATGCACCCGACAGACGTCGAGAAGACGGCGTTCCGCACGCACCACGACCACTTCGAGTTCCTGGTGATGCCGTTCGGGCTGTCCAACGCACCGGCGACGTTCCAGGCGCTGATGAACGATGTGCTCCGCCCCTTCCTCCGCAGGTTCGTCCTGGTTTTCTTCGATGACATCCTCATCTACAGCACGTCATGGACCGAGCACCTCCAGCACGTCGGCCTCGTCTTCAACGCCCTGCGAGCCCACGACCTCTTCCTCAAGCGGTCGAAGTGCTCCTTCGGGGCCGACTCCGTCACCTACCTCGGCCATGTCATCTCGGGCGACGGGGTGGCGATGGACAGCGCCGGTACTCCAGATGCCGGACTTCGACCTGCCGTTCGTGGTCGACTGCGACGCGTCGGGCGCCGGGTTTGGCGCCGTTCTCCACTAGGGGGACGGGCCCCTGGCCTTCTTTAGCCGGCCGTTCATCGCTCGACATATCAAGCGGGCGGCTTACGAGCGCGAGCTGATTGGGTTGGTCCAGGCGGTACGGCATTGGCGGTCGTACCTATGGGGACGACAGTTCCGCGTCCGCACGGACCACTACAGCCTGAAGTTCCTCCTCGACCAACGGCTCTCCACGGTTCCCCAACACCAGTGGATCAGCAAGCTACTGGGGTTCGACTTCGCGGTGGAGTATCGGCCAGGTCGCCTCAACGTGGCGACCGATGCTCTCTCACGCCGCGATGAGGAGGCCGCGGCCGCCTTCGCTATATCGGGGCCGGCATTCAGCCTCTACGATGACATTCGGGCAGCCACGACCGCTGATCCGGTTGCCCGGAACCTCCTGCAGCAGGTGGCTGCGGGGGACGCAGCAGCTCCTTGGCGCGCGGCGGGTGGGTTCCTGCTCCATGGCAAGCGGGTGTTCGTGCCAGAGCAGGGCGATCTGCGCCACCAGGTCGTCACCCTGGCGCATACCGCCGGCCACGAGGGGGTCCAGAAGACGCTAGTACGACTCCGCGATGACTTCTACATGCCAGGCGATCGGACGCTCATGCAAAACTTCGTGCGCATGTGCGACACGTGCCAGCGCAACAAGACACCGACGACACAGCCAGCCGGCTTGCTGCAGCCCCTGGACGTGCCCTCGCAAGTCTGGGCCGACATTGCCATGGACTTCATCGAAGGCCTGCCTAAGGTCCATGGCAAGTCGGTCATCCTGACGGTCGTGGATCGGCTCTCCAAGTATGCGCACTTCATCCCCCTCAGTCACCCGTACACCGCCGCGTCGGTCGCCCGTGCATTCTTCGAGGGGATCGTACGTCTCCACGGCTTTCCCACCTCTATCGTCAGCGATCGCGATCCTATGTTGGACCGGGCGAGGACACTCCTGTTGGACCGGCTGTGCTGCCTCCGGTCCACGACGGTCGGCTGCTGCCCGCCCCGGAGCGTGTGCTGCGCGCCCAACTGCGGCGCGGGGATTGGACGCTCCTCGTCAAGTGGCAGGGCCTTGCTGAAGACGACGCAACCTGGGAGCCGCTGCAGCAGTTCAAGGATCTATACCCCGACGTACAGCTCGAGGACGAGCTGTTTGCCGGGGAGGGAAGAGATGTTATGACCGGTTTGGTCTATAGCAGGAGGAGGCCCATTAGTGGCTAATAAGCCGCATGGGTTAAGGATAGGGGTTTAAAGCCCACACTATTATTTAGTATTTATTTCAGTTATTTCCGTTAGGCTATAGATAGCAATTGTAAGGCTCTTGGATAATTAAGCAGAGAATAATATATTCTCTCGGCTTCCCTTGGGAGCCGAGACCCCTAGCCCTAGCCGCCGCCTCCTGCCTTGCGCGCACAGCAGCAGCCACGGCGCCCCTGCGCCGTGCTTCTTCCAAGCCTCGCCCTGCAACCTCTCACCCCTACTTCCTCCGTTCATCCAAGTCCAGAGGGCACGGCCCTATCAATGTTAAGCATACATTTGCTTTTGAAAGTTAGATTGAGGGTTCTTTGCTTTGTTCTGTACTAGAGTTATGCTAAATTGATCGCATTCGAAAAAAATTAAATCTACTTAGTTTGTTACTAACTGACAGATTGCATTTGTTTGACAGCCCTCTGTTTTGTTATTTTGGAGCTTATATGTGCACTGCTTGATTTGCTATGCAGTCATCACCCCTGCGAGTTTGGAGGAAGGTAATGCCACTGAAGAGGATTATAAGATGTAAATAAAAGTAGCTAGTATGTGGATATGCTGATGTATGTCTGAGGAGGGGAAATGCTCCTGGTTTTTGCAGTTGAAACCTTCAGTGAATCACTGGTCAGATCTCAGTAGCGGTGAAAACCTGGGGAAAAACACATTGATTGTCCTAGTCCTTGGAGCTTCAACCTCGCCTGAATTGCTGAAGCGTTTAAGCTGTATCCTGATAGTGACGCGTCTGACGGCAGCACTTGTCTTTTTTTTCCCTGAGCTGCTTGTGTAGGTTCAGTTTTTCTCTGGTGGTGGAATGCTGAATGTGTAAACGTCGGGTTCTGTCTCGTTTCAGACCTCTGTTACTATCCACAAATAATATTTTCATAATGTCTCCACGTGGTATTATCTCTCTATCGCAACGCAATTCTACTTCAAGTGTCATGATCAAAATTGTTGTGTTGATTGAAAGATTCTAAAGTGTGATAATGTAATTCAATCTTAATGCATGGCTCATTTGTGGGAAATCTCACCATTACTTGTGATAAGGGAGCCTCGTATTGTATTCAGATCAGGGGCCTCGCATTGTATTCGGATCAGTTCCTTAACGTACAGTGTGTTTGGTTTGTGGAATGTACTCATCCAGCAAGGTGCCGTGAGCCTGTGATGGACGGGTGAGATCATTCTGCATCAATCCATCATGTAAACCAAACGCGCTGATAGTTTCACGTTTGAACAGAATATATCTTGGAGCTAGGAGAATTACCACTACATATGCAAATAAATCATTTAAACCTTTTGGCGAAATGAGAAAAAAAACACTCAAAATATTGAACTCTCCCGTTTTACCATCCTCTTCATGTGCCTGGAGATGTTGATGCATGATTATTACATATGGGGGCCACATCCGTTCTTAGGTTCAGTAAATAATTCGTCCACAGTTAAAGTTCAACAAATAAGCCTCAGTAGCCCTCTAAAAGAAGTCTCAGTAGTAATCCAAACCAAATTTCAAGTAACAAAAAGATGAGCCAAACTATGCATGGAACAGAAGATAACTAGCTGGTTTTCCACAGCACCAGTACTTTCAGACATAGTATTTATGTTCATTCAAACTCTTGAGTGCAGCCTCAGGTTTTGAACCAGAGATCCAGAACATATGATGCTGCTTGGCTCACCATCTTACACACAAGCTATTGCAAGCTTTACATAGCAAGCTGCTATCTTTAGAGCTATGGGAGACTGCTAGCCATTTCTTACACAAAGATCCAGAAAACATGAAGTCCATACATACAAAATGATGATCCGCAAAATTGCCCCCCCCCCCCCCCCCCCAGCACCAAAACCCACATATGTTGCCCTATGATGACCATCAGACACTTCATTATTTGACCACAAACTTCAGCTCTTCATGCACTCGGTACGCTTGCACTTGGTCCGTTCCCTGTATTCATCAGGGCCACATCTGGTGCTGCAAGATAAAAAAAATACATCAGCTAATGGGGAGTTGGCCTGCCCTCAATAAAAATTGGTTACCCATCAATCACAGGGACCAAAAGGTTGCTGATAATAACTGAACCAAATCTACTAGTCAACAGCCACACAAAGACAAAATCACTCATTTAAGACAAATTCAAACATCAGGAAACACCTCACTTAGTTATCAATTGACTTTGACAAATAAGATTTAAAGATGTACAGAAAAATCATTACGAGTTAAGGATCCATGTACACAACATCTTAAAGAAAAGGTGGACTCAAACAGTAGGAAGACGCCACTCTTTGTTTAGCATCAATATCATCACCCACATTTCAACGTCGTTAATTCACCATTTTTATAGCATTATTAAATTAAATGACACTAGATCAGAGGAAGGAAATCTACATAGTTAAACATAAGCATGGGTCAGATATGTTGTGCGTAGAGTAATGATTCTTTGTGTGCGTGTTCTCTCTCCAACTAGTCAACTCTCAGCTGTCATCCAGCCTCAATTTGGATCAACTGTTAAGACTCCATCAACCATCCATAACCTAACATAATCAATGGAGAATCTCCCAGGAATATGGCTTCTAGACAGAAGCAACTTGAAAAAAACTATTCAACAAATAGCAACACAGCTGTACAGATATTCAACTTCCATAAAGTCACCATTGTTGAGCCAACATAAGATCGCTGACGATACTAATTGAAAGCTTTCAAGTTCTGAATGATTACTAAACCATAGAGTAAGCAAGCCGCTGTAACGTTACTAACTGAAAACTTATGAGTTAAAAAAATATGACAAATCAGAAATACAGTTATAATGTTACTAACTGAAAACCTTATGAGTTCATAAAAATTGTCAGATCAGGAAGTCAGTAAAGCTGTTCTTGTACCTGGAGTGCAGAAGCTTATGTATGGAACAACATTCACGTCGCAACTGCCCTCACATACCTTCCTCGCCCTGTTAGACTCAGTATCAACACTGAATACCCCATCATTTGTACAGATCAAAAAGGCACCAAGGCCATGCAGAAAGGCAACCACACGAAACGTGTGGGTATTAGCAGGGAGCACCTTATTGAGTTCAATGACTCTACTTGGTGTCCATCCCAAATGTCCACCAGGACCAGCCACCTCTGACCACAAGTGGAGCCTTGAACTCTCCACTCTAGCAACTCCCAGTACACCATATTCTGTAGTTGTAAGCAGAGTGCGACACTTTCCGTGTAATTCAAGTGGTAGGTTGATAGAGCTGATTTCTTGCGTGCCCAAGTCATACTTAACACTCACATTCGAATAAACAGTAAAGTATAGCGCATTCCCAGCTAGTGCGCGGTGCCCTATAGGATACAAACGCTTAATAGGCAGGGCAGCAGAGGTTGGTTCCCTCCACGCGCTAGTCTGCGACGAGTAGACATAGGCATATACCCTGTATTGGGAGGTGTACGACAACAAGGAAGTGCCCAAGGTGGCAGTCGATGCTGTCACAGGCGCTGCTCGAGTTGGAGACGCAGAGCACCGCCGCATCCCAGCAGATCCCGTTGCTACCGAGGTGCTGCGGCGCCGGGAACTTGGGCAGTTCCAGCCAATGGCCGGAGATGGGGTTCCAGACGGCCAGGTTGGGGTTGCTTTGCAAGAGTTGGGAAACTAAGGTCGACCTGCAAGCGAGGAGAACGTGACCGTGGTGGGAGTCGATTGCGTACAGGCGTCGGAGCTCGGCGACGACTTTGCGCGGGCGGAATGAAGAGGTGGGCGTGAAGTAGGACACAGAATCATTGCGTTTAAAGGCAAGGAAACCCAGCACCGGGGGCCGTCGGTGGAGCTCGCAGTACCGACGGCGGAAGCCGGGGTCGGCGAGGATGCGGCGCCAGAGCTTGCAGACGAGGGCGGCGCGGACGAGGCTCGCGGGGTCGTCTGGTGGGAGACGGAGCAGGAACGCTTCGACGAGCTCTTCCATCTCCATCAGCGGCATTCACATGCTAGTTGCTTGTGCCGTTGTGCTATTTTAAATGGTCACCAGCAATAACCCAACAAAAGTTCAGTTCAGTTGCACCCAATGCATTCGAAATGCTGAAACCTGCACTAGTAGAACAACTGTAGTGATACTTAGCCTATATTCTTTAGAAATGTCAATCGAACAAATTTGGCAATCACTGCACATTAAACCGCGCGCAGAGTTCACGCCCAACACCCCGCTGTACACTTTTGTTCCACAACTGAACCAACTGACCATACAAATGCACCAAATGCACCATGGCAAAAGTACAAGAGAGTAACAAAAAATTTCAGCAGCACAATGCAGGTTAAGTAAATATGCCTCAGTAGTAAGTAATACAACCAAATCTGAAGTCATGAGAATTTGAACCAAACTATTGCACTAACATGACATACAAGAAAACAGAGAATTCCATAATTTTCCAGAACAAAGGGAATTTCAGACAGAACACTTTCATTCCAAGCTCTGACTGCAGGCTCAAGTTCTGAAGCACATAGTAGAGTAGGATGTTACACAGGTCACCATCTTACAGACAAAGTCCACGTAAGCTTCATACCAAATACCAAGCTACTAGCTTTACAGCTTTGAGACTAGGTAAAAACAGCAGCAAAATAAAGAACTACCAAATAGCTCTCCCCACCACAAAACTAGACATGCCATCTAGGATGATCACTAGACACTCCATTCTTCCACCAGAAACTTGATGAGCTCCTTCATGCACTTGATACACCTACACTTGGTTCCTCCCCTGTAAAGGCCGTACCCAGTGCTGCAAAATTAGAATTACATCAGGTAATTGATCTGCCTCGATGAAAATTGGTTAGCAATGAACCACAGGAACCAAAAAAAAATGTGGCTAGGACTGAACTAACAACACCTAATGTATTATCCAGAGATCACACTTGGCAATTACACTGAAACAAAATCACTTATAAAAGACAGATTTAAATATCAAAGGAAGACCTCACATAGTTAGGGTTTATATTGCCATCCAATGTAGGACAGGTCAGAGTTAAGGATGTATACATAATCCAGAGTGAAGCATGTACACATGATCTTTAGGATAAGGTAGGCTCAAATAACAGAGGAACGTCTCACTGTTTTAGCATTATTAATGAGTACTCATTATTAATTATTATCATCATTCAATGTCGTTAGTGACACTGCGAACAGGTTCAGGGAATCTACATCATTAAACAGAAACACCTGCAGGCATCTTGTGTGTAGAGTAATGAAATGATAATCGCGCATGTTCTCTCCTACTAGTCAGCTGCCATCTGGCCTAAATTTAGTCTGTGAAGACTCCATTAATTATCCATCTATAACCTATATAATGGATGAATAAACTCCAAGGAATATGGCTTCTAAACAGTTACAACTTGCAAGGACTCCATAAGAAAAATATTTAGGCTGGATTAACAGCACAGTTATACAGATATCCCATTTCCACAAAATCATGTTGATGAGCCAACATAACATGGTACGTTTGATTTTACAGTATATCTTTATTATTATTACTAACTGAAACATAAGTTCTAATTTTGGCAAACCATAAAGTAAGCATACCACTGAAATGTTACTAACTGATTTTTGTTTTTTATGATTTCATTGGTTAAAAAAAAGATTTTTTTTTTTTAAGATTCATAAAAATCGACAACTTAGGAAGTATAAGCAAAGTTGTACCTGGGTTGCAGAAGCTCACGTAGGGAACAACATTGTTGATTTCTCTGCCTTCACATACCTTTGTCGCTCGGCCAGAATCTAGATCAATACTGAATAATCCATCAGCTGTCGTGACGAGAAAGACTCCGACGCCATGGACAAAGGCAGCCAAATAAGACCTGTAGCGGTGAATAGAAGGGAGCATCGTTTCAAGCTCAATGACTCTATTATGTGCCCATTCCAAAAGTCCATCGGAACCAACCTCCCTTGACCACAGGTCGAGCCTTTTATCCTCCAATTTAGCACATCCTAATCCATCGTATTGTGTATTTGTGAGCAGAGCTCGAAACCCAGAGTACTGGTAGGCGCAGCTAGGTGGTAGTTCGATCCAGCTGATTTCTTGCGTGTCCAAACTGTACTTACAGATTCTCATCTTCCTTTTCACCTCAACTACGAAGTGTAGTGCACTTCCAACAAGGGTGCTGCGCTCGTTGTGAAGGAAATAGAAAGGGTCAATAGGGTGCTGCGCAGCAGAGGCTGTCAGCGTCCACGAGCCAGCCTCCGACGAGTAGACATAGACATACACCCCATGATGAAGGGAGGAGCTTATGAAGACAACGCGGAAGTGCCTGTCGTCGCAGTCGAGGTGATCAGAGGAGCTGTTCAAGCTAGAGGCGCAGAGCACAGCCGCGTTCCAGCCCAACAAGTGGATAACGCCGCTCGGTTCGTGCAGAAGCTGCAGCGTGGGTGCTCCCTGATGGGGTCCCAGACGACCATGTCGCTGGGATCCTCGGGAAACACGCTGAGCACGCGGCCGTGGTGGGAGTCGTGCACGTACCAGAAGGCGTTGAGGTCGTAGTTTCGCGGGCGGAAGGCGGAGGTGGGCGCGTCCTCTGCAGTGGATTTATATAGGGTTCATGTTTATCAGGTGCAAAGAAAACGATTCCAGTCGGGTCAAAACTCTAAATTCAATTATTTAATCTGAACCTGGAAAACTCAAGGAAAAATCTAAAATGAATTTGAACGTGCTTCCAAAAACAAAAGTATAAATCTTGTTAATATTATCAAAACTTATTTTGGAAGATTTTCAAGTTCTTATGAAAAGTTTGGAGTAATTTAAAAAGGCGTAAAACCGAGAAGTATCTCCTATCGAATTTAAATAAAGTTTTGCGGCTTAATTTTGCAACTTTCAAACGAGATGGTCAAAAAGCAAAGTTGAAGATTAAAATCTATAGAACAAATTTTATTTTTAGACCAATCTCTGATTCAATCTTTAAGTATCTCAAAACGTTGTCTCAAGTTTAACGCTAATTTAAATTCCGAATTTTCAGATTTAAATACAAAACTTTGGCAATTAATATCTCTCCAACCGTTTCGAATCTGACAAGGTTCTTTAAGCAAAGCTGTACTACTCATGTCACTCTACGTCACGGTGTAATCGGGCAATCAAATCTGCAAACGGTTCGGTTGTTGGGAGGAGTCAAGTTCAATGGCAAAATCGTGAATTATATGAACTTTGGGGCTTTGTTTCTTGGCTGGGGCGGCCATGGACAGCACACGACGTGCGTGTCTCCTCCTCATGGCTGCCGCTGCCGCTGCCACCTGCCCTGGTAGAGCTTCCGAAAAGGGAGCGGCACTTCTCTTCTTGCTGCTCGCCCTCTGCTCTGCCGGCTCCATATCCCTCTCCCTCTCTGTGCTTTTGCCGTGCCTGGGCAGGAAGGCCGACATCGCCCTTCTGTGTTCTACCGCTGCCTTCTTTGCTGTCGTCGTCCTCTGCCCTGCTGCGCTGCTGCTGCACTAGCGCCTCCACAGCTAGTCCTGCACCTTGCCTGGCCGGAGCCTTGCTTCACCGGTCTTCTTCCCGGCGCCCATCCCTTCGTCTCCCGTCAAATCCCCGGCAAAAGAGAAGCTGAAGGGTATGAATCGGTACAGAAGCTCTTTATTGAGTTTTTATGTAAGAATTTATTGACTCATTGATTTACATAAAAGGGTTTTTGTTAATTTGGTGATAATTTAGGATTCCTGATGCAAAAGTTAATTCTTGTAATTGTTATCCTTTTATTTTGCTGAAATTTGAAAATTCATGATAATTCATAAAAAATCGTAAAAATATGATTTAGAATTTTTTGGAATTATTATGAAATTATTATCTATGTTGTAGATTCGATGGTTTAGTTCGTAGCTTTTGCTGTAAAAAAACATTTTATGCAGTTAGGGTATTCCTGCTATGTTTTTCTTGTCTTTTTCATAGCCACTGTTGTGACGATCAAATAATTATGATTTTTTTGTGGGATGTTATTATGGTAATGCCTGATGTCTGGTCTTAATTCCATGATTTTAGGATTGGTGGTTTAAGAGATATAAAAATAACAAAGTGGTTGTGTGACTGTTTAAGACTGTTTCTGTAATTTTAGTTAAGAAATTTATTTAGTGGGTAAGATGTTGTTTTCTGAAGAAGTGTTGAATATCAAAGGAGTAGCTTATCTCATGATCTATGTTGTGTTAAAATTTCATAACCATAGATTTGACAGTTTTGGAATTATCAATTTAATACAATGAAGTTCAAGTTCTTTTTATTTTCTGGATAGACCAGAAAGATTTAACTGGATGATTAAGTTAACCTTTGATTCATGATTTGATCATATTAGAAGAGTTGTAGTATATTTCATATGCTTTCCATAATGTTAAATATCACAATTTTTGGTGATATCAAACTCTAGTTATAACTTTTTCAAGTAGATGTTCAGAATTTGTCCAAATCTTGATAGAGATGTTTAATTTATATTGGTTGATTGGGTTAGTTGTAGAATCATCTTATGATGATTATAGGAAAGTTGTAGGTAACTGTTTTAGCTTTCTATAAAGTCTTGAATCATAATTTTTGGAGGTCTAGAACTCAAGGTATGAATTTCTAAAGTTACTAACAGTTTCATGTTTATAATTATACCTCTATTGCTTGGACTGCAAGTACAGTTGTGCTTGTATCATCAATTTCATGTTTTAAATGATGTTTTCTGTGTATGAAACGAATATAAAAGATGTAGAGAACTTAGTAAGCTTTTCAAAAAGTTAAGAATCATGTTTGTTTGATAAGTGGAGCTTCATATATGTATTTCTAAAGTTTGTGTCAGTTTTTTGTCTAAAATCTGACCAGACCTAAAACAATAGCATGTTTGATCAGGTTAATTTGTGAATTAGTCTTTGGTAATTATAACAAAGTTATACATCATTTTTTAAGCTTTCTAAAGAGTACTGAACCATATTCATATGACTTATACATCATTAGTCTTGTACCACATTGGAATTGTTGCAATGGAAGACAAAGAATGGTGTATCTGATAAGGGGTTCGCGGAGTTACTTAAAATCTAAAAGAAGATGCTTATGAAGGATAACAAATTGCCCAGCACTACGTACGAAGCAAAACAGGTAGTCTGCCCTTTAGGATTAGAAATTCAGAAGATACATGCATATCCTAATGACTACATCCTTTATCGTGGCACAGAGTACGAGAAGTTGGATGTATGCCCTGTATGTCACGCGTCACGGTATAAGATTAGACGAGATGACCCTGGTGATGTTGACGGCGAACGTCCCAAGAAGAAAATCTCTGCCAAGGTTATGTGGCACGCTCCTATTATACCACGTTTGAAACGTATTTTAACAGAGGCCATGCAAAGATGTTGCAATGACACGAACAAAGACCATAAGGTAGACAATATGTTGAGACACCCTACTGATGGGTCCCAGTGGAGAGCAATCAATAAAGAATTCCCTGATCGAGTTTGCAAGTGACGCAAGAAACTTAAGATTTACTTTAAGTAAGTACGGATCGTTCGAATCCTTTTGAAGAGCAGAGCAGTAGTCTAAACACTTGGCCTGTTACTTTATGTATCTACAACCTTCCTCTATGGTTATGCATGAAGCGTAAGTTTATTATGATGTCGGTGCTCATTCAAGGCTAAAAACAACCTGACAACGATATAGATATGTACCTAAGGCCACTAGTTGAAGAACTTCAACTTTTGTGGAACAAAACAAGTGTACGTTTGTGGGATGAGCACACATAAGAGCACTTTAACCTACGAGCATTGTTGTTTGCAACAATCAATGATTAACCTGTGGATGCTATGTTTGTGAGTTCATCAATGTGTACTCAAAGAGAACTCTCCTGAGAGCAGCTCAAAGTATGTATATAAATATTGTTCCCTTTATATTACTTCGATCATATATTCACAATTTTTTATTGCTCTCATTTATATAATTGAATAATTACATGAGCAACACACATACATATATATTTTAATCTATTTTTCTTTAACTTTTATTGAAGACTCAATGGTTGAAGGAAAAAGTCATATGACTTGACCGACATAAAGCAATTCGAGAGACTATAGCATGATTTCTAAATGACCAGGTCATCAACCCCAACGACGAGTTCTACAATAACCCGAACGAAAAGTGGAAGCCAAATCTAGAGGAGTGAATTGTTAAGGACATGATCAATTTATATATCAAACCTTTGTAATATATGCCGGTTTGTAATTCATATATATATATACACACACACATGTATATTCGTTTGTTATTTATGTACAAAGTTCGAACAAAAATGTATTTTAATATAAAAATTAATCATTAATTGAAAAAATAAACCAAAGAATAGAAACCAGAAAAAGAAAGAGAAGAGGGACATTTAGTCCCAGCTGGAAACATCAACAGTGACTAAAGGGCGTGCCCCGTGATGCTCTAAGGGAAACTGGGACTAAAGGCGTTTCCCAACCAGAAGTACTGCCTACTTCAGTACCAGTGACTATGTATAGAAGAATTTATAAGTTTTTCTAGTGTTTTGCTATTAAAAATTTAGTATAAATTTTTCCTATTAAATATCTCCTAATGAGGATTTTTATATGCTATAACTAGTGATAGTATTTTATTACTACTAAAAAAATACTATGAGAACTCCACATTTTGATAGTGACTAGCTATAGCTACCTGAACTATGCTAAGTATAGTAAAACTGTACGTGTAAAAAAAAAAAGATAGCCACCTTTTAGCCAATGTCCTGAACACAGGGTTTAGTTCGCAGAACTATGAATACCAAATGTGTGTTTTTAATGAAACTCAGTACATTCTTCTCAACCCTTGATGCTTTCACACCAGAACCCAAGAAACATGCATGACTGAAATAGTTCAAAACTTCCTGTGTCTTGCATTTGTCATCCGAAACCTCTGGTTCTTAAAGTGTTACAAAACAGATATATACTCTGTTTTGAAACCATCAGAATCCAGCTACGGAAACTCTGTGCAAGCCATCTGCTATCCTAGTTTTTCAAATGAATCTTGTGCATATTCTCTGTTCTAGCATCTCACGATGACTATCACAAATATTTATGCCAAGTCCAATTTCAAAGGAGTGAGGGTGTGCGCACGCACCGCCTGAATCTCATTGAGATTTCTAATATTTCTCCCTCATGTTCCAGTGGGCATCATGTCCTCGAGGGTTGTTCGTTATATCTCTGAATCTCCTTATGCTTTCTAATTCTCCTATGTGTCGCTGGGGCACCACCGACATGGAATTGGTTATGGTGACGAGTGCCTGGTGGAACCCGCACCAGGGGCAGTTCAGTTGGGTGGTCTCTACAGCCATTGCGCCGCTGCGTGCCGACGCCTCTACAAATATTTCAGCGTCCTCGTCGTCCACCACCACCGCCTTCTCCTTCTCCTCGCGGAGAGGCACCACAGCCGTGGCGCCGTTGCGTGCCGATGCTGCTCCGCATGTCGTCTCAGCGTCAGCCGTGGTCGCTGCCCTCATCTTCTTGCGCGCGGGCGGCGACACGAACGAGTCCACGTCGTCGTCCACCACCACCGCCTTCTCCTTCTGCTCACGCCAAGGCACCACAGCCGTGGCGCCATTGCGTGCAGAAGCTGCTCCGCATGTCGTCTCAGCGCCAGCTGTCGTCGCTGCCCTCTTCTTCTTGCGTGCGGGCGGTGACGCGAACGAGTCCTTGTCGTCGCCCACCACCACCGCCTTCTCGTTCTGCTCGCGGCAAGGCACCACAGCCATGGTCCTGCCAGAAAACTCAGGCTCCTTGGTGCCATCGTCATCATCGCCCGCCATCGTCTTCCGAATAGGCTCCGCTACCGGCATAGCCATGGCCACGGCGTTGGGGTTTTTGGTATGCCACCTAGGCGTAGTGGCGGCGCTGGAGTCCTGATCGTCGCCGGCCGTGTTGCTCCTCTTACAAAGAGAAGTCGTTTCATGATCGTCGCCGGCGTTGCTCCTCTTACAAAGAGAAGTCGTCTCCTGATCGTCGCCTTCGTTGCTCCTCTTGCAAAGAGAAGTCCTCTCCGTCTCCGTGGACAATGAGGTGCTTGAGACCACGTCGCTGTCGTCATCATCGGGCACCACCGCCGTAGCGCCACGGTCACACGCCACCGTAGTGGCACGGTTGCGTGGACTCCGGTACATCTTACACAGGACGAGGCCGACTCCGGTACATCTTACACAGGACGAGGCCCTCCACTTTTCCGCCGCTTTCTTCATGGTGGAGATGAAACTCGGTCCACACCGTCATCGCTCCGCCGCTTGAACGAAAAGCTTTGTCGATAGCCAATGTGACGTCCGCTGTCCAGGTTGTCGATAACGTGCTTAGGCGCAGCCTCGCTGTGCCAGCACCCAGTGCCGACCGCGCGCACCCTGCGCCGATCTCGAGGGCTCTTGGCGCGACACCGGCTGAGGAAATACCAGCACTCACTGGTCTGTGAGACTGCCGGCTGGAATCTCCGCGCCAGCTCCTCTGGGTCCGCCGAGTAGAGGTCAGCCACGTGCACGAATGGCGCGACGGCGCCACCGCCCGCCTTGAGATCGCCCGCCTTGAGATGGCCGGAGATCACCCAGGGCCGAAGGAACTTGTCCACCAGCTCGATGTCGGAAGGCTGCACGTATAGCGGCGACGCCGCAGACGGCAACGGCAACGTCGGGCTGCCGGCGCAGGACATAGTTCGGGCTGCCGGCGCAGGACATAGTTGGAGTTTGCAAGGACAACGTCTGGCCGTCGGCGAAGCGGGACATGGACGCCGCAGCCGGCGACGGCAACGACGTCGGGCTGCCAGCACGGGACGTGGTTGAAGTTTGCAACGTCGACGACGTCTGGCCGCCGCCGAAGCGGGACATGGACGTCGCAGCCGCAGCCCCGCCGGCGCGAGACATGATTGGAGTTTGCAACAGCGACGTCTGGCCTCCGGCGAAGCGGGACATGAACGCCGCAGCCGCAGCCGGCGATGGCGACGTCGGGCTGCCGGCGCGGGACATGGATGGAGTTTTGAACGGCGACATCGATCGTCTGGCCGGCGGCGCGGGGCGTAGGAGCGTAGATCGAGGTCGGTTGTCGTGGGGTACGCAGGACGCGGGGCCGGGGGCTCTATATATGGAATGAACGCGACACGTGGGTTTCCTTAATTACCGGCTCTCCTTATCGGATTCGAAAAGACAGGGGGCGCCACGCGGCACGCGCAGACCGGATCTGGACGCGGATGGGCCTCCTCGACCGAATCGACTTCGAGGAGTCCGAGACGAGAGGGCAGGAAAGGCCAATTTGCCTTCATGTCCTCGATTGTGTTTCGCTCTAACTTGATAAAAAAAATTGGAGATTTTATCCATACGTCATGTATTCTAATTCACCTTATTATGAATTGAACTCCGCAAGCCATGCTATATCAAATACTTTCTTTTTTGGAATATCTATATCTATAATATTTATAATAATAATAATAGAAATTCCACCCATCACTACCACAATCTAAAAGTTCTCCTAGTGAGGTGGAGTTCTCCTAGTGTTTTGCTAGTCAAAATTTAGTACAAACTTTCCCTAGTAAATGTCTCCTAGTGGAAATTCCCATATGTCATGACTAGTGGTAGTGTTTTACTACTAATTAAAAACACTAGGAGAAGTCCACCATTCTAGTAGTGCATATTTTTTATGATCTTTCTTAATTAACTCCGTGAATCCAGATGTCTCTATTTGTTTGCATAATATAACCTTCCTATTTTTTACATATAGAGATTGAACACGAGTATAATTAAGAATCTTATTCTAATAAAATAGAATACCCCGAGTAAGATGAATAGAGATTCTAATCCTAATCCAAATATAAATAGTAAAAGGCAAGAGCAGAGATTTATTTCTAATTCTATATATGTAATTCGTGTTTATACAAGTTTGAATTCTCTTGTCTAGCATGACACGGAGTTCGATTCCAAAACCTATTGTGTCGCATATATGATTTGAGCTCGAAAACAATCAGTTTTTCGTACAATTCTTATTCTTACATGGCTCATGATGGAATATCTCCGAGTAAGATGAATATGGATTCTAATTTTAATCCAACTCTAAATAGAAAAAATATGTATTTAGCTTAATAAATATCAATGAGTTGATGATGAAAAAATAGAAAAAAACATAAAATATGAATAAATATACAATACTCTCGTGTATTTTTAATTAATATTCATTTTTTTCTCCCGTTGTAACGTACGGACATGTTTTCTAGTAAATCTAAGACATTATAGTACCCTGGTTCAAACGGAAAAAGTAGAAAACAATGCTACACCTAGACAACCCAGATGTAGACAGCCTGAGAAAGCATGGTGAGCCATGAATCTCTCTGGTAGCTTCTCTCCCACCCTCTTACATGTGGACCCACGGTCCATGATCTTAGTCCATCTAGAGTTTGAATCACTCATGTCCCTTATCAGTCTCTTCTCTTTCTATATGGTACTCTCCCATCCCTAAATATCTATCGTTTGCGCTTCTCAAGAAACATCTTTGACTAAATATATATTAAAAAATATAAATATTTATGATATATAATCAATATCATTGGAAAGATCTTTGAATCTAGTTTTTTTTAATAAATTTATTTGAAGATATAAATATTGCACTATTTTCTTACAAATCGGTTCAAACTTGTGACACGACATCAACGATGACAACTACTTAGGGACGGAGGGAGTAGACATTGATCCAATAATGCATTACAGCATGTGCACATGCTGAATATGTACTATCTACACCATTCAAACTCTTTTTTTTCTTGAGATTCACGTGTTTACATTGGGAATGTATAATGCACATATCTCAATGCGTGTTGAAGGGTGAGGATAGCATATTACGTTGAATAAGCATGCATAAAAAACTGCTTTCTTAATCCAAGTATGATTTTCCCTTTTACTCCCTCCGTCCCTGAAAGAATAGATTTCTGGAGTTGTCTTAAATCAATTTTTTGAACTTTGATCAAATTTTTAGAAAAAAACATTAAAAGTTATGATATTAAATTAGGACCATTAGGTTTATCATTGAACATATTTTCACATGGTGTTCATTTTAAATCATAGATGTTATTATATTTTTCTATAAAGTTAGTCCAAGTTAAAAAAAAGTTTGACTAACACGAATGATATGAATTGATTTTTTCAGAGAGTAAGAGAGGGAGTAGCTTCACACAGGGAGCACGTACGATAGTTCATGCTAGCTGGTCGTCCTTGCGCAGTGCACACGGGGCGGGGGGGGGGGGGGTAGCGCCATCAGGGCTCCTTTGGATGTTGGGGAGATAAATACACGTGGGTTTGAATCCCCAAGGGGTTTTCTCCCTGGTACATGCCACCCTCTCCCCTGCTGGGAGGAAATTTCCGATGCCCGTTTGGAAGTCACGGGGATTAAAATCCCTTCCAACCAAAAAAAAATTCAGAAAACTCAGGGAAACACAAAGAATTCAAAAACGCTGTTCTGATCCTCAAAATCAGTACCGCGGATAGAATCTCTAGTACACATTTATTTGTCATTTCATATAAAAAGGCCACCTTCATATTCAAAGTATATAAAGGCTACTTGTTACAACACTCTTGTGCTCATAAAGTAATAAACAAAGATATCTAACTTGATCAAAGATAAGGCCAGTCATCATCAAAGGATGAACAGGTTAAACAACATATTATGAACCACAAGATAATCAGCAACTAAAGCCGCTGCACTGAACAGATGAATCGTGATGTTGTTAGAAGTCCTACTTTTTGTATTCCTCCAGGTTGCATCAACATTTGGGTGACACAATGTCAAAGCCGCTGCATTAACAAGGGAAACTGTAAATAACAACAAAACTGAAATTGTTTAGATGAATGTTAACAAGGGAACCAAAATACAGAACTGCAATTAAAATGGGTTGACATGAAGTAACAAGATCAACATATTGCATATTGGTTGAGAAGTGAAAAAACTGAATTTTCTACAATGGACAGTGAATGGAAATGTCACAACTGAATTTTCTACAATGGACAGGTAACATTCAGTAACAATACAAGATGGACAGTTAAAATTCAGTAACAATACAAGATGGGTCAGCATAACCAAATCCAATAATTTCTTTAATCAAAGAAAATACTGAAATCCCAAGACAAGATATAAGGGAGTACATTAAACAAAGCTTGAAAATTGCTTCCATTATTCTGCTTTCCTATTTATAGTGCTTCCGATTAGTCCTGACCAAACAAAGTGTCGGTGTTATGACCCGGGGGTCAAGACCACCAACGAGTAAATTTGTATATCGCGTGCTCCCTCCCTCAGACGTGATGCAAGATGGACACAAGATTTATCCTAGTTCGGGCAAAAAAAGGCCCTACGTCCAGCGGGGGGAGGATGACTTGTATTATCTCGCACCCAAAGCGTGCTCGTACAGGGGGGGTACAAGCTGTGTTACACGGAGTCGGCCACCCGAGGGGTCGATCGAGTGGCGGTGTGTGTCTGGAGTGTGGACTAGGGTCCTTGAGAACGAAAGTCCGGTCAGAGTCCCAGATCAAGTGGGAGTCGATCCTCAGAGTTTCTAGAAGTCGGAAAAGTCCCCCTACTCTACCTCGGCGTCCCCCTTTTATAGACCAAGGGGAGACCCGAGGGTACAGGGTCCTAATAGTAGAAGTATGGGCGGCGTATCTGCGGCACAGTGTTGGCGGAGAGACATTGAGCACTGTGGCGGCATGGCCTTCCCGTCCTTCAGACGTCCCTGGTCGTGGCGGCAGTAGAAGTCGTCGTCGTGCAGTGTCCGCAGGCGGGCACGAGTCCCCCGGCCGAAGCGGGACGGGGCGGATGGGACGGCTTCCGTACCGTAGTTGTTGAAGAGGGGGGGGGTCGAGCCCCCGATCGAGGGAGGGGGTCGAGCCCTGCGCGGCTCTGCTGCATTCCCGAAGTCGTCGTCGAGGGTCGCACTGTTCACTTTCCGAGGGGTATTGTTGAAGTCCGTACTCGCGTAGTGGCAACAGTGGCGGCACAGTTGACGGGAGTCAGGGACTAGACGGGGAGTTGGCGGATTTGACAGCGGACGCGGGCGCCCATGTCGTTAGGTGGGTTCACTTTAACCCATACCGGAGCAGTTGGGTTAATCGAGCCCCTCGTCCGAGGGTCGTCCGCTTGACCCTTGGTCGAGGGGGAGGTCGAGGCGACGACGGGGTTGGAGAGGTCGAAGTCGAGGTAGAGGTCGGGGGGTCGTTCGTTTGACCCCTCGTCCGTCGTCGAGGTGGAGCCGGGGGTCGTTCGCTCGACCCCTCATCCGTCGTCGAGGTGGAGCCGGCCCGTGGCTTGTTGCCGTAGTTGGTGTAGAGGGGGCCCTCGATTGATGGGCTGCGTCTCACCGAGTAGTGGGCTGATCCTTGCCTTAAAAATGGTTGCTATGTTTAGCGTTAATTTATCGAAGGGTTTAGGGTACCCCTTACCTTCGTACCCGACAGTAGCCCCCGAGGCCCCAGAGGAGTGATTTAGAACTCCTCTGGGGGCTATGATACGCGTTTCTCGGAGGGAGTAAGGATTGCCCGGAGGTTTTGTCCTTGGCCTGCAGGGTTAGTGAGAAAACCGATTTTCCGCGGGGTGCGCGCGAGCGCACCCCGCGGGGGTAGCCCCCGAGGCCCCAGAGGAGTGATTAAGAACTCCTCTGGGGGCTAAAATACATTGTATAGTGGGGTCTTTTAAGGATACCTGGAGGCGTGGCACCCTGTCGAGGGGTCGATTCCATTCCTTTTCCTGAAAAAAGAAGTGTTCGAGGGCGGCTGTCGAACCCTACAGAGGGCCAGCCTTCGCTCCCTCGAGCACCACTGGAGTCAGAGCGCCCCGCCCGAGAGGTCGACCCTGTCTGCCAGGTTACGAGTTTTCGACCCTCTTTCGTCGAGGGGTGTCGTGCGTAGTCGGGCCCTCGAGCCCTCGAATGGCTAGGCCTTCACTACCTCATAGCGTCCTTCCCATGGATCCTTTCGTTCGGATTGTGGGGTGAAGAGCATCGTGCTATCCTCGTTAGGACGAGCCCGAAGTCCTCGGTGAGTTGTTCTCGGGCATGAGTCCATTAGAAATGGTGCCCTGTATGGGTAAAAATCCGAGTGAGAACTCGACCCCGTTCGATAGGGATCGACTAGCGGCCCGGAGGCGTTCTCATTGTTAAGCAAGCCTTACGGCTTGCTAAGCACGACCATGTGGACCACCAAGGTGCCAACCCCATTCGATAGGAGTTGGTGGCTCGATGCCTCCCAGCGCAGGGATCCTTAGGTGTTCCTAGGTATGCCTCGGATATGTCCCAGGGAGCCTCGAGAGTTCATTCTCGAGCTACCGGGACATCCCTGACTCGTGTACTCGAGGGCGACTGTCGAACTCAGTTCGTGGAGCCAGCCTTCGCTCCCTCAAGATTTGGGGGTGGACCGGAGTCCGTTAACCATGGGTCCTTCCTGACCTCAGGTACTCGAGGGTGGCTGTCGAACCCTATGTAAGGGCCAGCCTTCGCTCCCTCAAGATTTGACGGATGGTTCGTCATCCGACGCTATCCTCAGGAGGAGGAGTCCTACCTTGTGGACCGCCGAGGGGAAAAGCAGATGGTTGTTGTATTGAACTTTGGGGACATACCTGTGTCGGAGCTCTTGAGGGAGGCTGTCGAACCCCCGGACGGGCCAGCCTTTACCCCTTCGAGGCCATGGAATCAACTGCAGTTGACGACCCGAGGCCTCGTCGGGCCTCGGGTACTCGAGGGGGGCTATCGAGCCCGTTCGTAGGCCGGCCTTTGTCCCCTCGAGATTTTGGGGGTGGACCGAGGTCCTAACCCGAGGTCATTTCTGGCCTCGGGTACTCGAGGGTAGCTGTCAAACCCTCTTTCGAGGGCCAGCTCTCGCTGCCTCAAGATTCCTTACCCTCGAAGACGACTTTTCCGTCCGCGCGCCTTTTTAGGCGGTGTCCGTTTGGCGCAATAGTGCGGTTGCAGGGCGGAGTGCGGCGCGGAGCCCGATGATGGGACGGGACGCCTTATCCTGGAGGAAATACGAGGAGAAGAGTACAAGCAAATTAAATGCGGAGATTCTCTTGCCTGTTGCCGGATCCGTCCGTTGGCCTCCCGTGTATAAGTAGTGAAGGTGAGGGGTCTGGTGCTTTTTCCGCGCACTTGCCTTCCCCGCCTCCTTGCCTTCGCCTTCCTTGCCTTCTTCTCTCCGCCTTTGCCTTAGGCGTCCCGCGAGCAGGAACTCTGCGAGAGAGAGAGAGAGAAAGAGAAAGATAGGGAGCGTACCATCCGCCGCCAAGTCCGAGCAAACCGCCGTCCCCATGGCCGCTTTCCAGCTCGTCGGCGCCGATAACTGGCCCGCTTCCTCGATCCGTGAGTCGTATCTGATGGGGTTGGTGGAGAGTGGACTTCTCCGGCCCGTTACCACGGCGGAGAGGCCTGAGTGGATAGCTCCGCCGCGGGACCACGCCGAGTCCAACCCGCCGGAGGGGTACGTGGTGTCGTTCGAGGTCTTCCACCGGGCGGGGCTGGGGGCCCCTCCCAGCCGCTTTCTGCGCGCGCTCCTCTACCACTACGAAGTGGAGCTCCAGCACCTCTCCCCCAACGGCGTCAGCCAGGTGGCGGTCTTCGCCGCGGTGTGTGAGGGCTACTTGGGGATCGAGCCCCATTGGGAGCTGTGGCTTCACATCTTCAAGGCCAACATCTTCCATGCCTCGGTCAGCAAGGGCACCCGCCGGAAGGTCAGAGCCGGGTGCTGCAGCATCGTCATCAAGCGGCCAGAGTTTTGGCTCCCCGCGAACCCGTCCTCGAGCCACTCCGGGTGGCACTCCGGATGGTTCTACCAGAGGAACGACGATGATCTGCTCCCGGCATACACCGGGAGGACACTCGATGTCGAGCCTGACCGCTGGAGATACGACGTCCCATCGGACAAGCAGAAGCACCTCAAAGGCTTGTTGGACGCGATCAGGCGTCTGAAGGAGAAGGGGCTTACCGCGGAGATTGTCGCGTTGGCGTTCCACCGACGGCGGGTTGTGCCGTTGATGGCTCGACCCCTCCGCATCGACGAGATGGGTCCGGGGGTCGATCTATCGGGCTGCCGCTTCGTCGAAGAAGAACTGACCCCGGACTGGGTGGTCGGTCGCGTCCGCCGTTTCTTCGCGGGGGGGTTCGACCCCAAGAACGTCGCGAAGATCCCCATGAAGCCGGACGAGGGCTTCTTTGAGCTAGTAAGGTCCTTTCCTCCGGTTAGAGTCCTCGCTCTCGTCCCCTCCGTCTTTTCTGCTCGTGCTCTAACTGTCTCGCGTTCCGCAGGGGAATGTGTCCTACAAACTTTCGCGTCCGCCGGTGAAGGAGGATCGGGCCACGAAGGAGGCAAACCGCCTCCGCGCACAGAAGCAGAAGTCCGACAAGGACAAGGCCAAGGCAAAGATGGCCAAGAAGTCTCGGGAGAAAGAGCTGAGGGATCAGCGCCGGGCCCAACAGAGGCGGTTGGGCCTCGATGAAGAGCTGTCGCCCTCGGAAGAGGAGGACGAGGAGGAGGAGGACACCAACTGGAGCGAGCTGGAGGAGGAGGAGGAGAGGGCGCCTGAGTAGGCGGTCGTTGCTACTAGTGGAGAGAAGGGGTCGACCTCGAGGTCGGCCTCTTCCGTTGAAGCTGGGCCACGGGCTGAGCGCCCCGTGGCTTCGCAAGAAGTCGCGCCGCGGCAGACGCGGTCGCAGGCGTCGCGGCCCTCGTCGGGGGGTCGACCGAGGGAGCCCCCGACGCCCGCCGCGTCGAGCGCACGGGTGCCGGGCCCGCCGGCGCAGGTGGTGGCCGGCAAGGAGACGAAGGTGGCGCCGCCGTCGAAGGGTCGATCGAGCGAGCCCCCGAAGCCTGCTGCGTCGAGCGCACGGGCACCGGGCCCGTCGGCGCAGGTGGGGGCCGGCAAGAAGTCGACGGTGGCGCCGCCGGCCCCTGCCCGGGAGGAGGTGCCGAGAGCCGCCTCGACCCCCGCTCCCCAGACGGTGGCGCTCAAGAGCTCGACCAGCCCGACGGTCAGCGGGCCGAAACGCCGCGCTCCGAGGGGGTAAGTAGCTTTGATAGGCGTTATCTGTATTTTCCTTTTGTTGATAACGACCCGTGCTTATCGTTGCATACGTCTCTTTTTCAGGTCGAAGCGCCGGCAGGGAGCCGCGCCCCTGCCCCCGCCAAAAAGTTGAAGACGGGGGCCGCGGTCCAAGCAGCCGCCGAGGCCGGTCCCGCCGCCCCGCCCCCTTCGACGGTTGCCCCCGAGGCGGCACGGGTAGCCACGGCCCAGGAGGTGGCGGCGCGGGGGGAGGCGCAGGAGGCCCCGGCGTCTACTCAGACGGCGGAGGAGGCGAGCTTGTCGGCAGTGGCCACCGAGGCGACGGTCGCGGCGTCCGCGCGGCCGTCGGAAGAAGTCGCTCCCGGCGCTCTGGAGGGCGCGGAGCTTTTGTCGACGGCTGTTGCGGCCCAGGAGGTGGAGGTGCTCGGGCCCCAGGCCCCCGCGAACGAGCGGGAGGCCCCGGCTCACCTGACGCCGGGGCGCTGGCCCGAGGGTCTGGCTGCGCTGGAGGCTCGACTCCAGCTCGAGCGCGGGGGTACGACTACCGTCGCCCCCGAGGGTCCCTCGACGATGCTGGGGCCCGAAGAGGGAGGTCTGGTCGAGCGCGCCGAGGGAACGCCCACGCCGGCACAGGGCAGGATGCTGATGGAGTCCACCCCGCCCAGGTGGATGAGATGGTGGCCGAGTTGGTGGACCCGGCGGAACTGGCCATCATCGCGGCTCCTCGGGCGGAGCCGGAGGTGGCTCGGCCTCCCCTCGAGATTGGGGGGCCGCTGTCTCGAGGTAAGTCACACTTCGACTCGCTCGAGACGCAGTGGGTTCGCCTTGCTGGGTATTTACCTTTTAGAGTCCTTCACTGCGCAGGGCCGTCTAACTGTCCGGGGTCTTCTTTTCCCGGTGGCGATGGGTTGGCGGGGCCATCGACGTCCTCGCGAGGTGGCTCAGAGGAGGAAGCCTCGCCCCTTTCCGCTTATCGAGGAGGGGGGGACCTGCGCGATGGCGTCACCGGGACGATGGAGCAGAGGATCGCCGCCCACAGCGCAGCCTGGGGCCAGGAGGTTCTCGAGGTGGCGGACCCTCGAGACCCCGAGCGGGTTTTCCTCACCCTCGACGACTAGTCCGAGCTCCGACGGTGGGAGAACGTCGAGGAGTATCGAGCGTTGTTTGAACACTCGGTACGTCACGCTGCGGAGGTCGTCGCCGCGGACATACGCGAGGGAATGGAGGTAGGTTCTGTTCTACCTTAGATTGTACTTTGAACCGCCTGGTTGCCGTTTGTTGATGATCTCCGCTTTTATCCTCGTCAGTCGCTGCGGGTGAGGTCCTACGAGAAGTCCCAGTACATTCTCTGGGTACAGGGACAACTCTCGACCCTCCACGCCTCGCTGGATAAGGCGAGGGATGAGGTCGCCCGCGCGAAGGCGGAGGCGGTGACTGTCCAGAAGGATGCCGAGTCGAAGGTCGCTCATGCGAAGGCCGGCTACGAGGCCCTCCAGAAGGAAGCCTGGGCGGCCTTGTCGTCAGCGCAAGGGAAGCCCGACGAGGCCCTTCGGTCGACCGTCACCGTTGGGCGGGAGCGGGATGCTGCCCTCGAGGCCCAACCCAAGGCCGAGGATGAGGCCGCCCAGCTGAGGGAAGGCATCCGAGGGCTCCGGGGAGACCTCGACGCCGTCTCCCGCGAGCGCGACGCTCTGGCCACCTCGGAGGAAAAGGCTCGGACCCGCGCGACCTCCTTGGGTGTGGTGGCGATGAACCAGAGGAAGGCCCTCGAGGACGCAAACAAGACCATCGAGAGCCTCGAGGCCAAGGTAATGACCAATCCTCCGACCTTGACGACATCCGCCGCCAGCTCGAGGATACCGAGCAGGCCTACTCCACCATGGACGTGCAGGCCCAAGGTGAATGCTTTGGGTGTTGCAGAGTCTGTCCTGCCTCGACCCTTTTTCTGCTTTTTTGTTGGGTTTTGACTGTTGCGTGCTTGTTTCGGTAGAGCTTGCGAAGGAGAATGCCCGCGCCCACAAGGACCTGGACAATCTTCAGGGCCTCCTTGGCACCGAGGCGAATCTCAACGCGACGCTCGCGGCCGCCATCAACACCTTCTGCGACGACCTCTCGGTCAAGCCGGAGCCGGAGGTCGAGGGTGATGCTTGAGGGGACTCCTTGCTGCGCCGCTTCTACTCCATGACGCGGGGGGTGACGGAGAACGTCCGAGCCGCCTTGCATGTGGGCGTGAAGCGGGCCCTCGCGGTCGTCAACTCATTCTACGACGTGGACCTCAACCTCGTTGTCGACGGGTTCGCCACTGACCCAGATCTGGCCGAGGAAGAGAACGACGCGAAGTGCCAGGAGCTGATGGATCACGCAGAGGTGCCCGGAGGCCTGCTGGCGTCGCTCTTCGAGCCCGAGGTGATCCCCTCGGCGGATGAGTAGCCCTCAGATGGTGTCGACGGGTAGTCCCGGGCCTGCGAGCCATATCTGGACAAAAAGGTCCATGTAATAGTTAGGCTTTTGTACTGATACAATGCCAAGCCCCGAGGGCTTTTTGTATATAATGTGTTTTGATCGATATGCACGCAGTTAACATTGTTTTTTCGAGCTTTCCCTGCTTTTCTTTGCCTGAGTCGACGCTTGTGAACTAAGTGTTCGACGCACGCTCTTATCCCTGGAAGGGGGGTGGCGAGCGGGGATACCGTAGCCCTGGGGCGTAGGTGGGTCCCTGGCTCGACGACACCCTCGACCCTTAGGGAGCTCGAGGCGCCTTTACTTAGTTAAGGAGCGTACTCGAGGGAAAGAATGAGAGGGAGAGTCGAGTTTTGAAAAAAAACGTTCGAGTTTTTCGGAGACTTAGGAGGGGCGTGCCCCCCTGTTAGCCCCCGAGGGAGGCTCGACTTTGCTGAGGCAAAGTCGAGGCTACCTTAGTGCTTATAGACGGGTTCATCTCGTTATTTCTACTTCTCGAGCTCTCTCTGCTTTTCTTTGCCTTAGTCGACGCTCGTGAACTTAAGTATTCGACGCACGCTCGTATCCCTGGAAGGGGGGTGGCGAGTAGGGATACCGTAGCCCTGGGGCGTAGGTGGGTCCCTGGCTCGACGGCACCCTCGACCCTTAGGGAGCTCGAGGCGCCTTTACTTAGTTGAGAAGCGTACTCGAGGGAAAGAACGAGGGGGAGGGTCGAGTTTCGAAAAAACGTACGGGTTTTTCGGGGACTTAGGAGGGTGGTGCCCTCCCGTCAGCCCCCGAGGGGAGCTCCCGAGGGGAGCTCGACTTTGCCCGGGCAAAGTCGAGGCTACCTTAGTGCTACGAACGAACGTGAAATGTGTTTCGAGAACATTTTATTCATTCGAGAATTTGTACATAAATGCGAAAATGTACAAGGCCCTGGGGCCTCAGGGATAGAAGCGACGTAGTTGTTCGATGTTCCACGCGTTGGTGAAGATCTCGCCCTTCTCGTTCTTCAGTTTGTAAGTGCCGGGCTTCAGCACCTCCGCCACGATGAAGGATCCCTCCCAAGGTGGTGTCAGCTTGTGACGCCCCATGTTGCTTTGTCGACAGCGCAGAACGAGGTCGCCGACGTTGAGGTCCCTTTTGCGCACGTTTTTGTCGTTGGTAGCGTCGCAGCGTCTGCTGGTACCGTGCCGACTTGAAGAGGGCCATGTCACGAGCTTCCTCGAGCTGGTCGAGGGAGTCCTCTCGGGCCACCGTGTTGGCTTGCTTGTTGTAGGCTTTCAATCGAGGGGACCC
The DNA here is from genome assembly GCA_022036555.1 of Microstegium vimineum. Lineage (NCBI taxonomy): Eukaryota > Viridiplantae > Streptophyta > Magnoliopsida > Poales > Poaceae > Microstegium > Microstegium vimineum. Next base: position 2,530,797 of record CM039119.1, read on the forward strand.
GTACTCAAGGTCAGTGGGGTGGACGGCCTCGAACCCATAGACCAAGAAGAACGGGGAGAACCCCGTGGCTCGACTCGGTGTCGTTCGGAGACTCCATAGCACAACGGGCAGCTCGTCGACCCATCTCTTTCCATGTTTGTTCAGCCGGTCGAAGATCCTTGGCTTGAGGCCCTGCAAAACCATACCATTGGCACGCTCGACCTGACCGTTAGTTCGAGGGTGGGCAACTGCGGACCAATTCACCCTGATGTGGTGATCGTCACAGAAGTCCAGGAACTTTTGGCCAGTGAACTGTGTGCCATTGTCGGTGATGATGACGTTGGAGACCCCGAAGCGGTGGATGATGTCGGTGAAGAATAGCACGGCTTGCCGAGACTGGATGTTGGCGATGGGTCGAGCCTCGATCCACTTCGAGAACTTGTCGATAGCCACGAGAAGGTGAGTGTGCCCACCCTTGGTTCTTTTCAGGGGACGGACCATGTCGAGCCCCCATACTGCAAACGGCCAAGTTATGGGTATCATCTAAAGAGCTTGGGCGGGTAGGTGGGTCCGCCTGGCGTAGAATTGGCATCCCTGGCAGGATCGAACGAGTTTGGTGGCGTCGTTGACAGCCGTCGGCCAGTAGAAGCCTTGTCGAAAGGCACTTCCTACCAGCGTTCTCGGCGCCACGTGGTGGCCACAAGCCCCCGAGTGTAGGTCCTTCAGCAGTGCCCTCCCCTCCTCGAGGGTGAGGCAGCGATGAAGTACACCCGACGGGCTGCGTCGATATAGCTCGCGGCCGCCCCCGTACAAGACGTAGGTTTTGGCACGTCGAGCTACTCGACGGGCTTCCGTGTGGTCTTCCGGGAGTTCGCCTCGCGTCAGGTACTCGAGGTAAGGTGCCCGCCCACGCAAAGTGTTCCGTCTTCTTCAGGAGGTGGTAAAGGGGTAGGGCCCTCTCTCCGAGCCTCGAGATGAAGCGACTGAGGGCGGCGAGGCACCCAGTAACCCTTTGTACGCTCTTGAGGTCGTTGATCGGGCCCATCCTCGTGATGGCGGTTACCTTCTCGGGATTGGCCTCGATGCCGCGCTGGGAAACTATGTACCCTAAGAGCATACCTCGAGGGACCCCGAAGACACACTTCTCAGGGTTCAGTTTTATGCGATTAGCCCTGAGGCACCCAAACACGATCTCGAGGTCTCCGACCAGGTTTCCGACGGTTCTGGACTTGACCACGATGTCATCGACGTAGGCCTCGACGGTCGGCCCTTTGTGTTTCCCGAAGACGTGGAGCATGCATCGCTGGTAGGTGGCCCCGGCGTTCCGCAAGCCGAAGGGCATGGTGAGGTAGCAGAACATGCCGAAGGGAGTGATGAAGGAGGTCACGAGCTGATCGGACTCCTTCATCTTTATTTGGTGGTAGCCGGAATACGCATCAAGGAAGCAAAGGGCTTCACATCCCGAAGTGGAATCTACTATTTGGTCGATGCGCGGTAAAGGAAAAGGAACTTTAGGACATGCTTTATTCAAACTGGTGTAGTCTATACACATCCTATCCTTCCCATTCTTTTTCTTTACAAGCACGGGATTAGCTAACCACTCGGGATGATGTACCTCCTTGATGAATCCGGCCTTCAAAAGCTTGTCGACCTCCTCCCCGATGATCCTGCGCTTCTCCTCGTCGAAGCGGCGCAGGCGTTGCTTCACCGGTTTGGACTCGACTCGGATGTCCAAGGAGTGCTCGGCGACTTCCCTCGGGATGCCCGGCGTGTCCGAGGGACTCCATGCAAACACGTCGGCGTTCGCACGGAGAAAGTCGACGAGCACGGCTTCCTATTTGGGCTCGAGGGTGGCACTGATCGTCAGCACCTTCCCATCCGCGAGGCCGGGGTCGAGCGGGACAGTCTTCGTGTCTTCCGCCGGCTTGAAGTTGCCAGCGTGGCGCTTGGGGTCGGGGATCTCCCGGACAAGTCGTTGAGGGCCGCGAGGATAGCCGAATCCTCACGGGCTTCGGCTTTTTCCACGCACTCGACGTCGCAGTCGTATGCATGCTCGTAGGAGGTGTCGACGGTGATGACCCCGAGGGTCCCGGCATCTTGAGCTTGAGGTAGGTGTAGTTCGGGACCACCATGAACTTGGCGTACCCCGGCCTACCGATGATGGCGTGGTAGGTGCCTCGCCACGCGACCACCTCGAAGGTTAGCTCTTCCTTTCGGAAGTTCGAGGGGACGCCGAAACAGACCGGCAGCTTGACGCGGCCGATCGGGAGTGCCTTCTTCCCCGGGACGATCCCGTGGAACCCCCCCGCGCTGGGCAGGAGCATGGTCCTCGGGGTCCCCAGGAGGTCGAGGGTCTCGGCATAGATGATGTTGAGGCTGCTCCCCCCATCCATGAGCACTTTGCTGAGGCGGGTGTTGAGGATGATCGGGTCGACGACGAGCGGGTAAGCCCCCGCGTTGGGGACGTGCTCGGGGTGGTCGTCCTGATCGAAGGTGATCGGCATGTGGGACCAGTCGAGGTACCGCGGGGCCTGGGCCCGAACAGAAAAAACTTCGCGACGCTCCCTCTTGCGCTGGCGCGTGGTGAGGTGAGTCGAGGGTCCCCCGTAGATCATGTAGCAGTCGTGGATCTCGGGGAAGCCTCCTTTCTGGACATCACCCCTGAAGTGGGCGTCACAGGGCGGGTCTTCCTTGCCGTCGTCTCTCCTGGGGCCAGGAGGGACGAAGGGCCTTCGGAGCATGCGGCAATCCTCGAGGCGGTGGTTGGTCGGCCCCATATGATATGGGCAAGGCTCCTTCAGCATCTTATCGAAGACGCCCCTGTCGGGAGGGGGCCCTCGAGGCCCTCGAGGCTGCAGCGACAAGGTCGTCGGGCTCGTCGTCGTGCTCGACGTTGGGCTCGACGTTGCGCCGGCCCGGTTGGTTCTTCTTCTTCTTCTTCCGGCCGCTGTTGCCGTCGTTGTTCCTCCTGGGCCCCTTGTTTCTCGTGGGCCTATCGTCCGAGCCCCGGGTTCATCCGCGTTGCCCTCCCCCTTCCCTGGGGGAATCTGGAAGAATGCGCCAACGACCTCTTCGCTAGCAGCATAGTTGGCGATGACGTCCATGAGCTCGTTGGCGGTCGTGGGGATGTTTCGTCCCAGCTCCCGCACCAACTCCTTGCAGGTTGTCCCGGCGATGAACGTCGTGATGACCTCATGGTCGGAGCTGTGGGTCAGTGCGGTACGCTGCTTCGAGAATCGGCGGGTGAAGGCGCGGAGGGTCTCCCCTGGTTTCTGCTTGCAGCTGCGAAGATCCCAGGAGTTGCCCGGGCGCTCGTAGGTGCCCTTGAAGTTGCCCTCGAAGATCCGGACCAGGTCGGACCAGTCCTGGATCAAGTCCGGGGGTAGCTCCTCGAGCCACCTTCGAGCAGTGTCGGAGAGGAACAATGGGAGTTGTCGGATGATGACGAGGTCATCTTTGGCTCCACCCAGCTGGCATGCCAGCCTGAAGTCGGCAAGCCAAAGCTCTGGCTTGGTTTCGCCGTTATACTTGACCAGGCTGGTGGGGGGTCGGAAACGTACAGGCAGGGAGGCCCGCCGGATGGTTCTACCGTAGACTCGGGGCCCCGGCGGCTCCAAAGACCGGCATCGGTCTTCGTCGCTGTCGTAGCGCCCACCTCGGTGAGCGTTGTAGCCTCGAGCCTCGGCATCGCCGTACCGACGTCGATTGTTCACTCGAGGGGGGAGGTCGTCGACGAGGCATTCCTGAACCTGTCGTGGCTCGACCCGGCCCTGGGGCGCCTTGTTCTGGTGGACGGAGGCCTCCCGATTTTGCCGAGGGGGCGCTGCTTGTCGCTCAGAGGCAGCCCCTCGACGCCTCGAGGCTGAGCTCTCCGCCTGCTGCACGGCCGCAGTTTGGAGACGCCCCTGGATTTCTTCCCTGATACGCCGTGCCTGGGGGGTCGATGGTGCAGGCATGTCGCGGAGTAGCATCGCGGCCGCCACGACATTCTGGCTGGCGCGGTTGAAGACTCGGGGTTCGGCGTTCCCCTCCTCGACGATCTACCGGTGGACCTCCCGGGCCCGCTCGCGAGCTCCTCCACCCTGAGGGCACCCTCGATCCCGCTCGAGGGCGTGCTCGAGCTGCTGAAGACGTAGACGCTCCTCCTCGAGCTTGCTGAGAAGCTCTCAGACCTGCGTAATCTGGACATCGGGGGGTGGATCGGCTCTATCAAGACTTGGGGGAACGGCATCTCGAGGTGGGGTGGCGTTGGCCCCCCTTCCTTCTTCGGTGGCCGCGGTGTCGTCGATGTCGTCCTGGAGGACGGTTTGTTCGTCGAGGTGGAAGCACTCCCGAGTGGAGTCGTAACTCTCGTCGCGAGAGTCCGAGTCGAAGTCGGCGTGGTAGAAGTGGGGGAAGGGCCTGCCCGTTTCTTCCTCCTCCAGGCGCCGCCGTAGCGTGCCCCACGTACGGGGCAGCTCTGGCTCGCCTGGTGAAGTAGTGGTGACGGGATTGGCCGTCGCCCACGACGGAGTCCATGCAGACTCGTCGTATGTATGTATTCGCAGCGCTGCAAAAGCAGAGTAGAGTCCGGCACTGTCGCGGAGCCCGTACGGGAACGGGTCACGCGGTGGTGACGGGGTCGAGGGTGTCGGAGAGGCCGCAGGAGCCTCCGGGGACGACGACGTGGCAGAGCCGAAGTCCTGCTCGGGGAGACTCCCACCCTTAGCCCACAAGCGTGGGTCAAGCGGACCCCTAGGAGAAGGGGCCGTGTCGCCAGCTGGGACCGGGGGAACGGCATCCGGCGCCCCAGAGCTCGCACGACGGCGAGCGCGTCGAAGCCGCTCGCGCCTCCTCCTGATCGCAGGCCAGAGTCGCAAGCGGAGGGACCGTCGTCCGATCCTTGCTGGCTTCGGCGCAGCGGAGCTGCTGATGTCTAGGCCACGGGTGGAGGGAAAGACTATGAAGTCGCCCTGGTCTGTGGAAACGAACCCTAGACTGCCGAACCAGATGACGGTGGTGGATGGAAACGGTGGGATGGTGGGATCCATCTGAGAGAGTAGTTCGGAGTTGATCGACACGCGAATCCCCCCTACCTGGCGCGCCAACTGTCGGTGTTATGACCCGGGGGTCAAGACCACCAACGAGTAAATTTGTATATCGCGTGCTCCCTCTCTCAGACGTGATGCAAGATGGACACAAGATTTATCCTGGTTCGGGCAAAGAAGGCCCTACGTCTAGCGGGGGGAGGATGACTTGTATTATCTCGCACCCAAAGCGTGCTCGTACAGGGGGGGTTCAAGCTGTGTTACACGGAGTCAGCCACCCGAGGGGTCGATCGATTGGCGTTGTGTGTCTGGAGTGTGGACTAGGGTCCTTGAGAACGAAAGTTCGGTCAGAGTCCCAGATCAAGTGGGAGTCGATCCTCAGAGTTTCTAGAAGTCGGAAAAGTCCCCCTACTCTACCTCGGCGTCCCCCTTTTATATACCAAGGGGAGACCCGAGGGTACAGGGTCCTAACAGTAGAAGTATGGGCAGCGTATCTGCAGCACAGTGTTGGCGGAGAGACGTTGAGCACTGTGGCGGCATGGCCTTCCCGTCCTTCAAACGTCCCTAGTCGTGGCGGCAGTAGAAGTCGTCGCCGTGCAGTGTCCGCAGGCGGGCACGAGTCCCCCGGCCGAAGCGGGACGGGGCGGATGGGACGGCTTCCGTACCGTAGTTGTTGAAGAGGGGGGGGGGTCGAGCCCCGGTCGAGGGAGGGGGTCGAGCCCTGCGCGGCTCTGCTGCATTCCCGAAGTCGTCGTCGAGGGTCGCACTGTTCACTTTCCGAGGGGTACTGTTGAAGTCCGTACTCGCGTAGTGGCAACAGTAGCGGCACAGTTGACGAGAGTCGGGGACTAGACGGGGAGTTGGCGGATTTGACAGCGGACGCGGGCGCCCATGTCGTTAGGTGGGTTCACTTTAACCCATACCAGAGCAGTTGGGTTAATCGAGCCCCTCGTCCGAGGGTCGTCCGCTTGACCCTTGGTCGAGGGGGAGGTCGAGGCGGCGACGGGGTTGGAGAGGTCGAAGTCGAGGTTGAGGTCGGGGGGTCGTTCGTTTGACCCCTCGTCCGTCGTCGAGGTGGAGCCGGGGGTCGTTCGCTCGACCCCTCGTCCGTCGTCGAGGTGGAGCCAGCCCGTGGCTTGTTGCCGTAGTTGGTGTAGAGGGGGCCCTCGATTGATGGGCCGTGTCTCACCGAGTAGTGGGCTGATCCTTGCCTTAAAAATGGTTGCTATGTTTAGCGTTAATTTATCGAAGGGTTTAGGGTACCCCTTACCTTCGTACCCGACACAAAGTCTACTTTTTTCTCAAATATATATCAGCACACTACCCACATGACTAAAATGATAACCCTAAACTCCAAGAAGAGTTAACTATAATTCAGAAACTATATATTAAAACTACATAAAGTCTCTGAATGTCAGCTACAACACACATTAGGAAAGTTACAGTTCCATTGTCATAAGAGCTACTAAACAACTGACTTGCAGCAATAAGTTTACTAATCCCTCACAACTAATTCAAAACTATAGTACAGGGACATGGGTGAGCATATGAGGAATGGTATATACTAGTACACCGTATTAAAGCTTCTATGTTTACTCTCAGGTAGCAAATAGAAATAGTGAATACTAATTTAGCAGTGCTAATTTCTTGATCTCAGATAGCAGTACTAAATCAGAACATATTTCTTGTGTGGTAGAAAACGTGATTACCTTTGTTTGTCCTTTGATCACAGGAAGCAGTATTAATAAAGTACTAATCCAAATTAATTTCTTGTGAAGCCTACTCGAGAAAAACAAATTCTTGCTCATGAGATTGAGACTAGGATGGCATCATCACCTACCTCTGCCTTCCAAGCGGTTGTCCAGACTATGTAGACTAAGGATGGCTGTCTGCAACACTGTCCCGCACATGATGCCCACCTAGATGCCCTGCAACACGAATTCAGCCAGCAGGTGAAGAGGAGGATCGACCACCATTGATGCATGCAGAATTGCAGATGCATGGCTCCCTATCTAGGAGTCAGTACCTTGACGCCAAATCTGAAGAGGTAGCCAAAGATAAAGCCGAGTGGGAGGCTGAATCTGAAGAGGCATCATAGTTGTAGGTTGTATAGAAGAATGCTAGAAATTAGAAAGTTCATTGCCTGCATAATTACTGAAACATGAAGCTTTCAATCAAGATGCATTCAAAATCCTATTTCTGAAAAAGTGCATAACAATTATTTTGCCATGAAGATAAAGAAAATAATATTGGACTAATGGTGGTACTGAAATTGTGGCAATGCAAGTATCATGGCTTAATTCTCAAAGGTCGTATTTTACAATTTTTATTTGATTGTCAGATATACTTTCTACTGAATGCAAGTGAGACAGGCTTAACCTAGACACCCATTTTTTTTACTGAATTATGCACAGCTGTCAGATATGTTTGCCAGATTGTCTGATCGTCCTACAGATATTATTTAACAGACATAATATATCAAATTATCTAATACTTTGCAGTTTAATTTGGCAGCATGTATTTTCGTGATTCCATCATTCAAATCCTTTTTTTCACAGCAGTTCATTTTCATCATAAGGAAAAAGGGGGAATCCCAAGTCCCAAAGGGCCTTGAGGCTAGTTGGCTACCGCAAATCAGACTACATACTAGATTCAAAATCACAAGCGCACACTAGCGCTAAGAACATCACACAAGCAAAGAAAACACTACCAGACCCTTTAATTTGAATGGGGAAAATAAATTAGTAGCTCACAGGCAAGAATACGCAGTACAAGGATTGTGCTTTTACCTTGGATAGGGTTGGTCGATGGTGAGGAGAGGGGCAGCTGCATTTCTTCCGAGCGGATGGAGTGCGTGGCGTTGCTTCCAAGCGGATGGAGAAGCGACGCTGCTGTAACGAATGGAATCAGAGTGGTGAGCGGAGGAGCGCCGCTGTTTCTTCCGAGCGGAAGGCGCTGCTTCCCGGCGGATGAAGTGTGCGTCGCTGCTGGTAAGAAGGGAATCGGGGCTGGAGGGGGATGAGGACGAGTGGCGCACGAGACTGGAAGTGGCGGCGCTCAAACCCTAGCTGCCATTAAGGCTGGCCTCGGCTTGTTAGGGCTCGGCTCGTTCTGGCTCGTTAAGATAACGAGCTCGGATCGTTATCTTAGCGAGCCAGGAAGCCAGCTCGGCTCGGCTCGTTTACGAGCTCGAGCTGGCTCGTTAGGCTCGCGAGCCAGACAAAAAAAATATATTTTTAAAAATTTTGAGAATAATAATAATGTAAAATTTATTTATTCATGAGTTTTCAATCAAATAAAAATTAATATGTATCAATATATTATAGTAGTACACTATACATATATTATCCATAGTTTATATCATATATAATGTATCCATAATCAGTTATTGATTATCCATACATCTCAAAGTCTAATAATCAGCTAATTTCAAAATATAAAACATTAAGTCTCATAGAACTAATAAAGTTTAAGGTCAATAACTTTAGCTTATTAGGCTCACGAGTCAGCTCGAGCCGGCTCACGAGCTAGCTCATTAACTAAACGAGCTAAAGTGTTGGCTCAGCTCGTTGAAAAATATAAACGAGCCGAGCCAATAACGAGCCGAGTCGAGCGAGCTACCGAGCCACGAGCTTTTCGTCCAGCCTTAGCTGCCATGACTCTCCGGTCTCCATGCTTTGCGGGTCGAGAGTCGACGGAACGAGCGAGAGAGTACAAGCGACGCGAGACAGAAACACGACTCGCAAGATGATTTTTTTATTCCCCTGGATAGACAGGGAACGGGCTGAGAAGGCACGGGTCTTTTTCAGATCGAGAGTATCCAAACAGCAACAGGGAATCGAGAGGGAGCCGCTCCCACGCGCCTCGCGGATTACACGGGGATCCCCGCAGGGATTGACGTATCCAAAGGATCCCTCAGTGGGCCGGCATTCCGCCTCGTCCTTAATCCTGTGCCAGGCGTCCAATTAAGCGCGTCGCCCTCGCAGCCAGTTGTGGCCCGCGGCCGAGGTATGCCTCGCCACCGTCGTCTGCGTCGTCGCGGCCTGCGAGTATGTCCACCTTGTCATTTCGTCCCACGCCCGAGCTCTGTCTCCACGTGGCAGGCAAGCAGCGATTGGTTGCCTGTACGGGTGCCAGAGCCTGCACGTGCATAGATGCCTCGTGGCTCGTGTGAGAGACGGTGACCTGGTGGCTCGTGTGAGAGACTGTGCTTAGGGGTGAAAGTGACGTGGATAATCCTCCGCTCCGATCCGCTCCGAATCCGAATTTTAAGGATGTGGAGAAGTATTTTTCAAATCCGTGCGGATATAGATAATCTGAATCCGATTACATGCGGATGTGGTGTAGGATATGGGATTGACGAAATCTGATGGATATGGATTATCCGATGCTTATAATAGGATAACCGAATATTTTAAGGAGCCCAAGCGCAAGAGTACCACCCATGACACTAGCATTATTATATTATAGTGCATAATCATAGTTATCCATTTATTTTTGTTATTTAGTAAGCATAAATGACATCTAATAAATTGTTTCTTATCTTAAAAAAAACAACATGTAAGCACATATTATCCGACTTAGAAAAGTCCGCTTCCACTCCGAAACCGGTCCGAATCCGTACCATTTTCGACATCTAAAAAATCCGCATTTGTATCCGAAACCGTATAATATCCGATTAAAAAATAGAATTAGGATATGGGAAAGCTATTATCCGTACCACCGATCCGATCCGTTTTCATCCCTAACTGTGCTCCATGTGGACAAACTCCAAGAATACAGACTACCGGGTTTGTAAAATAGAAAAAAAAATGCCCCCAACATGTGCTCAATGTGATTTGAACCTAAGACCATAGTCTCACATGTTAACTCCACTACCACTCCATCCATATGTCACTTGTGTCTCTAAAACGAATTACCTATTGTATGAGCGGCCGCGGAGCTTAGCCCACGCGTTTCATTGGTTGCTTTTTTCTGTGCGGACAGACCTTTCTCAGTTGTGGGTTCCGCTGTCAACCATACCTGTGTCTGGTTTTTTATTTCTACCTGACTGTTTTGTCTTGTTCATGCGAAAGTGGTACTAAAATAATATAAACATACATACACAAATGATTTCAACTCAAATCTCGAGAACATGTACACCGTTGGATAAGCTCCACGAGCACTTCTACCTACAGAATTTTCGCTCTACTTGTGTCTAGATTCCGTTTTAGTTCCTCATATTCTATATTGCACCGAGTGTAAATTGATTGTTTGAGCCACTATACGAACTCAAATGAAAAGGTTGTAAACTACGAAGTTTCATAACTTTTCGAGATCTACAACTTTCATGTAGCAAGTTTTTTCATCCGAGGTCGTTTACAAAATTTTTAATTTCAAATTTGACAAATTCGAACGTATTTTCGATGACAAGATGATTTCAAATGAAAAAGTTGTTAACTACAAAGTTCATAACTTTTCGACATCTACAACTTTCATGTAGAAAGTTTTTCCATCCGAGGTCATTTACAAAAATAAAAAATTCAGTGTCCAATTATTTCTACCAGCGGATTTATTAAGGAACCACCTGCAGAAATCGATTTCTACATGCGATTTTCTTAAGTATACCGTCTATAGAAATTGGTTTCCACATGAGGTTTTAGAGTTGAGTCCGACGTTTTATTTTCACAAGTGTTTGGTAATGGAAACCGTCTGTAAAATTTTTGTGCCACCGTTGCCGTAGAGCTTTTTTCTACTAGTGCATGCACCACCGATCTGTTTTTGTTTTTTTATCCCGTTTGCATCTTAGAATTGAATTCATTTTAATAATAATAATTTAGACATATTAGCTGATTATATATGAGTATATTATAGTTGGCTATAGGGGGAGATGTTTACGTGTCATATATCTACCATATGAGAGCAAATTGAAGAACGTGTTACAAGTTGCACAGTAGAAACATAGCATGACAATCTATATAATATATTTCCATCTCCCATTCTATAAATTTGAGATAGGTGTTGACACTGTTTTTCAACGTGTCAAATGGACAGAGGTTTGACTGGTCAGTGGCCGTTCTCCATCGGTATTGGGAAAGTTTTGAGCCGATATTGCTGATGGGAGAGTACTGCGGGAAGACCAAGTGCGTTGCCGATGGAGGCTGGATGATCTTTGCCGACAAAGGTTAATTGGTGAAGTCTTGCTGAAGCTGATTGCCAATAAAGAGTCATTGCCGATGACCGATGAAGAGTCATTGCCGATTGCCGATGAAGAGTCATTGGTGATTGCCGATGAGAGGTCATTGCCGATTGCCGATGAAGGATGGTTGTCGATTGCCAATGAAGGGTGGTTGTCGATTGTCGATTAGGAAACTATTGCCGATGTCGATGGGCGTAACTTAGCGCTTGGTGATAGTAGAAGGTTACCGGTGGTCAAAAGAAGGAAAGCGCGGATTAAAGGGATCTGCCGATGGAAAGTTTTCATCGAGGAGGAGAATAAGGAAACTGGTGTTTGTACAGTTTATTTTATGTTTTTTTTTTTAATTTTTTGTTAGAAATTAATATTTGATCCGGCCTGCTGGGCGTACTTTCCTTTAAAGTAGGTGTTTGTTTAGGAAAAAGGATTTATCGTTGCCGGTAGTCCTTTGTAAAACTACCTCTCATGCGGGAGTATAAATATGTGCCCGGGGGCTATGAAATATCAATCCAATTAAAAACAAACCAATTCTACTTTTATCTTACTTTTATCGCAATTTACCTCTTTTTTGCATTAGTTATAGCCATCAACGAGTTCTTCAAGCTTTCGACGGGCTGCATCATCCTGATCTCCATCAAATCCTTGCTAGTTCCGCGTGGGAGTACCTCTGAGCTTTGGCAATCCGGGCGCATCGCTGTTTGCCTCGTTCAGCTCTGCTCTAGTTATCCTTGATCAATCTGAGCCTTGACGTCCGGGCGCATCGCTGTCGTCTCGTTCAGTTTGTTCTAGTTATCATCCTTGTCGATTGATTGGTCAAATCGACTGGCACGCCTCCGGAATACCGAGCTTTGGGTAATAGCCCGAGGTGTTCGCAGATCCTGACGCTTTTTGTGTCAACACCTCTTTTGGCACGCCCAGTGGGACCCGATTATACAGATCTACACATTCGGCATGGGTGATCACGCCGATGTCAACCAGAGGAATGTCATTGAAGTTTCTGAGGCCGATCTGAAAGATGATCAGAAGCAGGCCATGGAGCGGGCTATGGAGGAATACAAGCAGCTGTATCTCAAGTCCTTCAGCCTCAGCAGGAGTGGCGAAGCGATTCAGAAACAAGATCCGCCGTTGCCACGGCAGGTCACGTACGATGCCAACCCTGGTAAGCTACAGGAGATAGTTAATACTGTTGTAAATCAAGCGTTGATCAACCACTCCAGCGTGTTGTCCAACACTGTCTACAATGTCGTCGCGCAATCATTCAAGGAAGGACATGCACCGCGATATGTCGGTCCAGCATATCACCAGCCTGGATTGGCATCTACAAGCCCATCGGCGGCCCCAATGGCGTCTTCTACCCTCGTGGAACCATCTGCCGATGTGGCTACATCACCAAGGCCGAACGCTGGCAGCATCACCAAGCTCAACGCAGATCCAGCCGCGCCAGCAACTTCAGGACCAGCCCCCGCTAACTGGTGGGGATACGGTATGCCTCCGAATCTATATGCTGGTTCTAATCTGGTGCAGGGGGATAGTTCAGCCTGGAGGGACTCTACAGCATCGGCAATGCAGTCATAGCCGATGACTCATATGATGCACAACTCTGCGCCTGCTCCAACCATACAAGTGCCATCAGATGATCTCCAAGTAATCCCCAAGATACCTCTGATGCCACCATCGGCAAGCTCTGTGCCGATGCAACACATTATAACCACCGGCAGTCAATCTCTGGTGGCGAATTCTCAAGCTGGAGTGTCGGCTCCCCAGGGTAATCTGGTGATTAATTGCTTTAGAATTCAAGAGCCGCATGCTCCGGTCAGCTATCAGCCATCGGTAAGTCATATGCCGATGCTTTATAATCCTGGATGGGTCAACCAGCCGCCGACTCAGCAGCCTGGCGCGCCGATGTATTATTATGGAGGCCCAACTTACACTCAGAGTGGACCATCGGTGCAGCAACCGATGAATTTGACAGTTCAGCCAAATCCGCCAAGTGTGCAGAATTACCCATCGGTAAGTCAACCGATGCACAGTGTCCAGATGACTGGTGCTGCGCCTGCAACTACTACGCATCTCCAAGAGGGCGTCAGCCGACTCCACCAGTCGACAACCAGCCAATGAGTCCGCAGGAGCAGGATGCATACTGGGTCGATAAGATTGCCGAAGTCATGAAAGAGCAATTCGGCATCAAACCCAAGGTCAACACGTACTCTTATCGGACTCCGTATCCTCCCGCATATGACTTGATTTCTCTTCCAAATCGGTACAAGGTGCCCGATTTTACCAAGTTCTCCGGCCAAGACGACACGTCAACGATGGAACACATCAACCGCTTCATTATCCAGTGCGGAGAAGCTGCTAGCAAGGAGGAATTAAGGGTAAGACTGCTCTCTTCATCATTGTCTGGATCGGCATTCACATGGTTCATATCATTGCCTCCAAATTCTGTAATTACATGGGCCGATCTGGAGAGGCAATTTCACAAGTACTTCTTCGCTGGCATACATGAGAAGAAGCTTACCGATTTGGTTAAGATGAGGCAACGCAACGACGAATCGGTGGAGAGCTTTGTGCAAAGGCTACGGGACGTGAAGAACAAGTGCTACAGTCTGGTGCTTGATGATCGGCAACTGGCAGATTTAGCCTTCCAAGGATTGCTGCCGCATATCAAGGATAAGTATGCGTCCCAAGAGTTTGACAGTTTGAGCCATCTGGTGCAGAGAATTGCCGATCAAGATATCAAAGCCTTTGAAGCCAGGAAGACTTGGAACAAGAAGGTGACCTTCATCGGGAAAGAAGAAGACTCTGGATCGGATGAAGAGCTGAATGTTGATGCGGCCGAATGGGTAAAAGATAAGAAGCCTGTGTCTTGTCCGTTCGGCCAAAAAGAGACTGAGAGGTTCACCTTTGACATCACCAAGGCCGACAGGATGTTTGACTTGTTGCTGCAAGAGGGGCGAATCAAGTTGGCGCCTAACCAAGTGATTCCATCGGCCGAAGAACTCAAGAAGATTAGGTACTGCAAATGGCATAATGCAACCTCACACAGTACCAATGACTGCAAAGTATTCAAGCAGCAGTTGCAGTCAGAGATTGAATCTGGCCGTATCAAGTTTGAAAATTCTAAAGTCCAGAAACCGATGAGGATAGATCAGCACCTGTTCCCCAACAATATGGTGGAGATCAACGAAAAAACCAGAGTGCTGACATCGAAAGTTGCCAGAAGGGACTCATTGGTAGACCCTAACCGCCAAGTGCCTGATGCAAGGAGGTTTGCCGATGACAGAAAGGGTAAGAAGGTTGCCGATGAGGATAACAGCGCCAACAGGATTCCTGGGGTTGTGATCACACACAAACAGCCAGGGCGGGGTCATCGGCAGTCACGTGAAGAGCAGTATCGGTAAGAAGAAGAGGAGCATCAGGAATGGCTTCGACACAAGGACCACTAGAGGTGCCCCTTCTTCGTTCATTGCTGGGAGGAAGGCATCAAGCTGCCCACTGCCGATAACTGTCCGGAGTGCAATGGGTACTACGCTGCCGATCGGTCAGTTAAGAGACCTTGTTTTGATGATGAGGCACCCAGATACGCCAGGCCGATCAGAGAGAACAGATCGGTACATGACCGACTGGGGGGCAAGCTCAGTGCCCACGATCGGCTTGGCAGGCGTGTTGACCAAGGAGAGCTGGAGGAGATGGCCAATGCTAGAGTGCCCGACGAAGAGATATTCTCCAGAGATCCCAACATCGGGAGGAGTTCCGATGTAAGCGGTGGGAAGCAGCACCAACCTGTTTGGAAGACCAAGCTTCCTCCGTGGTGCCCTAAGGGTTTGACCAAAACCCAGAAGAGGAGGATTCAGTGCCAGCACCGCAACGACTTGTATGACAGTGCAGAACCCTCGGGAGAGATGCAATGGAGGCCGAAGCGTAAGGACAGGGACCCATCGGCAGATATAAACATGATCGTCATGTTGCCGATGGAGTTCATGGCACCCGTCAGCGATGATGAAGGGGCTGCCGATATGGCGCAGTTGGTGCTGGATCCGATGACGGCCATCTTCGAAAAGCCTGCCGAAGACGAGAAGCAGCACTTAAGGGCTCTGTTTGTCAAGGGCAAGGTGGATGGTCAGCCGATGACCAAGATGCTGGTGGACGGTGGCGCGTCGATCAATATAATGCCCTATGTCGTGTTCAGAAAGCTTGGCAAAGGTGATCAGGACTTGGTCGAGACCGACATAAAGCTCAGGGACTTCGAGGGCAATGTGTCAACCGCCATGGGAGCCGTATGTGTCGACTTAACCATCGGCAATAAAACTTTGCCGACGACGTTCTTTGTAATCAGCGGCAAAGGCACTTACAACTTGCTCCTCGGAAGGGATTGGATCCATGCTAATTGTTGTATCCCTTCTACTATGCATCAGAGCCTGGTACAGTGGATCGGAGATAGAATTGAGGTCGTTCGCGGCGAAGCCCCATCTACTATTGCATCGGCAGAGTTGGACACTTATGAGCAGACCAGGTGCATATCCGGCGAAGCCTGGGATAAGGAGTTCCTCAAAGTTGCCGATTACCGCATCAAGCCGATCCAAGCAGTCGGTCCCGAGGAGGAGTCTTAATGGATCAGTTCGCCGATGACGGAAAATTGGGGCAGGGCTTTACGTCTGCCGATGATTTGCTAGAGATCAACATCGGCGATGGTAGTAAACCTAGGCCTACTTTTATTAGTGCTAAATTAGATTCCCAATGTAAGCAACAGCTAACCGATTTATTGAAAGAGAATAAAGATTGTTTTGCTTGGGATTATACAGAGATGCCTGGTTTAGACCGATCAATAGTTGAACATCGGTTACCCATCAAGTCTGGCTTCCAGCCACATCGGCAACCGGCTCGCCGATGCAATCCTACTATCTTACCCGATATTAAGGCTGAGATTACTAAGTTAATCGAAGCTGGATTTATTCGGCAATGTCGATATGCCGATTGGATCTCTAATGTGGTTCCTGTGTATAAAAAGAATGGAAAACTTCGTGTTTGCATTGATTTCAGGAATCTGAACAAGGCTACGCCGATGGATGGCTACCCGATGCCCATTGCCGATCTGCTGATCGATGCTGCTGCTGGACATCAAATTATTAGCTTCATGGATGGTAATGCTGGGTATAATCAAATATTCATGGCTGAAGAAGACATATCCAAGACTGCTTTCCGATGTCCAGGTCACGTTGGCTTGTTTGAGTGGGTAGTCATGACTTTTGGCTTGAAGAATGCCAGTGCTACTTATCAGAGGGCAATGAATTTTATCTTTCATAAGTATATCGGCACAATAGTCGAAATCTACATTGATGACGTGGTGGTTAAGTCTGGAGACTTCAAAAAGCATCTTGCCGATTTGCGGAAGATATTAGAGTGCACGAGGGGGCATGGGTTAAAGATGAATCCTAACAAGTGCGCATTTGGCGTATCGACAGGGCAATTTCTGGGTTTCATGGTGCATTAGAGAGGCATTGAAATCGGCAGAAAGTCTATTGATGCAATTAATAAGGTGGTTGCTCCTGTTAACAAGACCGAGTTGCAGTCTCTGATCGGCAAGATTAATTTCATTAGAAGATTTATATCTAATCTGTCTGGTAAGATTAAATCTTTCAGTCCTCTGTTAAAGTTGAGAGCCGATCAAGAGTTTATATGGAAAGAAGAGCAGCAATCAGCCTTAGAAGAGATTAAAAGATACTTGGTAAATCCTCCAGTCTTAGTTCCACCTCAACACGGGAAGCCTTTCAGGTTATATTTGTCTGTCGATGATGGTGTTATCGGGTCAGCCTTAATTCAAGAGTTTGAGGGGAAAGAACGTGTGATATATTACCTGAGCAGAAGATTGGTGGATGCTGAAACCAGGTATTCGGCCATAGAAAGATTGTGCTTATGCTTATACTTCTCTTGCATTAAGTTAAGACATTATTTGCTGTCGGCCGAATGCACCGTTGTCTGCAAAGATAATGTGGTCAAATACATGTTGTCAATGCCGATTTTGAGTGGACGAATCGGTAAGTGGATTTTGGCACTGTCAGAGTTTGACCTGAGGTATGAATCGGCTAAGGCCGTTAAGGGTCAGGTGATGGCCGATTTTGTCACTCAGCACTGCAATGTGGTGAGCTTTGTTGAGATTGCTCCTTGGGTTTTATTCTTTGATGGGTCTACATGCAAGGATGAAGCA
Organism: Microstegium vimineum; assembly: GCA_022036555.1. NCBI lineage: Eukaryota > Viridiplantae > Streptophyta > Magnoliopsida > Poales > Poaceae > Microstegium > Microstegium vimineum. The sequence goes on from CM039119.1 coordinate 2,548,183, forward strand.
GGTATCGGTATTCTCTTGATTTCACCCCGAGGACAGAGGTACGAGATTTTGTTGCCGATTGTTTCTACTTCAACAAACAATCAGGCTGAATACCAGGCTTTACTTAAGGGGTTGGAGTTACTTAGGGAAGTGTGTGCCGATGCTGTTGAAATCTTTGGCGATTCTATGTTGGTGATTAACCAATTGATCGGGACGTATGAGTGCCGAAGTGAAGTCTTGATTGCTATTCATGAGCGGTGTTTGCAGTTGTTAAAGGAGTTCAAAGAATACCGCCTTGAACACATTCCAAGGTTGCATAATGAAGAGGCCAATCGGTTAGCACAGAATGCCTCGGGATATCAGCCGATTCAAGAAGTCACGACATCGGTAACAGTTGCCGACGACTGGAAAAAGGAGATTGCCGATTACTTGAGGGATCCATCCAGGAAGGTTGAAAGGCGTTTAAGGTTCCAAGCTACTAAGTATGTGCTCCTTGATAATGAGTTGTATTATCGGACAATTGATGGGGTTTTACTTAGATGTCTTGGCAAAGAGGAATCGAAAGAGTTGATGGGTGAAATCCATGAAGGTGTATGTGGAGCGCATCAATTGGCATTCAAGATGAAGTGGATGATTAGGCGGAATGGGTATTATTGGTCGACAATCCTTGAAGATTGCTTCAATTATTTCAAAGGGTGCCAGGACTGTCAGAGGTTTGGCAATGTGCAAAGGGCACCTGCATCGGCAATGAATCCTATAATCAAGCCTTGGCCGTTCAGAGGATGGGCTATTGATCTCATCGGCCAAATTTATCCGCCATCGAACAAAGGGCACAAGTTCATACTTGTTGCTACCGATTACTTTACTAAGTGGGTCGAAGCAATCCCTTGAAGAAGGTGACATCGGCAAACATGGTGGATTTCGTTAAGGAGCACATCGTTTACCGATTCGGTATTCCTCAGACTATCACTACCGATCAAGGGACCATGTTCACATCGGGAGAGTTTGATGACTTTGCTGCTAGCATGGGCTTCAAGGTGTTAAATTCTTCTCCTTATTATGCTCAGGCTAATGGGCAGGCTGAGGCTACTAATAAGGGTGTCATTAAGCTTATAAAATGCAAGATTGAAGAAAACCCTAGAAGGTGGCATGTGGTATTAAACGAAGCTTTGTGGTCATATCGGATGACTTGTCATGGTGCAACTAAGGTCTCGCCGTATCAGTTGGTTTATGGACACGATGTTGTCCTACCTTGGGAAATCAAAACTGGTTCTAGGCGATTGTCTTTTCAAGATCAATTAACGACCGATGATTATATTACTCTAATGAAAGATGAGTTAGAAGACTTGGCAGGTCATCGGTTGAGAGCATTAATTAGTATTGAAGAGAATAAGAAGAGGGTTGCCCGATGGTATGATAAGAAAGTAAAGGTAAAGGAGTTTGCCGATGGCGATTTGGTTTGGATGTTGATTTTACCGATTGGGACTAAAAGCTCTAAATTTGGAAAGTGGTCCCCTAATTGGGAGGGTCCTTATCGGATAAAACAGTCTGCTCCTGGTAATGTGTACATTTTGGAAACTCTCGAAGGAGTAGCGTTTTCTAGGGCGATTAACGACAAATACTTAAAGAGGTATTACCCTAGTATATGGGTGGACGCATAGTGCTCAGTTAAATGCCGATGCACGAGAAGTTGAATAAACATCGGTAAAAACAAACTGGCATTATATTACAAGCCAAAATCAAGTGTCAAGTTACAATTCTCGCCGATACAACAAACTTTACAGTAAGGAGTGGATAACTGGTATCGCACGCAGGCGAATTTGCTCTATTTCGTCCATCTCCTTGGCGTCGGCGTCAGCGGAGCCCTCAACCGGCTTGATTTTCTTCTTCCATAGGATGGCTTGGCGGGCATTCTGGTCCCTTTCTTGCCGCAAGACCCTGATGGAATCTGATAGTTGAGACTTTTGCTGGTTGGCAGCTGTTAGATCCCCCTCAACCTTCTGCAGCTCCGCCAGTAGCTCCTCCTTCCTTGCCGACAGTCGGGAAATTTCTTGGTCAAGGTTGTCGATGGAAACTTTTGCCTGACCAATGCTTCTGTGCTTCTCATCTGCAAGGTGTTTGAATTTGAGCTTCTCTTCCTCGCTCTTGGCTTGGGCAGTCCTATCGGCAATGCGACGGGTAAGCCTCTGGTACTGGATCTGCTTGATGTCGAGGAAGGTTGCCTGGAGGAGGGCTTCTGCTGCATCGGCGGAAAGATGGCTTTGGATGTCCTTGAATGTAATCCTTGCTGCCGATGAGTCCTGGATGAGTTGAGATGTGTCTTGTAGCAGCAAGGAGAGCAGCTCTTCAAGTTTGGACTTGATTTCTGTCGATAAAGCTGGGACAGAACTCTCCTCTTCTTCATCGTCGGGGACATCGACTGCGAAGGAGAACAGACTGTCTGCTTGAATGCGGCTTGGGCGTTCATCTTCGTCCTAGGGGTTCAAGCTGTAGGAGAAGAGGCTGTCTGGAGAATCCTGAGCCTGAAAACAGAAGTTAAGAGTTTGCCAATCGGAAAAATGTTCTGTAAACTTTAGGATGATTGACTTACCATCTTGAAGCGGATCTCCTGCCTGGGACTTGGTATGCTGGATGGTCCAGCTTCATCATGGACGACGGCCGCAGATGCCGATGATTGAGCCGGAGAAGCAGTTGGCACCACCGGTGGTGTTATTATTGGCGCTGCTTCCGATGTGGCGGCTGGTTCACATGGTGGCGATGTTGCCCTTCCATCGGCTGACGGTGCCGATGCTGATGCTGCCTCCGCTACGGCGGGCGTTGCTTCTTCATTGAGCCCCGCCGGTATCGATGCCGATGCCGCTTCGGTTGTTGCAACAGCTGTTGTTTCCTGGTCGGGGACGTCACCCATCGGCTGATCAAGCACGGAAACCGATGGAGGTTCTGTTGATGACCCGCCGGCAGTTGGTGCGATTGGGACCGGAGGCAGTTCTGCTGTTGGTGCATCGGCAGCTGACGACGCAGTTGGAGCCGATGGTGGAGGAGAAGCCAGCCTTAGGCGCCTCTTTTTCGTCGGCGCAGCAGCAGGGGAGCCGACCCGCTTTGAAGACCGGGGGGCATCGGCAACCGGGCTAGAAGTCGTTTGCCCGCTGGAAGCAGATGCCGATGACCATAGTGCCTGAAAATATAAAGCGAGTTATACAAGATAAATATTGCCGATGAAACAGCATGTAATCGGTATAAGTAAAGATGAGTTTACTGCATAAATTTGCGTCAAGGCAATAACGGCAGCCGATGTAGCCTGAGCTTTTGTAGGTGTCGGCGTGGGTACCTGTTGAGGCGTGAAGGCGGCCAACGTTGGAGCTTTGTTGCCGATGATCGATACAGGGCCCATTATCCGGAGATTAAAAGGCCTACCACTATTACTTGTTGTGGGGACTGGATCATCGACCTGTCAGGCGTAAGGGAGTTAGGTGCTGATATCGATGGCAAAAATGAAGTAATAAAAGTACATCAGATAGCAGACTTACTACGTTGTCAGGGATGATGTAATCGGCGTCGATCAAGTGCCGATAATAGTGTGAAGACTTGGCGAGTAGCTGGCACTTCCACTCTTGCCACCAAGACTTGAACTCGTTGGTGATGAAGGAGGTTGGCGACCAGGAGGATAAGTCGAGGTCTGATAAATCGGCGTCGGCAGGAAGGCTGATGACTTTGTTCTAGTCCAGATTGCTGGAGATTGCCTGCCTGGGTCTTACTACCTTAGAGTAGTAGAGCTTGATCGGCAGTTGGCCAAATGCCAGTTGTCTCGCTGCCGCCGATGGATAATAGAATTCGTAGGATGGTGGGGTATTCTTTCCAGATCCAAAAATATTTACTAGGATAGCTCGGGGAGTAATGCTGGCCCTCATGATTGCTTGGTTCTCGGGCAGGCCCACATCGGACAAGTTAAACAGCAGCGGGAACTGGTTGTGTTCATCAAGATACGGCCACCAAGTCCGTTCTGAGGAGGGGAGTCCGTTGTAGAACTTCTGGAAATAATAGCCGAAGTGCTCTGCATCGGCATCGGTACCTGGCAGTACTATGATGGCCTCTCCAAAATTAAGCGGAGGCGAGTTGCCGATTCATCATCCCGTATCGGTAATCTTCCGATATATCCCTCGGGAATTATTGGGCAAATAAATCAAATTGGAGGGCCTTGTGCATGTGTGCGTTCAGCCATAGATTGACGAACCACCAGGGGCCTCCGAGATTGCCGATGGGCTCTCCTAGCAGTAGCTTGTTGGATACTTGATGTAGCAATCGGTAAACGGATCCAAGAAGATACCTACCTAAGGGGAGCCTCGTTCCATCGGCAAGCAATCCAGCCGCTGGGAGGTGCATGGTGGTCGGGCCGATGGTTTTGCCGAAGAAGACAAACTTTTCCAACCACATGTTTAAAAAGATGGCGTGCTCCCGTTGGGTTACCGATCCGGTTTTCTGATGTTCCTGAATATAACTTGTCCAGCCGCCGATGCTCCGGGTGCTCACCTTGTACTCAGATTTTCTGTTGAAGAGGCTGAGCATATCGGCAGAGGTGATATCCAAGCCGGTCAGCATATAGACATCGGCAAGGGTTGGGGTAGCTGGTCCATGCCTAAAGAGGAAAGCGTTCATACTATCGGACCAGAAGTATGAGGCTGCCATCATTAAGTTTTCGTTCTTCTCCGCATCGGCAATTGAGAGCCTAATACACTGATCTAAGTTACGCTCCTGCCAGTACACTTGCTGTGATCTGACCACTCTCAGGTACCAGTTCTTCCATCCTTTAGTATGCTTGGGCCATGAACGGAATGTGTCCTTCCACAGTCCTAGGTCGAAACGTTCGGATCTAAGCGGGATTTGGTTGGTTTCTGCATTAATGATAAGTGTGGGGTCTGGATTGCCCATGGGACCTAAGCAGCTCAGATTGGAGTCAGCAAGTGGGATGACTACCTTGTTGTACAGCTCCTAGGGTTCGAAGAAGAAGGGACGAATCAGAGAAAGAATGAGGATAAATCCAACTTTTTTGCGAAGAAAAGAACCATATAGAGAGGTTGGATTGAGTGGGGAATGAGTCTTACCTTTGGGATGTCAACTTGGATCGCCATTGGAGTCGAAGGAATGCTTGGTTCGTCCCTGGATTACGAAGGAGTATTGTTGCTCGAGCTTGTGTTCTTCAGAGCGGCTGGAGGTTGAAGACGAAGGCGGGAAGGTGAAAGTAAAAATGGGCTCGGGTAAAAAGGGCGGTGTGGATCCTGGTAACTTTTATAAGCCTGTTCAGGGGTATTTTGGGGTTCTGTTTTACACTGTGCAGGAATGTGGAGAGGCCCGCGGTAGATACACGCGGTGATCAAGGTGGTCTGTAACTGTTTGTGCTACAATCGAGGGATTTTATTATTAAATTGCAGTTCCACACGCGGGGATCGAGGAAACCGTACACCTATCTCGGGGGTAACGGCTACAGCAACGGCTACAGTGGAGAGAATTTTGGCACGTAAAGTTATATGCTCCGAAACTGGGGGGCATGTGTTGACACCGTTTTTCAACGTGTCAAATGGACAGAGGTTTGACTGGTCAGTGGTCGTTCTCCATCGGTATTGGGAAAGTTTTGAGCCGATATTGCTGATGGGAGAGTACTGCGGGAAGACCAAGTGTGTTGCCGATGGAGGCTGGATGATCTTTGCCGACAAAGGTTAATTGGTGAAGTCTTGCTGAAGCTGATTGCCAATAAAGAGTCATTGCCGATGGCCGATGAAGAGTCATTGCCGATTGCCGATGAAGAGTCATTGCTGATTGCCGATTGCCGATGAAGGATGGTTGCCGATTGCTAATGAAGGGTGGTTGCCGATTGTCGATCAGGAAAGTATTGTCGATGTCGATGGGCGTAACTTAGCGCTTGGTGATAGCAGAAGGTTACCGGTGGTCAAAAGAAGGAAAGCGCGGATTAAAGGGATCTGCCGATGGAAAGTTTTCATCGAGGAGGAGAATAAGGAAACTGGTGTTTTGTACCAGTATTATTATAGTAGTTTGAGTCTGACTCTTGCATGGGTCGTTTACTTTCCTTTAAAATAGGTGTGTTTGTTTAGAAATAAATATTGTTATCCGGCTCCTGCGCGAGTCAGTTTCCTTTAAAGTAGGAGTTTGTTTTAGGAAGGATATGTGTCGTGTCTTTGTACAACTCTCCATGCGGGAGTATAAATATGTGCCCGGGGGCTATGAAATATCAATCCAATTAAAAACAAACCAATTCTACTTTTATCTTATTTTTATCGCAATTTACCTCTTTTTTGCATTAGTTATAGCCATCAACGAGTTCTTCAAGCTTTCAACGGGCTGCATCATCCTGATCTCCGTCAAATCCTTGCTAGTTCCGCGTGGGAGTACCTCTGAGCTTTGGCAATCCAGGCGCATCGCTGTTTGCCTCGTTTAGCTCTGCTCTAGTTATCCTTGATCAATCTGAGCCTTGACGTCTGGGCGCATCGCTGTCGTCTCGTTCAGTTTGCTCTAGTTATCATCCTTGTCGATTGATTGGTCAAATCGACTGCCACGCCTCCGGAATACCGAGCTTTGGGTAATAGCCGAGGTGTTCGCAGATCCTGACGCTTTTGTTGTCAACAATAGGCTTACAAATTAACTTTGAAAAGTGAAGAAATATCGAATTCCAAGCCAAATATATATGTTAATTTATTTTATAATAAATTTCACTTCCATCAAATGAAAGAATCCAAACGACCCCTTACTTAATTCAGTTATATTTATCTTGGAATTCAGTTAGGGCACTCCCAATGCAGACTCTATCGTAAAGTCTAAACCTATTTATTATCTTAAATATTGTGGACTTGGAGTCTTGTTTTTTATCATCTCTCTTCAATAAATATATTGCCACATCAGCAAAATGCTATAAATAAGTGATAATAAATAGTCTTGGACTCTACGACAGAGTTTTGAATTAGGAGTGCTCTTAAGGCGTCCGCAATGGTTAGCTATTTGGCTAGCTAGATGTGACATGGCAAGAAAAAAAAGTTAGAGAGAGTAGTCACTAGCTACGAGCAAATAGTCTATCTATTTCACGTAGTCCAAGATTATATGAGAGGAGTATGTAGGTCCAGTACTATATATTAGTCTGTTTTATTGTCTCTTACCTCCACATGAGCTAACTATATAGTTAATAGTAGCTATTACCATTACGGACACCTGAATCAAGATTTATGCGTTCA